>JABFTP020000185.1:40422783-41055283 GCA_013387265.2 Cryptolaemus montrouzieri | reverse complement strand
CCATGTTGTCCCAAACATGTTCTATGGGATTCAAGACTTCTGGCTGACCATCTTAAAATATCAATTTCGGCATTTTACAGAAATTCTGTAACTACTCTAGCTGCATGAGGCCGAGCATTATCATGCATTTAAATGAAGTTTTCGCCAATCAATGGGCCAAAGGGTACAACATGGGGTTCAAGGATATCTGCGATGTATCTGGCCGCTGTCATTCTTCCATTATTCACTAGGACTAACTCAGTTCGACCATGGGAAGAAATGCCTTCACATTACTGAGCCCCCTCCGAAGTTTTCGGTTTGCCGTATATTGCATTGCTGATACCGTTCACCAGGTCGTCTGTATACAGGCATGCGTCTATCATTTGATACTACACAGAACCTGGACTCCTCGGAAAAGAGAACATTCGACCATTCTCGAATACCCCCATTTGCATGTTCTCTCGCAAACTGAAGTCTTGCAGCTCGATGCTCTCTGGTGAGACGCGGGCTGGTAGAAGCCACCCTTGGTCTGATATCGTCTTCTCTGAGCCTGTTCCTAACAGTTTGCAATGAAATATGCACATTTCTGGAAAGTGCAAGTTCATTTTGTAGCATTTTAGCCGTACAGTGCCGAACTCTTAGTGCAGTTAAACGAAGCCAACGATCATCAACCTGTGTTGTTATCCAATTAATTGCTCTTGAAATAGTGCTTTGGTTAACATTCAACAAGTTAGCCACGTAACGTTGGCTTCGCCCCTCCTCTTAGAAGTGTTAAAATTCTTACCACTTCATGATCACTCAAATAGCGTCCAGGACGTTCAGCAGACTTTACAATAAATTCAAAGATTCGAAAACCCACAAGAAACACTGAAAACTTGCATTAATTTAGCGTGGAAACTGAAGAGAAATTGAATGAATACTGATAGTCAAATAAACTCATTCTTGTTTCAGACTATTTTAAGATCATATGGATCATATGAACAAATGTTACTACATAGATAAGATTTTTTTTCCCTCATATATCCAAAAACATATGTTGACAAAGAAACTGCGATCGGGCTGCTTAATCAATTGTGGAATTCAGAATACCAGGTGATGCGACAATTTTTGTGGTGTGTGTATTTTCCGTAAACTCTTTATGGAATTGTAATGTCTTCGATAAGAAGTCATATTAACAATAGTTTTTTCTATATCATCGTAGATAAAACGGCAGATTCAAATGGAAGAAACATTGTCAATTTATTGATTGATGTCCTGAATGAAAATATTCCACCTACATCTTTCTTGTTTAGTATGAAACAATCACAGAAAACGAATACGTTAGAAATAGTTTTCTTTGTTAATGAATGATGAAATTTTTTGCTCCAAATATTGTTCCCACAGAAAAAGTACTACTTTCGTTAAGTGATGCTGCCGCCTATATAATAAAAGCTGGTAGTAATATGAAAATGTTTTATAGAAATATTATTCATGTGACATGTTTAGCACATGGTATTAGAGTGGCAGAACAAATCAGGAATGAATTTCCATTCGCAAATAATTTAATCAAAAATGTCGACAAAGTTTTTTCGATGGCGCCTCTCCGCTTTCAATTATAGCGGAAATTACCGTTCCTCCTGAGCCTAGAATTACCCGTTGGAGAATTTGGTTTGAAGCGTCGCTTTTTTATGCTGATCATTTCTATTCTATTAAAGAACATTTCTGAATTTATAATTAGATTAAAAGAAATATGTCAACAAGAAGTAAAATGTCAATCAGTATTCATTAAGACACATTACTCTTCGTTAACTTTTATGTTATATGACTTTTCGTTAACTATTTAGCATACTGGGATTCCAAGATTATCTGTATACAATACTGAAATCTCGGTATTTGAAAAAAGAGCCAGCATCAAATTTTCTATTATATATAGAAATTTTTCAGATCCTGCTATAACTATGACTGAACCCATGGTGGAAGGCTCAGTTGTCACGAGGTTTTTACTATATTTAATAACTGGATGTCATTCATTTATTAAAATAAAGCGGGTAAAAAATATGTCCCAAGTGCAATCCTGACCGAAGTTGAAAAAACTGAAAAGAATAGGTGACGAATAAGATTTATGTATTATCTTCTTTCCGTCAAAAATGAAGGAAGCCATACTCACTAATTACCATGAAAATTACAGATATACCTAATTCAACTAGGAATTTAACTCACATATTACAAACACCTTTTCTCTTTCCTGAATTGTTTTCGAAATTTAAATACAAAAACATATTATATTCACCTTTCAATCGTGACTTTGTGAAGTTCTCTACAGGTACAGTGGCTTTCATTGGTCCCCTCGTCCTTGGCGCAGAACTGATTTTTTTCATCTTCAAGTTGACAGTCGCATTCTCCACACTGAAATTCTTGACCTCAACACTAGATTCTGAACCATTACCAATGACAGAGCTCTTATTTTTAGACGAATCAAAACTAGAAGATCTCCCAAAACTAAGACTGGATATAACCTTCGACTTTAGCGCCTTGGTTGAGAAAGAAAATGAATTACTCTGTCTTTTGGTCGAATCATTTGCTGCTTTTCCAGAAAGATTTGCTTGCGATGAATTGTTAAGGCACTTTCCCGAATCGTTGTTTACCTCTCTATAACCTAGAAGAATGGATTAGTTTACATGGATTTCAATTGTTGGAAGACAAAAAGAGCGCTAAATTTGCAGGGCATCAGCATTAACAACATGCGAGATTCCCATACCGTTATATTACATGGTAACGAAATTGCAGTAAGGCGATCTGTCGCATATACATACGAATAGTTCCCCCAAGGAACCAATAATGAAGAACTTGCCAAAGATCTGCAAAGAATAACAAAAACATAGCGACCATATGCGTGAGAACGAATATGATTCATAGCTCATAAGACTGTCAAGAGAGGATATACAAAGTCGCAATAAGTGGTTCGATCCTGTAACAAAGTGCCAAAGATTTCACTCGTTTCAAAGGGAAAGAAAACTTCGAATGCTCATTATATTGGGTATGACGGTTCAAAGCTCGTTATAATAATGTGTATAGTGAGGCAGTTGGCGTCCCTGGCTCTCATTAGTGACCTACCCTTTGCGAATGATAAAAACCTGAAGAAAATTTTGACACAGATGAAAAACTGATTTTAAATTTAGCCTTCGCATTTAGATTTGAAAATTAGCAATGGAAGGGTGTGGCGTTCTCGAAAACATGAATTACACAATTGGACGCAGTCCGGTCCGAGCATTTACACGGACCGCATGTGAAAATATACGGTGCTTATCTCCTATACACGTGTCTGAGTCGAAATGTTATTTAAAATCAAGTGAAAATGAGAGTGAATACGTTAAGTCTAAACTTTTCGTTAGTTACCGAAAAATTATCTTTCATAGAATACCACAAGTTTATAGAAAAAAACCTCAAGTTAAAAAATGATGAAGTCATTTCAATTGGCGTGTATGGCGTCAAAGTTTTCATTAAAGTGAAAAATCAAGAAATATTCGAGAAAATATTTGAATAAAATCAAGGGAGGCTACTCCATATCACAAAAGACAATGAAAAGATACCCATAGAAATTTCGAATGAAAGCTCAAAAACAACGGTCAAAATCCACCCATCAAAATTAACGATATGGAAATAAGAAACGCAATAAGTGCTTATGGTCCAGTAGAAAGCATAAAAAATGACCAATGGAAAGATCTGCCCTACGCATGTTACAACGACATAAAATTAGTAAGAATGGAAATAAGAAAATCTATACCATCTAATGGTTGGGAATCGTCAGTTTCTCATAACATATTTAGGACAGAAACGAACATGCCGTCGATGCGGACCATTGGAACATGAAATCAAAGAATGCTCAGTAAATATAAATCAGATTCAATAGGACAAATTATGCAAATGTGTTATCGCTAAACATAAGACGACCAATCAATATCCCACTGCATGAAAAAGAGAAGCAAACGTTTTATCAGTATCAATGACATTACAAAAAATGGCAATATGAATGCCAAGATTGAATTACAACCTGAAGAGTCTGAAAAAAAAAAGAAAACTTAAACAATGTAGTTCAACAAGAAAGTGGAAATGAACCACAAAACGAAGTGCAGACCAACGAGCAAAAGGACACAGATGTTACATTACAAAACGAACCCGACATAGAAATAGAAGAGGAGGAAGATATTAACAACAGTAGCACTATAAAACGAAAAATATTAACACGATTGTCGAGTAACATATCTGGAGATGACGACAACGCCGTCAGATGTAGCACGCACAAGAAATCTGCAAACTGGGCAGATGAAATGGAAGAAATGAGTGATTCGTCACGTTCCTTTCACGGATTCGAAGAAACTCAGTGAGTAGGTTACATGATTTTGAAAATTCTCAAATAAACACTGATCATAATTTGAATAGTAATTTGGTTGTTTCCTATAAAATTGGCACTTGCAATTTGTGCTCTATATCTTCGAAAACAAAAATAGACATGTTAAAAAGCTTTGTATACTCACAAAATCTCGACATTGTACTTTCACAAGAGGTAGCTGTTTCCAGTTTGAATACTATTAGTGGTTATTCATTTCACTGTAATATTAATGATGACAAAAGAGGCACGGGAATTCTTACGCGTAATCTTTTAGAAATCAAAGACATATTACCTCTCGAATCATCGAGAGGTATTTCTTTCAACATTAATGATACTAGAATAATAAACATTTATGCACCCAGCAGTGGACAAAATTGCATGAATAGGGAGGAATTTTTCAATTCAAAGATACTCAAACTGTTTGTGCTTTCAGAAAACATGATAATAGGTGGGGACTTCAACTGTGTTGTCAGCGCTCAGGATACAACTAACCCTAACCCAACTATATCAAAAAACCTCAAAAAGCTTGTCAATGCAGTATCTCTGACCGACATCAGGACCTATAAAAATCCTAGTCAACGTAATAATTTCACATATTTTCATCCAAAAGGAGCATCACGCATATACAGAATTTATACGAATAACTTATACTTAGTACTTAACAGAAACGATTACAGAGCGGTCGTGTGTACAGTAAAATTCAAACTCGGTGTAAATAAAAATTTCTTCAAACTTAGGAGCTCTTGGAAATTGAATAACAATATTTTGAAAGATGAAGAGACTAAGAACCTATTCAAAGAAAATTGGATGTATTGGAAAAAACAAAACCGCGATACGGGCAAACAAACACTTGGTGGTGCAATTATGTGAAACCAAAAATTCAATCGATCCTCCGTTGGAGAACTAGCATTTTATATAAAAACATTAAACAAAAAATTAATTTCTATAGACAATGCTTAACAGAAATAATGGGAGTGGAACACTTTGACAGGCAAATATTCGAAAATATAAAAATACAAGGCTCTTATGATTAGCGAACAAAAAAGTAGTAGATACGATTAAAGTGCGTACGAAAAATGTTCCTATCATAGAAAATGAAAATATTTCGCTTTTCCATCTCATGAAAAATAGAAAATCAATCAATGATAAATCAATTAAAGAACTCATTATAGAGAGAAATTCAATAACCGAGCATGATGATATCAAGCAATCTATAAAGAGTTATTTTGAAGATCTATACAGAGAGAAAAAAATTATAGTCCAAACGTAAAAAGAATTAATGAAACCTCTAAAATTTTCAAGAAAAAAATTGATAGCGTCTGTAACGAAAAAATTTGTCAAAATATATAGGTCAAAGAAATAAAAGAAATTGTAAAGGCACAGCACGCAATAAATCCCCTGGCCCTGATGGGCTGACCCCAGAATTTTACATTTGTTTCTGGAAATTGATTAAAACTGAATTAGTTGAAATGCTCAATGAAATCTTGAACGGAGTCAAAGTCCCAAATGAATTCAAACTGGGAACAATTGTTCTTGTACCAAAAATCGAAAAACCTATGAAATTAAATGATTTTAGGCCAATTTCTCTACTGAATAATGATTACAAACTATTCATGAAGATCATGAAGGAACGAATGACGAAAAATTTAAACGGAATAATCTCAACAGAACAATCATGTATTTCAAAATCAAATAATATATCAGCTTTGACGCGCATGCGGGAATTAGTAGCGGCGAATGACGTAAAAAATAAATCTAAACTTCTTTTGAAATTAGACTTTGATCATGCCTTTGATCCCGTAAATCAAAATTTCATATAGTATATTTTGGAAAATTTTAAATACTTCAATATCAATATCGCACTGCGCACTGCGCAAATGGCCATCGACCTTGGGTCCTTCAGCTTAAGAAAATTTTAATTTTGACGATAAAATCATAAAAGCACTAAAAAATTCAAACAAAAACGCATATTCTCAAATTGAAATAAATAGAGACAGCTCAAATAAAATCAAAATAGAAAACGGTGTCAGACAAGGATGCCCACTTTCAATGTTGGTTTTTGCTATATCCATACTAATAAACATGCTTACAAGACAGAAAATATCGGTTTATGCTTACGCGGATGACTTAACACCACTAATTGAAAATTTATCTCAACTCAATGAGATCAAACAAACTCTCGAACTTTATTGTGAGTACTCGGGAGGAATTCGAGTAAATGTGAAGCCTCGGTTATTGGTAGGGGTAATGATACATTTGAATGGCCGGATAATTGGTTCTCAATAAAAAAAGAAATAAAAATTTTGGGTATCAAATTTTCTAACAGCGTTCAAGAAATGATTAGTAAAAATTGGAGTTTAGCGGTCGAGAATGTGAGGAAAATTATATTCATGAACATGAATAGGGCGCTGAATCTCAAGCAACGTGTGTCCTTTTTAAACATATACGTGCTGTCGAAAGTATGGCATATAGCCCAAATTTTGCCCATAACAAGAACTAATGCTCAAAGGATTTATTCGATATGTGGTTGGTTTTTATGGAAGGGACACATTTTAAGAGTATCACGAACAACAGTAGTGCTCCCAAATATTGAAGGCGGTTTGAATGTTTTTGATACACGGCATAAATGTAATGCGCTATATATAAAGAATACACTTAAAAGTATGAGATCGAATATAATCAATACCATTACTATAAATGACACCGAAAATCCACCGTTCATCAAAACTCGACTTGCACATCTAAAACATTTTATCAGAGAGACTGCATATATACCAAATGAAATGAAAAATTCCCCTAAGATCCAAGTCAAATAAATATATTCAGTTTTGCTTCGTCAAAATAGAGAAATACCTTCAATTGTAAAAAAAGGAAGGGATGAAAGTAATTCGAGGATTATTTTCAGAAACATTAACTGTCCAATATTGAATCTTGTTGAAAAAAAGCCTATTGTTTCTATTGACACATGAAATATACCCTTTTCAACCTATATTACATAGAGTAGGCAAAGCAAACTGTGTTAAAAGTGCAGTGTCGAAAAAGAAACACTAACTCATAAATTCAAATGTTTTAATGAAGCAAAGAAAGTAGCCGAATATATAGAGCGCCTGATCGAGAACTTTACAAGAAAAAAAAAACAGCTTTGAAGATCTAATAAGCTTTAACTTTGACCTCAAAAACAACATTGTCAATAAATTTGTAATCTTTATTATAATGAAAACCATGTTTCGTTCTAGAAAATATTGAGTGATAAATTTTATGAAGACTTCAAGAAAGATAGAAAATAGAGGTAAAACTCCAAAGTGATGCTGATTTGAAATGTTACTCTAAACTTATAAACTGTATAAATACTTACCAACTGTGATATAATACACTGTGAATGTAACATAACCAATATAAAGAATAAATAAACGTAAAAAAAATGGTTGCTCCTTGATCGGGTCTAGTAAAAGAAAACTTTTAGGAATCGAAGATTAAAAATTGCATGACTCTAGAAATATTTATTCATTGCTTGTAAATGCTAATTTTTTAAAAATTACTTCGCTGCATGCGTTATTGAAATCAGAAGGTAACAAAATTCTTCTCTCTAGTTCATAACTGACTAACTCATCCTTCAAGGATTACAAATGCTTGGGAAAAGGTCAGACAGATCACTACTGATAATCAACTGCTTTTTTTATGTATTTAAGAATATTCTTGTACCACCAAACGAGGACGATGAGATTTTGCTAGAGAGAACAGATGTAGATGATCTCAACTTCAATTGGCTGCTCAATTATATACAGAACCAAGGAATGTAATAGGGTTCATCGGAATTGATTCTCGCAGAAGCAGAAAGCAATATTCGCAATATCAA
Source organism: Cryptolaemus montrouzieri (assembly GCA_013387265.2). Lineage (NCBI taxonomy): Eukaryota > Metazoa > Arthropoda > Insecta > Coleoptera > Coccinellidae > Cryptolaemus > Cryptolaemus montrouzieri. The sequence goes on along the minus strand of JABFTP020000185.1, from coordinate 41,047,079 downwards.
CAAAAGAAACTGAAGACTAAGAAGAGCAGTGTCAACCAACAATACTATACGTGGCTAATAATTAATAAATGAAACTACGTTGCTTAAGACGCAAAAAAAATGTACTATGAAATACATTACAGATTTAAAAACAAATTACAAATTTTCGTTTTGCCACATTAAACCAAATTTTTAACTCCTGTTTCATTCCAAATTATCTTGGCTACATGAGTCTTGCCCACTTTTGGGGCAGTTTTTTCCCTTTTTTGATTATTTCAATTTTACCTCTAGAGAAAAACATTTTCTTTTCTACAATTCGAAACGTTCCAAATTGTGTTCGTGTCGCATTATAAAATTGCGATAGCAAGCAAAACGTATGGATTAAGCCTCAATGAAGTAATTTGTCAAGCAATTTTTAAGAAACGATTGTGTCAAATTTGCTGTCTGCACCTGAGGTTGTTTTTAACAATGTTGTCCAACCAAGCATTTCAATGATGTATGCCGGCGGTTGTTTAAGAGATGAGTAAGTAGTATAAATAAAGGAAGCTTAATACAGATGGTCTTTTTATATGCATGGTCGGTAACAGGAGTTTTACTTGATTATGAAGAAAGAATGTTTATAAATATATTAATCTTCAAAATATATCTTTTACCAATAGAATATAACTTACCATTACAACTGCTGACAGAATTTTCACTATAAGATTTAGATCTTTCCCTTGACTTATCTCCCAACATATTAGATAGAGTATTCAATAAAGTATGTCCTTGCTCAGTATCAACCTCATTCAAATCATCTTTAGCCAATATCTGAGACAATCTCTTTAGTATCTTTTTAGATTTTTCAGCATTTGATGTGGTAGCCTTGCCTGATACATTTGTTTGTTGGCAAGAATCTGTTTTGTTGATTTGTTCATAACCTTTGATTTCAACAGCATTGGAATCACAGTTTTCAGCTTGATATTTCGGACTGGCATTTTGGCTTACAAACTCTGAGGAACGGTTATCTAGTTTATCATTCAATTTTTTATAGCCATCGGCCGGCAATAGCGTGTCTATTTTTTTGAAGATATCTTTACTATCACATTTATTTTCTTCCAGCTCGCCATTTATCAGTTCTGGAGGATCTGTTTCATCTAGGATGAAACCATCCTTTGAACCTGTAAAAAAAATAAAAGTACAGAACCTCTATTATAAAAGCTGCAATATTTTTGTGTAGGAACAGCCAGGACATGTATCAATCCAATATAAAATACCTCAACGTACGTTAAGTTATTAATTTATTTCAAATAATGAATATAAGAGAGGTTTTAATCGGCAACTTATCTTGGAAATACACTACATTATAGAAACTGTATTCAAAACTTGAATAGTATTATTACGCGAGAGATAATTCAACTGTTGGTAACAAACATCAACTTGCTGTCATGAATAAATGAGTAAGAACACTGTAGTCAAGCATAGTGGACACAGTTAGTATCTTGATGACTGACCGATAGGGATCAAGCGCGAAGGATATTTTGATTTTCTTTGATTCAATGAATACATTAATATCTCATTCATTTGGCGAAATTGGAACAATTGAGTACCATAGTGCTTGTGGGAAGACTTCTAGTGCATTTGCCTCGTATTTCGTATTTTAATCGTAACTGTTGAATTTTGTAATTGTGTTGTTTTCTGTACTTGAGACGGCTCAACACCAACGTAATATGGTTGTCCTACCATACTATACTATTACGCGGGCGAAGTCGCGGTTTAAAGTTGGTAATAGTAAGTAAGTAAGTAAGTAATTCATTTATTCCAAGGAAATTTTACATTAAGTAAAATAAACAAATTTATCCAATTACGGTTGTGGAACATGTCAAAATCCGAAATTTAACAATTATCATATACCTAATAATATAATAAATAGAATATAATAAATCGAGTCTAAATTGATTAACTGCCCTATAGTGGCCACCAAATGGAACATATGTTGGTGCACCAGAGAAAACAGCCACTACCCCAGAAAAATCAATTTATCTGTGTAGAATTTATTCAGACTATAGTGGGCTCTAGACCTAAGAAATTCTTCTGATTCAATTTTTTGTATGATTGAGGCAAGCTATTATATATTCTGAATATGTTATGCTTAACGTTTTTCTGTAGATATGAAAAATTATATTTATCATCATTTAGTTCATCCTTATAGCTAGTGTAGCGACAGTGTTCTCTTGTGCATTCATCAAGTACACCTCTTTGTTCTAACACAAAATTTACACACTCATTAATATATAAATCTTACAATGTCATGATGTTTTGATCTAAAAATACCTGTCTACATGATTCTTTTTTTCATGTTGAAAATACATCTTAGGCATTTCTTCTGCAACTTAAATATTTTTTCCGCATTTGTAGAATTTCCCAAAATATTAAACCAAGTTATTATTGAATAAACATATGCATAATATGAAATCAGAGCTTGTTCTACACCAATATTTTTATATAATCCGAAGAGCGTAACAATACTTAGACACATTTTTAGTTACCTTATCTATATGCGCTTTCCAGTCCAACCTCCTATCGATACATATTTCCAGAAAAGCTGCATTATCAATGAATGAAATTTTGTTTTCTTTGTAGTCTATCTCTAATATTTCAAACATTCCATTTCTAAATAGAAGAATGTTTGTTTTGGAGAGATTCAAGTGGAGATTATTTTCTGTAGAATAGTTTTCTAATTTTCCAAGACTTAGTACTACTTTGATTACTATTGATTATTTATTCTGTTCAGTAAAGATTAATGTTGTATCATCAGCATATAATATTGTTTCCTGCTGTGACATAGGGTAGTTTGTGTAAATTAGGTACACAAGAGGGCCAAGGATGGACCCCTGGGGTACTCCCCTCTGTGTTTAACCAAGGTTCCATCCTTGTCCCTTTCCACGACGCACTGTTTCCTGCTTTCGAGGTAGGACCTAATTAGCTCGAGTGCAACTCCTCTCACTCCATATCTTTCGAGTTTTTTTAGTAGCAGTTTATGATCAACGCTATCAAAAGATTTTTTCAAATCAATTTACATAGCCAAACTCATTTTTTTATCATTTAGCGACCTGATTATTTTAGTTAAAGCTGTGTATATTGTTCCCGCTGTAGACCTGCCCCTGCGGAAGCTATGCTGTTGGGCATTATTATTGCGAATTTATCAAAAAAGCAAATCAGTCCGTCCGAGATGATTCTTTTAAATATCTTTCCAATATTTGATAATAGCGAAATGGGCCTATAATATATAAATGTGAAATTTTGTATGTTTGTATAATTATTATTCAATGTTGCAAAACTGTTGAACAAATTTAGATAAAATTTACATAGTTTATTATAATCATCAACACAAAGAATATCTTCTATTCTGAAAAAATATTAGGTTCCTGTGGTATAATCAAAACATCACAAAATAACATATTCATTTGAAAAATGTGTCTCATATAACATCACTGCAGGAGATACACGTATGCTTTATTTAAACCTCTATAAGAAACTATCTTACAAGGTAAGAAATACTAGTATCAGCATTCTTGGAAAAAGTAACCATAAGATTGCGAAATAAGAGTTAAAAAGATTTATATGAGATTCTCTAAACTTTCAAAGTTTGAAACATGAAAAACTGTGTTCAATGTCTTTTTACAAAGAAAAAGAATAGTGTTTTAGAATTTTGGTGCGCTATAAGGGTAAAATGTTGTATGAAAATCGTCTAGTTTTACAATTGGAGACATGGAAATTTTTATTCAAGATCTTTATTACTTTATTATTTATTTCAGCTTTTTATCTAAATCATTTTCAAAAGTACAAATCTGTTGAGCAACACAACAAAAATGGAAAATCGGGAAGGATAGAATGCAATTGACGAGGCTTTTACATGATGAAATCCATTTTCACAAATACAAGTAAACGATGATTTCTACTAAAATATATTATTAAATTCTAAAGGCAATCCACTCAGAGCTATCTGTATTTGTTTGGGTAACAAGTTTGAGCGGAGCCTAGGTTTAGGCTAATTGTTGGCATAATTTAAACACAATTAATTTTGAATGAGCTATTTCGAGAAATAGTAGATTCCACTCACATTTCTGATCATTCCTACCGACATGGAGATTTGTAGACGGCTCATGTTTGCGGATGATAGCGTTTTGATTTCGGCTCCATTGATTTTATGATGTCGAATTACGAAAGGAACTTGAATGAGCAAAACACGGAATACATTTTTTGAACCGATCGTTCAAATCTAGCCTGATACTATGAATATTGGGATTATCTAAATAAATAGAAACGAATTCTAAATTTCATTTTAGAATGTGAACCGTATAACATAGAAGTGTATATTAAATATTGCCAAAATTATTAACACGTTAGTAGTTTTAGTTATTACTTCCCCATATGTGTTTGAAGTGTTTGCCAATTGTGATTGTTAGCAATTTTTTGTATGTATTCAAAATTATGTCGAGTAAATTAAATATCTATCTATTTAATTGATGTGTTTTGATCCTCTGGTTGTTGAATCAAATACAGACCCACACTCTGCCAAGAGACAGGTAATTATTGAACCATCTTGTGGAACATTTAAAAGCTTTATATCAAATGGGGTTATACCAAGAGTTCCGAAGAGACGAACCACAAGGGATATAAAACAGCACAATTCCTTCCATATCAAAATGTATCAACTAATAAAACATAGTCATGATTCTTACAAAAGTCAATGTGATCTGGAAAAATGTTTATGGTCAGGTGGTTGCCAGGAAACAGAGAGAAAAATTCAATGGAAGACTCATTTGCGACAGCTCAGCAAAAGAATAGTGAAAAATCATTGATGAAACTTGCAAAACGAGGGCTGGTGGATTTAAGAATACCCGACCATTCTCTTAGTGGATACGACAGCTGCTCTAAATACATGGGAATTAAACTTTTCAATAAACTTCGAATGTCAACACGGAATATTTCAGGAAAAGAGCCATTTCAGAAAGCAATTCAAAAGCTGCTCCTGTCAGGTGTATACTATAGTGTTAATGAATTCTTGCAAGACCCTTTGGGACAGTGACTGAAATGAAAGCTTTGTAATTCATGCCACTGCTGAGAAATTTTGCAATATTTTGACATATCCTATACCTGTGTAACAATTATATTGTATAATTTGATTACTCGTAATGGTCCAAGGATAAATAAATATTATTATTTATTATCGTGGACTTATGCACTATCTCAGCTGTTAGCTGGATATAATTTACCTTTCCCAGATTCAGCAATCAAAGGGAATAGGCTCGATTACAATATACTTGATACAAATTTCCTAACTATCCTACATGTATTAAGAATTACAGCTTTTTGCATTTCTATATACGTATTCAATTCTAATTTCTTAATGCTATCATGCAAAGTTTTGGGTATTAACCCAGTCGAGGATACGATGACAGGAACAATATCTATTTTATCAAGGTGCCACATCTGCTTGATCTCGATAGCAAGCTGTGTATTTGGACTTTTTCTCCTGGAACTTGTTAAGCACGTTGTTATTATTCGGTATGGCGACATCCACCAGCATTGCTGTTCTGGCTCTCTTATCATACACCACTATGTCCAGCCTGTTATTCGTCACCATTCTGTCAGTGATAACAGGCCTATCGTAGTATAATCTGATAGAGTCATTTTCCAATATTGGCACCGCTTGATACTTGTAATATGGCTGGAAGGTATTCAGAAGTCCGTACTTGTGTGCAAGTTTCTGATGGATAATGTTGTACACTTGATTATGCCTGTGAAGATAGTCCGTATTGGCCAGTTGTTCGCAGCCGGACGTAATATGCTGTATAGTCTCCGCTCTTATATGGCATTTTCTGCACTTATCTGTTTGTAATGTTCCTTAATAATAAATTTTTGGTAGTTGTTTGTAGCGATCACTTGGTCTTGAATGGCCATAAGGAATCCTTCTGTTTCCGCGAATAATTCTCCTTTCATCAACCATTTGTTAGATGATGATTGTTGTACTTTATCAGTATCATTCGGGTCTGCCTTTGAATATCATCCAGTCCTGTCTTAGTCCATCTGATTATTCCAAATGAGTAGAGGAACACTGGATTGGCGTAGGTGTTGATTGCCTTGACTAGTTCAACATTGATTTCAGCAGTCTTCAGACGCTGACTGTATTCTGAACGAATCTTCTCCTTCGACTGTTTTTGGTCTAGCAATCTGGCTTGTTGGTATCCCAGATATTTGTATGTTTGGTTTGATATCACCATTTGGAAGTTGTTTCACCATCTATGACTTTCCCTCTTTGAATGTTCAGGGTCTTACATTTTTCAATCCCGAATCTCATATGAACATCTGCCGAGTACACACTGACAATTTCAGCAAATCATCCAATTGCTTCTTGTTCGAAGTATATAATTTGATGTCATACATATACAGCAGGTGGGAGATTGTGTGATAGTTCCTATCTGCTTTTATCCTAAATCCGTATCCTGTTCTATTGAGCATTGAAGACAATGGATTCATACCCAAACAGAACCATAGTGGACTTAAAGAGTCTCATTGAAAAATTCCACGACGTATGGGTATCTCGTCTGCTTTGATTGACTTGTTGTTCATGTTGACCTGCAGAGACGTGCGCCAGTGTGTCATTGTTGTCTTCAAGAATTCGACCAGGACTTGATAAATTTTGTATATCTGTAATACTTCGACAAGTCAAGAATGGGCGGTACTATCGAATGCCTTCAGATAATCGAGAAAATCTGAATGAACATGCCCCAATTGTGCCTGTTTCATTATCACAGAATCGATGATGAGTTGTTCCTTGCACCCGTGGTGTTTCTTTCTGCATCCTTTCTGCTCCTCTGCTAATATATTGTTGTCGTCAAGGTGTTGGTATATTCGATTGGATATGCATGAGGTGATTATTATTATTAATATTATTATATGATTCTCCCGGGACAAGAATCTCTAGGTGACATAAGGTGGCGGACAGTTTCGCCGATTTACCTCTATGTAATGTAAACTTGGATAATGTTCATCTGAATATTAAAAGAAACACTTTTTTCTTATCTGCTTGTTCAGCACAGGAAGTATTCAACATCATATAAAAAAAACATCCAAAATATCTATCCCAGGCATCGAAGGCATAGATGAAAGAGAATTGAGAACATTGACACCAGAAATTTCGGAAGCATTGGCTCCTCTGATAAAAGAAGTGAGTGGCGTTTTTCCTGGTATGCTAAAGAGTGTCCCAGTGTATGAAAACAGATCTTTCGAAGAAATAACAAATTACAGATTTATATGCGTGCAGTCATATTCTGCAAAAATGTTTGAGGCAATTTTTTTTTAATCAGCTTTGAACATGCTCGAATGGAATTAAGATATTGCGTAAATATCAACACAGATTTGTTACGAGTGGATCGACATCATCTGCTCTGATGCAGGAAAACCAATAGTGGGTTTCTTCTATGATTTAGAGAGAGTTTTCAATTGCATGAATATCGATTTGCAAAGATTACACAGGGGGTGCCACATGGATCAATTCTTGGATCCTTGTAGATCATGTTTTTGGTTTCTTCGAACACACTTCTGAATTAGTTCAGAACTGCATGGATTGTGCACAGATTCCAATTCGGGATCCTACAAACCTTCTCATTGATTCAGAACTGGTGAACAGTATGTTCCAACGTTGGAATTAATTCTAGAACGGTGAAAGAGTTCTTGGTTCTAGGGAGAAACTGAAAAAAATTATTGTGAATATGAGCACTGCCGATATTACTTTCAGATTCTCTTATCAAGTAGTCAGTTTAGTGTTCCAATGCAATCGAATCGTTCATAACGAGTCAGTTTTGAATCAGTACTTCCTCACACTAGCGAGTATACTTGAACTAGAATCAGTTAAAAAGTGTCATAGAACTACTTGTTGGGACAAACCTTCAAAATGCCATCTTTGATATTAAATTGTCACATCAGCTGGTTCTATATGCAGATGATGCAAGCTTGGCAACTTGTTGCAAAAACACACTTCATGAGATTTTTGTCAAAATATTTCTTGGTTGATTCCAGTTTCTTTATAAATGCAGAGGGTAACAGCATATTTGTTGCATTCACATTCAAGCTCTTGGAGGTTGCACTAGATCCAAAGTTAACATTGGAAAAGTAATTCATTTATTGTCTGATGCGTTGAGTAGCTTAGTATTCAGATATTTGTGAGATGTATTAAATCATAAGGTTATCAGATTGATGTACCAAGAGTGGATTGAGGAGACCTTGTCGAGTTGTGGAGTCTTAGACATATTTTAACGTTCATCGCGCAGGAAAGAATCTTAAGTCAAGTCATTGTAGAAATGATTTCAGGTCTCGTCTGACATTTATACTTCCTTATTTGTATATATATTACTTGATCATGCACATTCAGAACAATAAAAATATTTTCACCACAAATGACACAGAACATAATTACAGTACTAAAACAAGAAGCTGTTTGCATTTACTTTTTAGACGACTCTGTTGGACAAAATCATCCCAATTATGTTGGGATCAAATGGTATAATCATATAAGCATACTCATCAAAGAGTTGAAAATGCAGAGAGCTGTAAAAGGGTGAATTAGTTTTTGATATTAGAAGCATTTAATACAATGGGGGAATTTCTTGGGGGTTAGTTAGATGTTATATTAGTATTTGATCATTATTTCATTCCGTAAATAATTATCCAAATATTTTGATGAAATGTAGTTTTCTAGTTCTGATGTGTTTTAATGGCCATTCTGGTTTCATTAGGGTTTTATGTATTCTATATTATTGTATATATAATTTTCTCATCAACATGCTTGATCTATGAGAATGTTATAGTCGTCTCAACAGTGCATAAACTAACTATCTATGGAAAGCTTCAGAAAAATATATAATGTATTAATCAGAGTTTGAGCCTCAATAGAGGCTTAGTATTCGTTACCATGCAAGTTTACCATTTAGTTCATATAATTTCCGAGCAGTTCAACTTTCAACAGTTAATATAATATAATAAGGAAATGCACGAAAGTTTATCATGATGAATAAGCTAATTATACTATATAGTGACGGTAGTCAGAATTTACTGAAAAAATGTTTACAAACTAATTTTGGGGCCCAGGATCCAAATTTGAAATCGTTTTGCCCCGGAAGGCTATCGTTCAAGAGAAAATAGAAAACAAAATCTCCTTGAAAGTCCTCTTGTCTATATCCTTCAAACTCTATCATTACTTCATTAAAATGCCTTGTTATTATTACAATGGATAATATATACACACATGTATCATTAATTAGTAATTCTATGTTCAAATATTCATTCATTTCTTATTGAATTGCTTTTCAATTGGAATGTTTATTTTCTACACAGTTAACCCGTCATATTCACAGTGTTTTTATGTTACATGTTATACGACGTGCGGCTTAATACGATTGAAGAAAGAGATAGAAGTACTCAGTATTTCTCTCGTTCATAACTGAGACCGAAATTCAAATGTGAATCTTTCCAAACCTAACCTAATTTTACCTAAAATCTAACCTACCAACCTATTTAATTGAAAATTATAAATTTAAATTAGGTTTGAGGTTGGGTTAGGAAGATAGGTTTGGTTTGAAGACATTTCCATTCGAATATCTCTCTCTGTTATGACGGGAGATGGCGAGTACGTCATTATTACGGGATCATGTCACCTAGGTCTTGGATTGAAATGGTTGCCTAATATTAAGAATTGAGGGGCAATCATTTCTGGAAAGTAAATATGGCGGGTTAACTGTCTAGAAAGTGAACATTCGAATTCAAAAGCCTTTTAATAAGAAATTAATGTATATTTGAGCGTAAATTACTGATTAATGGTACATGTGTGTATATATTATCCATTGTAATAATAACAAAGCATTTTAATGAAGCAATGATGGAGTTTGAATGATATAGACAAGAGAATTTTCAAGAAAATTTTGTTTTTTATTTTCTCTTCTCTTAAACGATAGCCTTCCGGGGCAAAACAATTTCAGATTTGGATTCTGGGCCCCAAAATTAGTGAGTGAACATTTTTTCAGTGAATTTTGACTACCGCCACTATACAGTTCAATTACTATGAATAAAATTGATAATCTTACCATTCTCAGAAAATGTGCATGTTAAATGACGAGCTTCAATGAAGACTGAATCATTCTGAAACAAATACCAATTATTATCTAATAACTAATGAATTAATTAAAAACTCACAAATCCATTTTCTTCTGCTGAAACTTCTTTCAAAATACTGGTGTTCATCTTCTGGCAACCTTCGGAAACTCTCTTCATCAACTGCTGTATAAGTTCTTCTGTATCAATATCATATTTTCTACTAGTATATACAGGAACAGAATTAAATCGTGATCTATATTGTGATAATTGATAACCACTCAACCCAGATGTATAAAGAAAGCCATTGTTTAATTTATTATCACTTCCCAAATGATAAGTTCCAAGAGAATGATCAGATCTAATCACTGAAGGTTGATCAAAATCCTTGACATTAAATGAAAAATTGGAGGATTTAACTGAATATGGGGACAAATTTTTGAAGTCTGATGTGGTAGAAGATGAAATAATAAAAGCCTGGTCAAATATATTAGAAGAAGCTTCTGTAATATCACTGAAGTTGAAATTTTTACGAGGTATATCACTATTGATGTCACAACCAAATTTCAAAATTCCCAATGATTCTCTGCCAAATGAGCTACTCAAATCTAAGATTGGAATTGATTCTCTGCCTATATCAATATCACTTGATGAAATGTTTAAGAAGGGATCATTCATAGAATTCGGAGCGATGCTCCTGAATTCAATACCACTTGGACCATCCATGGATCTGCAAAAAAACTTTTAAATAATTTTTTATATTCAAGTAGGGCCTATACCATACGAACCCTTTTTGCTTTTTACTGCATAACGCTCAATCATTAACAGTCAAAACTTTAAATGAAACACAATATGCTGAAACACGCTCTTTTTTTAGGGTAAAAATGAATTCAAAATTACTATTTCACTACACAAACTCTGATGAAGACTCGGTTGTATCTTGTAACTACACCGGTTTTGAATTAAATGGCTAATGTCAATCGTCAGATGTTAATAACGACAAAATCTGTCACCATCTTACGAAATCATAGAAAATTTGGATTTCTTAGAATCTATGGTCCTCCTTCAGGTCCTTTTTTTGTTGCGCCTATATTGTGGCCAAACAATGCTTTCGGTCGAGCTCTGGGTTGATATTTGAACTTACTGCCTATCACATGTAGATGTTCGAAATACGCCATAAAGTGTTAACGAGAAGTAAATCATTGATACCCATGAAAAAAGTTTGAAAATAAATTAATAAAATGATGTTTTAGTTTGTCAATAAAAGTTTGGATAAATTCATAAAATCTGAACCACAGAGTGTACTCAAAAAAGGTTATGACTTGCATCCTATTTTAGGAGATTTAAAAAGAATTATGGTTGTATTGTGAAACCTTTAACTATTTTATTGAGAAAAGACAACATGGTGACTTGGAAAGATGTACAACAAGTCATTGGGTACTGAATCATCCAAGATACATTACAAAATGTGCCCAATTTGAATATATTTCAGAATGAAGATGAAATCGTGATTGTATTAATTCCTCATAATAGAAATTTTAACTTTAATATAAGTATGTAGTTAGGTTAAGAAATCCAATATATGATATTGTTTTGGTTTCTCGTCATGTAGTTCTTTCCCACGAATTTTAGTTTTCTATTATAAAAATATCATATGAGAATTCAGGGCTTCTTAAAGTATGCGTCGTGACTCCAAATGGGGTTGCGTAGCCAAATTCTGCGCTGGCGAGAGATTTTAATGTCAAATATTTATATATACCAGTTTATAACACCACTAGAGTTGGCAGAATACAGTGGAATTGCAGCGTCTAGACACGCGCATTTGTTGGGGTCGTCAAGAAACTCGCAATCATAAATGGGGTCGTGAATGACAAAAGTTTAAGGATCCCTGTATTAAATGAATGGAACTTTAACTTTAAGGGATAGGTAGAAGTAAAGTATATTAAATTGATGTTAAGCCGTTCTTATCACATTTGAAAGTTCAGATCTGCAAGTACAAAGACTGCACAATTACAATACTTGGTAATGACGACCAAAGTACGATTATAGATCAATCGTTATATGAAATGTCATTCGAATAAGCAGTTTTTCGTCAACGGTATTTGCAATAATTCATTGTCTTCCAAATATACTATTCAAATTTTGAAATATCGGGAAATTTTTTAATGAATTTTTTTTCACTTTGGTCATTCAAATGGAATGATTTGAAACTCACTCAAAATATAGAAATGTCTAATTTTGATAGAGTTCCTGATCGAGGGTTAAGGCCAGAAACGTAGCTCAAACTGTTAGAAGAAGAAAATAAGGTAAAAAAACTTCTGTAGTACCTGTCAATTACAAATAATAGATGGGATTGGATGAGGATTTGTAGATGAAATGAAAATTGAAATCAGTCAAGTGTTTTCGAGATTAGAATGGTGAAATCAACAAAATTTATTTCAAAAATTATGAACTTCCAATGGCTTTTCTCAAATTCTTTCTGTTTATTGCAAGAGTAGCTGATGACTGAGATGAGTTCAAATCAACTCGAACGATTCCATATAATTATCGGGGACATTTGAAGTATATTCATACTTATAGGACACGTAGTTGATAAGAAATTGTGATATGTGAAAAAATTGTGAAAATGCGGCATAAATATTTATTTTTCCTTGTGATCTCTATGGTATTTTGTGGACTCTGTACTGGAGCCTTACAAGGACCAAAGGAGACAAATAAAAAACAAAATTCTGATGAAGAAACAGAAAATTTCATTACATCTTTTCATGAAGAAGATGATGGAACATCGGCATTGAAGATTGTTCAACCCCCAGATTTGTCGAAAGAAAAGGATAAGAGGAAAGGTAGAATGTTAACTTTACCTTTTTTATCCATTTTTTATTACATTTTTAATTTATAACAGAAGTAGTGTTCAAAATAATTAAAAGATATTCATTATAAATACATATATAAATTATCACATTTTTGCATAAAGTTAACTACTGTATTACCACCTTAGTATTTTCTCATGAATATATAATCAATACATTCTGCTAAAATTATAACTTGTGCTTCCTGAGTTTATTTTGAATCAGATTAAGTTTATTAATTGTTATCTGTTCTATAAGATATTCATAAAGATTAATGTTTATTTTTAACACAATTTATAATTTAACCATACAAGGTATATGAAAGATGTGTAAAAAACTACTTATTAAATGGTATATTCTATATTTCTATTTCCAATTTTTTGTGACAAAATGCAAAAATAGTCATTCTCATTTTTCAGAAACAGTAGATTTATTAATGTTAGATCAAGCTAAAGTGCTCCAGAAAATGGTTGAAGAATTGGATTTAATCAAAACATCAATTATGGATGAAAGCCAAAGCGATATAAGTACAGAAGAAGAACTTCCCCCTCTGCCTGATCATATCCTGCATCCTAAAGAATTAACACCTGAAGAAAAGGAAGCCAAAGAAATATTCAACCAAGCTTCTCAGATGCTGAATAAAACACGTCCAGATAAAGTTAAAGCATATAATCTCTTGCAAGATGCTTCTAAAAGGGGTAGCCAAGAAGCAAAAGCTCTCTTAGGATGGGCAAAATTGTTTGGTAATCCTTTAAAACAAGATATTCATGGTGCACATGAAATATTCGAGGCTTTAGCTGAAAGTGGAAATCCTGATGGACATACCGGCTTAGGTAAATTATCTCCACTAAAATCAATGTGCCCATAATTAATATTATAAAAACTTGTTCAATTTAATATATAAAACCATGCTGATATTTGAATAGAGAATCATATTCAATCTGAAGGAGCACAGTAAATTATAAATGAATATGATTAATGAAGGAATCTGATGTTTTACTTTCCAATTAGTTTCAACAACAGTATGGTCAGTTCAAAGATGGGATTTATAAACACGTCAAAAAGTCAAGGAACACTTATCAATATCTTTAAAATATGAATTTGATGATTGAATTTATAGAAATCTTTCGGTTTTTGTTAGGATGTATTGTATATAATGTATTCTCAAGAAAACAAAATAATATTTGACTTCTCCAAAGCACTTATTATGAAAAAAAAATTGAAATTTGAAAATGAAATTTGGTAAAACACAAAAAAAAATCCTGAACTAATATTTTCGAAACGATATGGAAGCACTTATATTTTTCAGTACCCAGAAGGTCCACCTCCGTTATTAATGACACTTTGGCATCGTCGCGGCATGCTCAATTGTCTATTACATTTTGGCCTAAGTCGTTCCAAGCCCTCTGAACTGCTAATCGAAGCTCCCGTTCATGATGGAAGATGTTTTGAGGCAGGAGATTTCTTTTTAGGGTGTCCCACACATGCTCGATGGGATTCAGATCTGGAGAGCAGGATGGCCATGGTAGAAGATCGATATCATTCTCTTCAAGAGCGTTCAAGACAACTCTTGCATGATGAGGAGGGGCATTATCTTGTTGGAAGAGTAGATTTTGACCCATTGTTTGGAGATACGGTACCACTACAGGTAAAACTATCTCATTTGCGTAAGAATTTCCCGTGAGGTTGTTCTGTATGAAAACGAGGTCAGTTCTTCCACCAAGGCGTATACCTCCCCAAAACATCATTGATCCGCCTCCCTGTCTAACAACTTCTCGAGCATGCTGGAGACGGTTTTGCTTTCCAGGTTTCCTCCATATTCGAATTTTTCCCGAATCGGAATAATAGCTAAATCTAGATTTATCACTGAAGAGAACTGTGGCCCACCTCTCTTGATCCCAGTTTACGTGTTCTTGGCACCAAGCTAAACGAGCAGCGCGATTTCCATGGGTCAGTTGAGGAACTCTTAAAGGACGCCTGGAGTGGAGTTAACCTTCGTGCAGTCGATTTCTCACAGTTTGGTCGGAAATTTGTACATTATGAACTCGTGATAGCTCTTGAGCTAATTGAGATGCTGTGGTAGTACGATCTCTCCTGGCTTATAAAACCAAAAATCGGTCTTGGGTGACTGTAGTAATCCTGAAACGACCTGTATGGCGTTCTTCTACGCTACCTGTTTCATTGAAACGTGACCATAAACGGTTTATGACACTTGGGCTACTTCCCAGAACCCTGGATACTTCCCGTTGTGAGCACCCAGCTTGGAGCATGCCAACGGCTCGTAACATCTCTTCTCTAGTCAAATGTCTTTCCATAGTCGAATCACAAAACTTGAATCTTTCATTTGTGCTTACAACAGAAACAAAGTGCCAACTAACTGATTTCAAACACTGAATACATGAAATGATTATAAAGCAGCGTCGCATCTGCTGCATTTTTAGTTTTTTATAAAAAAAAACAGATCTGTTGGGGCACTCTATATAATTTGGTGAGAAATTGATGCAGGTGTTCATTTCCTAAAAAAAATCATCCATATTGATCGTTCTGGATACGTAATATCGATATTCAGAAGTGTTCCCTAGACTTTTTTGAGGTGTTTTAGGAATTTAGCTATTCAACTAATTTTAGAAATTTGTTTTAAATTGTTTCCTGCATTGATATTTCCAAGAGACCTAATATATTGAAAAAAAATCAATATTTAAGGTTAAATTCGAAAAACTGCACCAAGTGCTCTATTCATAAAATGGCACTGATCATATCTGACTTCACTTCATATCTCGCGCTATGGGTGTTAGGCATGAACTTAACCAGTAAGTTTTCTCGGTCTCCCTGAATATGTTTGTTACTAGTGGAACACCGCGCTCGTCCTATTTTCTCTTTGCCAAGAATGATGGAAAAATCAGAACAACGTATTTGTGTGAATTTTGCTTCAAACTCGGGAAAAGTTGTGCAGAAACTGTCCAAATAATGAAGACAGTACTTGAGAACGAATATATAGACCGAAAAAATAAAAAAGTGATATAAACGTTTGAAAGGTGGCCGCACATATGTTGATAGCGACCCCACGCTCTTAGTCGGTCTTTGACGGCACACTGACGATAACATCGAACATATGCAACCTGCAATCAATGAATATCGTCGATTAACTGTTCGGCAACTATAATGTGATCTTGGAATATCGAAAAATATTGTTTGGGAAAGCCTTAGTGAATTAATTTTTTCAGGTCCTTCGCGTATATGTGAAATTCATTTTAAATTGCTGATGGAAGAGCAGAGAAACCGTCGCCTTGAAATCTCTCAGAACAACTTGGAAACGCTCAGTAATTATAAAAATCTGCTTGAAACGATTATAATTTGTGATGAATCGTTGGTTCATGGGTATGATTCCAAAACCAACATCATTCTTACCAGTGAAACTCCCATTTGAGCCACGGCTGAACAAGCACGTTAACGTCAAACGTCAGAGCGATGTCAAGTTAATGTTGACTTTTGTTATATCATACTCTTGTGCATCATGAGTATGCTACTAAAAGTCAAATAATCAATAAGGAATATCTTCTTGAAGAATATTTGACAAAATACAAAGTCTTATTGCCAGCCATTGTATATTTCTGTTAGAGCACCCTGCGGTTTCTTGGTTGTTTTCAAGGTCGAAACCGCCGCTTAAAAGGGTGCGTTTTAGCTTCAAACAAATGATTGAAAAAAATGCGACCGACGCTTTGAAGACGATACTGAATAGTGAGTACCGAGGCAGCTTCCAAAAATGGAAAAGGCGTTGGGAACGTATTGTTGAATCTAATGGTCACTACTACGCAGGTTGCGACGAGCCAGACGATACAGAAATACATTAGGGAAGAAATATGGAGGTTGGTCCTATACTTTGAGAGAGTCTTAATTGCTAATTCCTTTCGATGATTCTCCTTAGCTATCTTACTTCTGAAAGCAGGTAAGGGAGAATTTATTTCAACTTTGGCATGGTCAAAATGTGCACAGATCAGCTAGCTGTATGATAAATGATCTAATGGATCTCATCCGAAAGAGATTTGCCAATAATATGACTAGATTTTATAATGGTTTGTCTTTGCAAAAGACATAAAAAACAATTTTCAGTATTATCATCATTTTGTAGACCAGGGGTGCTCAAACGATCGATCGTGAGTGCTTTCTGAGTACTTCCGAGAAGAAAAAAAATTTTTATAAGTAGGTAACTAAACTACAAAAATTTATTATGTAATAAAATAACACTCTGCTAGCGGCAAAAGAGGGCTTTATCAGAGGAACGCGCGGTACTTGTCAAAGAAAAGCCGCGCTTTTTATTCTTGCCGTTTTTCTAGAAATTTCGGGCGGCGCGTTTGACGGGAACATTCAAGATTTTCGTTCACGCCTATATAAATGTTGCGCCTGCAGGAATTGGAGCCATTCTGAATTGTAACTTGAAGGTAATACTACGTCGATACAACTTTTATTATTAAATAGTACAAAATGAGTGCAGCGAAGAAATCTAAAACATTTTAATAATTTATATAATTAATTTAATAAGGATTGGGAGGAAGAATTTTTCCTTTGTATTGTTAAGGATAAGTGAATTTGTCGTGCGTCAGTTGCAATACTATGAAAAAGGATTTTCCGCCACAGAGTCAATTAAGAAAACGAAAAGTACGTGATTTGATATCTTGTTTGAAAAAAGAACAAACCATGTTCACAAGACCAGCCAAATAATCAAAAGCTGTTACGATCGCGTCATTTAAAATATCTCATATATTGGCGAAACACAAGAAACCATTTGAAGATGGATCGGTTGCGAAGGATTTATTGAAGCGGGTGAGACTTTATTTGGAGATTTTAGAAATAAAAATCATGTCTTCTATTAGAGAACTTCAGTTATCTCGTCCGACTGTCACAAGCCGTATTGAAGTCATAAGTCAGGACATGGCAGATAAACTAAAACATGATATCATGAAATGTACATGTTTTTCTTTACAGTTCGACGAATCCACCGATATGACAGACATTGCCCAGCTGTGTATTTTTATTCGGATGGTATTCAATGACTTGTTGACTAAGGAAGAATTTTTGACAATCATTCCTCTGAAGGGGAAGATCCGTGGCGAAGATATATATGACGTTTTCTACAATATATTGTCGAAAACTGGCACAGCAATTATTTCACTAACGAACTAGATGATCAAGATGATGAACCAATCCCCATAAACGAACATGAATACTATGATACTCTCAAAAGTGGAAAAAATACAGCCTCTGGGTACGATTACATCTCGAGGGCGGTACTGAGGAAGCTAGACCAAGCAATCCATAATTACATTTTGAAAATTTACAACTTTTGCCTCCTTATGGACGTTTTCCACAGTGTTGGAAAAGGGGCATAATCATAGTAATTCCTATAGCGCAACAAGATCACTCGACACCTTCTGGATATAGACCCATCTGTCGGTACTGGCCAAGAATTTGGAAAAAATCATCAAGAAACGATTATCTACAATGCTTGAAGATAAAATACCTTCTTTCCAGTTTGGTTTCCGAGAAAAATTTCCTCAACCCACCCCCTAGCCATACTGATTTCAAACATCCAAACAAACTCACTTGCAGGCAAAAAAACTATGGCATTGTTTATGATTATCAATAAAGCTTTCGACAGTGTGTGGCACAAAGGACTGCTCTTCAAACTCTATTTGCTCAGATGCCCCAAATGCATGTTGAAACTAATAAATAGTTAGGGTTCTGGTCGTTCGTGTTAATCAATATATAAGTAATCCATTCACACCTCAACAGGGGGTTTCACAGGATTCCCCGCTTTCGTCATTTCTATACCACATATATTGCTTCGCCAATAGACAGAACAACTTGAATAACAACCTAGAACAAATAGAGCTTCCTGAAATTGGGTATATACTTCACACACAACAAATCATTCATTCAATATAAAAACTGCCTCACATATTTACGAGTTTATATGTCATCCGATTCTGGAGTATAGTACAGCTAGCAGAAACGTTTGCCCACCGTAAAATCACGAAACAGAAACAGATGAAACTTTCCCTCAAGGAAAAATTAGTTACTCTTAATAGAAATTCGAAATAAATGAAATTAAATGCATGTCTTCAAGTCGATAGACCACTGTAAAGCAAAGATATACTCTCTCTCTCATTTTGTAGAAGAATTTATTAATTATACCAGTTGTTGAAATTAGCAGGGGTATATGATGTTTTTGCTTCATAATTTTGGGTGCATATTGTTGAATTTTGATTCAAAGACGATGAATTATGGCACTTTTATGTACTTGATAAAAACTGCTGAATATGATTCTACCTAGCAAATTCAAAATGTTTTTCTTTTTCAAGGTTTTCTTTATTCTGCTGGATTGGCTGTCAATGTTAGTCAGGCAAAAGCATTAGTTCATTTTACATTTGGAGCGATTGGTGGAAATATCTGGGCGCAAATGGTGATGGGATATAGATATTGGTCTGGAATTACGATGACTCCAAGTTGCGAAAAATCATTGGATTTTTATAGGCAAGTTGCTGATAAAGGTAAATCAAGAGATATGCATTGACAATAAAATTGAATTATTTAAATTCCATAATCGAAAGATTGATAACTTGTTTCCTGAGTTTTGATGTGATTCTTCAATTTCAGTTAGTCAAGGAATTTCTTTTGGAGGTGGAGCTGCTATTCAAAGGATCCGGCTACTGGATGAATTAGAGAATGGCTATTCATCGGGAATCTTGGATAATGATTTAATAGAATATTATCAATTGCTTGCTGAAAAAGGTGACATCCAAGCACAAGTAAGTATTTTGAATGCATTCATTCAATGGATCACATTGCCCATATGGTAACCGAAAAAAAGATTCATTTAACAATTTTTGTCTTGAGTTATTTGTTGAAATCATAAAACTTAATATTAATTTCTTTTTTCTTTTAATTCAGGTAGGTTTGGGACAATTACATTATCAAGGAGGCAGAGGCGTTGATTTAGATTTTCAGAAAGCCCTTCATTACTTTACTCAAGCTGCAAATTCTGGAAATGCCGTTGCCATGGCGTACCTTGGAAAAGTAAGTAAATATCTTTCCGATTATGAGGTAATGCTTAACATTTAGTTACAAAGAATAAACTTTTCGATTACTATATTGTGGACGTTTTTCGATTAATACACCATTCAAATTGATCAATTGTTGTCGGTAGCGATCAGTGTTAATTGTTTCTCCGGGTTTCAACAGTTTATAATAAACGATACCAACCTAATCTTACCAGACACAGAACATTGAAGCAGTATTTAACTGATAATTTTTCGATTTTCCCAATCGCCTATCATTCAATTTATGTAGCACCCATCTTATCATCTTTTGAATCCTTCCCTTGTAATGGTTCACAAATTGCTATTTGGCTCACATTCAACTTTTTCGCCATTAGTTTTTGAATTTGTGTTGGATCTTCATTCGATAATTCCTGCAGTTGCGCATCGCCCAACGTTTTCGGTCTTCCAGACGTTCTTTGTCTTGATCGCTGAAATCATATTTGAGTTATCGAAACCAGGTTTAAGATGTTTTTGTGGTTTGAGTAT
This sequence comes from Cryptolaemus montrouzieri, assembly GCA_013387265.2. Classification (NCBI taxonomy): domain Eukaryota; kingdom Metazoa; phylum Arthropoda; class Insecta; order Coleoptera; family Coccinellidae; genus Cryptolaemus; species Cryptolaemus montrouzieri. The sequence continues at coordinate 41,026,537 of JABFTP020000185.1, read as the reverse complement.
GCCACTGTAAGTATCTACTTATACACGATGATTTTCAGCTTCTTTTTTGATGAAATAAGAAAATTAATGCGCGTTGCAAATGTACATTTTTGAGCACATCTCCCATGGTATTGTTGGAATATAATTGTAAATCAGCAACACAGTTTCACCTTCGGTAAGTCCACGGAAACTAACTTATTAGTGTATCAGACTGACATTTATCAAGCTTTGGAATCTGGTTTTCAGGTTGACTCTGTTTACACAGATTTCAGTGAAGCCTTTGATAGAATGAATCACAAATTGCTCGAAGAAAAACTGAGAGAATGGAATTTCCGCAGTGGATTGTTGCTTGGTTGTCTAATTATCTTAGATCCCGTTTGCAATATGTGAAAATAAAAGACCATATATCTCGTCCTATTCACGTAACTTCAGGAGTACCACAGGGATCTCACCTGGTTCCCTTACTTTTCACTCTATTCATTAATGACATTGGCGAGAAGTTTGAGTATTGCAAAAATATCTCTTTTGCAGATGATTTAAAACTGTATATACTAATGTCAAATGTTCATGACTTGGAGGTTTTGCAGAGTTGGTTAGAGACGTGGAATTGAATGTGGATAAATGCTATTGCATAACATTCCCCAGATCCAAAAATTCTATTGAATACAACTATAGTATCCTCAATAACTCTGTTAACAGAGTAAATGTGAAGGGAATCGTTTTCGATAGTACTATGTCGTTTATTCCTCACATAAATTCAGCGGTAGCTAGGGGCAGGCAGTTGCTTGGTTTCATGATCCGCAATTTAAGAGACTTATCAGCTGATGCTGCCAAAACTGTTTTTATGGCTCTTGTTTGTTCTGTTTTCCAATATGGTTCGGTGATATGGTCGCCTCATTACAGGGTGCATATTGATAGCATCGAAAGAATTCAGAACAAATTCCTCAGAAACATAGCTTATGAACTGCACCTGACGGCTGGAACCTATACTTACCCAGATATTTTGAAGTATTTAAAGATTCTATTTTTAGACGATCGTAGGAATTTCTGATCTCACCTCTTTTTTTAATTACTATCGGGCAATATTTGTTGCCCAGAATTGCTTGAGATTGTAAACGTAAGAGTACCAGTTAGAACGACTCGTTCGTGGCTCTGATTTGTTTCTTGTGCCCTACCATCCAACTAATTACGGCTATTCCAGCACTCTCATATGTTGTATGAGGGTGGCTAATGAGTATTGTGCTCTGGGTGTTGAATTCACGGGTATAACTCAGAGTAAATTTCAGTTGTCGCTCAAAAAACTCTTCTGACAAAGCATGCATTCATATACATTTTTAGACTTCAAATTCAGGTTAGTCTTTTGGAATTATTTTTTTGTACCGTCATTTATACATTGTGTTATTACATTTACGTTATTTCTTTCATGTGTGTTTTAATTACTATACATATACAAATATTCTTAAAATTGCTTAAAGAGGGGTATTCCTTTATCTATACATTTTAGACTTCAAATTCAGGTTAGTCTATTGGATTTATTTTTTTTCTACCCTCATTTATACATTGTGTTATATCATTTACGTTATTTCTTTCATGTGTGTTTGAATTACTATACATATACAAATGTTTTTAAAATTGCTTAAAGGGGTATCTCGTTTACGAATAATAAATAAATTTTAGATCTACAACGCTATTAAAGTAATTTCTGTAATTTTGAGATTAATATCAGTAGAATAAAATAACACATGGTTTATACCATTCCATACTTACGGCGCGCGGCATTTGTTACAAAACCGTAAAGGAATTACCATAACATCTGGTAGACTATACTGAAGCATTATTTGGCTTTCCATATAAGCATAATTTTTCAAAAATGTTTAGAAACGGCCAGCTAATCCAAATTGTCCGTTGAATTACGAATGAGTTAACACGACGTAAACGTGAAGTGTCTGCATGTTTGAATTGCCTCAGAGTGTGGTGAGTAGAGCCTGAAGTCTAATAAAATAAAGGACCAACATATATACCAGATGCAGGGCGAAAAAGAATTACTATTGCCATTGAAGAGAGAGAAAATGAACATTCTCAGCACCAAGCATCTATAGTACCTTTAAAAATGCCACTGGAATAATCATGTGTAACCAAATAGCGAGAAGAAGATTGAATGTGTGTGGTTTGAGGACTAGTAGATGAGCCAGGCATCCACAGTTTGTATACAGCATCATGTAGTTTGAGCAGCGTAATGGACTAAAGATGAATGGGGAACTTACCTTTTTACGGATCAGACGAAATTTTAATTGTATCATTTTGATGGACGCGTGAAAGTTGATAAAGAATGAATCCAGCATTATGTGGTGCAATTTCGGAAGACAGTGACAGGCTTTGGTGGAGGTTTATGTATGTTTTGGAATGGCATAGATTCAATCAGTGCGCAGATTTGATCTGTAAAATTCAACAATAAATGTCATTCCACATTGTCATTGAACCAATAATTGTTCTGCTATTGGTGACAATTTCTCTTTAGTCGATAACAATGTCTGACCGCACCACGCATTTTTGTGAAAACGCGTTAAATTTGCACGGATTTCAATGCCAAAATGCGTTATGAGTATTTCATGTTCTTGTTGGAGGCCCCACTAGGCATTAGAAGAATTCATAAAACTTTGTATTTTCTAATTTTTATTTTTTTTAATTTTGCATTCTATGATTTATTTATCTTCATATATATATATATATATATATATATATATATATATATATATATATATATATATATTTTTTTTTTTTTTTTGAAAAGAGAGGATTTACAAAATTCGAATAATTGTATTTACAATCGTAAAAAATAAAGAGAATACCAGCAGAAAAAAACGGACCATTCCCGTTCCTTAATTAGCCATCTAAACTCGCATCATGTTTCCTACGATTGCCCCTAAAGTGTGAGCACAGGAAATGTAACAGGGGAACCATACTATCTTGCGTATGATTCAGTAAACGTTCCCTGTCGCTATTGCACTAGCAATAGCTTGTCTGTTTATGTTGTGTTAGTGTGGTGTGTACAAAAAGAATACCAAAAATTTTTCTGCTTAGCAGCTTCATTCTCTCATTGTCATCTTGTACTCTATGATATCCAGGACTTCTTCACGAAAACAAGCGTGAAATGGAAGGGGGATTGGGACTGGAAAAATCTGTAACAATGAAAAAAGAAAACCAGCAGAAAAAAAAATTAATCAAAAAATTTCTAACTCTTATATGTCTAAACTCACTTGAATTTAAGAAGTTAATTAATGCTCCTCTGTTTTCCAACAGGGAACATCTCATACACCTTATGGAAATGAAGCCCTACATTCAAATAAATCGAAAAATTATTGAAAATATTTCATTAATGTATCAGCAATACTATGTGCATAATTTGCTGAAATGAAGTTGATCCCTATCAATTGTTGTGACTAGATGTTCACTTATGAATATGTATTTTGTTCAATATCTTCCACTTTTTCCAATCTAACGTATGATATATATCATATTTTCATTAGTATGTAATAATATTAGATTAAGCATTTATATCGATTGATGTTGTTTATTTTTAAAGATTTTCCTAGACGGTAGTGATGATATCAAGGCTGATAATGCTACTGCTTTCAAATATTTCAAGAAAGCATCAGACTTAAATAATCCTGTTGGTCTGAGCGGTTTGGGTTTGATGTATCTATATGGACGAGGCGTTGAGAAGGACTATGTGAAGGCTCACAAATACTTTTTGGCTGCAGCAGATCAAGGTTGGGTTGATGGACAGCTGCAGCTAGGAAATATGTACCTCAGTAAGTGATTGATTTTTTGTTTTAAGTCTTATGTAATCTATCGTTGTTTGGAATGGGATTAAGAATGAGACGAAGAGGCCATAGCCACTGGTGCAATGTCTTGGAAAAACTAGAAGAATAAGCTTGATGTGTTAGAATATTGAGAAAGGATTGGTTACATGCCAGTTTTTACTACTCTATATTTAAATGACAAGATATATCCTAAAGTTAGTAACACTGAACATGTTCTTTACAATGAAATGCAGAAAACCAAAAATGTTTTATCTCTAGCTTATAGGAGCAGGCTGTTTTTCACATTTTGGATAGCCTTTTTTCCATCTGTTAGTGAGTTTTGGGTCAATGATGAGTAGCTAGATATTGCATTTTTCATCTTTTCACTTACCTTCTCAGGATGATTTTTCACTTCAACTTCTTCATTATTCATATAATGTGAGTATGTAAATTCGGTGAACTTCTTTTTATCAAATAAAACGTAGTCTCGGAGACCAGTGATTTGATTACACCTGGAGATCACACCCTGAGGGGATATCTGTAAGTTTCCCTATTCACAAGAGCTTGTGAACACGTTCACAGGTCCCAGGTACAGTGGAGAAGGGTTCGAGGGTAATCTAATATTTTAGCGATCACTAAGTAGTAGCTTCAAGCTTTAATCGTTTAAAACTAACAAACCTTTCTGAAGGCTTTCTCTATGGTGTCACAGATCTGGAACTTTAACTTCCTTAAAACATTTTTTTTTCACTTTTCTATTTTATTTCACTTCTCTTAAGCTCTCAGCTTACTATTTCTAGAGGGAATCTCTAGAAGAAAACACACCGGGGTTCGTTTACCTCTGCTACATTTAAAATAAACTTCAGCCAACACACCAATATCATCCGAAATCCGAATATTATTTATCAAAGTTACTGTTTCACGGGGCTTATCCGAAATGCACAACAAAAAAAACTAACACGGACGAAATAAGTGATAAGGGCAAACAGCACGGGAAATTTATTTCGCCGTACAATCAAAATGAGTACAATACCAGACAGTAATTATTTAGTGAGTGTTTTCTAGACCTCTGGCTGAAATGGTTTTGCATTGGAAACTATCCTTGATCTCTTATTCATTAATAAGCTTTTAGTATTCCTGAACTCTTGCTTTGTTATTTTATAACCAACCAATGTTTATATATTTTAATGCAATTTCTTAATAGAAGATATCAACTGTCGGAACTTTCCCTACGGCATAGAGGGGGCCTTGACAAGGTTGAGGGTGACATTGATTTTGTAGAATCTGAATTTATACGGAGTTTAGACATACTGGAACGAATGATTCATTTCAAGCGGATTTGAAAGTGTGGTCTTCGTCTCAGCATAAATGTCTGAACGGAAAAGTGAGTTCCACATTCAATTCCACCTCAACATAGGTCTTTCCCTCATAGGAAAGAAACTTTATTTACCTTCTATTACATTGTCTGGGTACTTTATCGGAGAACAAGAATAGGAAAGACCAAAATAACCAAATCGGAGAGATCAACATTCTCTGATAACTGCCACCGAATATTTTTATTATTATATCCACAATAAACTAGATCTTATGCCATATTGAGAGAGAATTTCGTGTATAAGCTGTCTTCAAAATTCATACAGGGTGTTTCACAACCCTGAACCATGAAAGTGTTTTGTCAACTTAACGGTTTTGAATTATGCAAAATAAACGGCAAAATTGGTGATTCACCACAATAAAGAATTTTTTTCGGAAGGGTAAATTGTATTGTTAAGTTATTTTTAATTGGTCTATACGCATTTAACCTGCCAATGTTAATAGAAAACGTCAATTGGAATCCATACGCCATATAACTGATGTTACCAGCAATTATATTAGCTATCTTTGCTTTTCAGATGGCCTAGGACTGAAAAAAGACTACAAATTAGCCAATAAGTATTTCTCTTTAGCTTCGCAATCTGGTCACGTGTTGGCATATTACAACTTGGGACAGATGCATGCTCAAGGAATCGGGATGCTGAGGTCCTGTCCAACCGCTGTTGAATTGTTCAAAAATGTCGCAGAGAGAGGTAGATGGGGAGAAGTTTTAATGCAGGTAGAATAAACGATTATAATTCAAGGAATTTGCCATTGATTCGAATATTTCTAGGCGCATAGTGATTACAGAGATGGCCGGTATAACGAAGCGTTCGTACAGTATTCTTTATTAGCGGAATTGGGCTATGAGGTGGCCCAGAGTAATGCAGCTTTTCTCTTGGATAGAGGGGAAGTACCGATGCTGTCAGGCGATGAAGCCTTAGTCAGGGGTTTACTATACTGGGGAAGGGCGGCGGCTCAAGGTTATTCTGCAGCACAGGTAAAATATAAATATATAACAACTTGAAGGTATTACCTGATTTCTGCTATAAGTAATCTTCTACTGAATTTGTATCAGTTCTCTTAATCCTACTCTTGGTAGAAGGTCGTAAATCCGATGACTATTACGACTTTTTTCAACATACATAACGGCATATTTATAATAATTAATTAAAACCATTCTTAAATATTGATAATCATGATCTATATCGTCAAAACATCATCACATCTGGAGTATTATCAAATATTCTGGCAAATCAGACATATATGAGTCAGGGTTTTTCTTGAAAACAAAACTTCATTAGATTCTCCTCCAAATGCTTCCTTCACTTGATATGTTTCAAACTGAGGGAAATATTCTTTTTGCTGAATTATATAAATTTCAGTTTTTCTCTTCTGACAAAACTCACAGTGCAATTCATGATTGATCATTAGTTTCATGAATATTATATCAAAAATCGGTGACGATCAAATTTCTAACGGAGATGAACTGATCATTTAGATATTTAATAACATTTTTTTGGGTTTTCGGATGTACAAGTGCGAACTCGTTTTTTCCTCTTTCCTCTCACAAATACCTAAAAGCCAATATCAGATTTTTGTCAAAAATTTCCTTCGTGCCAATAATACGTTGAATTGAAATGAAACGTCAACTAAGTGTACGAGGATGGATTGATAAGTTTCCGGCCTGACCAAGAAAAACAACGTTTTTAAGAATTTTTTTTATTTCTCAACATAATCTCCTTTAACTGTAGATCACTAACCTTCGTCAAAACGACGAGGTGGTCCCAAAAAGGGAAGAATAAATTTAGATATTTAATAACATTTTTTTGGGTTTTCGGATGTACAAGTGCGAACTCGTTTTCTTCTCTTTCCTCTCACAAATACCTAAAAGCCAATATCAGATTTTTGTCAAAAATTTCCTTCGTGCCAATAATTCGTTGAATTGAAATGAAACGTCAACTAAGTGTACGAGGATGGATTGATAAGTTTCCGGCCTGACCAAGAAAAACAACGTTTTTAAGAATTTTTTTTTTTATTTCTTAACATAATCTCCTTTAACTGTAGATCACTAACATTCGTCAAAACGACGACGCGGTCCCAAAAAGGGAAGTATAAATTTTGAGTGCGTCGTCGCACGCATTTCAGATTCCGGCTAATTTCAGTCGACCTGCAGCTCGCGCGGCGGCCGCGTATGTTTTTTGTGTAGGGGCCCTGTGTGCGCCGTTCCAGCCACCATGAGTCGTCGAAACCAAACTTGATATATTCCCAAATGTATTAATTAATAGTTTTTCCTGAAATGTTTCTTTTGTTGATTTTATTACTTAATTTTAATATTTTTGAGTCTTTATTTTTTCTAGTTCATAAAATTTAAGCATTTAAAAAATTTTCAAATCAATTCAACAAATACAAATGATTATTGTAATAAATAAGTAGAATATATATTAATATTTTATTGCTTAAACCTTTAGAAGCGTCACTTTTATACGGCGTAGTCGAAACAACGAAAGACAGTAATAAGCGTTGTAAAATAAGGTTAGTGATCTAGGGTTAAGGCTGATACATTTCTCATAGCGGTGTTCTAGTCTAGTAGTAATCTATAGATTGATTCATCAAGTTCCTCAAAATACCCATTTACAGCTTCGATTACTTCTTCATTGCCCGCAAATCTCTTACCGCCCAGCCATGTTTTGAGGCGAGGAAACAGATAATAGTCACTCGGGGATAGGTCTGGAGAATATGGAGGGTGCGGCATCAATTCGACCTTCAGATCATAGATTTTAGCCATGGTAACGTGCGAAGAATGCGCTGGTGCGTTATCGTGATGAAACAAAATTTTTTTCTTCGCCAAATGAGGTCGTTTAATTTGCACCTCGTAGCTAAAACGTTGAAATAAGTCTGCGTAGTATAGACCAGTGATAGTTTTACCCTTTTCAAGGTAATCAATGTATATAATACCTCTTGTATCCCAAAAAACAGTAGCCATAACATTGTTTGCCGATAAAATTGTTTTTGCCTTCTTTGGAGTTGGTTCCCTTGTTCTAATCTACTGTTTAGACTGTTGTTTGGTTTCAGGAGTGTAGTGGTGGACCCCAGTTTCATCAACAGTAACGAATCGACGCAAAAATTCGCTTGGATTATGCTTATACAGCTTCAAATTGGCGGTAGAAATGGTTTTTCGAATCAATTTTTCGTCGACTGTTAATAAACGCGACACCCATCTCGCACAGATCTTTTCTATATGCAAAATATTTTTACACGTTCATATGACATCTTACAGGTCTCAGCTATCTCACGCACTTTTGATCTTCCGTCTTCCAGCACTATTTTATGAATTTTTTCGATAATATCTGGAGTTGTGATCTCAACGGGGCGTCCTGAGCGTGGCTCATCAGAGGTGCTCGCACGACCCATTATAAACTCGGAAACCCACTGCTTAACGGTTGAATATGATCGGGAGGATGCCCCCGTGTTGAATCAATCTCTACTTTAATTTCCTTCAGCGTTAACCCCTTCAAATAAAAGTATTTGATGACAGCAAGCTTTTACAATTTTTCCATTTTCACAAACAACACAGAGGCGTCTTGTTCAGCGTGCTCTCAAACGTAAACTAACATGGCGATCAGGCTGAAACTATACCTACAAGCTATCTTAGGATAGTACTGTAGAAAGCCACCTCCGAAGTAGGCCTAGTGTCTCCATCTCTTGGCCAGGCCGGAGACTTATCAATTCAGCCTTGTATATCGGTGGAAAATCCGTCAGCTGACGTAGTGAAGTGAGGCACAGAAAACAAGAAAACATCTTTGTCATTTCCTCCCAATTGAAATTTTTCAATTAATAATTATTGAACAATTCATGAGGACAAGGCAGAAAACAAATTACAATTCAATTCATTATCACAGGGCGGAGTTAATTACTATGCTAAACATGAGCGCAATCTGCGCGATCTGTCAACTAGTTTGTTTACGATAGCTGTTGAAACCAGTCGACATCAGTGGTACTCTGCGAATTTTACAATGGAAAAAAAAATATTGAACAAAGAGTTGGTCTCAAATTTTGTGTTTTGAACGAAATTCCGTGTGCTGAATCATTACGAATGCTGGAAAAGGCTTATGGAGAATCTGTTTTATCGAAAACCCAAGTGTACGAGTGGTACAAAGCCTTTAAAGACGGTCGGGAGATCGTCGAAGAATTGCCTCGTTCCGGACGACCTTCGACCTTTTCAACCGACGATAACGTCCAAAAAATCGTCATGCCAGTGTTAGCGAGATAGCTCGCGATCTAACATCTCTCGTGAAACCGCTCGTTTGATTTTGAGGGCATGAGGCGCGTCGCCGCTCGGCTCGTTCCGATAGAGCTGAATTATCTTCAAAAACAATACCGGATGCAGGTAGCTCCAGACATATTGGATCGTGCGAATTCTGATCCCACGTTCATGGGACGGATCATAACTGGTGACGAGACATGGGTCTATGAATACGACACACTAACGTTGGAATGGGTAGGAAAAAATGAGCCAAAACCGAGAAACCTCGGCAAAGTCGTTCGAAAATCAAGACGATGCTGTTTTCTTCGAAATTCTTGGTGTGGTCCATCATGCATTCGTTCCGCAGGGTCAAACGGTCAATAAAGACGTTTGCGTGGAAATATTCGCCGTAGAGGACCGGATTTGTAGCAAAACAATCCGTGGATTTTGCACTGGATAAATACCATCGAGCAGCCACCTTATTCGCCTGATCTAGCTTCTCTTCTCCAGACTGAAATTGCCGCTTCCGGGAACCAGATTTGATTCCATAGACGCCATAAAAGAAAATTCGCAGAAGGAGCTGAAGGCCATCCCTGGAAGCGCCTGTAAAAAATGTTTAGATTATTGGAAAAAGCATTGGCACATGTGTATCGCTTCAAATGGAGCATATTTTGAGAAAGATTCAAAAATATTGAAGTAGATTACGATTTTTGCCTTTTATTTTAAATTTCCGGATATTTTTTGTCACAGTGAATTATGTATAATCCCGGGTTGCAGCCAGTTGACATTTTTCATTTCATTGTAATGTTAATTATTAACTAACACAGTTTGTAATGGGGAAACTGACAAATAGTTTTTTACCCTTGGTTTCAGTGCCACCCACTTCACTGCGTCAGCTGACAGGTCCTCCATCCCAGACACGTTTTTTTTTATTGAAACCATGTTATCAATTTTCAACCCGGATGGAATAACAATTTTTTTCTTGCTTTTTCGTATGATCAGTTGACATATTTATATTAATTTGAAATTGTAAAAGTAATTACATATAGTACATATAACACAAGTACACATACAGGCGGTACAAATTACAAACAGCTATACCAAAGTATCCATAAATTCATCTATTATATAAAACGATCCTCTTAGAAGCAGTTCCTTTATTTTACGTGCAAAATTATGACAAGGCAACTCGTTAACTTTTCTTGGTAATCTCCTTCTGAGCCTACAGTATTCGGTCGCAAAACCCTCCTTGCCTCAACTGTTATAGTCGTGAAAATCTGAGTTTATCATGAAGAGATCCTAATGCTCATGTTTATGCTTGAGACAGCTCAATATATTAAACGATGTGATAATTAAAATACTCTGCTGCTTAAAAAACTCCCAGTAGCTACACCCTGCTTAAGCAGCACTCCACCATTTTCCGCAGAATGCCTCCAGATCAGAACACTATAGGTTAGATTTCAGCTCAGGCCTACTGGTAGGAAACCGGTCCACATATATGCGATCTCAGTGAGCTCTGCAACTAATGTGACACTCAACATTTTTAGAGTATCCTCTTGTTCTTCCCTGGTATCAATTATGATGATCTGAGTCTTATTCGCGTTCCGAGACCATTGCCTTCAAACCACTCCTCTGCAACCACCAGTGAGAGAAATTCATTAACACATCTTTTAAGGTAGCAACATTCAGAAAAGTAGTACCATCGGCATACAAGCAAGTTGTCTTGGCTGCGACATTCAGAGGCACGTAATTGACAAAAAGCAAAAACAGCTGAGGACCAAGAATTGATCCTTGGGAGACATCAAATAGAGCGTTCTGTTCACTTAACATCTGATTCCTCCAAAATACCCGTTGTTTTATTTGTGCCAAGTAGAACACGAATATATCCCAAGCACTTCCCCTCACTCAGTGTAAATCCATCTTCATCAATAATACTCTCCTTTTATCAGGTCAAAGGCTTTACTTAGGTCAAAAGCCAGGACCTCCGCCAACCGGTAATTGTCCTGAGCCATAACAATATTCCTCAAGAATTCCATTAATGCAGTTGTAGTTAATTTACCTGATCTCTAACCGTATTGGTTATCCTCTAGTATATGTTGCTCTGTCAGAATCAAGGAAAGACAATACTTCAGAACCGTCCAAGATATTCGAGAAAGCCGGAAGTATAGCAATGGGGCGATAGCTTCCACACTTATAACTAATTAACTTCTCCTTTCTTATAGATTGGGATAATCTTTGCATATTTTAACTTTGGTGGAAAAGTAATCCTCAATAGGCACTGATTTACCAGGCAACAAAGAAAAATTCCGATGATAGAAAAAATCTGTTTCAGTTGTTCTTTTCGCTTTCAGATTGTTTACAATATGCAGGTTCAGTTACTTCTTCCGCCTCAGGCAACTCATGCATCCTGCCCGAAAAGAAAGCATTCATACTATCAGTAGTCAGAGTGCTCCCATGGTCTGTGGTTATTCATTTTTTCCAGATTCTTTTTTAATGGTCTCCCATGTTCCTTATATAAGTCCAACATATACTAGTAGGAATACTTGTGTTGTTAATATGTCAACATGAGCACATTAAAATGAACCATCAATTTTTCTAATTCAGGTCAAATTAGGAGATTACCACTACTATGGTCTTGGCACTCCAGTCGACTATGAAGTTGCAGCCACGCATTACCGGTTAGCATCTGAACAGCAACACAACGCCCAAGCAATGTTCAACTTGGGATATATGCACGAACAAGGCTTAGGTATGACAAGAGATATGCACCTCGCCAAGAGATTGTATGATTTAGCAGCTGAGACAAGTAGCGATGCCAAAGTTCCAGTAGCGTTGGCATTACTGAAACTAAATCTTTTATTTAGTGTCGAGTCTGTACAACAGGTAAGCTATTTTTTAGATGTTATTAACTGAATTCGTGAATATTTATAAGATATAATTTGAACTCAGATATTTTTCACTGTTGTATCACTATTGCATGATGTATCAAATCAGAGCAAAGAATGAGAACGCGATTCATTGAAATATCTGCACATTAATTGGAATAGATTAACTATATTTTGTTTGATTTGATTGTTTGATAAGGGGTTACTAAGATTGGAGGAATTGCCTAGTTTTGAATAATTTATGCTACCAAATTAAGAATACTATGATATCGGTTATTAAGAAGGCTAACTAGTTGTTGCTATCTAAAAATATTGCATTCAGAAAAAATTTGCTATGAATTGAACTGTTGGAAGCTAAAAATTCAACACAGAAATGTCGAAATTCTAGAAAAAAAAACAAAACTGAAAACAATGAGATTTTACTTTATTAATGTTGTGGTACTTTGAATACTTTTTGTTTTCATCATTCATCACATACACATGTTACAATGCATAATAGCTATGTTTTTCAAGCAAAAACATCAACATACAATAGTATGTATATTGATCTAACTAGCATCCCTCCTTCAGAACATATTTTAATCAGAAAGTAAATATTACAAAGCAACAAAGCCTTTGATTATATATATATATATATATATATATATATATATATATATATATATATATATATATATATATATATACTTTTTTGATTTTTTTATCTAATGTGATTAATTAACTTTTCTTCATTTGCTTTCAGAGTCGGATTTATCAAATTGTTGATTTGAAGGAGCTGTTCAGCTCATATTGGGACTTGTATCTGTTAACACTACTCTCCATCATCTTAGGAGGCATCATATATTATAGAAGGCCACAAATTAGAGTCTGATTGAGAAATTTTTAGTTCACCCCCAGATTGCTGAATGTTCTTATGAATGAGAGAATGGTCATTTTTTATCATCGATTAGGCACCTGAAATTTAGATGTTTTAACTATTTATTGTGTAAATATCTCATTTTTGTTGTTTAATAAAATCTTGGCTACAAAAAGTGAATTTATTCTGATACCACAATTAATATCGAATTCTAAGGCGAAGATAAATCTGATATTTAAATATTAATATTTGTTTGCATTTCATGCTCTACTATACCGTTCATGTAAAAAATCCTAGTTGACTTATTTTGTACACTTGCGTGAAGTATATAGGCAGTACAATTAATTCCCAGTAGGTAGCGCTTTTACTTATCGACAATTTGTATTTTATAGCATTGAATTCTGACAGAAACAAAGTACTCTGTTTTTGTGTGTTACTCGTTCCATTGTATTCAACACCACTCATATTTTTCAATGAATAGTCTTTGACACACAATCAAAGTGGTTCTGAAATATCTGTCTGATACTCATATATCAACTGGTTCAAAAGATCCAAAGTATCAGTTCTCAAGTTGTTTTTATTGATGAAGCTCCTCAAGATATGAGTGACATTCTTAGGATTTGGACTGACAACTTAAAAAATTGTTGAATCTATCATCAAAAGATGAAAAAAATATTCAGTGTTTGGCAAATACTTCAGTAACTGCTTATAATTTAGGAAAAACCTAACTCACAAAATTCTTTCTTATTCGAAGTCTAAATTTAAAGTTGAATATAGAGCTCCACGCCACTTCCACAACATGAGGGCATAGTCTCCAAGTGAGCACAGAACCTAAAAGAATGAAGTTGGAAAAAAATTAATTTCTCAAAAAGTTGGCAATTGTTAACTAATGAAATATTTTCGGGACTCCGTCTCCATTGAAGACTACTGAAAAATGTTTATATAATTGATCTGACATAGAGCTCTCTTCAGATATAAATTTAGCAAGATTCCGTCATGAAAATATTGAAATCTTTATCTTATTAATTATTAAATTCGACAATAAAATTGCAAATCATAATCTTTCGTTAATTTAAAATTTATTATCACTAATTGACAAGATAATATTCATCATTCAAAATTAAACAAGATAAACTGTAGGTCCTTAGAAAAAACAAACAAGCAAACATAACTTTTGATATTGACGTTGTTTACTATATAGACCGTGATTCCTTGGATGACCAAGTTTATGTTACTAGAAACTAAATAATCTATAATATTAAAAACAAGTAGTAAACACAAACCCTAAACCAATAAGACTGTATAAATAAACACTAAAATTTTTTCATATTTCGATGTGGCTGTAAGCAACTATAATGGCATCATTGGGGGACAATACGTGTACAAGCAAATTGTTGAATATTCTTTAGTCGTAGATGGAGGCTTGAACTAGTTAACTATATAGTTAACTGAAATGTATAGTCCCTCTGCATTTTTTTTGTCTTATTGTGAACTTATTGCCATGTTCAAATGCATACTCATCAAGACTAAGTTTCTGTTTCCTCCCATTTTTTAAATGTGCTTCATGCTACATATTCTTCAGCTGTTGTTATTATGGATCTTTTTTGTTTGTTCATCATATTTCATGTTCTAACACTTCTTACAAATGATAACATATGTCCATTTTTCCGCAACTCTTTTTGTTTTATCTTACTAAACTAATTGTCTTGAAGTTGAGTCAGATCTAAATACCAAGTTAACTTCAATTCTCATAAATAGCTTTGCTAATCCGGTAGTTTACTTCAGTTTATCTCGTAAAAGTATAGCTGTTTTTATGAATATTTCTTCAACTAATATTCATTAAATTATATATTGAGCTTTTTTAACTTTATTCTTCAGAATATTGTGATTAGTTTTCGAAACGATAAGGATCTGTTTCACATAACTATGTCATTCTTCAGGAAATATCCAATTTCTATATATATATATATATATATATATATATATATATATATATATATATATATATATATATATATATATATATATATATATATATATATATATATATATATATATATATATATATATATTTGAATTGTGACTCTTGGATGCTATAATTTCTTAGAAAATCTAAAATTTGCAGCATACGCGATACTGAACGGAAACCAATTTAGATTCAAATAGCTGAGAATTGATACTTCAGTTGATTTTAAAGATTTCCCATTTAAGAAGAAGTATAAAATGATTTCAGTTTATAACATCTCGTGTACATTATTTTTTCCATTTATTATAGTTTAAATGAGAATTTTCAAGACAATAAATTAAGTACTAAGTCTAGTCTCAGTTTGATTATTCACTATGATTATATGTTCAATAATAATTATAATAACAAGAGTTTTTACTACTTATAATATTTATAATTGAGGGTACAAATATATCCATATCACAGATATCACCTAACGGCATTAACAGCGATTCACTTAATTTCTATTCTCTTTGAAACATTTATAGATTGATAATTCTGCAAACTATCAATCAGTTCATTCATTGATCATATTATTATTACTGTTATATTAGCTTGTTAAAACAGTTTTAGTGTGGCGTACTACTGTACGTCCAGATCTCAAGAGTGTTGCTGTACCAACTAATACAATAAGTGTTATTATGATGGGAATAGCTATCGTACTTCTGCCTTCGTCTTCTTTGACTTTTATTAATTTGTAAAATCCCAACGATCCTGCAGTCAAGGATGTGAGAAAAGCAGTCAAACCAACCAAGGTGTGACAAAATCTCAAGTAAATTGGTCTGATATGTCCCCTCAATGAATTTGAATATAAAGTCAGGATACCACCAACTGCTGAGATTACGCATAGAATCCATGCAATCAAACCTGAAAATCAATTAAATTATTATGATTAATAATCATTATTCACAACGACGATGGAATAGTTGCGACGCATGTTTAACCGACCAGATATTTACGCAGGAAATATTTTATGATCTCTTTTTCAAATATATACCTTTCGCATTTATGATGAGAATTGGGTTTATTATATTAGATGTGGGCGAATAAAAACTTCACTCATATTTCGCTCTTTTAGGGATGATTTTGAAATAAATGCTGAAACACTAAGTTTTAGGGTTCCGTAATCCAAAAGAAAAAAGAATTCTTGTAGAAAAAATTTGTTGTCTGTCAAACTTTTTTCTCAGGAATAGGTATAGGTTAGATTAGACTTTAAATTGATAGCGAATATTCAGATCGGCTTTTTCTTGAAAATGAGTAAATATTAAACTTTTAAGTCAACGCAATCCAAAACTACGGCTGTTTATGTTGCATTTTGCGTGATATTTTGACACTGTCAAGGGGATCAAGACCTAAATGACGTTTTCAGTTGATTTAGAAACATGAAGTTTGGCAAGAAACAGTGTCTTATGTTGCAGATATAGGAAAAATCCGAAAACTATAAATTCGTAGTTACATCACGAAGAAAAATTGTATTGCTATAGTGAAAGTATTCCTCTTTTTCTAAGAAATGGGTGAAGGCATTCAGTTGAAATTGATACCACATACTTATGTCTGCAATCCCTTCTATCTGTAAAATCAAGCTTCTCATACATCATTGGAAAATGGGGCCGTTTATGTCGCATTTGGCTGCGCACTCAAGACTATAAAGGAAATCAAAATCCAAAGGGTAATTCCACGGTATAAAGAGGGCCGTGGTAATTCGCATTGACCTAAATACATGAAATTTAGTGAGAGTAATGTCTTTTAGCACGAATGCAGAGAAAAATCCGGAAACTTTTAAAGCATGTAGTTATATAGTGAAAAATTGTTTTTGCTATGACGGAGGAATTAATCTTATAATAAATAATATTCCGTCGAATTTGTTCTTGAGTAACAAACATATAAACATACCAACTTTTTTATTCATAATGGTAGATGGATGTAACTTGTGATTTATTCAATCCGGGTATCCATTTCGTGCGTCCAATTCATAACTTTGTTTCTGTTGAATATATTGAAAAAGTATTCAGTGCTTTCCAATGAAAACGAACTGCTCTGAAACAGGTCGATTTTTGACTGAAGAGCGAATTTTTTTGTTACACGTTTTGTTCTCCCCTGTCAACACCCTCCCCTGGTTGTTACACATAACACTATTGAAAATAGGAATACACGAATTGATTATCTCATTCAACTTCTTAGAAGTTTTTGTCTTCAAGATACTCATCCACAGAATATTAGTATTTCGATATGAGTTTTTGCTTGTTTTTTTTTTCTGAAATGTCGGTCTCTTCGTTTTCTTGTATTCGTCTGGAAGCCTGTTGTATTCCTCCATTGCTGTATGATTGATACTCACGAGGGACTCGTTTATTCAGTAGTGAAGTGTTATGAATTTGTCGACATTTTAGGTAGAGTAATTATGCTTGAGGTTATATTTTTGCAGTTTAGGCCTGTGGTCATGGATGAAGAAAATTCACGTATACAGAAGAGTGATGGGAGGGTAAGTGTGCTTTCCTGCTTGAATCTTGAACATAGTTCTGCAGCAATCTCTTCTTTCAACGTGCAGAGAGTTAGTAATGCATATTTTTGCTTCAAAAAGATTTTATTACTCCCGTGATGATTTTCCCAGAAAATTTCACCATAAGTGATCAAACTGTGAAAGTATCTAAAGTATGCCTCACGCGCTGGTAATTTTCCAGCTATCTGTTCTATTCTGCGTATGGTAAATATTGCAACGGGTAGCTTCCGCGCTAAGTCTTGAACATAATGCTCGAATTTCAGGTCCGGCCCTAAGGTGATTCCTAGAAACTTAAGGTGAGTATTCTTTCGTGGTTTGGTTTCGAATATTAGTTGTTGAGTTTTTGATTAATTCATCTTCAGTTTGTTGGTGTCAAACCAAAACTTGGCTTCCTCGAGATTATTTGAAGATATTTCGTTCAACTCCTCAGCGTCTGCACTCACATTCAAAAAGCTGAGCCATATAATGTCATATTATCTGGTAGATAATGTATTTAGAAAACAAAGAGCAACGGATCCAGAATAGATCCTTATGGTATACCATGACTAATTGGCCACCACAGTGAGCTCTCACTTAGAAAGCATACTTGTTGGAATCGATTACTTAATTAACTTTTCATAAGTTCTAGTGCCACGCCACTTACACCATAGAGTTCAGCTACCGAAACATAATTGATGGACAATGCTGTGGAATGATTTGCAAATATCGCAGGTGGCATTTTCTTTCAACAAAACCTTCCCCTATTCTGCTCAATATTGTAACGATATCCAATCGTCCCTGAAGCCGACCCTGTCACGGCCGAGTGGAGTGAAAATTTGCGGGGCACTTTCGGAAGAATTCGAGAAAGATTTAAAGGTTTCAGCGCGCCGTATTACGAAGAAATCAGTGTTGCCGTTTCCGGAAGGTTCTCGAATGAATATCTGGAACAGAGCCGTAGTTACGCAAATGTTCTTGAACAATTTGTACTTGTATATAAGAAGAGAGCGCGAAGCGCAGAGAATTAAGTTTGAATACAGGGCGCGAATAAGTGGACAAAGTGTTAGAGATAACTTAAGCAGTATCGATTGTGTTATATAAATTAGTCATTTAGTTAATATTATAATTGTTCAGTCTACGTGTAAATGAACTAGTTAGAGTTTTGTCACGTTGAAGTGTTTGATTTGAACCCACAAATAACTAAGAAACGTTACAATATGTAAGTTAATACTATTGTAGTTGAGTTTCTCCCTAAAGCCTTGTTGCTGCTTGCAGAAGATATTGAATCGCTCGAGAAAATTGAGTAACCTCTCTTTTAAAGCCGATTCGAATATTTTCAAAATTATAGGTAGCACCAATATTGGTCGGTACTTATCGGCTGAGTTCGGATTTCCAGCTTTGAATATCGATACAATTTTCGCTCGTTTTGGTTGTTCTGTGGAAAGCCTATCGAGAAACATCTGTTGGCCAGAATACTAAGACGTAGATATCAGTAGGGATCCCTTGAATTTTTTGATATCAAATTTTGCGTTTTTCGCATAACCTCATTTTTCGTTTCCTCTCATAGAAAAATCCACTTGAGATGGCTCCACAAGAAAAAATTGAGAGTCTTTAGATCATGCGATCTAGCCAGCCATTATAGAGCTCCTCTCCGACTTATCCAATGATCTATAATCTATAAAACAAACATTTTGAAGCAAATGCGGATCGTTATTGATCCGCCCACTTAAATTTTCGCAGAACTCTGAACGACGACTGTAATCATCTTCATTCAGCTCATGTCCGAGTTTCATTTCATATGGATGGAATATGTACTTGTGACGAATCCTGAAAACACTTGTCCGGCATACTTCAGATGTATGAGACAATTTCATCACAGTTTGTGTATTCTCTATCATGTCAACTTCATCCAAAATGGTTAAAACAATTCTCTGAAAACTCTGGTGAGTTGTGTTTTTTTATTAATGATGCATCCAGTTTCCCTGAATTTGCAACAGGGTTGTTTTCGTTGGAAATGCACGCAGTTGCTCTAGCACAGTTATTATTTTTGAATAATAATTCACAATTTTAATGTGTTCCTGCAGTGTGTACACCACATTCATCTAAATCACCGTGACTTCAGGTTATCAAAACTGTGGAGAATACTACCAACGCCTGTCACTGTATTTTAACGAAGAACCAAAAGTATCTGAATCTAGATGATTTATAAAAACTTTTCAAACCTGAGTAAACAAACCGACACGCCATCAAAAGGAAATATCGTTTGAATTTGGGAGGCTTTTACTTGATAGAATTCCATTATCAATAATAAAAAGAAGTAATGTGTTTTTAGGAAATTCACTGAATAATTATGATTCGTAACGCGTTTCACTACTCCGTAGCTTCTTCAGACGAATGAATGTACAGAAATTATAACAACTATATATAGATGAGAATGAGAATATAAATACAAATGTTCTTAAGTAATTAAAAGCTTATTGGATTGCTTTTTCTTAAGTGGTTATTGATGACAGGTATATCCAATAAAATTAAGGAATAGATTGCTCCCTGAAGAGATTCAATACTGGTGAACAGTTTAAATCGACTTGTTCATTGATGAGTCTACCTGAGTGTTCGTATTTGTTGATTTCTAAAATTTGCCAAAGATCTACCTGCAAATATTTAGTATGCAAAATTTCAAACTGTGGGTCGAAAGAGTGACTATTTTCTAGGAGATGATTCGCGTAAATTGAATCTTATTTTTTGTTTGAAAAACTGCGTTTATGTGCCGATATTCTAATATTCAAATTTCTATGTGTTCTACCAATGTAGAAATTATTACAGTCATTGCAATTCAATTTATAAACATCTGATTTATTATTTTTATCTGATTTGGTTTTGTTATTTTTTATATATTTGCCTAAGCTATTATTAGTTTGGAAAGCTATGTTGAAATTATTGCTACTCAAGAATGATTTCAGTTTCTCACTTTGATGCCAACGTAGGTTAAGGTGTTGAATTTTTGTTTCAATTTATCGACAGGGTAAACTTCATTTGATGCGATTCTACTTTGTTTTTATTCAAAACATTATTTATCATTTCGTGATTTTAACCATTATTTTTAGATATTTGTTTAATTAAATTTAATTCTTTGTTGTAATTTTCTGGTGATAACAGGATGTTAATCAATCTATGAATAAAATTTTTGAATGCTGACATTTTATGTTGATACTGATGACACGACGAGTTATGTATTATAATATCTGTATGTGACGGCTTATAGTAAATTGCGAAAACATGTTTTCCATTTTCATTCGAAATTGTTACGTAAGAAATTTATTGAATTATTGCTTTCTATTTCGGTTGTGAATTCAATTTTCGGATGTAATGAATTTATATGATTTTCGAAAATTTTTAAGTGCCTATCTGTTGCTGTGAAGCAAATAATGATATCGTCTACATAGCGATACCAGTATAAACAATATTTACTAAGTGGATGATTATGAATTAATTTCTCTAATTTATTCATGAATATTTCTGCTAACAAAGGACTTAACGGATTGTCCATAATCATGCCGTATTCACTAGTATATTTGTTATTGAAATGGAAATAATTTTGATCTAAACAAATTTGTAATAATGATAGAATATCTGATTTGATGATCGTATTGACATGATTCTTTTCTAATAATTCTTCAACTAAGTAGTACGTATCTTTAGGAGGAATGTTGGAAAAAAATTTTTAACGTTGAAAGAAATGAGTTTGGAATTAGGTAGTATAATGGTATCTTTGATATTGGCAATTAGTTCGTATGAATTTTTGACCGAAAATTCAGATTTAAAATTGCAATGTTTTATAAGCAAGTGGTTAAGGAATTTTGAAAGTTTGAAATAAGGTGCCGTTGCATTAGAAACAGGTCTTATAAGGTAACGAATTAGGTTTATGAAGTTTTATCAACGAATATAATTTAGCGGTAGGATTGTGGATTGTTTCCGGCTGTTAAGAATTCTTCAGTTAATGAATTAATTCATAATCATCCATTTAGTTATTGTTTATACTGGTATCGCTATGATTCATTATTTGCTTCACAGGAACAGATTGACAGTTGAAAATTTTGAAAATTATATAAATTCATTACGTCCGAAAATTGAATTCACAACCGAAATAGAAAGCAATAATTCAATAAATTTCTTAGACGTAACAATTTCGAATGAAAATGGAAAACATGTTTTCGAAATTTACCATAAGCCGTCACATACAGATATTATAATACATAACTTGTCGTGTCATCCGTATCAACATAAAATGTCAGCATTCAACAGTTTTATTCACAGATTGATTAACATCCGTTATCACCAGAAAATTTCAACAAAGAATTAGAACAAATAGCTAAAAGTAATGGTTACAATCCCAAGATAATAAATAATATTTTGAATAAAAACAAAGTAGAATCGCATTAAAAGAAGTTTACCCTGTCGATAAATTGAAAAAAATTCATCTTAACCTACGTTGGCATTAAAGTTAGAAACTGAAATCACTCTTGAGTAGCAATAGTTTCAATATAGCTTTCCAAACTAATAATAGCTTAGGCAAATATATAAAAAATAATAAGACTAAATCAGATAAAGATAATAAATCAGGTGTTTATAGATTGAATTGCAATGACTGTAATAATTTCTAGATTGGTAGAACACATAGAAATTTTAATATTAGAATATCGGAACATAAACGCAGTTTTTCAAATAAAAAAATCAGATTCAAATTATGCGAATCATCTCGTAGAAAATAGTCACTCTTTCGATTCACAGTTTGAAATTTTGCATACAGATAATAAATATTGGAAGGTAGATCTTTGGGAAATTTTAGAAATCAACAAACACAAACACTCAAGTAGACTCATCAATGAACAAGTCGATTTAAGCTCTTCACCTCTATTGAATCGCTTCAGGGATCAATCTATTTCTTAATTTTATCAGATATAACTGTCATCAATAACCACTTAAGGAGAAGCAACCCAATAAGCTTTTAATTACTCAAGAACATTTGTATTTATATTCTCATTTTTATCTATATATAGTTGTCATAACTTCTGTATATTCATTCTTCTGAAGAAGCTACGGTGTAGTGAAACGCGTTACGAATCATAATTAATCAGTTGAATTCCTAAAAACACATTGCTTGTTTTAGGAAATATCGTTTTTATCTTTTGATTCAAACGGAAGAAATCTAGCTTTCTCTCAAGAGAATGATATATCTCGTTCCCAGTTTCACATTCCAGAGCAGTAGAATTATTACTCTTCGAAACGAAATCGACTTGATAGACCTTAATATAAAATTAAAGGTCGCTCGATATAGGATGCATTACAAAAAATTCAATAGATTGAACACCCTTTTAAAGAGGTATCGCATAACCCCTTTCTCATATGAAAAATTTTCCGATCAAACCAAATCGAATTAGATAGAATGTTTTCCTCAAATGCAGATCGAACGGATTGATATGAAATTGAAATTTCTCCAAATAATTCTCGTTTTCAATTCGTCACATGTTATTTTGAAAAGTACATAATTACGAGTCGTAAAGAGACTTTTCAAAAAGGTATCTAACGACCCTTTTTACCTATACAAAAATTTGAGGTGGGAGCTGCCAGAGAAGGTTGATGGGGTGAGAACAAAACATGTAGCAAAAAAATGTCCTCCTCCAATCAAATTTACAGTAAAATCAAACCAGCCGAGTTATTCAGGGTGGTTTCTTATCCATTGGAATGACTATATAAAATGAAAAAAGTAATTTTATAAGAACGTATATTTTGTTACCTGTTAACAGAGATAACATTTTGAAAAAATAGTTATTATTTAGTGTAAGTTTCTAAATAATATATCATACTCATCAAATACTCATTATAAGTGATAAGAAATTATGAAAATACGAATTTACAAACACAACTAATCTTTATTGTTCACACTATGATGAGTCATGATATAGAAATGAAAATAATGCAATAGGAGTATTAAGATATTGTTCCATCCTCTTAAACTAGTTCCTTAAATTCGATACCGTGATAAACGTTTGTCGGATAGTTATCTTATCTGTATAACTTGAGAACGTGATCGTGATTTATGGAATTTATATTTGATTTCAATATTTTTTTCTAGATAGGCATGAAAAAAATTGGCTACTTAATTTACACAAGAATATGAAATAAAGTTCAACGAAGGGCGAATTAGACGTTTCGATTATATCGAAAAAGATTCCTTCATATTCTGAATCTGAATTCCTTCACTTTGGGTAGCATGTCGACATTGGAAGCGGTAGGATGGAAATGGTTCTTATATCTTTTGTCCAATAACTTTGTCATCAACTGTAGAGCTCGTATTTGTATAGAAATCGACCGTTTATGATCACCTGAAAGTGAAAAGCGAACGCTTGGATAGGAAATTGATCGTGAAAACGAATTATTCCACATGAATTAGACCAAATAATGGATTGAAGATACAACATTTTTGACCCAGCTCTAAGTTGGTAGGATTGTTCGAAGCACCATCTAAAATGTTATCTATGAAGTCCTCCCTTTGAGATTATCCCATAAATATTCAATAGGATTTAGGTCTGGAGAGCAAGCTGGCCACTCCAAAATAGCGATTCCCTCTGTTTCAAGATACTGTCGTGCGCGGTTGCTGGTATGCGGAGGAGCATTATCTTGCATAAAAGTGAAATTTTCACCGTGGGCACCTCGCTGGACTGTCACTATGGGCTCCAGCACTAGGTCCATGTAATTCCTAGTAGTTACTAGCAGGAAACGAAATCAAATCTGTTTTGTCTCCCAGCATAATGCCACCCCAAAACATCACACTGCCCCCTTGGCATTTCGGTATTTATCTTGCTGCTCGGAGTCTAGCTTGTCTTCTACGACCCCTTAAAATCCGGCAGTCATCTGATCGAACACCAATTCTGGTCTCATCCGAAAAAAGAAGATTTCGCCAATTCTCAATATTCCAATTTTGGTGCTTGATACACCAATTAAGTCTGTTAATTTTTTGTTGTCTGGTTAGCTCTGGAACTCTTAAGGGCCTTCTGCTGTTTAAAACCCTTGAACGAAGTCTTTGACGTATCGTTTCGACTGATACACTGATGCCTGTTGCTTCCAAAAATTGCCTTTGGTGTATAGGGTGCGACGCACTAGGGCCTCTTCTTGTAGTTCGGCACAAAAAGCAGCCTTGTTCTTCAGAAGTGATCTTCCTACGACTTTTTTTGGCCTCTTTTGCAGAGATTGTGGCCGCTATATCCTCTGTGTCACCTCTTCTTCAAGGAGAGCAGTTATTGACCCCTCTGCACATCGGACAATCCAACATAAGGCATTTTAAATTATGATTATAGGCTTTTTTAAATTTTGAAATTCACAGTTTCAAATCTCAGTGACGACTGAGTAGAATATCCCGAACATGTGATGATAATTCAACATTTCTTATCATACTATCCAGTGTTTTTACAACAAAAACTTCATTCTTCACAAATAGTCAAAGATCCATGGTTAAAAACAATCAATAATGTGAAATACTGAGTGATTCCTCATAAATTCGGTTGTATATATATATATATATATATATATATATATATATATATATATATATATATATATATATATATATATATATATATATATATATATATATATATATATATATATATATATATATATATATATATATATATATATATATATATATATATATATATATATATATATATATATATGTATATATGTATATATATATGTATATATGTATATATGTATATATGTATATATGTATATATGTATATATGTATATATGTATATATGTATATATGTATATATGTATATATGTATATATATTCTTCAATTCAAAATTCTATAGTAAATGTTCAAGTGCCAAGTGCCCCAATCTCAGTCACATCATCTGTTTTTTCACCAGAAACTGTTCGACCCTTTCCGAAGGCTTTCCCAAAGAAAAATAAGAGTTTCTAGGTCCAAAAGTCTACTATTTATATAGACATGCCTGAAAAAGAGGTAGTGAGTTTAAGGATAAGCGGGTAAAGAAAAATCTTACTGAAACAAATAAAGGAAAAGGAAAAGGTAAGGCAAAAAAAAGTAGGAGATCACCATTGCCATCAGACGAAGATGATTATTGTTGTCTAACTTGCGTAGGCGGGTATTCTGAAAGTAGACCTGGAGAAGTATGAATCGAATGCCAAGGAAAATGTGGACTTTGGTCTCCTTTAGACTGCACAGATGGCAGTCACCATTATATTTGTCATAACTGTGATGAGTCTGATTACATATTTTATAGTATTTTGCGTGCTATTTCGTTGATTCCAGGTGGTAAAGTTAATATAAAGATATTTATTGTTTTATTGAAGATCACTATATCGTGTTTCTATTTCAAAGATATTAATGTTACGTATATGTAATCTTGAAGAATGTAAAGCTAGTTTCTATCTAGAAGTGAAGGTTGATTGTAAAAATTACAAATGATAAAGTGTCTTATTAGTTGTAAGTGTGTGAAAGATTTTTTTCTGTTCCTTTTTTTTCGAAAAGAGAATTATGTTATATTAATGCTAGAGAGTTACAATAAAAGTGATATCAGACGATTTCAGAGTATTATTGAACCTGTCATTTTCGACGCCAAGCACTGTCACAACCGGTCCTGGGGTGTGGTTGGTTGTGGCATTTGCATTCTTTTGTATCGTACCTCAGAAACGGTGGCTCTTAGGAAATAAAGTATTGAGACATTTTTTATAGATAATTATCTAATCTCTAGTTTCTGTCTCAACTCAGTTTTTAGTAAAACTTACCGTTTTGCTGAAAATCGAGACAAACCCATTTTTGTAACCTTTGAAGCCTGAGTACATTTTTATCCAGGTATCGGATCGACGAGGACTTTTGAGGTTTCATGTGGCATTTTAAACAATCCTACAATCCTACCAACTTTGTATATTATGATCTCAATTGACAGACCGGAGAACTAGCTCTCGAAGCACATGACTTGAAAATTATCAAGTTGTTTCATTATGAACCCATTGTGAAGCAACAATCGTCAAATACATAAAACCAAATTTATATGGAATCACCCGATATTTTGAGTATTACCTCAGGTATTTTGAAAATTTTGAGGATTGTTAAAATTGATCCTTTTTGAGATATTTCAATTGAAAAAAGAAATAAAATAAGGTTTATTTTGAGAAAGAAACAAATACAAGAAAATCAGAGACACTTTTCGCATGTAGTAAAAAAATTGAAAAATTGTTTTCACACGGAGTAGGTGTTTTTTCTCAACCTCTGTAGCTGTCTAGCCTGGTTTTCAATCATCATTTCAAATGTACTTTCAACACTCTTTCAAAGGTTTTCAATGAACAAGAGGTCAAAGAAATACGTCTGTAAAAGTCTGCAACCTCCTGATTTTTGTTAGGCCTCAAAATTGGCGATTCCTCTAAGAATATTATTATACACACAACCAAATTTATATGGAATCACCCGATATTTAGAATATTACCTCAGGGATTTTGGAAGTTCCGAAGGATTGTTAGAATTGATCCTTTTTGAGATATTTCAATTGAAAAAAGAAATACATTGACGTGTATTTTAAGAAGGAAACAAATGAAAGAAAATGAGAGACTCTTTCCGCATGTAGTAAAAAAATTGAAAATTGTTTTCTCACGGAGTGGGTGTCTTTTTCTCGATCACTCTAGCTTG
The DNA here is from genome assembly GCA_013387265.2 of Cryptolaemus montrouzieri. Taxonomy (NCBI): domain Eukaryota; kingdom Metazoa; phylum Arthropoda; class Insecta; order Coleoptera; family Coccinellidae; genus Cryptolaemus; species Cryptolaemus montrouzieri. Next base: position 40,999,232 of record JABFTP020000185.1, on the reverse strand, counting down.
TATTACCTCGTCTTGCATTGATATCAGCCTGAATCCGTCTAGGCATGATTTGGATTAGGTTTTCGATTTCATCTGGGGTGATTTTCGGCCACTCTTCTGCGGCGGCTTGGATGAGCTGTTGTAGGGTTAGATTCTTTGAATTATCCAGGCGCGATCTAATTTTCCTTTTGAGATTATCCCATAAATGTTCAATAGGATTAAGGTCTGTAGAGCAAGCTGGCCAGTCCAAAATAGTGATTCCCTCTGTTTCAAAATAATGTCACGCGAGGTTGCTAATATGCAGGGGAGCACTATCTTGCATAAAAGTGAAATTCTCACCGTGGGCACCTCGCCAGAGTCTCACTATGGGCTCCAGCACTAGATCCTCGTAATTGCTAGCCGTTACACTCGCAGGAAACGAAATCAAACCTGTTTTGTCTCCCAGCATAATGCCACCCCAAAACATCACACTGCCCCCTTGGCATTTCGGTATTTATCTTGCTGCTCGGAGTCTAGCTTGTCTTTCACGACCCCTTAAAACCCGAATCCGGCGGTCATCTGATCGAACACCAATTCTGGTCTCATCCGAAAAAAGAACATTTCGCGAATTCTCAATATTCCAATTTTGGTGCTCGATACATCAATTAAGTCTGTTAATTTTTTGTTGTCTGGTTAGCTCTGGAACTCTTAAGGGCCTTCTGCTGTATAAAACTATTGAACGAAGTCTTTGACGTATCGTTTCGACTGATACACTGATGCGACTTCTTCTAGGCCTATTTTGCAGAGATTGTAGCTCCACGTATCGGGAGTAGGTTTTTGAAATCACCCCTGTGATACCCCTATTGTGGCCGCTATATCCCTCTGTGTCACCCCTTCTTCAATGAGACCAATTATTCAACCCCTCAGCACATCGGACAATCCAACGTAAGGCATTTTCAATTATGATTATAGGCTTTTTTAAATTCACAGTTTCGAATCTCAGTGACGACTGAGTACAATATCCCGAACATGTGGTGATAATTCAACGTTTCTTATCATACTATCCAGTTTTTTACAACAAAAAATTTCATTATTTACAAGTAGTCAAAGATTCATGGTTAAAAACAATCAATAATGTGCAATACCGAGTGATTCCATATAAATTTGGTTGTGTGTATGTTCACCTGTATCTTAAAGAGCATAGACTATTTTGAATTGAATTTATGGAAAACATTTCATGAATTGCTTTTCTCAAATAGTTTCTGTCTAATCATATCAACAATCAGTTTAATAATGATTTCCTTATCAACATTTTTATCATAAGAACGTAAATTTTTTGTTCATAACGTATATGATGTAATAAACCTCAATGGTGCAATATCTGCAATAAATTAAGGCGAATAGTCTAATATGGATCATACGGATTGTAGTGTCATGCCAAAAGCTCTGGATGGGATCCTCCAGAAAAGTCCAACCAATAGCGAACAACCCAATGTATAATTTCCTGAAAGTCCTAACCGAAAACAAAAAATAATATTGTACAGAAGAACAAAATTAATGAAAAATGGCATTTCTCAATTGGATCTATAATGTGTATAATAAGCTAAGAAAAATCGTAAACTTGAAAGAACATTTTGCCGTGAGCTTCATTTGGAGCAAGTGGCAAATTACCAGTTTCATTGAAAGGCGACCTTAACCATTTGATAACACATGGAGCATTTTCTGAAATCCTGGAAAATTCCATTGTGATTATTGAAAAGGAAGAAAACAAACTGAATTTGAAGGTGGGATATTCCACCAGGTGCATTCAATTCATTTCATAAAAGGAAATCCGGGATCGGATACTGTTTGTTTATAATAAACTGATGTAAGTATCTGTTTTATGAACCATAATATCCATATTCGTTGAAAAACCTATTCTGTGACCTTGAGTAGATTCTTTCAGGTATCGGCTTGATGAGGACTTTTGAGTTTTCTTTTATGATGCGTTTTGAGTTAACTACATACAGAAAACAGTCCTTAAAGGCAGTTTTAAAGTAATTGTAAATATGTACCTACGTTAATTTCCAAGAGTTCTAAACGTAAAATTGAGAAACAAAACACGTGCTGGTCGCACTCCAGATCCATTCAAATCTCGTGTACCAATCAAATTTCTAATTTTTCGAAATGAGATGAAATGATATGTTCATTGAATGTATATTTTACATGACTAGATGAATAGTACAATTTTCATGATACACCATAAACGCTCATATGTGAGACATTGAACGTCATTGAAAATAACAACATTTCTAAATCTAGTCGTTAATAGGTATTATATAGTTGCATCTAAACTACTCTTATCAGAAATTAATTCCCACCTATCTGCTTAGGTTGCAACACTATGGACCGGGATACAGAAGAGCTAGTCTATTCTGAAATAAGCACTGTGTTTCAACCTGATGTAGTAAAAGAAGTTTTCAAATCTAAATTCTCCAATCCAAAAAATAGAGTAACAGAAGATAGCTTAGAACTTATCTGTGAAATAAGCAAAGCCCTCAAAGCCATCAAAGAAAAAAATTCTGTAGTAACTCTTGAACATGTTGAAAGCATTCTTCCACAACTTATGCTGGACTTCCCATGATGCTCTCCAGGTGAGAAGTAATACAACTTGCTATATGTACAAATTTGTTTGCAAATTACCGATATGAAAATTGTTTCTCTTTATTTGTATCATTAGATGTATTCAAATATCGAATATTCTTATAAGAAAGGTCCTTAAATGTGATTGTATCATCAAAAATTAGAAAAATATTCAAAAGATCCTATATTTAATTTTTAAAACAGTTAATTTGAATAAAAATTATATTAGCCCCATCATTTCACTATACATAGCATTTTTGGGATTATGTTTTCAACAAGCCATTATTAGCTTCACTTATCAGTAAAAGAATCATTGAATATTGATTTATCCTACTTCAAGATAACAGATATAATTGAAACTTCACTTATTAAAGACTGATGACAATACAGTAATTTTATAAGGTTGTCCCAATATTCGAAATAATTTTCAACTATTGAGAAGTTATTCATTTGTGATAGAGAAGCAGCCAACTTGATAAAATAAAATCTTACCAACTTTGTTTATATCGATCTCAATCGACAGACCTGAGACCTAGTTCCTCAAAGATTATTTGAGAATGCACGAATTGTTGAATAATTTTTTTGTATGAACTCATTGTGAAACAAAAGTTATGAAATATATTCACTATGTATCTTAAAGGGATTTACTCTTCTGAATTAAATTTATGAAAACATTTCATCAATTGCATTCTTCAAATACTTTTTCTCTAATCATCTCATCAATCAACAATCAGAACTAGTGTTTAGACCAGTTTAATAATGAATTCCTACTATCAGTGTATGTGTTGAGATCCACTATCGTGGACACCCATTTTTCATTTCATAGACCCCCAAAATTTTTTTCGTTGACGTAAACCCCGTGCAAGTGGTCAAAGACTCATGGGGGTCAATATAGACCACTTTGAGAATCACTGCCTAAAGTTATAGCACAAATTATGATGAAATACATTCTGTCAAAAAAGTACCGGAAATTGGTTAATGAAACACACATATTTATTTTTCATCCAAATTTATTGTATCGCATTCAAAGTAGATTCCTTTCGAAATAATACATTTACACCAACGAATAATTCAATCATCGAAACATTTTTCGAACGCCTCTTCCGGAATTGACTTTAGTTCTGGCTGCGAATTCTCTTTTATGTTTTCTATCGATTCAAAACGGATACCTCGAAATGGTAGTTTCAGTTTTAGAAAAAGAAAAAAGTTGGCCAGAGCCATATCAGGTGAATACGGTGGTTGTTCTATGGTATTTATTGAGCTTTTGGTCAGGAATTCCTTCACAATGATGTCTTCAAGATCTAACCTAGCCTTGTGCGATGGTGTATTATCGTGGTGCAAAATCTATGAGTTTTCTTTCCACACATCTGGCCTTTTTCGACGAATTTGCTCTCTCAAACGCCGTATAACGCTCAAGTAATATTCTTTATTTATCTTCTGGCAAAAATTCTGAGTGCACAACACTACGAAAATACAGCTCCACAAAAAAATTCGAAAATTATTCCATGACCCAGACCAGACTTACCATGTGTTTTTGGGGTCGCTGAAACCAAATCCGAGGTCTAAATCGCTCCATCAGGTCAGGATTTTTCATAACCTCAAAAAACCATATCAATCAGGCAAACATTAACTTTCGGGACTTTCTTGAAAACGGCCTAACTTTTTAACCACGTAGCTCCATAACTCTGTATACTCGAATCTTTATAGAGACCAAGGAACCCACCTCTACAAAGCTGCGGTTATTGGATGACGACGCCTAGGGGCCCGCGTGCTCACCCCGACTAGCCGCCGACACTGAGGATCCGACCCTCGGCATCGTAAACTTTTTCCATATGTTTGACATGTCGGCATGAAAGCCTCTATCTAGGGTCTCTGCCGAATCACGGATGAACCCTCCAGAAGATAGATCCCTCAGAACCGCCGTTGTGATGCTTTGGACTTCCGAAACTCTATTATATCTGTTTCTTTCGAGGTACGACTTCAACTGTGGGAACATATAGAAGTCACAGCAGCCAGATCTGGATTGAAGGGGGGTATGGAAGTGTAGGAATGCCGTTTTTGGTTAAAAAATCACAAACTGCGAATGATGGGTGGGCAGGAGCATTGCTATGATAAAGCAACCATCCGCGCTCCGCCAATTCGGGTCTTACATGAAACACACAGGCCTTCAGACGTTTCAAAACTTCAATGTAGAATACTGCGCTGATTGTCTGATCTGCTGGAATGAATTCATGGTATACAACTTCATTAATATCGAAAAAATGCGATGAGTAAAATTTCTTTTTCGATTTTGACATTCTGGCTTTCGTGGGGCGCTTACCATCCTTTTCTACCCACTGCATGCTCTGCCTTTTGATCTCAGGGTCGTATTCGAACACCCACAACTCATCACCAGTGATAACATTCGTCAATTCTAGAAATCATATCTTGATAGATGGACAATCGGAGCTCTTTCTGCTCAATTGTGAGCACTTTGGGAACCATTTTCGCACACAGCTTACGCATCCCTAAATCTTCGTGACACATCTGCCGGATCGTCTCCTTGTTGATGCCGAACTCGTCTTCCAATATTCTAAGGCTCACCCGACGGTCTTCGAGCACTCGCGAGTGCAGCCGTTTGAGGTTTTGTGCGTTTCGAGAGGTGGAGGGAGCTCCTTCGCTCTGATCATCCACCACTGACTCTCTGCCGCTTCTGAACTGCTTTGCCTAATCGTAGGCAGCTGATTTTTTCAGACAATCTTCCTTATACACGTCAGTTAACTGTTTCATAATTTCCACGGAAGTTTCGCCGCGTTTCACCAAAAATTTAATCACTTTGCTCAGTTATTTTATCACTCATCTTCAAGACGGCGGGTCAAAACAGGTCGATGTTCAAAGGACAATAAAACACGAAGTATACCACTGATCAACACGGAACTTGCACAGGCTGAAGTGGAAATGAATTCTGTTTCGAAAGAATTCAATGCGAACGCTGCAGAGTTACCAACCGCCGCAGCATTGTCAACTTCTTGAACAATACTAACTTTGAGTCGGATGTGAATTTCTGTATTTTCGAATGTCTTAATACCAAACGGGGTAGTGATATAAACAAACGAAGAACATGAGAGGCTTCAATTCTCAAGTGAACATAGTACACTTCTGGATTTTTAGAAGCAGACATAACATATAAAGTTGCATCAGTTCTGTTCGATCAGTTTTGAGAGTTGCATGGTAAAACTCACCAACAATTCCATGGAGTGATGTAAAATGCTTATCATTTGTTACATATGCAAATGAAATTCCAACAGTCATAAAGGTCAATCCAGTTCCCATAAAACAACCATGCATATTATTCAAAGTAGTTTTCTTGAAGTCGGAAGTAACATGATTATAGGGGCTGAACGCAAGTATTCCTTCGAACATGATGAATATAACCTGCAATAGAAATAAAAACAAAATTAATTAAGTAGAGTGTATTGCAGTCTGATCACCTGGAGATTAAAAAAAAATTAATCTTCATGTCCAAAAAGTATAAAATGTTTCAATATTTCCTTAAAATGAAATAGAAGATCATTCTTGAATATTAAAATCTGATATGGCCGTTGACTAGTAAAACAACAAATTAATCGAAACTAAAAAATCTACAATATCTAATATATACAAATCCTTACTGGAATTAGATTCTTTCGTTTCAGCGAGAGATTGGTCTGCATTATTTGGATATTTGGTATTCACGAATCCGAATATGGAAAAATAGTCTAATGCAGGGGTGCTCAAACTTGAACTGCTGGCGATCTACCTCAATATTTTTAGACTACTTACGATCGTCTCTGAGAGGCTGAAAGTATGTGTGATGCAGGGTTGTCATACATACACGATACACCCTACTTACCTACCTACCTAGGTAGGGTGTACCGTAGCATATATGCAAGGTTTGGGTTAGGTTTAGTTAGGTTCTTCTCTATAATATCAATGAAAAACTCATAGTTATTCAAAATTGCGAGCTTATTGGTTGTCACAAAACAAAACCGTTACATATGGTGTTGAACTTGACTAAGGAGTGACTTTGGATGTTGAAGCGTGGTACTGCATGTCCTCAGCATACTTTTCATAAGATGGTACGTAACCACTGAGTGCTAATCGCAAGCATGATGACATATGATCGTCAGTTAGTTGATTACGATATTTTGACTTAATTATCTTCATTTCAGAAAATGCAGACTCGCACAAGTAAGTTGACCCAAACATTGCCGTCAGTTGAAGGGCGATTTTCCTAAGATTCGGATATTTATCTTCAGATATAAAACACCAGAAAATTGTATCAGATGCTGTAGCTTTGAGATATATATCTGATATAGTCTACACCAACTCATTTTCAACAGAACATGAGCTCATTGAACTGACTTGCTATTTCAGTAGCTATAAGTGGCGTGGGTTACAAGCGCTATTTTCTGTGACTGGAATTATTTTGTTTCAGAAGTTGAGACTTATTTAGAAGAAAAGAATTTAGACTTTAGAAATGTTCTAGTTTTGGACAATGCACCAGGTTAACCCACGAACTTGAAACTATGCATCCTGATATAAAAGTGACATTTTTACCTCTCAACACGACATCTTTGCTTCAACCTATGGACCAAGGAATAATCCAGGTCTTTAAGCTCTTCTACATTAAACGAACCTTCAAAATCATATTGAATATTATTGAATGAGATATAAATAATATGGAACTGAACCCATACCATATTGAAATCATGCTGGAAAAAACAATCCCACCAAAAACATTCTGTGAAAAACAAGCCAAGTCTCGATGGAGCTGCTGGTTTATTTCTAAAAAGTGATGAAATCCAGACAAAGTCGTGCCAAGTCTAAGGTTCCTTACTGCGATTTCTTTATTATTATAGTTAATGTTGTGTGACTTGGCCGTTGAACATTCTGCATACGTTAGTGGGTAGGTACAAGTCTGTTTTGTTTACACGTAATGTTAAATCTGTTGTAGCTACCTATGTTTGTTAAGCGAGATAATAGCCCATACTGGTATTGGTAATTAGATGCCAGTGTCTTATTTTAGGCTGTTGTTGATTGTCTAACACATGCATTAAGCATTGGCAATGCTGACTTCTGCTCTCTTGTTTTGGGAGCGTTAAATCGGCCACCGATCTAACATAAAATAGACGTACAGACGGACTTCTATCAATGATTAGAAATCCGCCTGCACTGAAAATATTTTTTTATACTGTTTGTTTTAGGCTCGCCTATACATAAGTGTTATTGAAATACGCAGTTTTATCAAGCCTACAATTTACTGGTTATTCAATCAACGTTTTCCAAGTAGCAATTTTCCACCGTCAATTTGAAAACAGCCTGTATAGAAAATATGCATATCTCAGACAGATTACTAAATAACATATGATAATCAAGTATAAATATTGCTTCTTATCAATTAATCCACTATGAGAGGCTCATTCTCGAAATAAGGCTCATTTACTCATTTTTGATGTCATAAGACAAATAAATGACTAGGTACTAGCACTACAAGCACCCCAACGTGAGCTATTTAGACCACAGCGCTTGACCTACACTGCGCCAAGAAATTAACGCACAATTTCAATATTTAAATTTTTTGGTAGGCAACTAATTATTAACATATATTTTTTCTCGGATATGTTCGGAAATATGCCAACAAAATTCGATATTGTTTCTTGGAACACTAGTTCTATTCTGATGATTATGAGTGAGTGAGTGAGTGAGTGAGTGTCATAAATGCGAAACTTTGCTTTCGCTCAACTTCAGAACTAAATGATCTACAGACTTGAAATTTTGGATTTAAAGTATGTGATTATAGCTTACTAGATGACGAAAATTTCTGCGTTCTGGCCACATTCAGAGCTTCTCAAATAGAGGCCTGAAAATGCGGCGAAATGGTTCCAGTAGTGAATGGTACGACAGTGTTTACTTCGCGCTCAACTTGGCGGGGGCACTACCGTGCCCTCTAATGGCCTGTTCTGACTGCGGAAAAAGAGGAAGAATCTGTTCAAATTCAGACAATTCAGAAAGCAAACATTGCCTAGTTTGCGAATGGAATAGGACGCGAATAGATAGAATCAAGTGGCATACAGGAGTTGCTTGAATCGCAAGACGAAGATTTGACTTGGAGGAAATGACTTGAAGGAAATATTAAATTCACAGTCTATTGAAGACGAGGCGTCAATAAGAACTGAAAACGTGATATTTAAGTTAAAAATTTTTAGTGAAGGTTTAAGATGATAAATGAACTTTGTGAAAATTGGTCCGTCTATGAACGAAGTCTCATTATGAAGAGGCAAATTGTTGATGCTACAGTTGAATATCGGTCTGAATTGAAGGAGCTCTTAAAAACTCACAACCAAGAAAAAATTAAAAAATACTTCAAACCATTGCTTAAATCTGAAGATGATAATTGATTAATATGGTCAAAAACTTCAATTAAATTGATTTTTTTACTAATTTATTTTTTATTTTGTTACCCAGGAACCTCTCCCCTATAATTTCATATAAATTACCATTCCATTTTCACGGTTTCTAATTCGCAACAGATTTACGGATCAAATATCTCGTGAATGAAGAGCTTATACTTTATTCATTCGAACTTGCTGAAGTCCCTAATAGTCTGAAAACTGGCACATTTACTCTACCATTCATTTTTGGTTTCAATTTAAACTGATTCCTTTTACTTGACGTTAATGATAAAATAATCTAGCTCTATACAGGGTGTTACATAATAGTATGTCACAACTTGAGGGGGTAAATCTGAGTGCAAAAGTTCATATAATTATAGGTCCGCAAAAGCTTCGTTACGGAACTACAGGGTGTTGAAATTTTCGGAAAAAATGTTTTTTTCGTCGAAACTCCTGCAGTTTTTGAGATATTCAGCCCAAAGTTGGAATGCAAGCTATTTCTACAGCCTCCAACATTACACGTACTTAATTTTAACTAGAATCTACAAGGTGATTTCTGTTCCGAAGCCATGTCTTCTTTTGCCCTCTCAAACTTTTTTGCAGTACGTTACTGATCAGCGTACAATCAATTTTCGTCATCTCCGTTCAATTTAGAAACTTTTTTGACATTTGTAATTTTTTCGTATCCCCGACCGTTCTCGAGCAAAAAATTATTAAACGATTGTATGCATTCATAGAATTGAAAGTACTTCTAATTAAAAAAAAATGACTAGTAGGCTTTGATTTTTTCATTTATTTATTCATTTTGACAGTTGCTAAAGTTAAACCAGTGTCTGCTCGAATTGTTTATTGAATTAACGATTAGTTTTAAGACTTTTGAAGTTATTGCTGTAAGAAAAAATGGCTAATTTCACTAACGCCGAATTGGCTGATATCCATTGCATGTACGTTCTAGCTGACGGAAACACAACAGAAGCTAGGCGATTATATCAGGTGCGCTTTCCAAATCGAGTAACACCAGACAGGCGAACATTATCAAATATCCACAGAAGGTTGAGGGAAACTGGTACTTTACTGCAAATAATCATTTAAAAGGTGCAACTCAAACTATGGGAACTCCAGATATTGAGGAAGTACATTTGAATTGTATTGATTTCAATCCTCATGTGGGTAGAAGAAAAATTGGAAATCAGTTGAATATTTCACATGTTCTAGTTTGGAGGAATCTCCATGACTTTTCTTGTACCTGTTTCATATTCAACGCGTCCAAACTCTACTTCCTCGAGATTTTCCATCAATACTGAATTTCTGCCGATGGTTTTTAGATAAAATTAGGGAAAATGCTCATTTTGATAGTGAAATAATGTTCACAAACGAAGCTTACTTTTCGAGAACTGCTATCACAAATTTTCACAATAATCATTATAGGGCTGAGGAAAACCCGCATTTGATTGAAGAGTCTCATCATCAAGAACCATTCTCACTAAATGTCTGGGTCGGAATAATTGGAAATTATTTGATTGGGCCATTTTTTTGCCTAACTGACTGAACAGTCCCGCTTATCTGCAATTTCTTGAGGAGGAGTTACCTTTATTGCTCGAGGATGTACCACTTTTGGTGAGAAATATAATGTGGAACATGCATGACGGGGCACCAGCACATTTTAGTGGAGAAGCTACCTACCTTGTAAATTTCAATTAAAATCTAGGAAATGTAATGATGACGGCTGTAAAAAATAGCTTGCATTCCAAATTTGGGCTGAATATCTCAAAAACTGCAAGAGTTTTGAAGGAAAAAACAATTTTTTCCGGAAATTTCAACACGCTGTATCTCCGTGACGAAGCTTTTGCGGACCTAAGTTTATTAAAACTTTTTTCTCAAAATTGGGAGTAGATTTACCCCCTCAAGTTGTGACATACTATTATGTAACACCTTGTATAAGAAATAAGTTCACCAAAACATGCAATCTAGTTGGCTATAAGAATTTTAAAAAATAGGTTACATACACGCAAAGAGAAAATGCAGTCACAGGCGTCAACACGATTATTAATTCGTTGAATACTATCAGTCTCTTCTGAAATTAACAAATAATATTCTGAATTAAATTCTCCCTTTAATTTTGCAGTCAATTTGGTAAAAGACGAATAATATCCAGCATGTATCAAATATAACTGAAATTTTAAATTTATCTTTGTAATATGATGAATTTTTATGGATGAAGGGAACTCACCCCCGTTGGCGTGAAGACCTTGTGCCAAAGCCATAGTTGATCCAGATTTCCATCAAACGTGATCGATATTGCATATCCAATAATAATCGCCACGAACTGTTGCAAAATTATATAAATTATCCACAAGAATCTCTTGGAGCCTTCAATTTCATCAGATGACATATTTGAGATATAAATATTTGTCGGTAGGAGACAAATTCTTTTTTATCACTAGAGATTCTGAATTAATCTCATGGTTTTCAAAACGAACCTTTTATCTTCTATCGATAACAATCGACGGGTGAGATTATGAGTTATCTATTGTTGTCAAAATGTAGTGTAGGCTGGTTTCCTGTTATTCGTTACGAAAGAAAGATTCGACTTGTTGATTACACAAACCAAAAGAATCTAAGGGTAAAAAAAAACGAAATTCAGAATAATGCAATTGTGTTTGTTTTCATGAGAAAATATTATACGCATCTTGAATAATCTGATAATTCCACAGACAATTTACGAAATATTTCGAGAGTAGTGAAACAAAGCAAACATTTGTTTTCTATCCTTCTCTCATCTTTGAAAAATGTGCAAGGAAACAATGTCCACCTAGAGAAGCTTCAATATGTTCAGGGCCCCCGTGAGGGCTACTGGCGCTTGTGTGCAAAAAAGGATTTTGGCGCCCCTTAAGGCATTTTGGATCATGTTTTTTTATTTTTTTTTTGAAGGTAGGATGGTAGGTGCTTGAAGTAAAGCAAAAAACTGAACTTTAGAAGTCATATTTATCTGTAGACTAAAATATCAAAATGAAACAAAGAACAAAATCATAACAAAATAAATTCTTGTCACACTCATTTTAAAACATTTACTTAAGTAATGGGATACAGACACGTTGACTCGTTTATAAATACTAGAAAATAACCCAAAATGTTTTATCGCTTCGGTATACCCGTAAAAAGTTGCTATTTTAGGTCAACAATAAGCACAAAAAAAATCAGTTGGCTTATGCTACGTTTCAAGGTGCCCCCATCGTCATAAAGTTCTGAAAAATTTAGGTTAGATGAGTTTTGCCAAAATTTTTTAAAACATCGCAAACATTTTATAAAACTCCTGAGCGACAGTTATTACCGGTAGAAACATGCGTGTTGAAACTCTAAGGTAGCGGGACGCAGGGGAAGGGTATTTCTGCGAAATACCCCTTCCCCGATTGAGTGACATTTAGTAATTTCGCGCGCTTAAAGCAGTTCATCTGTTTGCCGTTCATTTATTTGAGGCATCAAATTGTATTAGTTTATCTTTAACTGGGATTGACGTATATTGTAAGTAGTGATATTCATATTTTATGCTTGTAGTTTAATTCCTGACTGTAATATTAGAGTATTCATTATTTGTATTGTTTGCAGAAATATGTCCCAAGTGTAAACACGAAAAACGAGCTGTCCTGTCTTTGGTTTGCCGCAAAAGTTACCATCATCGCAATTACCAACTTATAACGATGTTATGAAGAATTATCTGTTCATAAAACATGAATTGAAGCCTGATAAAACAACAAAAGAGCCAACAGTTCATGTAATATCTGAAAGATTGGCTCACGAAGTTATAAAAATATGGCAAAAATCGTCGCTGCCTACTGTGAGTGTAAAAAGGGTTTTACAACTGATTCGTGCCTATCACGACAAATATAGAAGCTTAATGAAACCATATCTTGGCCGTCAAACTAATGTTAAATACCAAGAAAAGATTAACACATTTATATCAGAGTCCCAAAGACTGTTTGATATTAGCAGTTGTGAATGCAAAGTTATATGTGATTGTAATTGTGTAAAAGGTAGTCGTGTTCCCAAGGAGGAAGCAAGTTTCTTAATTGTCCAAAGAACAGACAGAAAAATGATGATAGGCGGTATCGATGTGATTGAAACTGTGAAAAACAAGAAGAAACAAGAAAGAAAAGAAAAAAGTTTATCGCGGAACAAAGAGGTAAACTATTTTGATAAACCTTGTTGTTTCAGTTCTTTGACCGATGATTCTTCAATCGAAAGCAGCAGTTCATGCGCTAGCTCACCCGTATTATTTTCTAGACCTTACCATGAAAACTCAGGACAGGTCAAACTAAAAGGTTCACCACCTCAGAAAAAAAAAGAGGTTAAACTTACTATCATTAGCCCTTGCCTGTGCTATTATAGCTTCTTCTGTCTCAAGAGATGTTGGCATTATTTCCCCAACGATCCAAGTTGTCATTGTCATTGATCGTTCAAAGTTGAGCCGTGAAAAAACTAAGGTCACATTAACTTTACAAGAAACGGTCTGCAATAAAATACTTCTCGGTTTATATTTTGATGGCAGGAACGATAAGACTTTGGTTCGTATTGAGAAAGAAGGGAAAATTTACAGAAAACGACAGATAGAAGATCATTATTTCATGTTATCAGAACCAGGAAGCAACTATTTCGGGCATGTCACTTGTGAGTCGGAGACTGCTAAAGGTATTAAAGACACTGTAATATCTCACTTAAAATCAAGTCAGTAAACTGAGCAAATAGTTGTTGGCTGCGATGGAACAGTAGTCAATTCAGGTTTTAAAGGTGGCGTAATTCGTCTGATGGAAGAAGAGCTAAACAGACCATTACAGTGGTTTATCTGCCAGTTGCATTCTAATGAATTACCACTGCGACATTTGTTATTACAGTTAGATGGAAAAACTAGAGGGCCGAAATGCTTTTCAGGTGCCATTGGATCTCAATTACAAAATTGTCAAACAATGCCGATAGTCGCATTCTCCGTTATACCCACAATATTACCTGAAATTACTAGGACAGAGCTGAGTACCGACCAAAAGTATCTATACGATATTATGACCGCTATCAGTACTGGTATATTTACTTCTGATTTAGCTTATATAGAACCTGGACTCCTCAACCATTCTAGATGGCTAACAACAGCTAATCGAATTCTAAGGTTGTATTTTTTTTACTTAGTAAAATTCCATTATCAATAATAAAAAACGAGTACTGTGTTTTAAAGAATTATACTTAATAAGTAAAATTCCTCAAAACACAGTACTCGTTTTTTATTATTTCTAAGGTTGTATGCCACAAAAACTGACCCTGAAGAAAAATTAGTGGTATTAGCCACGTACGTAATGAAAGTTTATGGACCGATGTGGTTCACAATAAAATGTAATTCCTCGTGCATCGACGGGGCTAAGCACCTTTGGCAAACTATTAATCTTAGTTGCTATTCGAACTCCAATATGAAGGCTATCATTGACAAAGTAATCCAACGAAATGGATATTTCTGTCATCCAGAAAATATCATCATTGCCATGCTTGGCGATGACAGAGAGGTCATCCGAGATCTGGCATATTGAACAATTATAAAAGCAAGATCACAGAATACTCGAGGACTTCGAAAATTCAAGGTGCCGGTGTTCAATTTCGATGCTAAATACTATACTGACTGTGACATAACTGAGCCACCTCTAACTTCAAATTTGTTTAATGAAACCTTGAAGGAAATTGTAAAAAATGGTCTCGATACATGTCAGGATATTAAAGATTTTCTATGCCACACCCAAACCGTGGAGCGCTGCATCAAGTTGGTGACAGAAGCATCGCGTGCAGTTTGTGGGGAAAACAAACGAGATGGTTTAATTAGAGCAAGATTACTATCTCGTCAACGTATGCCTAGTTTTAACACAAAGAATCAATTTAATATTTAAACTGTATTTTTAATGTTTCTGGATATTTCTTGTATTAAATAATCAAAACATGAAAAAATGTTTTTGTTTGTTTTTCATCCCCTGATAATTGTGATATTTTCTGGGGCAACTCAGAACGTTAAGATAATTGTATATATATATATATATATATATATATATATATATATATATATATATATATATATATATATATATATATATATATATATATGTATATATATATGCAGATATTTCTAATAACAACTACCTACGGAACTTCGTTTTAAAATAAAAAATAATTGCTAAGTCTAGGTGCAATAGAAAAATAAAAGATAGCTATTGCATATTGCAGTAGCGATATTTTCCGAGATTTTGTTGTTGCAAATTCATTAATTACATCGCTTAAATTTAAACCGTCAAAAATTTCTTGTTCAATTGCTAATATTGTTAACCCAGACCATCTTTCTTGAATCATTGTCGATCTTAAATAATTTTTAACTTTGAAAAAGATCTCTCGCCAGAAGCTACAGATACAGGCAATGTCAAAAGAATTCTTAGTGAATTGCTTACGTTTGGAAAAGTGGAGATTAAATTGTTTTCAAATATATATTGTGAAATACTCAAGGGGGTCAGTATCATTAGGTATGAAAACAACTTTAACTCTTTAATTTCGTTAAACAGATCATTGGAGTCTATATCCTTATTATCCTGATCTGTCAGTCGCTCTTCAAGAATAGAACAATATTTTAAAAGATCACTGTCACTTCATTTGAATATGTCGCTAAGAAATCCGAAAATATTATCATTTATTTAGTCAAATCGGTTTTTTAGAGAGCTTATAGTTTGATCCATAATTTTCAAGAAAAAACTAATTTTAAAGGCGGTTTTTGGGTCATGAGGGGCCTCATGTCGGTGTTCATAGTCAAACAGTTTTGGTTTAAATTTCCTCCTAACCGTTGGTTATGGTGGAAAGTCTTCTTCAATTTGGAGAGAGGTTGCTAATTCTTTCGCTTGAACAAGAATTTCTTGAAATGATTGGTCAGATCTATATTGCTGGAAGTGATCAACTAAATTTTTTAGGTAGGCTTGGCATACTTCAATATTAATTGTAGCACTTTGCATTTGTTTGCTGACAATATTTATATGAAATAAAACGTCATGCCAAATAATAATTCCATAAATAAATTGAAAATTTTGTACAGACGTTAAAAGGGAACTCGCTTTATGTCTTGCATCAATGTGAAAGGAATTATCTTCAGTCACTTCTAGAACACTTTGGCAAACCTTAATTAAATAAACTTTAAGGGGCCTTATTGCGTCAATTCTGCTGGACCATCTTGTCTCACTTAGAGGCTTTGAACTTAACCCGGGGACATTTTTTCTCAAAACATACGACCTTTTTTGGATGACGAAAAGAATTATTTAACTCTTGCACAAGATTAAAAAAGTTTATTGTAGCACCTGACACCTTAGAAGCGTCATTTACTGTTAAGTTCAAAGTATGAGCTGCACAAGGTACAAAAATGGCTTTCGGATTCGCATCAAGAATGCGTTTTTGAAGCCCAACATGTTTTCCCTTCATATTTGTCCCATTATCATAACCTTGTCCCTTAATGTGTTTTAATTCTAAATTTAAATTTTTCAAATTTTCTATCACAAATGTATATATCCGTTCTCTTGTAGAGTCCAGTATTATCTAAAGTGGATTGTTCAAGTGCTGTAGACGAGGACGGTGTCATCGCTTTATCAGGCTCTGCATTAGTAGAAGCTGTTTTGCTACTACAACTGCTGCCGCTTGTTGCAGGACCTGATGTTACTGTTGAAATTTCAGATGGTCCACTCACGGTTATTGATATTACGGATTTAGAATCTTGAGATTTGGACGATTCGGTCGCACCAACATCGATAGTCTCCGTGGAATCTCGATTGTTTTGCAAGAAATGCTTTAAAGATCCAACCATTTTTTCCCTTTCTTGTAGTCTCAGTTTCTTTCACTCGCGAAACTTCGCACCTGAAGGTCTCTTTCTTTTATCCTGAAAAAACAAATAAATAATGAGTGCTCATGGGAATTAGGAATTAACTTCTAAAGTAACCACAATAATAAGCACCATGTGAGTAGGGTAGGAAATATTCTTAAAACGGTAACTAAGTAGCCAATAGTTTTTAACCCTTTATAGGGCAGACTATTATTAAGTAAGATATGGCCAATTGAAGTTTGCATATTTGAGTAAAAGGCAATTTGTTCGAGCCCTTTCAGCTTAAATCCTTTCAAAAATAAAGGCAAAAAGATATTGAACTAATTTGATCTTATAAGGTACCGGTGGCAATTAAGGCCCACCTAACAAAAATTTGCTTTAAATCTGAGTATAATGCGTATAGGACGTCAAAAACATGTTGTCTACATAGCTTGTACATGTTGCTGTAATAAATTGTGAGAAACAATTCAGAAAAGCATATTTTTAAATACGAAAATACACTTTTTAAACTTCTCTCATGGGCCTTATTATACTACGGTAGTATATTAAAGCCCATATAAAAAATGCTTTATTTTTAAAGTAAATCGCCCTAAATTAACCTAGAAATAAGTTAAAATAAAAGTAAATTGTTGTTTTTACTTATTTAATCATTTTCCTTTATTTATTAAACGTGGGCCTTATTACCCTCTCAATAGTAATCGAAGACAATTCAGTTTCCAGGAACTAGTGGCCTTAACTAAAGTATTTGGTACAATCACAACATGTTCTCTAACTTAGAAAATTAAAATAATCAGTTCTTTTCTTATTAAACAAAACTATGTAATTAATCTTATATTAATTTTTAAGACTTAAAATCAGACTTTAATTAAAAATACCTAACTTAGTTCTTTAGTATCACAAGCATATTCCTAGACTCAGAAAATAGACTCAAAACAAAACAAAATATCTTCTGCAAACAAAATAAAAATAAAACGATTAACAAACATATTATTCATACTGACACGGTAAAATATAGTTAAGTATTTTGTTTAAACACAGCAATAAAAAATATCTTTATCTTCGGTTGAAAGTCCGACACATTCTTCGTGGTACCATTTTAAACATTGGGCACATTGTCGCATGTCCGAAACACGACCTTCTTTGCAAGCATGACAGAACCATTCAGATTCAATTATTTTGACTTCTTAACCTTACTGCTATCTTTTCCAGACTTATTCTTACGATCTTTAGTTTTCCGATTGGCTTTTTTCACCTTTATTACCTCATTTTCTTTTAGCTCCTCCCGTTTCTTAAAAGGTCCCTAGTAATCCGTTGACCTCTATAATTGATGGCCTTTCTTCTTGGTTTGTTTTTGATAACAGCATAGTTTGGAGTTGGCATAAGTTCTTGAAACGGGGATTTAGTTTCCTTTGTTTTAAGACTGGCTAGCGGAGTATCATTGTCTGAGTCTTCTTCGGAGGTATATACATTGATTCTAGTGGGATTATTTATATTCAACATCTTCTGTATAGCATCAGGCTCAATATCCGTTTCTGAGTCTGAACTTAGAATAAGAGGACGTTTTGTCACAATACCAGATGTTGATGGTTTAGGCGATGGTGTTAAAGTTTGTGGTACTTTCACAGGAAGAGTTGATGTATCAATATCAGTTAAAGCCCTTACACCAATTTGCTTTTCTGGGGTAACAATGCCAGCAATAGTACATTCTTCGTTGTTTAGTATTGACGGTGAAACAGTGTCAGAACGTGACGTTACTTCAGGGTAGTCTATGTTTGCCTCAATAATAGTTGAAGTTTGTGGAGGAGGATGTTCGGTCAAGATCGCTGGTGCAAATGCTTCATCTGGTAATACATCAGGGTTGAATGGTAACAATCCAGTAGCCCTGAATCCATTTATTATATTTTCATGAGTCAGTGCCCTCGACCAAGCTTTTGAGAATATTTTGTTGAAGTTCGATTTTGTCAAGCGTCTGTCAGGATTTTGATACATATATGTCATAGCTTCTTGATCCCAGTGATGCTCAAAAGACTTATTGACAGATTTATCGAGGGTTGAAGTTCATGGGTTGTGTTACTAGGCAAACAATAAAGCACAATATCATGCTTGTCTGCTTCTTCAACAATTGTATAATCCAGGTGCGAGGATGCTCCATCAAAGATTAACAAGACTTTTCCTGCGTTTTATTCTTTCCCAGATGCTTGATGAATTCAATAAATAGCTCCGTGGTCATACTTCCTTTTGGAGCCATCTTTATGAGAGATCCAGCTGGTAAGTTATCACTATATTCTGGTTTTTGCCTTTGGCCTTTGAAGATGATCATTGGTGGGATAGCAGTACCAACAGCATTAACACACATTGCTATCGTAACATTTTCCGCGTGCTCAGGTGCAATCAAATGGACTCGACGAGCTCCTTTTTGCGCCAAAACAGTTTGTTGATGATGAATAGTGAGTCTACACCCCTTTTCATCCATATTATAGAGTCGTTGAGGGTTCTGTAGAATATCTAATTCTTCATATAGGTCTTTCACTTCTTGGAAATGCTGAGCGACAATAGGACGGTTTAATTTCTGTGCTCTGCCTGGATTCATAAACTGGGCTTTTCTTTTGAAAATTTCTGGGTTCCTTTTCAAAACGTTTTAAGCCAGTCTTTGCCCGCAATTCCAGAGTCTTTGTTGAAATCATGCTTAATATCATAACTCTCGCAAAATAAAAATGCTTGTCTCCGTATGACTTTCGGAGTAACAGGTACACCAATGTTAGAAAATCGTATAATGCGTTGTACAAGATCTTTTTGGTCAATTGTCAAAACGGAACGACGACCTAAGCGCTTAATAGTACTTTCGGACTTTATATGATTTCGGAGAGTTCGTCTTGGAATATTGTATCGTTCAGCTGCAGCTCGTTGCGTCAGATGCCCTCGTTTTATAGCTGCCATAGCAGCCCGTAAATTGTTTTCTGTCCACTGAGCTCTCTTTGGAGGCATTTTAATCAAAATCTGTAACAATATTACACATATATTGTCAAAATTCACATAGTACATTGACCTAGAAAATAACGAACAATACAATCTGATACTTTAATATTAAGAGGCTAATAAGGCCCAAGTATCGTTACAATGGGCCTTATTAACCGCATGCCACGTTTTTACAAAATAATCCAAATAACCTACAAAATCATTCTCTGGTTAGGAAAAGCCATATCCTTTGTATTACGCGAGATATACTTAAGGTAATAAATACAGCGTTATTAGTCCATTATTAAATAAAACGTTAAATACTTACAGTTTCTTGGTATGAAAATTATAAAATTGCACAATAGCCAGTCACTTCATCAAAGCATCGCACTTGACTGACAAGATAGCGGCGCTAGCGTCTGCTGACCAATACGGAATCATTCACACCGACATTGTGCACGTGTGCGTAAACAGTGAAGTGTCATAGGTATATTTTCCGCGAAATTTGAAATTTGGGCCTTATTACCCTTGGGCCTTATTTACCTCAGGTACCTTAGCCCTTAAAGAATCCTACAAAATGGTTTTTAAAAGACCAATAGTATAAAACTAACCGAGTTATGGATAAAACCAGTTACTTTTTCAAACTCGTACATGACATTTCAATTAATAAAAAGATATTTGGCTAAAAAAAATTAATTATAACCAGTATCCCATAAAGGGTTAATGTTGATTGTATGAAGTAGGGAACATTTACCATTTTATAAAAAATCAAGCCGTTGAAATTGCAGTCAGCGGGTATTCGGCACTTAATTTAAAAAAAAAAGTAGTAAACAAAATATTACACAACACAACACCACACTTGACAAAATAAAAATAACTTTATATGTAAAAATTAATAGGATTACTTGTTTTTATTCACTTGTTGCACGGTCCAGTGAACTAACTGGTTTAAAAATGCCTGTGGCGATGCATCGCTTTTATAGCGCTCCAGGCGTTATTCATGTCTGAACAGAAAAAGTCAAGAAACTGCCACCTGACATGTTTTCGCAACATAGGAATCGGCAGTAACTGGATGATATACTAATAAAATTTCGTGTGTATTTATACCTAATCCTATTTAATTTCTCAACTTTTATTTTTATATTTTTTTGGACCTGGGTTTTGGCGCCCCTCAAGGATGGCGCCCGTGTGCATTGCACACTTTGCACATATGGTTGCGGGGGCCCTGAATATGTTTTAATAAGGTCCCGTGCGGGGTTATCAGCCCCCATCGGGCGCCTATCCAGGTGGCAGATAGGCAAAAGCTTCCCAGATATGGGTGGTACCGGAGAAATGAAATATCCGGGGCGGACCAAAAACTGATATAGTAGCGCCTGACATTCATAATGCGTCTACGAACTGCGTCTGTTCCAGAATTGGCGGCTGAAACTGAAAACCTAGGACAGCAATGGGAAACTACCTAGGTGGATTATTCTCTTCCCCAGAATATCATTATGGCTGAAAACAAAATAACGAAGGCCCTCAGTCCCGGGCACCACTTCAGTGGAGAGAGGTGCGAAGAATCTCCCGGTCAGCCGGTATGATAAAGTCGAACACCATGAAGAAAATAGGCACGTAGAATGTCCAGAGTATGTTTCAGGCTGGTAAGGCAGCAAATAGGATTAAAGAAATGAAACGCCTGAAAATCGATATCCTAGGCATAAGTAAAATGAGATGGCCCGGCACAGGTCAACGCGAAATAGATGACCATCAAGTTTTTTACTCTGGTGAAGACAGCTCACACCACCAAAATGGAGTTGGCATAATAGTCACCAAGGATGTAGGTCAGACAGTTCTCCTCGGTTTCATACCAATCTCTGATAGAGTGGCTCTTCTAAAGATTACTTCAAGACCATGTAAACTTAACATAGTTCAGATCTACGCACTAACTTCTGGAAGCAACGAAGAGGAATTTGAGCAGTTCCAGACTGACATGACAAGAGCATTGAAACATAAACATAAGGAGGAAACAACTATATTAATGGAAGACTTAAATGCGAAGGTCATCTAGGGTAAGGTTGAGGACGTGATGGGTAACTACGACCTTGTAACAAGAAACGAAAGAGGAGAGGCACTCATCCAGTTCTGTAGAGAGATGGAATTCGTTATTTCTAACACCCACTTCAAGCTGCCTCCTCGACGCTTGAATACCTGGAAGTCTCCAATGGATAGCGAAGGAAATATCGTTAGAAATTGAATTGATTTCCTTTCAATTAATAGAAGATCCCGAAACTCTCTGTTGTCTGTTCAAACATACCCGGGAGCAGACGTTCCATCCGACAACAATTTAATGTTGGGAACATTAAGAATCAAACTAAAAAAATTGAATATAAAGAAGCTGAATCCAAGAATTGATACACACAAACTATAGAGAGAGAACACTAAGAACGAAATATTTGAACACCTAAATATTAAAATTCGGTATGTGAAAAATAACATAATTGATGTGGAATTGAAATGGAATGCCATCAAAACATAATGAAACGATGAACTTAGAACTAATTCGAGGAAGAAGAACGATTGGATGACAGATGACATTCTGGATCTTAGGGAAGAACGCAGGCAATACAGACAAAAGACTCGATAAAATACAAAGACATACACAATAACATCAGAAGAAAAATGAAGTTGGCAAAAGAAGACTGGCTGAATGGACAGTGTTAAGAAATTGAGCAGCTTAGTCATCAGCATGATCTTTTTAATCTCTATGAAAAGTGAAGGAAACAGCAGGAATTGGAAAAAAGGAACAATGGGACTTTAGTAGATGATAACGGTTTAGCTATCTTAGAAGCCGAAAATAAGGTCAAGAAATGGAAGGTGTATATGCAATCACTTTTCAACGACGAAGACAGAGAGCCTCTTGCGGAAAAAGAGACAATAACAGGACCTTCTATAACAAAACGCGAAGTAGCATACGCAATAAATAATTTGAGAAGGAACAAGGCTACTGGCCCGGACGGAATTCGTAGAGATTTGCTCAAACTAATTCAGGAAGATCATTTGGACATTTTCACTGACTTTTTCGCTACGTCTACGGTACAGGAAATATTCCTGACGATTGGCTGATTTCATCATTTATTCCAATACCAAAGAGATCATCTTCTAAAAAATGCGAGGAATATAGATTTATCAGTCTCATGAGCCATGTTTTGAAAGTATTCCTTGAAATGAATGGAATGGTCTAGGTACTAGAGAAGCAGTTTCAGTTTGAATGTTTTAATTCAAAGAAATCGTGACATAAATTGCGATGTATATGCCTGCTTTCTTGACTTCGAAAAAGCATTCGACAGGGTAAACCATCAGAGGATAATAGAAATATTGCAGGAGTATGGAATAGACGATCAGAATCTTCGTATCATTTCTAACCTTTATTGGAAGCATGGGGCGTTTGTTCGAGTAGAGGAAGTGGAATCGCAGAGATTCCAGATTTGTCGGGGCGTCAGACAGGGATGTGTGTTGTCCCCGCTGCTTTTTAATGTTCATTCTGAAAAAATGTTTCGGGAAGCTCTTGGCGAGATTGAGGACGGCATTTTCTTAAATGATGTTTTGATCAACAATCTATACGCGGACAATACGGTTCTTTTGGCAAGCACAAGTGACGGACTGCAAAGGTTCATTGAAAGCGTGGTACAAGTTTGCGAAAAATACAACATGTGGCTTAATACGAACAAGACGAAAGTTATGATAATAAGCAAACATAACCTACCTCACGTACAATTTTTAGCCGGGGTTTCTCCCATTGAAACACTTACAACCATAAAGTATCTGGGTGGGCATCTGAATAATAACTGGGAACAGATTAGATAGATCAAAATACATATTGAGAAAGCCAGAGCCTACTTCAACACATGAGAGCTATTTTATGTAATCTTAAGTTGAATTTACAAATAAGAACTCGTCTATTGAGGTGCTATGTGTTCTCAATATTGCTGTATGGTGTGGAGTCCCCGACGTTGACTGATGCTGCTTGTAAGA
Organism: Cryptolaemus montrouzieri; assembly: GCA_013387265.2. NCBI lineage: Eukaryota > Metazoa > Arthropoda > Insecta > Coleoptera > Coccinellidae > Cryptolaemus > Cryptolaemus montrouzieri. Next base: position 40,975,394 of record JABFTP020000185.1, on the reverse strand, counting down.
GGATAGAGGCCTTCGAAACGCATGAACAAAGATAGAGAGGTTATGGGAACTTTTAAAGAGAGAAAACTCGCATACTTTGGGCATATAATGCGGAATGATAAGTATGAAATCCTCCATCTGGCCATGCAAGGAAAAATGGACGGTAATAGGGGACCTGGAAAAAGACGAATCTCATGGTTAGCCAATCTTAGGCAATGGACCGGGAAAACATCTCGGGAATTATTTCGAGCTGAGGCCAATATGGGCCAAAATGATCGGCAACGTCCAGTGAGGATAAGGCACAGTAAGAAGAAGATCGTCCATATCTCGATGAATCTTAGATCAATCAATACTCAATTGAGCTCTTCATAATATTTTTTTTAATTTTAGTATTTCACAAACACTTGGTACGTTTGGGACACCTATAATAATTAAGAATTCATTCAAACTTTCCGCGACATACGCATATGGTATGTTTAGGACCCATCCGAAATATACCTCTGAACGTGTTTTTTGAACAGGAATGAAAATTGGCCTATTCGGAAACCAAAATCGACTAGTTTATCCCGATCAACAAATTTCAATAGGAAAATGTGGGAAAATTTTTTAATAAACTTGTAAAACTATACCAAAGATAGAATTTTGGTGCAGAATGAATATTCAACGTGTACGAAACTTGATTGCAGATTGTCCACCGACCCAGCAAACTTATAGTAGAGAAAGGCCGAAAATAAATAAGAAGGCCAAATAGCTGGGAAGTAGCACAGTTTGTGCTACAATTAATGAGAATGGAAATTCAGTTCCTTCTTCCTTCATTTTTCCAAGGACATAGTTCAAGGATTTCATGTTGAACAATGCCCCAACTGGATCAGCAGGCAACTCAAATTTATGGAACAATTTTCCTTAAATACATGGAACATATTTTTGAACTTCGTATCCACATGCTAAGAATTTTCGGTTCTGCTAAACTGAGACAACCACGAGAACCACGTTTATTTAGATGGAATTGATTTCGCCAAGAAGAAGGAATTTTAACTTTGCCCCCTTATTGTAGTCATAAGCTACAAGTCTCGGAGGGATTCACGGCTTCACTTGAAAATCAAGATGTTTGATGACTTGAAATCAAGTCAAGTCTAAGTCAAGCTTTTATTTTGAGAGTTCAAGTCAGGTCAAGCTTTTTTCATAAAAGCAAAATTCAAGCTTTAGAATAGCGAGACTTGAAAGCTTGAATCATAACTCAATAGCAATGAAAACATTGAACTTCCTCTCATACTCCATACGAGCGAGAAGGTAATACTGAATATTTAATCGGGAAATATTGAAATGATATTCAGCGTAAAGAAACTGAAATGAATTCAACAAGTTGTTGAAGGAAACTAATATAGAATGAGAACAGACATAAAAGTGAAATATATATTACCAAATAAAACACAGCCATAGCATCATAAAAACAACATGAATAATTTTTTATAAAACAACTGAAATAAACTTCTGTGAAAATAAAAACAACAGAATTAAACTTCTGTGAAAATAAGAAATACATACATTGAAATTTAAGACAAAAAGAATAAGAATAACTAACTACATTTCCACTTCATCAGAGTGTTGATACTTTCTTTTATATACGAGTTTCAAGGAAGTCAGTCCCTGGACTCTCCCGACTCTCGGTTTTCGTGTAATGACCGTTTAATCTTGATTCTCGGGGATTGACTCATTCTCCGAAAGAGTTCTGCAGAATATCGTCAAATGTAGTAAATTTTAATCGATAGATTATTATAGTTTTTGACAAATGACGAAAAACCTCTGAAAGAATCATTTCATCTATTTCATAATATATAGAAATCTATTGTAGGTTGTAGGTGACATCAATCTTTGTTGAGTGTTTTTGTTGAATACAGAAATTCTTAACAGTTCTGAAATGACTACCGGTTAATTTCTTTACTTTTTCTTTTGAATTAACCAAACTACCTCGCGGAGCTTTTTGTATCTGCTTGTTGCGCTGCGAAACGAATAGACTAGATCGATCGTACTAAATTTTGAAATCCCAGTGAATCGTAGCCGATTAAAAAATTCTGTATGACTAGAGATACTACCCACTTCTATTGCACTTGTACGGGTACAGCAACAAGCGATTAGAAAGTGCTTTATGCTTTTATAAGTATCAAGCTTTCAAGCAGATTGAAAAAGCTTGATGTCGAGTCAATCGTTTGGATTGAAGAATCAAGTCAAGTCAAACCTTTGATCTTTCAAAAGCTTGAATTTTAAGTCAAGTTAAGCTTTTCGAAAAATTTCCAAGCTGCTCGATTTGATGAAACCCTAAACCCTTGGACAAGAGGGTTTTTTACAGTGTCAAAGTTTTTGTGGCATAAGAACAGCCGATATAGGAAGTTTCAGTAGAATTTTTTCCCCAAATATAAATATATTTAGTGAAGTAGATTTTTTACAGGCAAGTATAACCGATCGATTTATGAAAACCAAGATATCGTGGAACCAATTATTATTCCTCTGGATGAACCGAATATACACTCGAGTAGTAGTGGACAAGTGGCAGTGGCTGGTGGTCACATTACATCGTCCCCGAATTTGTGAGATCATTACCAAAAGCTGAGCCTAGAAAGAAGAAAACATAAAGAGCCGAGCAGCTAACAGATAGGAGAAAGTAAAGTTGAAGAAGCTCTTAAATCAAACAAGAAAAATTGACGTTAAAAGAAAAATAATCGTGAAGAGAGAAAAATTAAAAGAGAATAAAATTCTGTCTGTGAAACGAAGAACTTTCGCAAATGATGATACATCAGAAGAAAGTGATCGAATTGAGTTTCAAGAAAGCGATGATTGCTTATGAAGTCAATGAAGAAATAGATTCTAAGAAAGAAAGTGGGCGATTTGGTCTTGGTAAAATTCACTACTGAAGTATCCAATAAAGTGCAGGATGTGCACTTCATTGGACAAATTGTCAGTAAAGTTTTTCAATTCAAATTCCTCAGGCGCAGGTGTATATCGAATTCATATATCTGATGTGGATGATATCAATGACACATACAGGTACGATATTGTCGGTAAGATGTACGGACAATTGTGCCAATTCGAAGAGAGTGAAAAATTTGAATTCAATAACTCAGATTACGAATGTAAATACATTCGATACATTTCTGAAACTATAAAGTGTCCTAAACATACCATCCTGTTGTCTGAAGCTACCGCAAGGAGATATGTATCGGACCAATAATATTCGTCGATCGCAATGAAAAAGAAAAAATTTCGACTCATCTGTGAACAAATTTCTCTCCCAGTCAGCTTTCAACCAATTGACATATTCCCTGGAAAAATTTAATGGGTTTCTTCGATGTGCTGCGGTTAGAGCTGGGCCTTGAGCTGCAACACGAGGCCTCAAACAATTTCGTGAAGACGTTGTCGTATCGTTTCAGAGGTAATTTGTACTCCACTGTTCACTCCAAACCTTTGGCTTATTCCAAGTCCAACCAAGGTCATCTAACACCACCATATCTATATGTGGTGATTTCTTGCAAAGATTTATTTCTTCCATTTTATTTCTTACTAAAAGAATATGTGCACCAAGAAAAACATCGAATTTTTTTGGCATATGTCCGGACATATCCGAAAAAATATATGTTAATGATTAATTTTTCGAAATATTCTTGGCGCAGTGTATGTCATGACATATCGAGTTCCAAAATCACCATTTTCCACATTCATGTCGAAATATGCAGGAATCTGTTATAAAGATGGCGATGATAAGTTTTGTGACAACTGTCAGAGCATTGATATTTTGTTTTTCAGTTATAATTAACAATAGGTCATGTCTTTCCTATGTCGTCTTGATACAATTTTGTTAATTCGATATGGATGAACTTTGAATGACTCAGTAATCTTCGATAATGATTCTTTTAGTGATCTTGATCATGTGATGCAAGTTACTGTCAATGTTGAAAGAGATTTCTAGAGAAAGTTTGTACTTCACTCTTAAAAGCAATGTGAGTTTAAATCAAAAGCCGTATTCTAATGCCACCGCTAACTCAAGGACCAGGGACTGTACAACATAGTAGACTTGATCTGGATGCTGGGTCACATTGATGTCGAAATAGCTCATGAACTGTCAAAAGGAGTCCCTAAAAATTACTACTTGCGACATTATCGCATGTATCAATAGTAGGTTGAAAATATCTTTCGTAGCTCTGGGACTACAATAAAGCATAGGCGATAACGGAGTTACACATAGAATATACACAGATCTGAACTACATACAGGAAGAGCTGAGGTCTGAGACAATGCAAAGCTCTATTAGTCTTCAACTTCTCGTACTGCCGCTTCCGTAACCGTAGTCGCAGTAGTAATCTCCTTTAGGTCATGAACATTTTTTGATAAGTTGTATTAAATACCGCATTAAGATCTTTTTATAAGTGAGGATTATAGATAATATTTATCATCGACTAGAAGTAATAAAATTCATATATTTGAATGACATAGTGTAAATATCTCATCTTAGCTATAAAAAGAATTCAGTAATGAAAACTCAAATGTTAAGTGTGTGATATAATTATAAAATGTAGAATAGTTGTAATGAATGAATGGTTTATGAATCACTTAAATTTGTGCTGAATCATTAGACATATTGCAAACATTGTAATGGAATTCATCGATGATTCCTGCAAGGATACAATGAATGATTATCAATTTTTCCTTTTATTAAGGTTTCGTATTCCAAGAGGAAGAAAGGAGCCCATATAGGACCATTTCGTTGTCTGTCAAGACTATTTTCTCAGAAACGCGTATAGAGTTGAGATTGATAGCCAATAATCAAGCCCACGTTTTCTGATTCAACCGAATCGAAAGATACAGCAGTTTATTTAATTTTCGGCATATTTTAACACTCGTCGGGTACTCAAAACCCATTCACTCATCACAAAAATTGTCGCATCACCCTACTTTTACGACAATACTGAATCGTGCCACCGCTATTGTGGCCCTTATGAACAACTCTGGAATCATAATGCAACACTTCCAATTCGCACAAGTATAGAATTTTCAATTTTATATTTCATATTGAAGTGAAACAAGTTATCTAAAAAACTCTTACTGAAATCTATCAAAAACTTATTGAACACAAAAACATTTTGAATGTGGTGCTAGATGTTCGAAACATAAGTCAAGCATGTCAAGTTAGTGATCTATACTGATAGAGGAAGCGTGATGCACTCACTAGCCTAAGTGATATTTATGTGGGAAATATTTCTTCGAATATATCGTTCAAAATACACTACCCACAAAAATTGTCGCATTATCCTACTTTTACGACAATAACATATAAACTTTTAGGTTGGTCATTCAAGAGTCGCTTGGTAACTTTCACAAGTGTAAAATAAGAAGATATCATTCAAAAGAGATGAGTTTATGATGGAAAATATCAACAATTTTCGAGTTAATGAAAAATAAAAATTTTACCATCTTCAAACATTCGCGAAGAGACCAATCAACTAGCATCGAATGATTACTAATCATTTTCAAAATCGAGTGTTTCCTCCCCGGGCCCTAATTACTGCCATTATACGTCTCGGAAGCACCTCAAACAATTTTGGATGTACTATTGAGTCACTGAGTTCCAAATTTCAGGAAGCAGATTTTTTCGTAGTTGGAGTGTTCTACAAGGCATCCTACGTTGCTGAATTTACCACCCCATGTTGTCCCAAACATGTTCTATGGGATTCAAGTCGGGACTTCTGGCTGGCCATCTTAAAATATCAATTTCGGCATGTTGCACAAATTCTGTAACTACTCTAGCTGCATGAGGCCGAACATGGGGTTCAAGGATATCTGCGATGTATCTGGCCGTTGTCATTCTTCCATTATTCACTAGGACTAACTCAGTTCGACCATGGAACGAAATGCCTCCCCACACCATTACTGAGCCCCCTCCGAAGTTTTCGGTTTGCCGGATATTGCATTGCTGATACCGTTCCCCAGGTCGTCTGTATACAGGCATGCGTCTATCGTTTGATACTAGCTAGAATCTGGACTCGTCGGAAAAGATAACATTCGACCAGTCTGGTATACCCCAATTTGCATGTTCCCTCGCAAACTGAAGTCTTGCAACTCGATGCTCTCTGGTGAGACGCGAGACGGTAGAAGCCACCCTTGGTCTGATATCGTCTTCTCTGAGCCTGTTCCTAACAGTTTGCAATGAAATATGCACATTTCTGGAAAGTGCAAGTTCATTTTGTAGCATTCAAGCCGTACAGTGCCGAACTCTTAGTGCAGTTAAATGAAGCCAACGATCATCAAGTGGTGTTTTTATCCGATTTCTTTCCTTTCCGGCCTTTCTTCCATATTCCCCTGTTTCGTGGTACTGATTAATTGCTCTTGAAATAGAGCTTTGGTTAACATTCAACAAGTTAGGCACGTAACGTTGGCTTCGCCCCTCCTCTAGAAGTGTTACAATTCTTTCCACTTTATGATCACTCAAATAGCATCCAGGACATTACAATAAATTCAAAGATTCGAAAATCACCAAGAAACACAGAAAACTTGCATTAATTTAGCGAGAAAACTGAGAAGAAATTGAATGAATACTGGTAGTCAAATAAACTCATTCTTGTTTCAGACATGTTTGAAATCGTATGGAAACAAATGTTACTACATAGATAAGATTTTTTCCCCTCATATGTCCAAAAACATATGTTGACAAAGAAACTGCGATCGAACTGCTATATCGCTTGTGGAATTCAGAATACCAGGTGATGCGACAATTTTTGTGGTGTGTGTATTTATCACATTTATTGAAAAAAAATTGCAAACTGTAAATTTCCAATTACATCGATAATGAACTTATTTGCTCTTTCTCAGGAACGCTTGAAGGAAAATTGATACCTAATACTCAGGTATTTAATTTCTTCGAGCTGTGAAAAAACTTGGCAACGGAAAACATCGCCCTTTATTTCGAATTTTGTTGCATAATTCAACTCGAAAGAAAATCAAAACCTAAAGGGCACCTTCCGTTAATCTAGAAATACGAAATTACTCGAGAAGCAATGTTTTTAACACGGGAATAGGAAAATATCCGAAAACTGCAAATTTTTAGTTCTATTACGAAAGAAACTTCATTTAGATATGATGAACTTAGTCACTTTTCACATTTTAATTCATTTCACATATTACGTACAAAATTTGCTCAAGCCTTTTGTTTCTTACCGTTTCCATTGACTCTGTCCAGTTTACATCCCTTCTCTTCAGTTCTTCTAATATCTTCTCCTTACCCCTTTGACACTTCTGAGATATTCCATTTCCATTTTGCTCTTTGTTCTAGTTGTTAACACTCAGCTCTCACTTCCATACGTCATAATTGGACAAAATACCAATTTGGACACGCTCATTTTTGTTCTCTTGCTAATATTATGAAGCGGTGGTGTTCCAGAGCTAACGCGGAACTCATCCTCTCATTGATTTCTGTTTCCCATTTACCATTTCCTGTACATGTACTCCCAAATTTTTACTTGTGATGACTTGTTTCAATTCTGCCTCATCTATTCTTATCTTCGCCCTTGTTTTATCTTCGCTTATGACCAATAAATTTGTTTTGTTTAAGTTGATTTTCACGTTTTTTCTCTAGAGCCTATTTCCATACTTACTATGTTTATGTGTAAGTCTTGTTCCTTCCATGCGAATAATGCTATATCGTCTACAAAAGCTCTTTCAGAAATAGTTTGTTTTCATGTCCTAGTTTGGATGTTTTGTCCTTTATTTTTTTAACCCTGCTCAGGCGGGGTCCCAAAGTTTCATATTCTTCTTCCTTCATTCTATTTTTAAAAATGGCAAGAGCGCCTCAAGTTATGTGTCAGTTAATTCCTCTTAAAGAGCCGTTGTATTCCTACTGCTATCAAAGAATCAGGTGTAAACATCAATGATCCAACGAAGGGTACATAGATAAATGTGGAGAATCAAGAACGTGCAAGATGTTACTAGTGTCCAAAAAATAAATAAAAAAGTTAATATCAAATGTGAGTCATGTAAAAATTTCGAATGACACCATCATGGAATTGTAAAAGAAAACATATTTTGTTGAAACTGGTTTAATGATTTAAATTAAAAAAATTAAGTTTTTTGTTTTTTTTGCACGGAATGTTGTATCTTTTTACTCAGAATGTTTCATTTTTGTTGATGCCAATACTTTTTTAATTTACGGAATAAAACTTTGTTTTTATTCGAATTATTAACATCTGTTGTCCTGGATGAGGGATTTCTTGACTGATAATAGCTACTTCGTCCGAGTGGGATCTTCGAAATCTTCGACCAGACCTGTTACTATTGGTCTGCCTCAGGGATCGGTATTGGGTCCCTTGTTGTTCCTGCTATACATTGTCGATCTTCCTTCTCTCTTGTCGTCATCATATTCACAGTTTGCTGATGATACCAAAATATAAAGCTGTCCTCTGAACAGCGACATTCAAGGCGATCTGGATACGATTTCTGAATGGTGTTCTGATTGGCCGATACCCCTCCATCTCGAAAAATGCTGCATCTTACATCTAGGCAACAATCCTCGCTTGCAATTGCAATACTTCTTGGGGATGTTTCTGATTTAACTTGGTCTAACCACATTGACAGTATTCGAACTCGGGATTCAAGAATGTCTTTCCTTCTTCTGAAATCTTTCCAGGGCTGCGATGTCAATACGTGTAATATCCTCTACAAATCCTATATACGCCCTATTATCGAGTTTGCAGGCCCTGTCTGGTCCCCAATACTTCCTAAGGATATGGAGTCGCTGGAAGCTATACAGAGAAGATTTACTAGGATCCCCTTCGGCTGATCTAGGCCATGCTACTCTGATAGACTTAAACATTTTCAAGCTATCTTCGCTCGAATCCAGACGTCTTAGAGGTGACCTTATAATAACTTATAGAGCACACCATGGGTTATTCAACATCGATCTGTCTCCTTTATTTCTGCTGAATTGTCACCGACCACTCCGTGGGTATGGTTTCAAGTTGTACAGAAAATTTCAAAACATTTCTGCGGTCAACATTTCCTGCCAATCGGATATTTTCGCTACCAGAGATGACCTGCTGAATCTACCGTTCCTATTAGATACTTGGAATTATCTCTCATGCGAGGTGGTTAATGATAACTCTGTGAAAACCTTCAAGAATAAATATGACCAGCATGTGAGACTGCCTGCAGATGAGACACGTTTCTGATCGACTTGCAATGGCGCTTGATAGTATGAAGCTACTTCGCTGCTTGCTACAAGTTTTCGTTTGCTCATGGAAATTCAACTTTTATATCTTTTTTGTTCTCATTTTTCCTCTGGGTTAATACCCAAAACTTTGCATGATAGCAATTAGAATTGCATAAGTATTTTATATAGAAATGCATGTTTACATACTATGTATTCAGTACGCATTATTTAAGTTGTTTTGTGATCGAGTCTTATAGGCGTTGCCTCGACTCTTAACCATGTATTAATGATAATAAGTAAATAGTTTTGAAGCAAAAATATATTTTGTAGTATTCTTAACTAACTCTACAATCAATAATAGCATTTAACTTTTTGAAGTCTCAAAAGACCCAGCATGGGTATCTATGTGTATTCAAGGGTTAATCACATAATCCATAATAATTATAAATGGGAGCGGGCTGACTTAACTTCCTTGCCTTTAACCTTCTGTTGTAGTGAATACTTCTGATCTTCCATTGCTTGCTCCTATGTAGTTTCTTGTTGTTCTGTATAGGATTTGAAAGCTTTGCTTGCGTTTCTCATTTACCGCTCTTTTTCTAAACTTCTCCGAATATCACTTATGATTCGGAAACGCATTTGGTGTGTCGAGGAAGTCTATATATACTCATTTCAATTAGTTCATTTTCTTCCCTGTTATTTACCTGATGCTGAATATGTGATCAATTGTACTCCTCCTTTTCTTAAACCTACTTTGCGATTCTTGTTCTTCGTCTAGTATCTTCCTTAAATGGGTTTTACAAATTTTGCAAATTTTTCTCTAAATTAAACAAGATCTACGAAGAAATAATATATGGGAGATGTCAACCGAAATTATTGGGTTCATATTGAATCTAGAACATCTATAGATCATAATCGGCATCACTTAGAAGACCGAACCTGGCCATCGGGGCTCTCTCGGTCAAACAGAGAGGGAATTGTTTTGTTGAGTTTGAATATTGAAGGGATATTGCGATTATACTTCAAAATTGGCAAGCAAGAACAAGAAAGTGATTATGTTTCAGGAGACTCATACTGCGACGGAAGAACATCTCCGCGAAAGAGGAAATATCGCAGGTTATGTACTTTCTGATTATCTCCTTAGTCCTTTTGATGGTCTCGCTTGCTATGTAAAATCTTTTCTTAGATTCTAGTGAGTTAAGACATATAAGAGTCAGGTATGATTGTTGAAATATTTTTCTGCTGGTTTTCTTTTTTCATTGTTACAGATTCCTGTCCCAAACCCCCTTCCTTTCACCCTTGTCTTCGTCTGAAAATCATGGAGTGCAAGATGAGAATGAGAGAACGAAGCTGCTAAGCAGATAAATCTTTGGTACTCTTTATGTACACACGATACTAACACAACATAAGCAGACAAGCTACTGCTAGTGCAATAGGGACAGGAAAGCGAGTTTTTCCTCAGGTTTTTTCACTTGTTTATTGAATCATACGCAAGACAGTATGGTTCCTCTGTTACATTTCCAGAGCTCACACTTGTGTTTTTCTGACACACACCAAAATTATAGATATAAACATTTAATGTAAATACAATTATTTGAATTTTTGTAAATCCTCTCTTTTCAAAAGAATATATACAGGATTGCTTCAACTCTTTGCGTTGTACTAAGAATGGATATTCCATTGTAGTTGTCGCATTAAGTGCTGTTGACGCCCTTGTATAATGGCATTATGATTCCCACATCCCAGTCTTTGGGTTTTTTCTCTTTCCATATTTTATTGAACATATCTGATAATCCTTTTCCCCCAAGTTTGCTATTATTTCGAATGTGATTCCATCGTATCCAATCGCTTTAGCTCTTTCAATCTTATTTAATGTTTTTATCACTTCATTTATGTGTATTTTCTTGCATTACATTGGTTCTCTTCCTTTCATTTCTTCTTTTTTAATATCTCCCTCCACTATCCTGATTTTAAGCATTTATTCGAAGTATTCATTCCAGCATTTCATTTTTACTCTTTACCTTTAACTGCTGAGGAGTCCCACTGATAAAGATACCAACAGAGTATGTGACTGAATTCTCTAGAGAGGTCCCTGTTGGACAACCTCCTTTAATCAAGGACATCGAATTTTCACAGAAACGAACATGCTTCTACCCACAGTCAACACCAGAGTTTACTGGCATGACCATGTATCTGCCAATGCCGAATCTGCTTCTGCCAAACTCAGTATTCCTCTCAGAGCTGAGCAGTACTTCACCCAATCACAGCTGATGCTTTTTATAAAAATTACAGGCGTGAACTACTCTGAGATACTGTTCCCATGTGTGGGGCTTCGTACCCAAACATTCATAACATCTAGTGGTGAAGAAGAGAGTAGTACGCTTCATGTATTCATTTTCTAAAATATCCCGGTATTCTTTGGGTATCTTAGTTTCTCTCAGTTTGTATGTTTTAATATTCTCGTGTTTATTCACTAGTGTTTTGTCCTTCCTCTGTTTTCTGTTTTCGATATTTGCCTCTTCAATTCTTATTTTCCTAGGTAATAGAGGTATATATATATATATATCATATATATATATATATATATATATATATATATATATATATATATATATATATATATATATATATATATATATATATATATATATATATATATCTTTTCAGACTCACATTCATGGTTTCTTTTTGTATCCTGAATTGATGATCAGATAATACATGTTGAATTTTTCTGCGCTACTTCCCACTTCTCCTGTGTATTTGTGTATGTCTTTGTGTACAAGAGGTGATTGTTATTACCATGTTGTTTATCATATAAAGTTTATCAATTATTTTCTGTTCTTATTGCATATACATTCCCCGTCTATCTTGATATACCCCTGTCTTTCTTGCCTACTCTCACATTTATAAACCCCATTATTATAATTTTTCCCTTTTTCAGTCGACGATATCACTGAGGATACTTCAACATTCTCCTTTCTTTTCTACCCTTTCATCTTCATTTGTGCAATACACTACAATCAATGTTGTTTCTTCCTTAATTTTTAATGTTAACTTCAGGATTCTCTTAGATATGCCACTCTAATCAGTTAAGGGATCCTTTATCTCCTTGCTGATAATACATACGACCCTCTGCTTGCATGTCTGTCCTCTCTCACTATATACTATGAGGTATCCGTTTACCATTTCTACTTCTCATATTCCCATTATTTTATTCCTCGTACAATTATTTCTGTCCTTTGAGTTCCTTAATCAGTTTCATTTCTTTACTTGCTACTGCAAGTATGACATTTGTCATAATTTAAATACGAATGTCAAAATAATTTTGCAAATTTATTCTATAATTTAATCAAGATCCACGTAGAAATAATATATGGACGATGTCAACCCAAATTTTTGGGTCCATAATGAATCTAGAACATCTATAGTTCATAATCGGCATCACTTAGAAGACCGAACCTGGCCATCGGGGCTCTCTCGGTCAAACAGAGAGGGAATTATTTTGTTGAGTTTAAATATTGAAGGGATTTCCAAGGATAAATGCGATTATTCTTCAAAATTGGCAAGCAAGAACAAGGTGGAAGTGATTATGCTTCAGGAAACTCACACTGCGACGGAAGAACATCTCCGCGAAAGAGGAAATATCGCAGGTTATGTACTTTTTGATTATCTCCTTAGTCCTATTCATGGCCTTGCTTGCTATGTAAAATCTTCATCATTCAATCATATTCAACTTGTACAGAAGGGTATGTTGAGTGGTGTTTTCTATATTGCGTTCAAATTTTTTGATGTGTTTGTCGTTAATATTTATAAACCTCCTGGCGAAATCTGGCCCATCAATTTCGGTATTATTTTTCCCCACCCTGCTATCTATTGTGGTGACTTCAATTGCCATCACAATCAATGGGGTTATACAGAAAACGACAGGAGTGGTATTTCATTAGTTGAATGGATGGAAACAAATGATTTTCAACTTGTATTCGATGCGAAGGCAAAGGGCACTTTTCATTCTGCCAGATGGAATCGCGACTATAATCCTGATCTTTGTCTGGTTTCTAACGACTCTGAATTGTTTCCTCTTCCTGTTCGTCGTAAAGTACTTTCAGATTTTCCTCACAGTCAACACAGGCCAGTTATTATTTCGTTAGGTTTTCAATTTACATTTGCAGATTCATTAGAAAAACCAAGATGGAATTTCAAAAAAGCTCGTTGGAATGATTTCACTAAACAGGTAGATAGTGATTTGAGATGGGTTCCCCCTTGGGTAGAAATTATTTCCGGTTTATAGGAGTTGTCAAAAACGCTGCTAAAAACATATTCCCAGAGGCTTTCGAAAGGATTGTGTAACTGGGTGGTCAGAAGAATCAAATGTTTTTAGAAGGATTATCAGCAAAATCTTTCCAGAGAGAAAGCCGATGCACTCCTTAGTTCTTTGAATGATAGCAGAAAGAATAAATGGAATGAGTTGATGAATGGTATGAATTTTCGTCATTCTAGTAGAAGTTCCTGGGATTTGTTGAGGAAATTAGGCAATGCTGATCCCGTTTCAAAAACTCCGTCTAATATGAATCCGAATTGTGTAGCATCTAGGCTTGTTAATGTCTCTAAAAGTGTGAAGATTAGTAGATATGACAGGAATAGAATGAAACGAATCTTACATAAAAGGAGGAGGGATGCTATCACGGTTGAGGATTTATTGAATCCTTTTGAGGAAGAAGAGCTCAAATCTGCAATAAAATCTACTAAAGTTCGTAAAGCTCCAGGATTTGATGGCATTTTCCTGAATTTTTTAAACATCTAGGAAATAACGCTAAAAAGTGGTTACTATCCTTTTACAATGACATACTCAGCTCAGGTAGTATTCCCGTTGAATTTAGAAAGGCTAAAGTTATTGCCATTCTCAAACCTGGAAAAATCCAGAACTTCCTAGTAGTTATCGACCTATCAGCTTACTTTCTGTTTCTTTCAAAATTTTAGAAAGACTTCTTTATCAGAGGTTAGAACCAATCATTGACAGAGCTCTGTCCACTTCTCAGGGAGGTTTTCGAAAAAACTGGAATTGTCTGATCAGGTTTTAGGTTTATCCACTTTCATTGATACAGGTTTTCAGGGTAAACTTAAAATAGGCGCTGTATTTGTAGATCTTTCTTCAGCATATGACACAGATTGGAAGGATGGTTTAGTTTATAAACTCTTTGAAGTAGTTCAATGTGGAAAAATTGTAAAGTTGATTGAAAATATGTTATCTGATAGAAGACTTCGAGTTTTTATCGGTGAGAAAAGCAGTAGATTTTACACTCTCAATGATGGCCTACCTCAGGGATCTGTTCTTGCACCTCTTCAATTTATATATGTCTGACATCCCTGAAACTTCCTCTACAAAGTTTATTTATGCTGATGATATTGCTTTGGTTTTTCGACACTATGACTTCGAAACAATTGAGCAAACACTGACTTCTGATTTAGAAATTCTGAACATTTTCTTCAAAAAATGGCGTTTATGTCCAAATCCTTCAAAAACTGAGGTTTCTTGTTTTCATCTGAATAATCATGAGAAGGATAGGCAACTAAGAGTATTCTTCAATCAATCACTATTAATTCATAATTTCACTCCAACATATCTTGGTGTAAAGCTTGATCGTTCTTTGACTTTCAAATTTCATATTGATAAATGATGTCAGAAGTTGAAAACAAGAAACAATATACTACATAAACTAGCTGGATCTAATTGGGGCGCCAGAGTCTCTACTTTGCGAACTACTGCTTTAGCTTTAGTATATTCAGCAGCAGAATATTGCTGTCAGGTGTGGTTGAATAGTGCTCATGTCAATAAGATTGATTCTCAGTTGAACTGTTCTATGAGAGTTATAAGTGGATGTATCAGTTCAACTGCTACCCCATGGCTTCCGGTTATTTGTAATATAGTTCCTTCCCATATTCGCAGGAAATTAGCTCTTAAATCGTCTTGGGATAAGTATCACTCATTTCCAGAAGTTTTTCCGATAATACAAGATCTTCAAAATCCACCTAACCTGAGATTGAAATCTAGGAAACCTATTTGGTCGATTGACTTTTTGCGTACACGGGTGAAGGCTGTTGATCTTTGGAAAACTGAATGGCAGGAAGTTGATGTTTTTAATAAAGTTCTCATAGAGGATCCTTCCAAAAGGGTTGCAGGTTTCGATATAAGTAGGAAAAATTGGTGTACATTAAATCGTCTCAGGACAGGACATGGTCGTAATAATAGTATGTTGTTCAAATGGAATACTGTAGAAAGTCCGGCATGTGAATGTGGCGCAGCTGAAGAAACAATAGGACATTTAGTCCTCGATTGTCCTATTTACCATTTTACGGGTGGTTTTCAAGAAATTCATTCCGTTTCAGATAATTTCATCAACTGGGTAGAGAACTTTAAGTCTATTTAGGAGATTAGTTTTTGCTCCCCCTTAGTGTTTTTTTTCCATGGTTTATGTTGATAAGGCAAGGGCTACACCCATGTAGGGCTTCATTCCCAAAAGGTGTATGAGATGTTCCTGTTGAAAAACAGAGGAGCATTAGTTAAGTTCTTAGATTCAAGTGAGTTTAGACATATAAGAGTTAGGTATGTTTTGATGAAATTTTTTCTGCTGGTTTTCTTTTTCCATTGTTACAGATTTTTCCAGTCCCAATCCCCCTTCCTTTTCATCCTTGTCTTCTGGAAATCATGGAGTGCAAGATGACAATGAGAGAATGAAGCTGCTAAGCAGAAAAATTTTTGGTACTCTTTTTGTACACACGACACTAACACAACATAAACAGACAAGCTATTGCTAGTGCAATAGCGACAGGAAACGAGTTTTTCACAGGTTTTTTCACTCGTTTACTGAATCATACGCAAGATAGTATGGTTCCCCTGTTACATTTCCTGTGCTCACACTTTAGGGGCAATCGTAGGAGACATGATGCGAGTTTAGATGCCTAATTAAGGAACGGGAATGGTCTGTTTTTTCTGCTGGTATTCTATTTATCCGCTTGTTTTTTACGATTGTGTTTTTCTGACACACACCAAAATTATAGCTATAAGCATTTATTGTAAATACAATTATTCGAATTTTTGTAAATCCTCTCTTTTCAAAGAATATATATATATATATATATATATATATATATATATATATATATATATATATATATATATATATATATATATATATATATATATATATATATATAATGCTCTAATGTTCACATTCACTTAGATCTAATTTCGCCCTAACGCCTTCTCGGCTGCTACGTTTCTAAGTAGTTTTTTACTGTTCTACTTCCACTATCTTTCGTTCCAAGTCGTTCCATTTAAGAATTTTTCCTTGGATTTCCAGCTTTTGGTGTAATTCTTTCACTCTATTTCCATTCTTCCTCATTTTCTCGCTTCTTCTCTAATATGTGCTCGTATCTTCATTTCCTTTTTAGGCATATGTATATTGGCTGTCCTGTCATCGTCTTCAATTTGTGCTTGTTCTTCATTACTTGCGTTTTTCCCTTACATTTTAATTTTTTCATTTACACCATCCTCCTTCCTTCCTTCATCACTTTTACTTTCTTTATCGTCCCTTGGGCTTTCAGTTTTTCTTCGAACGGTTCAATAACTCGTAATGTAAAGGAAAAAAATTGAAAATTTATCAGAAAAAATCATTTATTTGTGATCAAGTAAAATTCCCAATTCGCCATGGATAATAATATTCCAAATATATTATGGAATGGTGATTTGTATAGAAAGAGTCGCTTCCCAAAGTAGGGAATTTCTAGTTGAATAACCGAAAGTCATACCATAAATTACAAATTGAAACAATCAAATCTTAACACCTATAGATGATCTAGATAGTGCAACCCACAAATAATGTAAATATACGTTTTAGGAACTGATTCTCAGAAAAAAAACTTTGAGAAAAAACGAACTATTTATATACCTACAGGCTTGTATTGAACTTTCGGTGTTTGAACTCTACTCGCGTTCGACCGGATATATTTAAAGCTCAAAACCTTCGTTGAACGAACCTTTTCTCTTTACTACTACGTTTTTTTCCTTATGTTTGTAATTTTCAGGACAAGATTTTCTTGAAAGAAAATGAAAATCGTAGAGAGTACAAACCACATTACGAAGGGTAAGTTCACGTCTAGCGCATAATATCACGACTCTATTTAGTTTGCAGCTTTAGGTCGCTCTTCATGCTTTTCAAGCTATTAGGTCC
Organism: Cryptolaemus montrouzieri; assembly: GCA_013387265.2. Taxonomy (NCBI): domain Eukaryota; kingdom Metazoa; phylum Arthropoda; class Insecta; order Coleoptera; family Coccinellidae; genus Cryptolaemus; species Cryptolaemus montrouzieri. The sequence continues at coordinate 40,958,000 of JABFTP020000185.1, read as the reverse complement.
GCAACAAAGTTCTCGCTGTTTTTTATGAAGATACAATTTTATTGTGAAAATGATTTCAAATGAATTATTCAAAATATTACCCATCGATAGCTACAATTTTTTTTCCCATCTTTCTGGCAGAGCTCGAATACCGTGGCGGTAGAAGTGTTCGTCTTTTGAGGCTATCCACGAATCAAGCCATTTTTCGAGCTCTTCATATGAGTGGAACTGCTGATCAGCCAGACCATGTGCCATCGAACGGAACAAGTAATAATTGGATGGTGCAATATCTGGGGAATATGGCGGGTGGGGTAGGACTTCCCATTTGAGCGTTTCCAAGTAGGTTTTAACGGGTTTGGTAACGTGAGGCCGAGCATGCTGTAGAATTACTTTTTCGTGTCTCTCCTCGTATTGTGGCTGTTTTTCACGCACTTGTAGCAAAAATAACTTTAATTACTCTGGTTAAGCCTAGAGAAAAATGAGCAATGAAACTTTAATTCAATATTCGTCACTGAAATCTTGGAAGAAAAGTCAAGAAAGTTTTACTCAGATATTTAATCAATTACAAAAATTATGATAATGATACATAGTGTCACAAATACTTTTTTATGTTATATACAGGCAATAAAACTTATCTTGGTGGTTCTTGGTCCTACTGCTGCCCTTGGGGAAAACCTATATTTCAGATCTTGAATTCCACGTACAAGTCTCTACTTAAGAATTTCTATTCATGGGTCTCCACCTAGGAATGTCTTGCTACAGGCCTCCACCTAGGAATTTCTATTCAGGACTCTCTACCTAGGAATTTCTATTCAGGACTCTTCACGTAGGACTTTCTAGATACGGGTCTATATTTAGTAATTTTTAGTTAAGGGTCTCCACCTAGGAATTTTTAGTTACGGGTGTCCACCTAAGAATATCGGTCTAGGTACAGGTCTCCACCTAGGAGTTTCTAGCTACGGCTCCTCACCTAGAACCTACATTTTGATATAGGTCACTACACAATTTATGAGATACGAGATATGAATTTTAATATAATTTAATTAACTGCAATTTAGGAGGATTTTTAAGTTCAACTCATTCGCTTGAAGGTCTGCAAAGAAAAGAACGCCTAAACTGAAGAATGCTCGTAGCACATATACTTATGCGCATCAGATTGTTAACAAGTGGCGTGACACAGAAAGAGGGTTGACTGGAATCAGGTGTTTCAACTCAAATTGTTGTGACGTAATTTTAGCACGTCACACAGTGCTTTACTCAATCGCATCAATTGAGTTCGATACCGTTCCGCAGTGATGGTTTTGTTCTATTTCAATAGGTCATAATAAATAACACCGACTTGCTCCCACCAAATACACATCATAACTTTCGCAGCGTGATATTCGGCCGAGGCGATGACGTAGGAGCATGACTGGGCAGTCCCCAAGGTTTTTTTCTTTGGATTGCTCTAATGAATCCATTTTTCATCACCCGTTACGATGCGATGAAGAAAACCCTTTTTGTTGCCGCTGAAGCTGTTGTTCACAGGCGAAAAAACGACGCTCAACGTCTCTTGGCTTCAAATCATAAGGAACCCAAGTTCCTTGCTTTTGATTCACTCCCAACGCATGCAATCGCTTAAAAATGGCCTGGTGGGTAACTCCTAAGGCTGCAACAAACTCTTCTTGTATTTGGTACGGATCCTCATCGAGCAATGCCTCCAATTCAGCGTCTTCAAAGATTTTTGGCCTTCCTTCCCGAGGACGGTCGTCTACATCGAAATTACCGTTTTTGAAGCGACGAAATTAATCTCGGCACGTTGTTTCACTTAGAGCAGCATCTCCGTAAACTTTTTGGAGCTCTCTATGAGCTCCAGCCGCCGTTTTGTTCGAATGAAAGAAGAAAATCAACACTTCCCGCAAATGACGATTACACAAGTATGTAAAAAAGAGTTGAGAGCTGTTTTGGTTTTTTTGTGTAATTCTTTTTTTTGGGTGTGCTGAATTCGAAAATGACTTTCATTTTGTCCTAGCACGTCACGTTTTCTGACAATGTAGGTGTCTATGCTAAAGAAGCTATTATCTTAAAACATATTTTTTTGCAACAAAGTAATTTATAATTGCGTATCAAAACATATTTTCTTATCTAAAATACATTAATTAGTGAGCACTAAACACATTTCTTTTTCCCAGTGAGACTCCTTTTGGTACATTTTCGCTTGTGGGAAGCATCTGGAAGGTCCCTTTTAAGCGTCCAACAGTAGTCTGCCATCATTGAGACGCTCTATCTTCCCTGGTATCTTTTTTCCATCTCCTTAATATCTTGGTGAAATCGTTCACCTTGCTCTTCAATCACGTCTCCTAACTTTTGTGGAAAATAATCGAGGTGGGAATGAAGAAAATGTACTTTTCAACTCATTAAGCAACCTAAAGCTTGAAATGCTTTTAACATTCTTTTGACATTTTGTTTGTAGTTAGGGTCTTTGTTATTGCCTAAAAATTTTGTTATAACTTCCTTAAAGGCAATACACCCTTCTGTTTGAGGAGCCGTCATGGTTGTGACGAATAGTGGATCAGCCATAAGCCGTCTAATGTCTGATCCAACGAAAACATCTTCCTTCAACTTTGCCTCCGAGAGGCCAGGAAACTTTGATATTAAGTATTTGAAGCAATTTCCATCTCTTGGAAGTGACTTTACAAATTGCTTCATCAATCTCAGCTTTATGTGAAGCGATGGTAAAAGAACTTCATGAGGAGGCACCAAAGTTTCATGCAGGACATTCTTTTCACCAACTTTAAGCTCCCTCGCAGGCCAACACTTTTTGGTCTAGTGATTTGTTCGGTCTCTACTATCCCATAGACACAAAAAGCAAGAGAATTTGGTAAACCCAGATTGCTGCCCGAGCGCCATGCCCAAGATTTTGAAATCACCGCACACTTGCCAACCGTGATCTTTATATTTTAATTTAAAAGAATCAATTCCAAGTTCTTGTAGGTTTCTTTGAGGTGTACGGAATGGCCGACAGACATGGAAGCATAGAAACTGCCGTTGTGAAGCAGAACTGCTTCAAGGCTTCTTTTTCAAGAATCTTTAAAAATACGCCACTCTTTTGGGTCGTATGAGATCTTAAATATATTCATCAAACCTTCAATATTGGTGCAATAAACCAACTCGTCCTCTTGGGCAAAGTACGAAGTAAACTGCTTTTCACGATATCTAAACCAGGAGGAAGACACTCCCGGCAAAAGTAAGTTTCTGCTTTTGAGCCTTGATTCAAGCAACTCAGCAGCGTTTTTGGGAAGATTAAAGTCTCTTACCAAATCATTAAGCTCGCCTTGGGAAAACAATTTTGGACTTCTGTCATCTTCAAATTCAAAAGTTGACTGGTCATCGGGTGTAGGTACAGCACCATCTTCGTCAGAACTTGGAACCTCTTCCAAGGTAGCAGGGATCTTGGGCACTGGTATTTCGGTCCCATGAGGGATGGGACGAATAGCTGATTGCAGATTGGGGTATGAAATTGACTGCTTCCGTTTTGAATTATAGCTTTTCACATTACACGAACAAAAGTAACAATCATCACCATGGTTCTTTTGCTCGTGCCATACCATAGGAATCGCAAATCGGAAACCAATTTCGAAGGTCTTCAACACATCGTTTGCAGACTTTATGAGGTGCCCATACTTTATCCTGATCTCCAAGTTTGAAGCCAAAATACGCGAAGTATACTTTTTTGAAAGGTCCGTAATATTGACTTGTTGCTTTAGAAATCTGTGATGAAGAGTTCACTTACTTCCGCACAGACGACATTGCACTTTATTGAACCAAGATCTATAAAACAATGATGAGTTAACACGTAATTGTCCCACGCCACTTCTACACTATCGGAGCGCGTATGTTCAGGTTACATGTTTATACTTGTTAATGTAGGTCAAACAGGCTGTTCCTTATTTAGAAATTAATGATAGTTATATTCTGTAAACATTTTAAAACAGTAATCGAAATAAAATTATACCTATCATTTATACTACAAGTTAATCCATTCTTGGCACAAAAAATTCGTTTTTTGCAATAAAATTTTGCGTTTTGTAAAATAACCTTACGTTCTGGAATTTTTTGAGTATGTTTTTTGTTTTCAGAACACCTAAATACATAGAAATCAGTTGAAAACATCCAGACAGCATTTTTGTCGCAGACCTGTGTTATTTGGCACAAAATCTCACAACTAAAAGTATATGACGCCAAAACAAAATTACTAATGTGTCACAATGGTTTGTTTACCATATGTCTAAGCTTTGTTCAAGCCGTTCTTGATATATAAAAATCGACCAGCATTTACTGCTGGAGCCATCTATTGACAAACAGCGAGAACTTAGTTGCACACCTAATAGTTCATTAGTTCCCGTCTTCAACAAGAGTAAGGTAGATTTCCCCTTGCTATATGCTACCGTTTTGCACTCAGTTCTTTGTCTGTTGAACTAGTCATTTTACTGTTGTTTTTTATATTAGGTAATCTTGTAATTTAATTTTATTTTGAAAGATGGAATGACTTTTCATAAATAAATAAATTCACAGTTGTTTAAGTTGATAAACAATATGAAATCGTTTATGAATTCTTCAGAAATAATCATCAAAAGTTCTGCTAATGTTGACACAGCTTAAGTTTCATATGGCACACTAGTATTATTGAGAAAATCATCACTTACACTACTGATACTTCATCGAAAAATTTAGCATAGAAAAATAAGAACGACCCTGTTGTGCGATTTTACGCAAAAGCATATTTTTTATTACAATGGAAATATATTTATTTACAAACTTTGTTCTTTGCATCGGGTTATACCTTCATAGGTTTGCCGCCGCTTAACATGGAAAGCATAACATTGGGGATGAAAAATTGAGCACATTACATAATTCCTCTGATAGAGCGATTGATTAGCAACACATCTGGTGAATGAGAGAGCGAATGAATGGTGAAGGATGGTTGCAACATGACACGTTCGGGCTAGGGAATGCAATCTCCGTATATCAAGATCTTGCAATACCGAGATCTCGCACCTATTCTTCAAGGTCAATCTCGCACCCAAAATCATGCGCATTCTCGCAAGATTTGCAAGATTGTTGTTATGTCAATTTTGGCTAGCTTTCAGTGCTTTCACATGTTGTTGACTTATGTAAACAATGTACTTATTCCCGGCGGCAACACGTGGCGCTAGCGCCACAGAGCGATAAGGATGAGTAAGGCGAGACGTTTTCCGGTTGTCGTAAATTTGTCCTTGTTTTGCGAGCCTGGACGTGTCAGAGTGTATGGCAATCTGCAGATTTATAAACTATTCCAATACCAGTTGAAAATAGTTCCTTGTGTGTTTAAGTTCTCTCGGTCCATTCGTTTTGTGTTAAAATGACAACAAAGGTAGTTTATAAAGAGTTTAAAAGTTGATCAGAGGTATGGAAATACTTTTTGAAGGCAGAGGATGGACAAACTGCCCAGTGCAAATTGTGTAAGTCTATTCTGAAACCAACGCCACAATCCCGCAAAGGGTTACATGCAGATTTACTGTTCAAGCTCAAAATTGATACTTCTCATAAAAAAGTGACAGAAAGCATGACTCTGGTTCCATCAAATTCTTCAATGCATGAAAATGAAAGTTTCGCAGGATCTTATGAATGTAAGAAAGAATAACCATAGATTCAGACTTACTTTCGATGAATGGACTTCATGCAAAAACAGGCGCTCCATGAATGTGAGTTCATACATTTTCAGAGAATAAAAATATGTTGTGGAATTTGGGTCTTGTGCGGATAGCAGGAAGGATGCCTGCAGAGAGTTGCATAACTACTTTGATGAAGAAATTATCAGAATATGGCTTGTCATTAGATGAAGATATAGAAGGTATTACAACACATGGGACCAGTGTAATGGTGAAGGTTGGGCGACTCATGAATCCTCTTCACCAGCTATGCTACGCTCACTGCATTCAATTGGGAGTTATAGATGTGATTTACAAATCAAAACGTGGAACCGAAACGCAAAAAGAAAGTACAAAAGAGACAGTCGCAGCTCAGTCAGATGTGGAGGAGTCTGAGGATGAAGAATTTGATGACATTATTGATAATGAAAGATTTGACTGCAGATTACCCACTATAGATGAAGTTGACTTAATGCCAGAATTTGATCACCTTATCAAAAAAGTAAGACAAGTAGTCAAACTTTTCAAAAAACCACCAACGAAGAATGACATTCTTCAGAAATATATGAAGGACGAATTCAGCAAAAATGTGCAACTCGTGCTGAACTGCAAAACAGGCTGGTCTAGTCCTGCAGATATGATTTCCACATTCAATAAGGTGAAGCAATGTGTAAACAAAGCCTTGATTGATTGCAATCTTGGATCGAATAAAAATCATAGTTTCTTAGACGAAAAATATCCTGCTTTATCTGATTTAGAACTCGTATTCCAGCCTATAAAACTGGCAGTGGAAGTACTATGTCGTCGAAATTCAGAATTGTTAACTGCCGAAACTATTCTGCAATTTATGGTGAAAAAGTTAGAAGAACTCGGAACACCAGTAGCTCAAAAACTTGCTGAATCCATGAGGTCTCGGATTAATGAACGCCGAACATTAATGACCGCAGCATTATATTATTTGACAGACCCTGGCAATACGACGTATATTTCAATCAATCTGTTAGTGATGGAACTTTCAAACTGCCTTCAAAATCTTCAATCAAAAAAGAAATAATAAAGTTAATCGGAAGATTACACGAGAACAGTACCAAAGATGACACTATTGCAGTCAATATACAAAACAAACCCTCTACATCTTCAGTTCACCCCCTGTGATACCCCAATTATGGCCGCTATATCCCTTTGTGTCACCCCTTCTGCAATTATTCTACCCCTTTGCACATCGGACAATCCAACGCAAAGCATATTCAATTATGATTATATGCTTTTTTAAATTTTGAAATTCACAGTTTCAAATGTCAGTGACGACTGTGTACAATATCCCGAACATGTGGTTATAATTCAACATTTCTTATCATACTATCCAGTTCTTTCACAACAAAAAACTTCATTCTTCACAAGTAGTCAAAGATCCATGGTTGAAAACAATCAATAATGTGAAATACCGAGTAATTCCATATAGATTTGGTTATGTGTACATCGACCACATATCGATGCCAAAAACGTTCTAATTTCTCTTTGGAGGAATTGAATATGATATCTTCAATATACGCCATGAAAATGTCAGCTAGAAAAGGCTCGATGGAAATCACATCGGTAGACCGTAAGGTTGTTCATAAAATTTGTAATTCCATTTGGAATAATTCTGTTTTAGGCGCAACTTGAGCAGAAATATGAAAACATTCTGTACAACCGGATTAAGGTGAGATTTGTTTAAGATATTTGAGACCAGTGGAAGGCATTTGTTTCCTGGAATGTTGGAAAAATGTAAAACCCTATATTTCGTTACCTTTCGATTCTCTTGGTTTCTAACTTTTCCACTATAGAAACTGGATCACTCTGTATAACGAAACCAAAAAATATCTATTCTAAGCAACTTGAAATTTAATTTATATATTGAATATAGTTATTATGTCTTGTGCAGATTGATTTTAGTATTCCTAAAGCAAACAAATTATGCGTATACAAATAATAGCCACGTAGATCGCTTCGGGATGGCAGGTTGCATATTTCCAGAAGCGCGCGAACTATGCAGAGGATAATAGTCATCAATTTAAGATCCTGCGTGCATCTATTTGTCCTCAATTACCTTCTAACGAATGGATAATTTGCAAATTGCTCTGTGAGCCCATTTCAGAAAAGTCAATTAATCGTTTAGGATCACAGAAAACGCCGCCGTATATCTTCTCTATCTATGATCACGAATGGAAAGGAGAGAAAACGAGGAAGACTTCGAACAAACTACGTTTGCACAGTGTATTGGAAAAGCGTTAGTCAGTAGCAAAATGTAAGCAAATAATTCTGCAGAAACCGTGATAGAAATGTATTTAAATAAGTCTGAACCTGAAATTCATTAATCACATATCTGCGGTAGCAACACGCGAGCAAAATCTGAATATTTACGACTTTGACAGGCTGTACGAGTTGGATGATGTCCCCTGTCGATTTATTGGCAGCCGCTAACTGCGTACAGATAGCTCGAATTCTTCTCGACGTATTTTTCATATCGTTTAAAATTGTTTCTGAGATATTTCCAGTCGATATTTGTAGATGTGAGATAATATGTTCTACAGTGTGTTCCAACGAAAATTTGACCCCCTATAACTCCGAAATGAGTAACATTAGCGAAAAACACCAAGACACGTCGATTTTGTTTCGAGGGGAGCATTTTTCGAAATAATTCGAAACTTGTCAGATCAACCCCTACCCCAGCAACCCTAATTTCGAAATTCATCATAGGGAATAAGGGTCGAGTGGCACCTTACTGTAAAGGTCTGTCAATTCTCCATTCTGATTTGTCATTTTAGAATTTTAAATTAACATACAGGGTGTCCCAACCGAGGGTAAAGTTGAATTCCTGCAAATCCCAAATACTAAATGAAATCGATTTATTTTGGCATAATGCAAGCGCAGGTTTATGCTCGGTCTAGAAAACGACCTACACTTGTGAATTTGGAGTTGGTGCAATCAACCCCTATTTCCAGCATCCCCAACTCAAAAATCATTCGATCGAAAATAGGTCAAGTGGCACCTCGTTGGAAAGGTATTTCAATTTTCTTTCGAATTTGGTATTTTCGAAATTCAGAATCAGCATACAGGGTGTCCCGGAGCAGGAACACTGAAAACCCAAATAACTTTTTGAAACTGGTTCATTTCGGTATAATACGAGAACATGTTTATGTTTGATTCGAGAATAAGACTCTCTTGCGTGAATATGGAATTTTGCAATCAATCTCTTCCATTCAGCATCCCCAACTCAAAAAATCATACAAGTGATTACAGGTTGAGGGCAAAGTTCCAGAAAGATTTTTCTATTTTCTGAATCACTGAGGCATTGGTTTCAGTTTGGCAATCGAGGTTTTCTGGCGTGAGGATCAGGATGAGGGATGATGGAGAAACTGATTGATGCTCATCTAAACAGGAAAACGAGATTTATTGAACTTGTATTCAATTGAAAACAAAAACTAACTTGATTATTACAACAATTGTTCAAAATGACCTCCGCCCACCTCCATACAGTTATACAGACGATTTTCGAACTCTCTTCTCACATTAGCGAAAACTTCAGGAGTCAAAAGTCGGCATTCTGTGATAATCCTCATCCGCAGCTCCTCCAGGTTTTCTGGTCTTGTGGCATAAACTTTAGATTTCAGATGGCCCCACAAAAAAAAAAAATCTAGGGATTTAAATCTGGTGACCTGGCTGGCCACTCAACAGGTCCTCTTCTACCAATCCACCTTCCTGGGAAATTTTCGTTCAAATATTGGCGCACCTGAGCATCATAATGCGGAGGAGCACCGTCTTGTTGAAAACGCATTTCGTCCTCAGAAAGAGTTGATCGTTCTGTAAAATTTCTGTCAATCTAGGATGTATGTGTTCCTCTAACAACTGTAGGTAGCCATTTCCATTCAGATTACCCTCAATAAAGAAAGGCCCAACTAGATGATTGCCAAAATTCCTGCCCAAACGTTCAACTTCTGAGGCCTTTGCGTGTGGGCCTCTAAACCAATGAGGATTCTGTGTGTCCCAATATCGACAATTATGTCTATTCACTTCACCACTGAGCATAAAGGTGCTTTCATCAGAAAAACAGATGTTATTCAGAAAATTTGGATTAGCGTTTAGGTTTTCACTTAGATTTTCACAAAACTGTAAACGACGATCTGGATCATCTTCGTTTATTTCATGCACTAATTTTACCTTGTAGGGGTGAAATTTGTGATGTTTCACGATTCTATGGACAGTTGTAGCTGATACACCAGTCAGACGAGATAGTTTTCTGATCGAAGTAGTATTCTCCATTTGTAGATGACCCACTACTGCCACTTTCGTTGCCTCATTTCTGACAGGACATGCCACTTCATGTTTTTGTTTGCCACCGAACCCGTAGCTAGGAATTTGTCAACCAAATATTTAACGTACTGGTGACTGACTCTTTCTTTCAGGATGGTTCCTATCGAATATCCTTGCCGTTTCTTTGGCACAACTGTTATTTCGAAAATACGTCGATACAATTTCGACCCTTTCCTCAGTGGAATAAACCATTTTCAGATTAATTTCAACTGACGAACAACAACAATAATGAGGAACTGATCTGAATAATAATAATATTTCATTGCAAAATGAGAAATAACAGATGACTGCACGCCAGATGGAAATGAAAAATGTGAACATTTTCAATGCAGAAATCAGCTTTATTTCTTCGTAATTGATGCTCAACACATCGTACCCCAATACTTTTAACAGTTTCGAATTAATTTTAGTTGATAATTTCAAATGACGATATTGAATTTTTCGAAAGCGACATCCTGTATGGAGAGCCGAACTGAATGAAATGCTTTAATCATTCTGGAATTCAAAAAACCTTTCTGAAGATATGCCACTTGAATTATTTGTATGATTTTCAAGTTGGAGATGCTGAATGGAAGGGGTTGATTGCAAAAATTCTATAACCACACAAGAAAGTCCTATTCTCGGATCAAACATGTTCTCGTATACCGAAATGAACCAGTTTCAAAAAGTTATTTGGATTTTCAATGTTCCTGCTTCGGGACACCCTGTATGATGATTCTGAATTTCGAAAATACCAAATTCGAAGAGAAAATTGCAGTACCTTTCCAACGAGGTGCCACTTGACCTATTATCGATCGAATGATTTTTGAGTTGGGGATGCTGGAAATAGGGGGTTGATTGCACCAACTCCAAATTCACAAGTGTAGGTCGTTTTTCTAGACCGAGCATAAACCTGCGCTTGCATTATGCCAAAATAAATCTATTTCATTTAGTATTTGGGATTTCCAGGAATTCAACTTCACCCTTGGTTGGGACACCCTGTATGTTAATTTAAAATTCTAAAAATGACAAATCAAGGTGGAGAATTGACAGACCTTTTCAGTAAGGTGCCACTCGACCCTTATTCCCTATGATGAATTTCAAAGTTAGGGTTGCTGGGGGTAGGGGGTTGATCTGAGAAGTTTCGAATTATTTCGAAAAATGCTCCCCCTCGAAACAAAAATCGACGTGTCTTGGTGTTTTTCGCTAATGTTACTCATTTCGGAGTTAGAGGGGGGGTCAAATTTTCGTTGGAACACACTGTATAGCGAATGGAAACACTCGACAGAAAATTCAATGCTTATTGGAAACGAAATCATATTAATTACCGGTACTTGTAACTCATCCAAATCCAGGCAACAATGGTAGGTTTATTACGAACTTGTCTCTAGATATTACTCTTATATGACATTTGTCATATTTTTCGAACGACTGTCAAAATTTGTTCGCAAATTTTTCTTTATGGCGATGTCAACCCAGATTATTGGATCCATAATGATTCTTAAACATCTATAGATCATAATCGGCATCACTTGGAAGACTGAACCTGGCCATCGGGGCTCTCTCGGTGAAACAGAGATGGAATTTGAGGAAATATCGGAGGTTATGTATTTTTTATTATCTCCACTTCATGACCACTTCATGACCTTGCTTGCGATGTAAAATCTTTTCTTAGATTTGTTTAGACATATAAGAAGTTTGATTGTTTAAATATTTTTCTGCTGGTTTTCTTTTTCCATTGTTACTCATTCCTCTACCAAACCCCCTTCCTTTCATCCTTGTTTTTGGAAATCATGGAATGCAAGAGAGAATGAAGCGGCTAGGCAGAAAAATCTTTGGTACTCTTTATGTACACACGACACTAACACATCATAAACAAACAAGCTATTGCTAGTGCAATAGCGACAGGGAAACGAGTTTTTCCCTCAGGTTTTTTCACTCGTTTATTGAATCATATACAAGATAGTATGGTTCCCTTGTTACATCTCCTGAGCTCACACTTGTGTTTTTTCTGACACACACCAAAATTATAGATATAAGCAGTTGCATGAATGAAAGTGATGAGGACGATTTAATTCCATTAGCTGCAGTGGAAAAAAAAAATAGAGCCTGAAATGGCGACCGCTTCTCTTAGTCTTGATGAGGAATTAGAAATGACATTGATAGAGCGTTCGCAAAAACGTGTGGCATTTTTGTCACATCATTTTGAAGAAAGAAATCAATTTGTACAAGTCAGGAGGGTCAAAAGGACAAGATCTACGGTTCGCTCGCCAATGTCTTTTATCAGTAGTACCAACAAGTGTCGAGGCAGAACGGGCGTTCTCCTCAGCTGGTTATCTGTCATGCAGCATTCGGAGTCGGCTGGCAGATGAAACCCTAGATACTTTATGTTTCTTCAGGAGTTATTTCCAAGTTTTAGAATAATATGTTACTTTTCGAATAAATTACTGGTTAGCTTCAGATTTTATTTCTCTATTTTGCTCCTGAACAACAATTAGAACCAATAGAAATATAAACGATAGGAATTTTCGTACATTTTCGATGATCATTTCTTTACCGAGATTTCGCAAGAGTAGAATTCCTGAATCTCGCGAATAACGAGATTGATATTTTGATGCGAGATTGCATTACCTAGTTATGATGGGAGATGGCGAGTACTTAACTATTGTCGGGATCATGTCACGCAGGTCTTGGATTGTATATGTGTGAAATTGTTGCCTAATATTGAGAATTGAGGGGCAATCATTTCTGGATAGTAAATATGGCGGGTTAACTGTCTAGAAAATAAACATTCGAATTGAAAAGCATTTTAATGAGAAATTAATGTATATTTCGCGTAGAAATTAGTAATTGATGGCTTGAATGAAGTAATGTTAGCGTTTGAATGCGCTGCCGCGCTCTACTATTACTATTCAGTCTTACCGAAGAACTATTGAACTAAACAGCGAAAGATCTGGGATATAGAAATACATAAACATAGGTTTAGTATACTCAACTTAACCTAAACGGTAATATAAATTTCAAGAGTGATTATCAAAATGGTTTTATTCGCGAATTTATCCTCGAAATGGTCTGCACTTCACCATAGGAGCGCTGGTATGACGTTTCATGTTAGAGTTGATCTGTAATCGTATTTTGATTCTAATTGTTGAAATTCGTTATTGTATGGTTTATGAACTTGCAAATGTGTACTTCGAAATGTGATAAATACAGCTTAATTCCAACGCAATAGTGTTACGCTAACATATTATACGAGAGCAGTGCTGCGGGTTTAGGCTAGAAAATATGTAATAATAAAAAATAATATCTATTAGACTAGAAGTTTTCTTACATTATTTTGCATAAATAACAGTAGAAACACTTACTCGAATTGCACATCAAACAAAATTTGACTCAAAATAATGGACGGATATAATGCTTTTTTTTCAATAATTGAAAACTGTTTGAATAATTCACAGTTCAGTGTTACTTCTGAGTGATTCCTCTCCTATACTAACTTGTTAAAACAACTCTAGTATGTCGCACCACTGAGCGTCCAGATCTCAAAAGTATTGCAATACCAAGTAAAGCAACACATATTATTACAGCAGTTCCTGCAGTGTTTTTCTGATCTTCGTAAATACCCAATGCTCCTGCAGCCATGGATGTGAGAAAAGCAGTTAATCCAAGCAAGGTGTGACAAAACCTCAGGTAAATTGGTCTAACATGTTCTCTCAGGGACTGAGAATATAGAGTGAAGATTCCACCTACTGCTGAGATAACACAGAGAATCCATGCTATCAGCCCTGGAAAATAATCAAATTGTAATGAATCATTATTGCCATTGATAGTGTAATTTATTTATTTTTATTTATTTATTGTTACAAAACATAGGAACCCCTACAGGATAGACCCAATTACCGGGGTTCACAAAAAATGATAACAGAAAAATGAACAGAAGTGAAACTGTTATACTAAATGAAAATTATAACTTTCATAAAAATTCAGGAAAAAAAAAAGGCTCACCTAAGACTACAGAATCAAGTAAAATATCATGAAAACTAATAACTACTACAATGAGCATGATGCAGATCTAATGAGATATGCAATAACAATTTTTTTGAAATAAGAAAGAGGTTCATGAAAAATATCTATACTGGCAATATGCCAATTATACAGACGCATAATTCGCAAGAAAACAGAATGAAAAAATGAACTAGTAAGGGCTTTCGGAACATAGAATAGTGCATTTCGACGACTAGGATACACGGGAACATTGAAAGTGAGATAATTAACAAGCGGAAAACTAAAAGAATGATTTAAAATTCGATAAAGAAATACAGTGTCGAAATGGACTCTCCTCTGCTCCAGGCTTAAAATTTTGTGATGACGCAAACTTAATTGATAATTATGGTTAGGACTGAAAAATCTAAAGTTGAAACTTTTGACAAACTTTCTCTGGACTCGTTCAATTCTGTCAATGTACTTGTAATAGTGAGGGGACCAAACAGGTGCAGCATATTCCAAATTACTCCTCACCAATGAGAAATATAGCATTTTTAAAGACCTGGGATCACTGAAACTTTTAGTAATTCTTAGAACGAAACTCAACATTTTGAAAGTCTATATGATCAATACGATACTCAAAGGACAACTTAGAATCAAGATATATATCAAGATCCTTAATTTGGTTTACCCTCCCAATTGCAAGCCCATCAACAGAAAAAATAGCATCGAAGATATTGACATTCTTTGTAAACCTTATATGCTTACACTTATCAATAATCAATTGAAAATACCTACTTTGACAAAAAGAGAAAAGTCTGTCAAGATCACTCTGAAACCGCAAAATATCATTATAGGACCTAATAGCACTGTACACTCAAGATCGTCGGCATATAAATCATGTTTTGTATAAAGAAAACATTCCGAAATATCATTAATATAAATTGAAAATAAAAGGGGACCCAGATGTGACCCTTGAGGAACACCAGTGGTGGCACGAACGAAACCGGAATGAGCGCCATTGAGTGCAACATACTGCAGTCTATCCGACAGATACGATTCTATCCATTTCAGTGAAGACTCCACTACACCAAAGTTCTCTAGAACCTACAACAATGTTGCATGATGTACCTTATCGAAAGCCTTAGCCATGTCTGTGTAAACGGCATCAACTTGAATACCATCATCGAAACTACTACTTATGAAATGAACGTAAGGAGTTAAATTAGTTAACACCGACCTACCTTTGAAAAACCCATGTTGAGATTGAATCAACTTGGAACCGGATGAATGAAAAAATTTATCCGTTACTATTGCTTCAAAAATTTTACCAAAATAACTTAGAATAGAGACAGGTCGGTAATTACTTATTTCGGATTCATACGCGTTAGAAATTTTGTTTTATGGATATAAATTTGTAATTGTTGAATAAAATTTTCTTTAAAACATATCTGTATATCATGCGGTTCTTTTCGAATGCAAGGTTGGGAGTTTCCGGTAAAATAGCTCCAGAATGGGTCGAATGAGTTTTATGTAAATTCGTCGACAAAGACAATTCTCTAATTCAATATTAAATCCCCATTTTTATTCCAGATCGTGGTTCTGCATTCATTTTTGAGTGATTTTTGTGTACCATACTCTCAGTCTAAATTTCACCATTATCAAGGAATGAATCATTTTGGAAATGTCACAAATAAAGAAAAAAGTAGATACAACTGAAAAATGCCTATCGAAAAGCTTCGATCTTGCATTTCTATGTTAGTGAATGTAGAAGTTTATAGAATTTATTTCCAAATTACCATAATTGTTGGTTGATCGATGAAGCCTGAACTACGTGATGGTTGATATTCATAATCAATAATACAGTGTGTTCCAACGAAAATTTGACCCCCTAAAACTCCGAAATGAGTAACATTAGCGAAAACACCAAGACACATCGATGTTTGTTTTGAGGGGAGCATTTTCGAAATAATTCGAAACTTGTCAGATCAACCCCTACCCTCAGCAACCCTAATTTCGAAATTCATCATAGGGAATAAGGGTCGAGTGGCACCTTACTGTAAAGGTCTGTCAATTCTCAATTCTGATTTGTCATTTTAGAATTTTAAATTAACATACAGGGTGTCCCAACCGAGGGTAAGTTGAATTCCTGCAAATCCCAAATACTAAATGAAATCGATTTATTTTGGCATAATGCAAGCGCAGGTTTATGCTCGGTCTAGAAAAACGACCTACACTTGTGAATTTGGAGTTGGTGCAATCAACCCCTATTTCCAGCATCCCCAACTCAAAAATCATTCGATCGAAAATAGGTCAAGTGGCACCTCGTTGGAAAGGTATTTCAATTTTCTCTTCGAATTTGGTATTTTCGAAATTCAGAATCAGCATACAGGGTGTCCTGAAGCAGGAACACTGAAAACCCAAATAACTTTTGAAACTGGTTCATTTCGGTATAATACGAGAACATGTTTATGTTTGATTCGAGAATAAGACTCTCTTGCGTGAATATGGAATTTTGCAATCAATCTCTTCCATTCAGCATCCCCAACTCAAAAATCATACAAGTGATTACAGGTTGAGTGGCAAAGTTCCAGAAAGATTTTTCTATTTTCTGAATCACTGAGGCATTGGTTTCAGTTTGGCAATCGAGGTTTTCTGGCGTGAGGATCAGGATGAGGGATGATGGAGAAACTGATTGGATGCTCATCTAAACAGGAAAACGAGATTTATTGAACTTGTATTCAATTGAAAACAAAAACTAACTTGATTATTACAACAATTGTTCAAAATGACCTCCGCCCACCTCCATACAGTTATACAGACGATTTTCGAACTCTTTCTCACATTAGCGAAAACTTCAGGAGTCAAAAGTCGGCATTCTGTGATAATCCTCATCCGCAGCTCCTCCAGGTTTTCTGGTCTTGTGGCATAAACTTTAGATTTTAGATGGCCCCACAAAAAAAACTAGGGATTTAAATCTGGTGACCTGGCTGGCCACTCAACAGGTCCTCTTCTACCAATCCACCTTCCTGGGAAATTTTCGTCTAAATATTGGCGCACCTGAGCATCATAATGCGGAGGAGCACCGTCTTGTTGAAAACGCATTTCGTCCTCAGAAAGAGTTGGATCGTTCTGTAAAATTTCTGTCAATCTAGGATGTATGTGTTCCTCTAACAACTGTAGGTAGCCATTTCCATTCAGATTACCCTCAATAAAGAAAGGCCCAACTAGATGATTGCCAAAAATTCCTGCCCAAACGTTCTACTTCTGAGGCCTTTGCGTGTGGGTCTCTAAACCAATGAGGATTCTGTGTGTCCCAATATCGACAATTATGTCTATTCACTTCACCACTGAGCATAAAGGTGCTTTCATCAGAAAAACAGATGTTATTCAGAAAATTTGGATTAGCGTTTAGGTTTTCACTTAGATTTTCACAAAACTGTAAACGACGATCTGGATCATCTTCGTTTATTTCATGCACTAATTTTACCTTGTAGGGGTGAAATTTGTGATGTTTCACGATTCTATGGACAGTTGTAGCTGATACACCAGTCAGACGAGATAGTTTTCTGATCGAAGTAGTATTCTCCATTTGTAGATGACCCACTACTGCCACTTCCGTTGCCTCATTTCTGACAGGACATGCCACTTCATGTTTTTGTTTGCCACCGAACCCGTAGCTAAGAATTTGTCAACCGAATATTTAACGTACTGGTGACTGACTCCCTTTCTTTTCAGGATGGTTCCTATCGAATATCCTTGCCGTTTCTTTGGCACAACTGTTATTTCGAAAATACGTCGATACAATTTCGACCCTTTCCTCAGTGGAATAAACCATTTTCAGATTAATTTCAACTGACGAACAACAACAATAATGAGGAACTGATCTGAATAATAATAATATTTCATTGCAAAAATGAGAAATAACAGATGACTGCACGCCAGATGGAAATGAAAAAAATGTGAACATTTTCAATGCAGAAATCAGCTTTATTTCTTCGTAATTGATGCTCAACACATCGTACCCCAATACTTTTAACAGTTTCGAATTAATTTTAGTTGATAATTTAAAATGACGATATTGAATTTTTCGAAAGCGACATCCTGTATGGAGAGCCGAACTGAATGAAATGCTTTAATCATTCTGGAATTCAAAAACCTTTCTGAAGATATGCCACTTGAATTATTTGTATGATTTTCAAGTTGGGAATGCTGAATGGAAGGGTTGATTGCAAAAATTCTATAACCACACAAGAAAGTCCTATTCTCGGATCAAACATGTTCTCGTATACCGAAATGAACCAGTTTCAAAAAGTTATTTGGATTTTCAATGTTCCTGCTTCGGGACACCCTGTATGATGATTCTGAATTTCGAAAATACCAAATTCGAAGAGAAAATTGAAATACCTTTCCAACGAGGTGCCACTTGACCTATTTTCGATCGAATGATTTTTGAGTTGGGGATGCTGGAAATAGGGGTTGATTGCACCAACTCCAAATTCACAAGTGTAGGTCGTTTTCTAGACCGAGCATAAACCTGCGCTTGCATTATGCCAAAATAAATCTATTTCATTTAGTATTTGGGATTTCCAGGAATTCAACTTCACCCTTGGTTGGGACACCCTGTATGTTAATTTAAAATTCTAAAATGACAAATCAAGGTGGAGAATTGACAGACCTTTTCAGTAAGGTGCCACTCGACCCTTATTCCCTATGATGAATTTCAAAGTT
This sequence comes from Cryptolaemus montrouzieri, assembly GCA_013387265.2. NCBI lineage: Eukaryota > Metazoa > Arthropoda > Insecta > Coleoptera > Coccinellidae > Cryptolaemus > Cryptolaemus montrouzieri. Next base: position 40,939,305 of record JABFTP020000185.1, on the reverse strand, counting down.
AGGGTTGCTGGGGTAGGGGTTGATCTGAGAAGTTTCGAATTATTTTGAAAAATGCTCCCCTCGAAACAAAAAATCGACGTGTCTTGGTGTTTTTCGCTAATGTTACTCATTTCGGAGTTAGAGGGGGTCAAATTTTCGTTGGAACACACTGTATAATAAAACAAGTTTTAACTATCATTAATTTATTGATGTAAAGAATGACAACATTTTTTACAAAATAATAGTTTAGCTATGGGTTCACCTCTCAGTCACAAATACTTGCTAAGCAACTAAATACCAAATTCAAATAAATTTCAGATTTTCATTCACAATATAGAATAAAAATTCATTAGAATTATCGAATAAAATCAATAATTTCCTCATGCCACCAACCGCAAAATTAATATCATTAGATGTAGATAATATGTTTTCGAATATAACTGCAACAGAAAGTGTCCCTTAATATCAGGTATTCTAGAGGCAAAAATCTCAACGTGGTCTGTAAAGATGAGTTAATTTCTCTGTTTGATTTATGCTTGACCCAAAATTTCTTTCAGTACAATAATAATATATTCACAAAATAATGGTTTAGCTATGGGTTCACCCTCAGTCACGTTCTATCTGAAATTTTCATGTCTAATTTGGAAAACACTAAAATTATGACGTCACCTTTGACGAAAAGGCATATTCTATTTTGGTACCGATATGTTGATGACATTTTAGCCTGTTTCATTGGAACGAATAGACAACTAGAAATCTTCCTGAATTTCATTAATAACATTCATCCTAAAATTAAGTTCAAAGTAGAAACAGAAGTCGATAGTAAAATCAATTTCTTAGATCTAACAATTACCCGGAAAAGTAATAACCGTCTATCAATTAATCTTCAGAAAACCATCGTACACGGATTATGTCATACTCATAGATTCATTTCACCCGTATTCTAAAAAATAGCAGCCTTCAAATCCATGATTCACAGAGCGATTTCTTTGCCTTTATCGGACATGGACCGAAAATCAGAATTTAACATCGTTATGTTTGAGAACAACGGCTTCGATATAAAAGCAATAGAGAGTTTAATTAATCGAAAATACGCAACAACACATTCAACATGATATATCCCCAATCCAAGAGAGAAAAGCCCGAAAAATTTATGTCTCTAACATGTTTTGGGAAGACGTCAGAACAGGCTGCTAGAGTTTTGTCTGATAGTAAAAAGTTTATTGCATTCAAACCATTTGGCAAATTGTCAGGCCTGCTTTTCAACACAAAAGATAAAACCGATAAATTCAAAAAATCAGGAGTATACCAATTAACATGTTCTGAGTGCAATTCCTTTTGTATAGGTCAAACAGAACGCTCTTTCAAGGCTAGATACAAAGAACATTTCCTTCATTCCTACATCAGAAATATGATTCAGCTTATTGTCTGAATGAATGTCATCCTCTTCCAGAACAACAGCTAAAAATTCTTCATTCCTGTGATAAATCTTATAAACTCAATTTCTTTGAATCGATGGAAATTTTCAAGTATCTAGGGTAGAAAGGGTTAAGCTCCTTAACGACCAGGTAGACTTAATTACCTACCAATCACCATTATTCAAGTTACTGTGACCTCTACTAGCATTTTATTGATGGTAATTCCTGTATTGTACAAGAGTATTCAGTTTTCATTAGCTTGTTGTTGATAATGACCGTATGTCCGAAACCGGTCCAACCAATGTAAAAAATTTTGTATTCTTTACATCAATAAATTAGTGATAGTTAAAACATAGTAACTTGTTTTATTTCATTTTATTATTCATTATAATTGTTGGTGTTAATTATTGAATATTAAGAAATTCATAATTCGATATCAAAAGAGTAAAGACGTGTTTTTGGAAGGCGAGCATTAAAAACTCGAACAGTGAAGTTATTTATTTCCAAGTTTCATATTGAGATCACAAAATTGTCTTTTTGAGGTGAACTGATCATACTGAAGTGTGTTTTGCTGAACTTCGATACTGTGGGTGCGTTGAATTTCGGTTATTAAGATCAAAAAACTTTTTGAACCTAAACTATTCTGTTTTGATTGTTATCAACTAGGTTTGTAATTACCATGGCTTCTTGCGTAAACTGCAACAACAAGGCGAATGAGCGGGTTGCATCCGCGATCCGATGTGACGTATGCAAGCGACTAATCCATGTCACTTGCACGGTACTGTCGGCCGATGATCGCTTAACTAGACAACGGTCGAGGAGCTTAAAGATTGTCTGTAACCAATGCTCTGCATCCCTCGATAACACGTCAGCTATCAGATAGTCGGCTCGGTGGCGTATGGGACACGATGCTCGTCTCCTACGCAGAGTTACCTGGGTTCAATCCCCACAAAGTCGGTGCGATTTTTAGGATTCTGGGAATCGCTTGAGTGTCCAACTTTCGGAGGAGATGTAAAGAGGTCCTGTCTAACAGAGATGGGTTGGACATTGAAGATCCCTTCCTCGTTAGCGAGGTGATAGAATTCCCGGCGTGTCATTAGCCGAAAGGCAGAAATAGAGCACGATAAATGAAAAACAAACAAACAGATATCAGATCCATTCTTGAATCGTTCAGGGATGGTATGCGTAAGGAATTGGATGACTTGAAGAACAAATTTGCTGAAGCCAATGAAAAATTATTTAGGCCAATAACCTATCTTCCGTTCAATTCGTTGATAATGCAGCCAATGAAGCGGTTGATAGGATACAGCCCGCAAAAAATATTATTTTGCGCGGTGTTCCTGAAACGGCAAATGACGTTGGTGTTGAGGCTGACAAATTAATGATTGAGGAAGCACTCAAAACAGTTAAATGTGACGCTACCCTGATCAAGTTCTTTCGTGTCGGTATGAAAAAAGACGGCCACAGGCACCCGCAAAGTAGTAATGCCACATGATCATAACGTTCGGGAAATCCTTCGAAACAAGAAAAAGCTGCCGGAGCCCGCAAGTACACGAGGATTTACATTCGTTAGTGATTTTACTCCTCTTCAACAACAAGTACTTCAAGAGCTTCGAAATGAGTTGGAACGAAGAAAGAATAATGGTGCAACCAATTTAACTATTAAATATAAAGGCAGCATTTCGAAAATTGTTGCTAACTTTCGGGAATGAAAAATCATCGAGCTCTTCTCAATATCTTATTGTCCTGTCTTGTATGTATACCAACTTGAACTCTTTACTTTCCAAGATAGACGAATTAGTATGTTTTGTGCAACACCATGGATCTCATCTTATATTTATAACAGAGACCTGGCTTCACGCTAATATACCTGACTCATTGGTAAATATCGAAGGATATACCATCTTCTGATGTGAAAGAAAAAATCGCAGGGGAGGAGGAGTTTGTGTGCACCTCAGCAACTATATTGTCGAGAATTTTACAACTTCTTGCGAAGAAATGAATATTCACGGCATTGATATTATGTACCTATGTTTGTCGAAAAACACTTTTCAACTAAATTTTTACTGTGTTTATAGGCCTCCGGATGTCGAAAGAGATGCAGACTTAGAGCTCATAATATACCTTGACCTCATATCTACTAAGGATAATCTTCTCATCGTCGGAGATTTCAATCTTCCATCCTTAACTTGACCCATACCTCAGATATCTGACCCTGATGCAAACTCCGCAACCAGTTATTTCGCTCGGTTCTTTGTCGATTCTAATCTTTTTCAACTCATAACAAAGCCTACTCGATTCCGAATCGATATTGAACCTTCTATTCTCGACCTTCTTTTCACCAACGATGAGCAACTTGTAACGAATTCTGATATCCATCCACCTGTTGGCATCTCCGACCATGTTGTCATAACTTCCGAAATACAAATTCTTTCTATCCCAACAATTTCATTGATAATAGTGACGAACTTCGATGCAGTGAGTAAAGAACTTACTGAAACAGATTGGCAAAATGTCCTTTTATCTGCAGATGATCCAAACGAAATGTGGCTGAACTTCCCTTCCACTATAAATTCCAGTGTTGCTAAAAACTCGAGGTTAAAAATTTGTCGTGGAAACCCATTGAAGCCGTGGCTGAGAGACGAGCACATTGAGATGCTTCGACATAAGAGAAATCTATGGAGAAGGTATAGAGTATCAAGAAAGGTTGAAGATTTCGCAGCGCATCGAGCGTTTTCAAATTTCCTAGTGGCTTCTATTCGTTCAGACAGACATGAATACGAGAATTCCATTGTAAATTTTGATTGCCAGAAGCGCCTATATAAACACATCCGAACTAGCCTCAAAACGAAAGTGTCAACTCCCTTATTACGCCGCTCTGACGGAACTCTATGTTCAGCAGAAGCACTCGTTGAGTCTTTTGCTGAGGCTTTTGTTGAGCCCACAGATGGCGATCTCCCTCAATTGCTTTTGCCAAGAGTAGAAGAAAGTATATCACAAATTTCATTCACGCCTGAGAAGGTTAAAAAATATATCTCCAGACTTAAGAGCTCTTCATCTCCTGGACTGGATGGAATATCAACAATTCTCTTTAAAAAGAATACTGATGTCTAGTATTACCCGTTGTCTGAGATAATGATCTCTTCCTTCGAAAATTCCTGTTTACCGACTTCATGGAAAACCGCTTCAATTACACCTGTTTTAAAAAGGGAGATAAATTGAATCCCCTCAATTACCGTCCAATAAGTATCTTGTCTATACCATTGAAGACAATGGAATCTATCATTGCGGACGAAATAACTCTTTTTCGTCTTTGCCAGAGCTTTCGATCGCACACCGCCACGCAGACTTCTTCATAAAATTGACCATTGTGGCATCAGAGATAAGCTTCTGTTGTGCTTGGCCCTCTCCTTTTGTTTTTTTGTTTTATTTGTGAGCCATCTGAAATATCATATACAGAGTAAAAAAGCATTTCATGCCGATGACGCAAAGCTTTACGCCAACCCGTTGAATCAACATGCCGTTCTCCAATCAGACTTGAACTCTGTAGGCCGCTGGTGCGATGATGGCTGCTTCCATTAAACACTTCGAAATGTGTTGTTTTGCATATGAGCAGAGACAACCCTGAGCTTGTTTATAAGTTATATGACAAGCCTCTGCAAACGATATCTTCGCACGTTGATCTAGCAGTGATCGTCACTCCTGATTTGTGTTGGACGGACCATATAAATGTTGTGTGTTAACGCGCCAACTCATTGCTTTTTCTCATCAGTCGATCATTCACAGAGATTTCATTCAGTGTCTCCATCAAACTTTATGAAACCTATGTCCGTCGGTTGCTGGAGTACGCCTGTCCAGCTTGGTGTCATATCCTGAACGAATTCGTACCGCTTCACTTCTCTCATTCAAACAGCGCAGGCTCAGGGGCGATCTTATTTTCACTCTTCTCATACTTAAGTTTAATTAAGCTAATTGGAGCTATCTGTTTACATCAAATACGGATATCCGTCTGCGGGGTCACTGTCTGAAGCTTAAAAAGGAAGTAATCAAGACGACATAGCGTCAACATTTTTTAAGTAACAGAATTTTTGACGTTTGGAACAATCTAAGTGATGAGATTGTTGAAGCCCCGTTGTCCAACATTTTCAAAAATAGGTTAGATGTATCTGATGTTTTTGCTTAATTTATAAATTGGACGGGACTTGATTTTTTGTTGTTGTTTTTCTTTCTACTGGCATGCTTGTCATAACTACAATTTCGTTGTTCTCTTTATCAGTTTGCACTCTGTAATCTTTATTTCATATTGGACCTTTATAGGACTTTGTCCTCAGTCCTCATTATAATTTAATAATAATAATAATAATAAGCCCCTCAGGGCTCAGGAACATTGTTTCCGAGTACAGGCTTAGCGAACCCGAGGTACCCAACCTGAACCTGGCAGTAGGTATAAAATGCAACTTATCCAATGATGTACAATCTAAGGAACAAACGGGTGAATCGACCTTGTACCACCATAACCTCTTGTCGCGTTCTTCAAGTTTTAGGAAGAGGGTCTTGTTCGGAAAGTGAGTCACAGTATCCCTCGTTTAGCGACGGAAGCAGCGTGATATCGAGTAGGGATACTGCAACACAAAACCAAGTGGGAAACAACATCAATACCTCCCAACCGACTCTTGATGTTTCAACGGTGGCGCAAGCCATTATGCCTACGACCACGAGAGCCGTACTCCCTAGGAAACGCATGAAGTGAAATCGAGTAGGGATACTGCAACACAAAACCAAGTGGGAAATAACATCAACACCTCCCACCCGACTCTTGATGTTTCAGCGGCGGCGCAAGCCATTATGCCTACGACCACGAGAGCCGGACTCCCTAGGAAACGCATGAAGTGGACTCCAGAAATGAATACCTTCATTATGCGTTCCTATTACAAGATTACAAACTTGGAATCGGAAATGACAGCATACAGATACGTGTTACATCTTGCGTTCATAGAAAAATATCCTGAATAACAGCACATATCCGAGCAGAGAATTTCGGATCAACGAAGAACAATCGTTAAAAACAGGCTACTTTCTTCAGAAACGCTGCAAAGCTTACGAGAAGAGGTCATAATGGAACTCAGAAGCGAAAATGATACTCATAACTGTATACCTGCTGGAGTCAATGAAAGTGTTACAGATAACATCGAAGCCACAAAAACCAATATTAACATGGAACGTCCTAGTGAGCCGAATCAGTAGAACGAATATATGTATTTAGCAAGAACAGAACTCAACAGAGCAATAACTGAATTCAGTGGTAGTAACCCAACTAAAAGACCTAAACTGCCCAAACTCAAGACGAACAAGAACACCAATATCATCCTAGCACGCGTAAACTCAGTGTTTGAAGAATATACGGACCAGAACACCTTGGAGAAGATTCACACTTTGATTTACTGTGGAGCAGTAGCGGTTCTTCGACTTTACAAACAACAAACCTCCTCAACTCTGATTCAAGCTGAGCCAAAAATTGTCAGAAAACCACCATGGCAAAAACGACTGGAGAAGGATATTGATAATATTAGAGCAGAAATCGGTCGCCTCGCAGAATTCCTGAGAAACAGAAAACCCTCAAGGCGCTTGAAATCACATATACGCAAAATTTATAGGAAAATTGGTACGAACACAAAACACCCTGATCACAAACAAGACATCGACGTGTATATGGACACTTTGAAATAGAAACTCCAAGCAAAAGCAAAGAGGCTTTCAAGATACGTCAAGTGTACTGAAAGGAAACACCAAAACCAAAGGTTCCTCCAAAACGCAGCCAATTTTCATAAGGGAAATAACAAAACTGCGACCAACAATAACAGAGAAGTACCTGACGCACAGTGCTTGACTGACTATTGGTCATCACTATGGTCGAACCCCAAAGAACACAATAGAGATGCGGAATGGATCACGAATGAAAAAGAACGCCTCGATATCAGACATATGGACTTCGAAGGAATAACGGAGGAAGAAATCACAAAAGTAGTTCGAGCGACCAACAATTGGAAGGCCACAGGTATAGATAATATCCACAACTACTGGTACAAGAAGTTTGATAAGCTCCATGGAGCCCTAGCGAAACAGCTCACGTATGTTCTTCAACATCCCACGAAAACACCCACTTTCCTAACGCAAGGCTTAACATATATGCAACCTAAGAGCGATAGAACACAGGATCCGTCTCAATATAGGCCAATCACTTGCCTGCCAACACTCTACAAAATACTGACCTCATGCATATCCAATCGAATATACCAACACCTTGACGACAACAATATATTAGCAGAGGAGCAGAAAGGATGCAGAAAGAAACACCACGGGTGCAAGGAACAACTCATCATCGATTCTGTGATAATGAAACAGGCACACGTAGGGCATCGGAATGTTCATTCAGCTTTTCTCGATTATCTGAAGGCATTCGATAGTACCGCCCATTCTTGGCTTGTTGAAGTATTGCAGATATACAAAATTCACCCAGCCCTGGTAGAGTTCTTGAAGACAACAATGACACACTGGCGCACGTCTCTGCAGGTCAACATGAACAATAAATCAATTAAAACCGACGAGATACCCATACGTCGTGGAATTTTTCAAGGAGACTCTTTGAGTCCACTATGGTTCTGTTTAGCAATGAACCCATTGTCCTCAATGCTCAATAGAACAGGATACGGATTTAGGATAAAAGCAGAAAGGAATTATCATACAATCTCCCACCTGCCGTATATGGATGACATCAAATTATATGTTTCGAACAAGAAGCAATTGGATGATTTGCTGAAAACTGTCAGTGAGTTCTCGGCAGATGTTCATATGAAATTCGGGATTGAAAAGTGTAAGACCCTGAACATTCAAAGAGGGAAAGTCATAGATGGTGAAACACAACTTCCAAACGGTGATATTATACAGTGCATGAGAGATGGCGAAACATACAAATATCTGGGATACCAACAAGCCAGATTGCTAGACCAAAAACAATCAAAGGAGAAGATTCGTACAGAATACAGTCAGCGTCTGAAGTCTGTGCTGAAATCGATGTTGAACTCGGGGAATTTAGTCAAGGAAATTAACACCTACGCGATTCCAGTGTTGCTTTACTGATTTGGAATAATCAGATGGACTAAGACAGAACTGGATGATATTCAAAGGCAGACCCGAACGATGCTGACAAAGTACAACAATCATCATCCAAAATCGACTTTGATAAGAACCACTTTGAAGCGGAAAGAAGGAGGACGCGGATTAATAAATGTTGTCAATTTACACACCGAACAGATAAAAAATCTCAGAGAATTCTTCTCTGCAAAAGCTTTCACTTCTAACCTCCATAGAGTGGTATTGTTGGCTGATAAGGGATATACATCTCTAAATATTGCTACCAGAGATGACCTGCTATCAGACTCTGAAAAACAAGAGCAATGGTCAAGAAAGGAATTGCATGGACGACATCACCACGAGATTAATCAACCACACATCGACAAAGAAGCCTCCATCAACTGGTTGATGAAAGGAGAATTATTCGCGGGAACAGAAGGATTCCTTATGGCCACCCAAGACCAAGTGATCGCTACAAACCACTACAAAAAATTTATTATGAAGGACGAAACATTACAAACAGATAGTGCAGAAAATGCCATATAAGATCGGATACTATACAGCATATTACGTCCGGATGCGAACAACTGGCCAATACGGACTATCTTTACAGGCATAATCAAGTGTGCAACATTATCCATCAGAAACTTGCACAGAAGTACGGACTTCTGAATACCTTCGAGCCATATTAGAAGTATCAACCGGCGCCCGTATTGAAAAATGACTGTATCAGATTATACTACGATAGGCCTGTTATCACTGACAGAATGGTGACGAAATAGGCCGGACATAGTGGTGTATGATAAGAGAGTCAGAACAGCAATGATGGTGGATGTCGCCATACCGAATAATAACAACGTGCTGAACAAGTTCCAGGAGAAAAAGTCCAAATACACAGCTTGCTATTGAGATCAAACAGATGTGGCACCTCGATAAAATAGATATTGTTCCTGTCATCGTATCCTCGACTGAGTTAATACCCAAAACTTTGCATAATAGCCTCAAGAAATTAGAATTGCCACAGAGTGAATTGAGAAATCGAAAAGTACGTGATTTCATATCTCGTTTGAAAGAAGATCAATCCATGTTCACAAGACCAGCCAAACAATCAAAAGCTGCTACGATCGCGTCATTTAAAATATCTCATATATTGGCGGAACAAAAGAAACCGTTCGAAGATGGTTCAGTTGTGAAGGAAGCATTTATTGAAGCGAGTGAGACTCTATTTGGAGATTTTAAAAATAAAACAGAAATCATGTCTGCTATTAGAGAACTTCAGTTATCTCGTCCGACTGTCACAAGGCGTATTGAAGTCATGAGTCAGGGTATAGCAAATAAACTGAAACATGATATCATGAAGTGAACATACTTTTCTTTACAGTTCGATTAATCCACCGATATGACAGACACTGACTAGCTGTGCATTTTTATTCGGATGGTATTCAATGGCATGTTGGCTAAAGAAGAATTTTTGACAATCATTCCTCTGAAGGAGAAAACCCGTGGCGAAGATAAATATGACGTTTTCTTCAATTTTGAAAAAAAAACTACAAGCTACCAATATATAAATTAGTATGCATTACAACCGATGGAGCACCAGTAATGACTGGAAACGAAAACGGTTTTGTGACATTGTGTCGAGCTAATGAAGATTTCCCTTGCAGTATACATCAACAAGTTTTGTGTTCAAAAGTTTTAATCACGGAGGAAATTATGGGCATTGCAACAGAAAATTATGAATTCCATCCAGTTGGAAGATAGGAGTCAGCTGAACACACTGTTTTCGTTCTTCACATGGACGTCAGGTGATTGAGTCGAGGAAAATTCCTTGAAATGTATCAAGAATTATTACCACACAGAAAAATCTAAAGTTATTCATATTGATAGCAAGGAGGCTATTGCCAAATTGTAATGTGTTTTGTTTCATTGAAATAGGTCTTCATAAAGAACTTCAACTCTATAATGCCAATAAACGCCTACTATCAAAATGTACGGTGGCTGCGATCGAAGCTCTCAGAATTTAAGCAGAATGTGCTTTCAATGAACTTGGACTTAATTTTTGTCAGTGAATCGTGGCTTAGAGACGGTGTGCTGGACAGTGAATTGTTAGATCTAGATGACTATGATATTTTTAGACGTGACAGACATTCTACATCTTCCACGAAAGTGGATGGCGGCGGTGTTTTTGTTGCGGTGGCGAAGCAAATTGGGACCGTGCGGGTTTCCTCATTCGAGAGTGAAGCGGAGGATATTTGGATGTCATTTCGAGTGCATAATAGGGTGGTATATGCGTGCTGTGTTTATTTGCCGCCAGGCGATGAGTTCGAAACCATGAGCAATATATTTGCTACAAGTTTATCCAATTTAGTAGATCGTTTAGGGAAGAGCATTGCTCTAGTGTGTGGTGATTTTAATTGTACGACTATAGACTGGAATCCTAGTGGACTTGGATATTATGAGCCGAATAATGTAAGTGCTAAATACTCGAATGTTATTGACTCTCTCTCATTCTGCCAATTTTTACAACCTAATTATATATCAAACTGTAATGATCGACTTCTTGACCTTATACTATGTAATGAAAATATTGTAACTGATATCACACACTGTTCTGCTCCTTTGGTCAATGAAGATCCTAATCATCCAGCGTTAGAATTTGTTATTAGTATTGAGGCTATGAAATGTATCAGAGGAAATAACCGTTTCAGAAACTTCAAAAGAGCCGATTATACAGTTATAAATAGTCATCTGAATATCGTGCCTTGGTCTGACATTCTCTCTCGTGGTAGTCTTGATGAAGATCTGAATGCTCTTTACGCGATCCTGTATGAAACAATTGAACAAAATATACCACTGATCACAAAAAATGGGAAATTTCCTTATACTTCTCCATATCAACAATAAAATGTATTAGGGAAAAAATAAATATTTAAAAAAATGGAAAACTTATAAAAATCGTTCAACTTTCAATACATATAAACTTCTCAGATCACGTTGCAAAACTCTGATCAGATCAGATTTTAGAAAATATATCTCAAATATCGAAAGAGAACTGCCTGAGGATCCAAAACGTTTTGGCGTTATGTCGCATCAAACAAGAGGCACTCTGGTATTCCTGCTACTATGTTGCTAGGAGACAAATCGGCAAATTCCCACAAAGAAATAGCAAATTTATTTGCACAGCAGTTTAGTGGTGTATTCAAGCTCCTCTTCCAAATCCTGATTTTGATCAACTGATAACTGATGCATCTGGAGGATTGCAGTTTAGTCTGGACGAGGTCCTTCAGTGTCTCTCTAATATCGATTCAAAAAAGGCTCAGGTCCTGATGATATTCCTTCTGTATTCATGAAGAGTGCTGCTCAAATAACAGCTTTTCTAGACGAAAGAGGTGATGACACTCAGATGTTGAAAACGAAAAATGACTAATTTGGCATTTTTGACGGACTTCACAATGCAATTGAACACCATTAAGTTGAAGCTTCAAGGTAAAGGAAAAACTATTATTGAGATGATTAGCGCAATAAACGCATTCAAAAGTAAATTGCAACTTATGATAGATCAACTGAAAAGAAAGGATCTGAAACATTTTCCTTCTTTGAAAGCAAGGATTCCTCAGTTGAATTATGATACATATGAGTCTGAATTACCAAATATTTTGGGACAATTTGAAATGCATTTTTATGATTGCAGTAAATTGGCAAATATAGCATCATTCATGAGTTATCCTTTTTCATGTAAAATCATTGAGGGATTAGCTGAAATAGCAAGTCAGTTCAATATGAACTCATGTTCTGTTGAAAATGAATTGGTGCATATTATATCAGATGAACATCTCAAAGCTACAGCATCTGATACAAATTTCTGGTGTTTTATATCTGAAGATAAATATCCGAATCAAAGGCAAATCGCCCTTCAACTGATGGCAATGTTTGGGTCAACTTGTGAGAGTCTGCATTTTCTGAAACGAAGATAATTAAGTCACAATATCGTAATCGACTAATTGACGATCTATGTCATCTTGCTTGCGATTAGCACTCAGTGGTAACGTACCATCTTATGAAAAGTATGCTGAGGACATGCAGTGCCACGCTTAAACATCCTGAGTCACTCCTTAGTTAAGTTTAACACCATTGTAACTCTTTTTTGTTGTAACAACCAATAAACTCGCAATTTTGAATAACTATGAGTTTTTTCATTGGTACTATAGAGAAGAACCAAACTAAACCTAAACCAAACCTGGACTTAAATAATGTATATTGTGCGGAAAGCTAATATCTATATATTGTACGGTACACCCTAAGTAGGTAGGTACGTAGGGTATATCGTGTATGTACGACAATCCTGCATCTCACATACTTGCAGCCTCTCACAGTCGATCGTAAGTAGTCTAAAAATATTGAGGTAGATCGCCAACAGTTCAAGTTTGAGCACCCCTGATCTAAATCTACAAACTTTTCTACTTGCGGACATTTGAAAACGGTGGTTTACAGGACTCCTGTACAATACGTAAAAGACCGCATTATAATTTCTTATAGGGTCATTCAAGATACTCCTGGGATCTTCAATCGGATACGAAGATCCATATGTCGACCTCTAGACTCCTGTGTAATGGCTGAAGAAGGTAATTTCCAGCACTTATTATAGTAGTTAATAGATTCCGCCGTTACTACGTGACAGTTAATCATTATGATAATAAGAAATTAAACTATGTACTATACTATCACAAGAGATCTCTTAGGATAATATAATATATAGTTTATTTCCTTACTAAGATCGCTTCCTTTACATAACGTTTTCATAAAACATATAAAATTGATCCATTTTTACACAAAACTGTACCAGAGATGGAAAAATGCAGCATCTAAAAATTGATTGAAAATTTATAAATAAAAATTTTAATTGCCAGCGGCGCACTGAAAAAAAGTTGTAGGGGTAGAAAGGACACGTGACCTGTGACAAAGTATCACCCTGTAGATTTTTATAATTATTTCTCATATCAGATTATGAAGATTTTACAAAAGCACCTATGTGCCGAACTCGAACTGGGTATCTGAAAACTGCAGTAATCATAAGAAAGAAACTGAATGAAAAAAATCTGAAAATCCCAACACCCTGTATTTCGGTAGCTAAGTGTTTGCTAATCTATCTTCATGGGTTTTATTAATAAAATTGCTCTAGAAATTACCTCACCAAATTTTTCGCACTTATTTATTTACACCCTGTATAATGTGAGCTTATCTTCTAGCTATACCTTCAACTTTCTTGTGGCATTTCGTTGAAATAAATGAACACCATAAATTACTATAAAGATAAAAATTGACGCTGAAACTAATAATACTAAATTACTGGAATAGATCTCAGCGTATAATAGCAGAGACATACGGCAGGTAACATTCCTTGTTTCATGTAAATTTTTCTATCATTACAATGAATCGGTCCAAGTCGTGACACACACACATGAGGTGTTTCGAATATGAGAGGGAAGTATTCTGATATTTCTCTCATAGTGGAACCTTGATTCGTGACAAATGACATGCGTAAGCTCTCATGTATCTAGAGAGAAGCTTTTGTATAGTCCTAGGCTAAAGGGTACACAAAGACAGCACCCTTATCTCGAAGCATATTGAAAATACCCTAAATTTTGAATCTCGTAGATCAAGCTATGTTTTCTATGAAACCGCGTTTTCAGGGAACACGAGTTTTAAGGCTGTAAATTGACTTTACTTTCTTGTGTGATAACAAATTTGGGTGAAAGTGTCTTGGTTCGAAGGGACCCTTAAATTATTTGAAAGCAATTTATCTTTTCTTTTGTTCTTTTGAAGATCACATGTTTCTTGAAACCATTAACAGTTTATGGCAACCCTTGGAAAGAATAGATATTTCAGTTTTAGAAAGTTTTAGCGAAATTCCAATACAATTAGGTCAGCAGTTGTAAAAACCTGTTTATTGTTCACCAAATGGGGCGTTTGCCTTCTCCGCATCAGGTTATGCTTGACCTGTTTAGCTTTTGTTATATTTAAGATATATATTAGTTTTGTTTACTTGAAGCAGGATAGTACACTACAATTCATATAATCAGAGACATTAGAAACTCCGATTAGAAATTCTCCGAGGACGGAGAATTGTACCAAATTAATAATCACAATTTTGTCACGATATTATCCTTATCATTTAAGTAAATAGTATATAGTTGTCGCTGAATCTTTCACTTGAAACCTTAAGAAATCTAATCATCCCAACAACGAGTGAATTTGAAAAGCAGAATATCATCATGATACATTACATTATTTTCCGTTCTTAATGTTTCACGAATGCTACAACCGGACAAGAGATTTTTCTTGTGATAAATTTTTTTGCTGTCAAATTACGATGTAAGATTCTCTTAAAAACATTTGTTTATCGTGCGGTAACCTGTATGTATTAATAACTATAAGGTTGTTTTAATATCCATTAATTTAGGCATACATGAAAATGAAAACGAAACATGGGAAAGGAAATGCAAAGAGATAGAGTGCTATATAGAAGGAACAAGGTCATCAGAAGCAAGGGAACTAATCAGATCACTTAAAACACCGTTAATGAAGTAAACATACAACCCATTCAACTAGAGCAGGGGTTCCCAAACTTTTTTGTACCACGCCCCCTTCTGGTTATTTGGAGAACCTCCCCCCCCCATTGTACGTATAATGAAAATTAAAACAAGTATTACATGAAAAAGTATTATATTTACTGATACAAATTTCAACATTGTAACACAGATACATTTTCAATTTAAGGAAGGTAAAGCAATAGGCCTACCTACTTACAAAAACAAAACATGTAATGTAATTTAGTGAGATGGGTGCGCTTGCATGTTCTGGTTAAGTTGACAGATCCTGAGTTGAGTTTCAGACAAAGCACAGCGTAGGTCACTTGCGACATTAAGTTTGTTGCGGTTTTGATCGCCACAAGAGTTAAAACGCTTTTTTGCACAAAAAAGGCGAGTACATCTGAACAGCTTTTTCTGAAACACTAGGGTAAACTTTTAAGTACTTCAACCATAATGAGGGCTTGTCCATTTTTTCAAAATTGTATCTTGCAGCAAAGTGATTTTTTATTTCCATTCCCTCCTCTTGCAACTCTTCTGACAGCAACTGTATGTCCATGTTGAACGGCTCGGTTGATAGTTTATGAGACTCCTCTGACAAGTTAGGAAAGTACCTGCTGAACTCTTCTTTGAGGTTCTTCAAATGGTCAATTCTCAAGTTTTTCAAAAAAGGTCCTTCAAAAACGTCCTCAAAACATGCTTCTTCTGAGACTGACACTAATTTGTTAAACTTGAATAGTTGCTGGGGTTCATTGACACTTTACGTATCCAAAGTTGTAGTTTCTCAACGTGCATCTTGATGGCATCCCGATGTGTTACTATATTTGAGTCTGCACCTTGCTGTCTCAAGTTTAGGTTGTTTAACGTGTTGAAAAAGTCTGATAAATAGGCCAAAATCACTTGGTTGCTGGGTTTTTTGAACTCAGCACTAAGCTCGTTTTGTTTCTGCAGTGCCAAAAACGTAATCACTTCATCATGGAGCTCAAATAGTCTTCCCAACATATTGCCTTTTGATTGCCATAGTACTTCTGTATGAAATAGCAGCGTTTTGTGGTCACTTCCTAAATCTTCACAAATACTTTTAAACAGTCGAAT
The DNA here is from genome assembly GCA_013387265.2 of Cryptolaemus montrouzieri. Taxonomy (NCBI): domain Eukaryota; kingdom Metazoa; phylum Arthropoda; class Insecta; order Coleoptera; family Coccinellidae; genus Cryptolaemus; species Cryptolaemus montrouzieri. Next base: position 40,923,095 of record JABFTP020000185.1, on the reverse strand, counting down.
ATTTAATGCACTGTTCTTCACGTAGTTGACTACTGTAATACATAGATTCAAAACAGTACCGAGTTCGTTTGGAAACATTTTTGCCGCCAATGCTTGGCGGTGAATAAAATTATGAAACCCAACCACGTCAGCATTCTTCTGGTTGACCAACTGCACAAAGCCGAGAACCGAGCATTGAAGGAGCACCATCTGTGCATACACCAATAAGTTTTTGCCAAGAAAGTTCGTGTTTCTCAAAAAAGTCTGATACTGCTTTCATCACATCTACAGCTTTAGTATTGGTCACCAGCTCAGTAGAAAACATCAGTTCATCCTTCATTCTCCCATTTTCAATGTAACCAACAAATACAATCAAATGAGAACATTGTGCTACGTCTGTACTCTCGTCAAGCTGGATAGCAAAAAACGGGGATTTTTTTTATTGCATCAAGCACCTGGTTTTTAATGTCCTCGGCCATATCATCGATTCGGCGTTTTACGGTGTTGTTAGAAAGTGGTATTTGTGAAAGATTTTGCCTACTATCAGTTCCAAGGACAACATGGGCTGCTTTTAAAAGGCACGGTTTAACAATCGTTTCACCAATAGTGTGACTTTTCTTTTCCTTAGCAATAAGAATAAGAATAAGAAATAATTCATAGGAAGCTTCAAGCACTCTTAGAGATGACTGAGCAGCAGACCCAGTGCTATCTAACTTCATTCGCTTTAAATTTTGAGATTTTGCAGCGGAAAAGTCTTTAGGTTTGTCCTTTAAGGAGGCTTTAATCGTCTCAGAAGACGATTAGGCCTCATCGTGTCATTGCTTAATACTTCATAGCAAATAATTCACTGAACCGAAACCCAAATGTCAAACAACCGACACAACGTATTTACGTTTTAATGGATATGAGTTTCATACGAGATTTTGGGTTAAAAGGGGCCAGATCGGATGTTGCATGCCAGAGGGACGACACGATGGAGGACGACGCTTTCGACCTTGCGTAGTTTAAAGTCTGTTTGCAGGATAAAACACTGTTCTTATGCTGTCTATATTGCTCGCCTAACGACATTCACTTCCCTGGACTGTTTCAGTATCTAGGTGATGAGGTGGATTGGATTCAGACACAACATCTGGCAGCTGAGGTCATTGTACTGGGTGACTTCAACGTTCACAAGACCAACTGGCTCCGCCACTCCAATAGAACAGGAGAAGCAGGAAGACAGGCTGAAACTTTCGCAATCAGTCATAATCTAACACAGCTAGTCGACGATCCGACAAAAATACCTGGTCACCCAAAGACTTTCCGAACACCTTGGACCTTTTTTAATTTCAGATCCAGATAAATTTGGAGTAGAAGTCTCAGCCCTGCTAGGAACTCAGACCACAATCTAATATCTACTACTGGAACCATTGTGCTGCCGCTAAACCAAGAACGTAAACCACCCAGACGCATTTGGCACTATAACCGTGCTAACTGGGATGAGCTACTTGAATTCTTTCCGTGTCTTCCGTTCGGTGATCTGTAACAGAAATCATTCATGTAGGAATGGATCTCTACATCCCTCATTCCATAAAAACAACAACAGCCCAAAATCCATGGTTCAACAAAGACTGCGAAAAGGCCTCTGCAGACAAGAACAGAGCCTACAATTCATGGAAGATAAATCCAACAGATGAAACAAGAAAAACCTTCGTACGAATATCGAACGTATTCAACCTAACAAGTGCTAGAGCAAAAGCCAATTTCAATGAAGGGGTGACTAAAACTACTTGAACAGGCAAGCGGGGCTAGACAGTTCTGGTCTATGGCGAAGTCTGTCAGTGTGAATTTCTGCAACTCTGCGTTTCCGCATCTTGTTAGAGAAGACGGAAGAATAGAATCATTTCCGAAGGATAAAGCTCATCTCTCTGCTCTCTTGTTCTCAGAGAATTCTGTTCTGGATTCATCTAACGCAATACCACCGAACATTCCACCTACAAATTCTTCCATGGTAGAAATCAAGTTCAGAGTTCGCACTATGAGACGTGCTCTTGAGTAGCTCAACTGCAAAATGGCAGTTGGTCTGGACGAAATACTGCCAATCGTCCTGAGAGAGTGTGCTCCCGAACTGGCACCCTTTCTCAATCGTCTGTTTTAGACTTTTCCGAGCAGCTGAAAAATAGCGAGAATTCAACCGATTCCAAAGAAAGAAGGAAGCCCTTACCCCAAAACTACCACCCTCTTGCACTTCTTCCCATTATGTCCAAAGTGATGGGAGAGAGTCATAAGCGATGAACTCATCAAATATCTTGAGTTGAGTGAATTATTAACGACCGTCAGTATGGTTTTCGCAGGCAAAGATAGACAGGAGATCGGCTCGCCTACGTCACTCATGTTTATACATCAAGGATGGAAAAGCATGGGGAATCTAGAGCAATAGCCCTCGACATCTCTAAAGCCTTCGATAGGGTTTGGCATGTAGCCTTGTTGAATAAACTTCCTGCATCTGGGCATCCCGAAAAATTGCGGGAATGGATAAGTAGCTTTCTTTCGAATAGATCAATACAAGTTGTGGTCCACGGTATAACATCTGATTGTTTTCAGTTGCAAGCAGGAGTACCTCAGGGATCCATTCTTTTGCCAACCTTGTTTTTGTTGCAGATAAACGATCTTCTGTCATCTGCAGAGAACAAGATCTTCGAATTTAAAGATGATTGTACCCTGGTTTCGTTTTACTGTAGTTTGCGGCCGATAACAGCTGCGGAATCTCAGCGTCAGAGATGTCAACAAGTTAATAACTTAAACTTAAACTCTGACTTGCACAAAGGATATCTGAGTGGGGTAAGTTGAACCTGGTGAGCTTCAACGCGAGCAAGACGCAAGGAACTATGTTTTCTAGAAAGGTCCCCTCTGGAGAAACTCTTCAAACGATGAAAGGATAACAAATTTGGATCCAAAGATTCGATGTACCTTGTCGGAATAATGGTCAACTCCGTTTTTTTGGTGGCATCAACATGTACCAGCAATAGCTAAGTCTGCATCTGCTAAACTTAGTTTTCTTTTCAGAGCCAAGCTGTACTTCACTCATCTCAGCTGTTGCTTTTATATAAGGCTCAGATTCGACATGCTTTCGTATATTGCTCCCATGTATAGGGATCTGCGCCCAGGTATTCGTTGCAGATGTTGGATAGTGTGCAAAAACGGGCTGTGCGCCTTATCGACCACCAGAAAATCACCCGTGATCTCCAACCACAGGCTCTCAGAAGACAAGTTGCTGATCTTTCTTTGCTTTACAGATACTTCCACGGAAGAAGCTCCGAGGAGCTGAAAGACCTTGTTCCTGGAAAACTTATGTTTTGCTGCAACACTAGGTTGGGGAGGAGTTTTCATCATATGGCGGTACATTTAACGACCCCTCGAACCTCTCTCTATAAGAATACTGTTGTTTACCGGACCGCTGAGCTGTGGAACTTGCTTCCGTCCAACATCTTCCTAATATCCTACAACTTGGCACTCTTCAAGAAGCGAGTAAACAGACACCTCAATTCTTCCTTCCTATCAAGGTCCTCTAGTCTTGATCTTCTTGTAAATAGAAAAACTATGTTGTTTCGCCTTACAAACCTCTCAATGATTCAACCTGTATCTTTCAAAATAGTGTGGCTAAATTCTATTTTTTTTTTACAGCGATATAGCAATTCGAAGCAGCTTTTCAATAAAATATACTCGACCTATTTCCCTATTCACAAAATTGGAGATTAAGCTTCCCTGCTGGGTAGATATTATAGATAAAACCTTATGCTGATAGATGTCCTCCTCCAAATAAATCGACCCCCTTTTGCATTTTGTCTAGTAGTTAATAGTTTTGCAAATTATTAGTCTGTTTCTTTTCGTTGCCGCACCCACTTATTTCTTGATTCGTAAAACTCACCAAATATTCCATGCAATGATGTAAAGTGTACATCAGTAGTTACGTATGCAAATAAAACTCCCAATGTCATGAGGGACAATCCCATTGCCATAAACCAACCATGCATATTATTCAACGTAGTTTTTTTGAAGTCAGATGTCACATGATTATGGGGGCTGAACGCTAGTATTCCTTCGAACATAATGAACATAACCTGAAATATAAAGAGGAATTCATTAGATTCAGTTCATCACATTTTGTCAGTTTCAAAAATTGAAAAAAAATTATAACTGATATAATTTCGATAATAGGAATTGCCATAATGAATCACCTATTGGTCATACAGAGAAAATAAATATTCATGCAGGTGTTATTGATTATCAGAAGGCATTTCCTTCAATTAAGGCTTCACAAAATTTGTAAATTTGAAAAATTATTAAAGTATATAAAGTAGTTCGTCTTTTTATTGAATTTGTCACGAATAATTGGAGAACCAACCCTCAATTAAAAATTCTAGATCAATCTTTAACGTCTGAAGTCATTCCAATCAGAGGAGGTATTTTTCAATTTTCCATCTCATCAACGATAACCTGCGAAATTATTGCTATATGTGTAGACATAATGAAGAATTTTACTGAAGGAACAATATTCATCCAATAGAATGTTAAATATCCTCCCCTGAAGGAACTGGTTTTCTGAACCACCCTTCATAATCATCGTCAACCAGGCCCACACAGCAGTGGTGCAGACTAATTTTTTCAGTTTCAATAACACTTTGCAGCTGCAAACCACGACGTACCTACCTATTTCCAATTCAATATGTGATATTCTTCTCATGAGTACTTTTGCTACCCCCTGCAGAATGAAACAGGGCTGAAGTATAGGAGTGTATTCTGGAAATATTCCTCCAGTTTCTTCAAATGACAGAAATTCTGGGTAAGCATAAGTCAATAGTTTCGGGAAATTCTGCAATGCTATACGAATGTCATCACCAGTGTTTTAACAATCGTAAAATAAATTCTGATTATTATGACGATGATGCTGATAACAAATTTATCATTGGAGATATCAATCGCTGTAGAATTCACTACGTAGATGAAAATTTCAAATGAAAATAATAATTCACCCATTTACGATGGCAATGAAACAAACTTTAATGAAAAAATGCAGATAGAAACAAACTTTAATGAAAAAATGTCAGATAGAAAAATTTAGATTGCAAATATTTCACATTATAAAACCCGGACGACGAAAAAGCCTCGAGTTTCGCATTTCGCGCCGCAATCTCCAAAATGAAAATAATAATTCAAAAAGCACATAATCAACTTTCTACAATAAACTCGACTAATCAGAGTGTGTAAATTTTTTGTCATTAATTCCTGTTTGTCTTTGAATTAGAGAAATAATTGAAAACAACATGGAAACACTTCAAGAAAGGAAGAAGTGTTCATGATTACATTTTCACCATTGACAAACAAATAGAGAAGAACTGACTCAGGGACATAATATAATTATTATAGATCTGGGGAAGGCTTTCAACAGAGAACTGAGAAGAACTAAAAATAGCGGTGAATTATTAACTGTGAACATTTTCAAGGTATTCCTGTTCTCATTTATGATGGCAACACTTTGGAAAATGTGCCAGCTCATAGAATTGCAGGATTGACAATATAATTCCAATACTGAATAGAGGAAACAACAGTAAAAGAGCAAATTTTAGGAGATATACTTATTGCAAAAGAATTCTTGGAACCAAACTGAGAGAATTAATTGAAAAGAACTTAAGAAACACACTTTTCAGGGATGCATTTTTGATACTTCCAATGTTTCAAATATATTTGCATATATATATATATATATATATATATATATATATATATATATATATATATATATATATATATATATATATATATCACAAAGAAGTAAAAGATCAAAGAACTTAAAATTGGTGTTTTACCAGGATCTATAACAAGTGACAAGACCTATCATAAGACAATGCATGGTACATAAGGAAGAAGAGATCTGACTGCGATATTCAGAAGGGCTTGAGAAAGTTTAACTCATAATAATTGAAGGATTTACATTTGAAAAACAATACTGCAAAAGACTGCAGGAACTGAGAAAATTCTGAAGGACTTACATTAATGCTAAACTCTTGAAAGACTTTCAAGAAAAGTGAGAGAGTTCTATGTAAAACAACTTAAGAAATACACTCTTCATATAAGGAAGAAGTGTATTCAGGATTTTCACAATTAACCATCTTATAGAGAATAACAAATTGAAAGCAGAAAAAAAAATTTGGTTAACCCTCATCTGGAGAAGGCTTTCGACAGAACACTGAGAAGAGCAGTATGAGAGTCTAGGCGAAGTGATGTATAAACTGATTAAGAATAGCAGAAGTCTTATAAAGTATTCAGGAGGATATGACATCATGTTGAGATTAGAAAATGAATCGAAGATAGGGAAGAAGAAAACAGCAACTGAGCAAATTTTAAAGAACCTATACTATTGGGAAACAATATAAAAGAATTCTAGAAACCAAACAGAGATATAATTGGAAAACATACCCTTCAGGAGAGGAGCAAGTGTTCAGAATAACATTTCCAATAACCAGCTCAGAGAATAACAAACTAAAGGGCAAGAAGATATTCCTTGCTTTTCATTATCTGGGAAGGCTTTTGAAAGAAAACTGAGAAGAGTAAAATGGAGAGTCTAAGGAAAGGAGAAGTGAATTATAAATTGAGGAAGAGTATCAAAAGCCTTGAAATGGGTAAATCAGTATAATATGTTAATATCTTAGTTAGGATGAGAAGATGAATTGAAGATAGGAGAAGAATCATGACAGCAATATTTAGAATAACAATATTTTATTATCAGTTCATATGTACAGCAAGTTAGCTTGGTGGCAGTGAAGTAAGATATTAGTCTCAATACTTAATTTTTCATTAGTATGTGGGAAGTTCTTTATACTAAATGTTTTCATATTTCCTTCAACTATGACTAGCATTAATACTGGGATATAAAAGAGCAATTTAAAAATAACTGTCAAATTGTTTGACTTCTTCCCAAATTTTCTGTCATCAATATAAACTACATGTTTGCCTTTGAATTAGAGAAATGATTGAAAAACAACATGGAAAACACACTTCAAGAAAGGAAGAAGAGTTCAGGATCACAATTTCACCATAGACTAGCAAATAGAGAACATATTTAAGGACAAAATATAATTATAGGTTTTCTGATGTGGGAAAGGCTTTCAAGAGAAACTGAGAAGAATACTATGGGAGAGTCTAAGGAAAAGAGGTGAATTATAAACTGAGAACGTGTTTAAGGTAGAATGTTGAAAATAGTAGTATGAGAGAGAGTCCCATTTACGATGGCAATGAAACAAACTTTAATGAAAAAAATGTCAGATAGAAAAAATTTAGATTGCAAATATTTCACATTATAATCTCCAAAATGCCGCCTTCCTTTCGTACAAAAATTTTCTTCAAACTGTCAGACGGTCAACCGCTTTTCCTATAACATCAGGTAGGTATCGAACAATAATTTTGTGATTCAAAGTCAATCATTGGAACTTCGAATTAATATTTACAGATCAGTCGAACACATAATCAACTTTCTACAATAAACTCGACTAATCAGAGTGTGTATTTTTCAATTGACTCTAAAATTATTCTCAATATCATTCAATAATCCTTTTCAACGAACGCTGACTATTCTGATATGGTGCTAGTGTATGGTTTTTGAGAACCAAAAACAAGTAATGTTTTAGGAATTTTACTTAATAATTGTGATTCGTAATGCGATTCACTACACCGTAACTTCTTCCAGATGAATGAATGTACAGAAAATAAGAATGAGAATATAAGCTACAAATGTCTTTAATTAATCAAAAGCTTATTGGCTTGTTCCTTCTTAAGTGGTTATTGATGACAGGTATATCTAATCAAACAATGAATAGATCGCTCCCTGAAGCAGATTCAATAGAGGTGAAGGCCTTAAATCGACTTTTTTATTGATGGAGTCTACTCTGAGTGTTTTTGTTTGTTTGATTTCTAAAGTTCCCCAAAGATCTACCTTCCAATATTTATTATCTGTATTCCAAAATTTCAAGCTGTGGGTCGAAAGAGTATTTACTATTTTCTAGGAGATGATTCATGCAATTTGAATCTGATTTTTATTTGAAAAACTGCGTTTATGTTCCGATATTCTAATATTAAAATTTCTTTGTGTGTTCTACCAATATAGAAATTACCACAATCATTACATTTCAATCTATAAACATCAGATTCGCGTAATTTGAATCTGATTTTTATTCCTAAACTGAGTTTATGTTCCGATATTCAAACATTGAAATTTCTGTGTGTTCTACCATTGTGAAAATTATTATGGTCATTGCAATTCAATCTATAAACACCTGATTTATTGTTTTTTATCTGATTTGGATTCAGTTATTTTCATATATTTGCCTAAACTATTATTAGTTTGGAAAGCTATGTTGAAATTATTGCTACTTAGGAATGATTCCAGTTTCTCACTTGTAATGCCAATGTAGGTTAAGGTGTTGAATTTTGTTTCAATTCTATCGACAGGGTAAAATTTCATTCAATGCGATTTTACTTGGTTTTTTATTTAAAATATTATCTATTAGTTTGGGATTGTAACCATTATTTTAGATATTTGTTTAATCAAATTTAATTCTTTGTTGAAATTTTCTGGGGATAACGGGATGTTAATCAATCTATGAATAGAGCTGTTGAATGAAAACTTTAGAAATGACTGTAATAATTTCTACATTAGTGGAACACATAGAAATTTGAATATTAGAATATCGGCACATAAACGCAGTTTTTCAAATAAAAAATCAGATTCAAATTACGTGAATCATCTCCTAGAAAATAGTCACTCTTTCGACCCCACAGTTTGAAATTTTGAAAACACAGATAATAAATATTGGAAGGTAGATCTTTGAGGAAACTTTGGACATCAACAAACACAAACACTAGGTAGAGACTCATCAATGAACAAGTCGATTTAAGCCCTTCACCTCTATTGAATCTCTTCAGGGATCAATTTATTCCTCAATTTTATTGGATTACCTTTCATCAATAACCACTTAATAAGAAACAACCCAATAAGCTTTTAATCACTTGAGAACATTTGTATTTATCTTCCCTCATTCTTATTTTCTGTACATCTATTCGTTTGGAAGAAGCTACGGTGTAGTGAAACGCGTTACGAATCACAATTATTAAGTGAAATTCACAAAAACACATTACTTGTTTTTTATTATTGATAATGGAATTCTACGAAATGAAAGCCTCCCAAATTCAAATGTTTTTTATAATTCTAATCATAGAGCAGCATTCGGAGGATATCATCGGATATATCCATGACGACGTTCGACAGCCAGCCCGAATCAGTAAACTTCCGAAGGGTTGAATCGTTCCTTTAGAAAAGCTGAAAAGTTTCCATTGTCTACGAAAAAGCCTTGCACAAGTGAACAGTAGACGGCTCGTCGATATCGGGAAATCATAAAAATGATTTATGTAAACATACATTCACGAAGAGTGGTGAGAATATTGAGCTTAGGGCAGAGATGAAACTTTCAATATAATTTATTAATCATTTTGAACAAGAGTTGAGGAAAATCTATAAACTCAAAAAAATATATATAAGACTAAGCTATACAATATGGTCGTAAACAAGCGCGCACTTGACATAAAGTAATATATCGCGGGAGCGTTGGTGAGGTAGCTTCTGCTTCGGTTCGTAAGAGGGCGCAGTAACATTAACATTATTGCGTCTGCTCCAACGAATTTAGGTGAGTAGAGTAACGGCATAGCCTTATGTTACGAATGGGTAGACAATGTTGACGAGGTCAAACGAGACCGAAACTGCAGTCTATTGTTCCTATTCGTGACATCTGACTAAATGCTGCAACACTACCCTGTGGTCCCGGTTAACGGTGATTGGAAAGAGTAGATCGGAAAAACTAGCTCCTTCAAGGGAGGATATTTAACATTCTACGGAAGGTTGAATATTGTCCCTTGAAAAATAATTTTCTTTGATATGTCTACACGCTGCGAAATCTCGCATATAGTAACTTTTTGTTTTGAGATGTGTGTATGCCTGGTTGTAAACCACATAGAAGTGAGGGCGTCAGTTCTTCGACGGCCGCTTCTTCTCGATACGTGAGTTCGCATGGCGATATGTTATCGAACTAGTGCCCAGACATTTAACGCTTTCCTGTTTTATCTGCTCTTTGGTTTCACCGTTTCGCGGGACGTTGGTGAGAGTAGCCTCTATTTCTGTTTCTGTTGGGGGCGCAGTGACATTTACATCATTGCGTTCGCTTCAACGAATTGAGAGAGATGGCAGAGTAACAGCATAGCCATGTGTTGCGAATGGGTAGACAATGCTGACGAGGTCAAACAGAGACCAAAACTGCAGCCCATTGTTCCTATTCGTGACATCTGACCGTGCTGTACCACTTCCTGTGGCCCCGGTTAACGGTGATTATGGAAAATGAATCGAAGAAATAGCTCATTCAAGAGAGGATATTTAACATTCTACGGAAGGTTGAATATTGTCCCTTGAAAAATAATCTTCTTTAATATATCCCAATCGCTGAGTCATTTCCCAAGCGTCAAATCTACTTTTCAGACTGATTGACTGTGTTTGCACTCACCACCGAACTAGGTAGGCAATTCCACAAGTCGAAAATCTATTCGTAAAGAAATTCTGGCGTAGATTTGTCTTAAAATTTTTCTTTTCGTCAGTTTGATTGAATTGACCGCGCAAATTTGCCCAGTGTTCAAAGAAAAAAGGGTCTTGACTTCCAGTACCGAGAAACTCCTTTGTAGACAAGTAGGTGGATATCATGTCACCTTGATCCGCCGGTCTGAGAACATAAGATTTCAAACATGGATAGCCTGAGTAGGTGATCAGTACGATGCCAACCAAAAGGGATCCTTGTATTCCACCGTTGTACCGACTCCAAAATGGCTTCGTGATCCGCAGGGGATGTCCACCAGTTTGTTCCAGCGTACTCCATGATTGGACGAACATAATTCGATATAGCAGTCTGGTTGTCTTCTCGTCACAGCCATCAAAACTTTGCTTGCATAACATACATGTGATCTTTCGGGCTTTCGAGGTGACAATTGCAACATGCTCTGACCAGCTGTGGTTATTTGTGATTGTTACTCCTAGATCGACGTGACTCAAAACAGTTTTTAAAGTGTAGCCCTCTGTTGAGAATTGAACAACATTGTTTTTTGTGAAATTATATAAATTAGAATAAGGTATTTATATGTATATTCTAGTGAATAAATGTGTTCTTCGAGTTATAACTATAACCACTAAACCAGCGGGGTAAAACCTTTTACAAATTCAATGTTTTCCCTTTATTGATGTATTTGTCACGTTTTTGTACAATATCCTGACCCTTCTTAAAAAATGTTAAATTAAGGGTTTTCACATCTGCGCCATGACCAGTTTAGGTAGTTATCTTTACGAGGTCAACCCAAGGCATAAGAGTAACTTCAACTGACGAGTTGAAGAGCATTCTCAATCAGTAACCGTTTGTCTCTTGAACCATCAAGACCTATCTTTCAATATTGATCATACAGATCAATAATCATAACCTAAGTATTATGTCATACCAAGCAGTGGACACAAATACTCTTGGAGTAATTATAATATAAACATTCAGTTATTCACAAACACAAGTAACATTTTGTCTCTTGAACCTTCAAGAACTATCTCTCAATATTGATCATATAGATCAATAATTTTAACCTAAGTATTGTGTCATACCAAGCAGTGGGCACAAATACTCTTGGAGTAACTAAAGTTGTATAGTACTGTTAATAAACAATTAAAAAACTATACCTGTCCTTCGATCTTACAAACCCTACCTTTGTGTTGAGATTCACTCAACACCCTCAATGGTGGATGTGAAGTTTGGATTAGTGTCACGTGACCATTGCTCTATTTTATACAAGTCCTCCTGTAGAGTGCGTGGATCTGATAGCGGGAAATTGTAGAGCTTAGTATCATCGGCAAATTTTGATCTGATCAACGAAGATAGATCGGAGGTATATAAATACGAAATTCCAAGCAAGGAAAAACACGTCACTGAGTAAGACAATGTAGTTCCCTAAAACGATTCTGGCAACTTTTGGTACCTTTAATAGGTCTGATATCCGTCATGAACATTTGAATGGAAACAGTTATTTGAATTTTGTCATGAATGAATTGCCTGAGCGGATTTCATTCATGATGCAAATTGTGATAGAAGAAGAAACAATGTTTTGTTCGACAACAAATACATTGAAACAGAAAGATGATATATAATCACAATAAATTCCAAAACTGCCCACACCCTCTCGTACAAAATCTTCAACCGAACTGCCAGATGTCTTATAACATCCAGTTGATTTCGAACAAAATTGCAGCCATCCTCAATTTTCTGTGATAGATGTTCTTAATGAACTATCTCTTCAACATAAACAAGATCCTTCAGGTAACCCCACAAAAAATAGTCCAAGCAGGTAAGGTCTGGAGATTGGGCAGGGAAGTTATGAGAGCCCCCTCTTCTAATACAATGTAACGAAATGACATTATTCAGATGTTCCACCACTCTATTCGTGAAATGGTTAGATATACCATGATGCCGAAAATATATTCCTTTTCTATTAAAACTTGCATTATTGATTAGACAAGGCAATTAAATTCATGAGAAAATTCCACTCCACTCAATATATTTAGGAAGAAAAACAAGTTCAATTAGGGTATTATTTCAAACATCACACCAGACAAAGAAAGTATGACGATGACGTTGTCTCAGAAATTGTGGATTTTCTGTCTTCCAGGTGAGCTTGTTCATATTCAAAATACCATCTTTGGTGAATATCATCAGTAATGAGAGTTCTATAAGTGATTGGGTGATTCCTCAATATCCAGCGGCAATTGCTACTCCATCTGTGGGAAGGATAGCACCTAGACCCGCTGTAAGTGGCAGAGATGCATTTTTTCTTTCTTTGCCCTAGATTCATTCTTCTCGTCACTCTTCGTGTATTTATATTCACGTTGTTTCCTATGATTTCCACAATCTACTGGGTGATTCACCAATGGAGCGGTGCTCTGTAGCTCGTACACTCTTGAAGATTTCATTTTTGTTCGAACGGTATTGTATTTAGAAAGTAAAAATGTACTTCAGCAATTTATTTTGAAGTGAACATGGTGTCACAATTTTCTATAAAAAAATTTTGGGAGGTTTTTTCAGATTGGAAGACCACTTTTTCGTTGAAGATTCAAGAGCGTCCTAAACTTTGCTACAATGTCTTTAAGTAATAAGTTTTTTTGGTGAGTAGTTTCGTCACAATATTTTTTTTCCGTAAAAATTATGAAAATAGGCTCTCACATCGTGGCATGCTCCTTCGGACAGAGAGGATGAATACTTTTTTCCTTTCGTTTTCTTATTGCTCATTATTATTATTGATGAATTGAAATAGATTATCCTCATTTTAAACAGGAGTGACTCAAAAAAATTATTGATTATTGTAATTTTAAAAATATCGTATCTTGATTTTTTCAAATGGAACATTCTGTATTTCATTATTCATGTCAACGCATAAAATATTGTGCCATATTTTGCAGAAGTAACTTTATCTTTATCTTCGACTATTTTCGAAATAAAAAAATAAACTAAAATAATGAAATTAGAGGTTGCGAAAGAAGAGTTTGTTAGAGGTGATTATACTTGATCAGAGAAATGGAGATATTTTAAGGTAGTCGTGTATGAAATACTTAATAGGTTGATTTTTGGTGAGATGATCTACAAGGTGTTGAACTATTTCAATAAGTGTTCGAAATGTTGACTGTTTCTTTGTAGACACAACTCAATACTTCTGAAGAAATACCGTTGAATTCTCGACAACATTTGCGGATTAACTGACTGAAAGGCGTCGACTATTCTCTGTCTCATATCCAACTGTGTAGTAGAAGGAATCTGATAAACGATGACCTTAGTATAACCCAACAAGAAAAAATGTAGACTTCTAAGGTCCGGAGACCTTGCTGGCCATCTAACAGGACCACCTCGTCCTATCCATTTGTTTGGAAATACATGATTCAAATGCTCCCTAACCTGATGTGAGTAATGTGCCGTATCTCCATCCTGTTGAAACCATAAATCTTGTCTTATATGCTCTGGTACATCGGCAAGTAACATTGGTAAATGATTTTGCAAAAAATCTAAATATATTTCACTATTGAGGTGCCCGTCGAAAAAGTCCGGCCCAATTAGATATCCATTTACTATAGCGGCCAATACATTCAAGGACCAACAATGCTGGTGATCTATTTGTCTCATGAGGTGTGGATTTTCCCTGGTGTAATAATGAAAGTTGTGCCTGTTAACAAACCCATTGTTGTGGAAAGTTGCCTCGTCCGAGAAAAGAACTCCGCTAAACATATTTTGATTTACCGCTACTTTGTCACTTGCCCAATTGCGAAAATTGATTAGATTTTCATAGTCTTGATTGTTCAGTTGCTAGTGCAGCTGTACATGATACGCATGAAATTTATTCACTTTCAAAATTCTCTGGACGGAAGTTTGACTTATATCTGTTTAATGAGAAATCTCTCTTTGGCTTTTATATGGGTCTTCTGTCACTGTCAACAAAACTGATAACTGGTTGTCTTCAGGTGTAGTAGTTTTTGATATTCATGTTTTTTGTAAGCGATATTACCCGTTTCGATAAATCTAATTAGAAGTTTTTCAAAGCATCTTGGATCTGGATGCCTATTATCAGGAAACCTTTGTGCATAAACTCTACTTGCCAACAAAGAATTTCTATCACACTCACCTAGAATAAAAATCATATCAACCATTTCTTCTTTGGAGAACTTAACGGTAGTCAATTTGGAAAATTGGGTTCAAACCTCACTTTAACAATGTTTAATAACGAAACACTGATAAGTTCACCATGTAAAATGCAGAATATGATATGTCCAGACACCTGACAGAAGGCACAAATAAAAAAAATGTCAACACATACCTCGATTTACGTTTTAATCATCTTGATTTTATCATTCGTTAAAAGAATCATCTTGTTTGGGTTTCATTTTTTACTACTTGAATCATTACGGTTTGTAAAATTTTCATCAAAATTTTTACAAATAATGGAATAGTTCGAAAATGATCGAAGATAAAGATAAGATTATTTCTGCAAAAATAAAGCACAATATTTTATGCGTTGACATGAATAATAAAATACAGGGTATTCTAGTTGAAAAAATCTAGAAATATTTTTAAAATTACAATATTCAATAATTTTTTTGAGTCACTCCTGTATAAAATGAGAATAATCTATTTCAATTCATCAATAAAGCTATCCTTGGGCAATAAGAAAACGAATGGAAAAAAAGTGTTCATCCTCTGTGGCCAAAGGATCATGCGATGATGTGAAAGCCTATTTTCATGAATTTTTACGAAAAAAAATACTGTGACGAAACTACTCACCAAAAAAACTTATTACTCAAAGACATTATAGCTCCTGAATCTTGAACAAACAAGTGGTCGTCCAATCTGAAAAAACTACCCAAGATTTTTTTATAGAAAATTGGGACACCCTGTTGACTGCAAAATGAATTCCTGCTGTAGATTCTCACTTTCTAAATACAATATCGTTCGAACAAAAATATAATCTTGAAGAGTGTACGAGCTACAGAGCACCGCGTATATGAGCAGTCTCCGTTTACCTCAACAGGCCTCTTTTTTTAGCCTATGGAAACTTTCTAGTTTCTCTTAGAGAGCGGTTCACTCCTGCGATCGTTTGCTCAATTGCGATATGTCGTTGTGGATATCGCCGACAATATTCTCTCACAGTTGCCCGAAAATTACAATTACATAAACCAGCTTAGTCGGTGTTTGTAAAACTGGAGATACCAATCGAATGAAAATGAAAATAATTCGAAATTCAATTGCAAATTCTCGAGTCGAGTTAATTCTTCTTCTTCATTTCTTTTTACTATGTGGTTGGCTGCATTGGCCATGTACACAGGTACCCATCCTTTGCTGCGTTTACACAGATACCTAGAGCTTATAGTGGATTCCGAACCACTCTCCTAGACAGTGCAAAGATAACTGCCACCACAAATATTACAAGTTATATTGCCTTCGGAAGTTTATACCTCTTTAGGCAACTCTTTCCAAGTATAACTTTTTTGTTCAAGGACAGCATCCATAATTTGAACCCGGAATCGAACCAGGCACCTCGGCATAGCAGTTTCAATATTCTTGTGCACTAACCGTGTAGCTACCGAGGCGGTTATCAAGTTAATTGTTGAGAATTAGTTCTGTGTTCCACAAATCTCTTAAAATTAAATCGAGGCTCATCCAATCTGCTTTGATTCACAGAATTGTCCGAAACTACCAGATGGTAAAAAAATTAATTCTCCTTTGTCTATTCAAGTACGAAGAAAAAATGCAAAAAACAGGAGAAGCGGACTATATGAAAAAACGATATAGCTCTGTCAAAAAATCACAAATTTTTAAGTACACCTACCTGGTGGATGTACACTCCGATGTATCTCTCTCAGCAAAGGTTGAACTCAAGGATTGTTGTAGATTTATATGTTTTTTAATGATTTTTAGTCGATATCGGAAACACCACTATTTATGCGATCAGTCGGTTGGTAACTGATCTCGCTCTCCGCACATGTCCCTTTCACCGGTGCCTACTAATGAAAATCTGTGTGTGTTTTGGCAGGCGGGAATTTTGAATTAAATTCAAATCTACTTGCACAAACATCCTTCTAGTGGAAGATTTGTGTATGGGAGGTGGCGCTTGAATATTAAATATTTCCTACCTTCTAGCTTTTTGAACATTTCGGAAGGAGAGGAGTCTTATAAGTTTAACGTGTGAATGTGCGTGTGTATCTGTGTCCGTCTGTAGCATCGTATTGACTTCTCTGAAAAAAAGGGTGCTAGGAGGGAGCTGAATAAATATCGAAATATTTTCCTTTCTATCGACATGGATTAAGAAAAGTACTCACCAGGAAGACCAAGAAAACACTCAAAATTAGTTAGACAATTATACTGAGGGATGAGAATAAGTATTTTTCCATTTTTTTCTTTGTAAAAAGAGAGAGGAATTTTTAAAATGCTCAATTTTATGATTATTAATGACAGTTAATGTTAAAAAAGGAAATTCGCATAGCATTGAAAACATTCCTGAGAGACATGACTTGCCATACCCAGTATTTCTTTTAATGAAAGAAATTGAGAAAATATTTCCAAAACACGCCCCTGTAATTGGGCTGCTGCTTCATTCTGTAGGGGATAGCTGAAGTACTCATGAGAAGATTAAAAACCGATTAATTTCAAATTGTGAAATGGAAATAGGTAGGTACATTATCGTATGCGGTCGCTTAGTGTTTCTAAAACTACAAAACTGAGTCGTCTTCAAAACAAGTCTTCAATGAAAAAGTTGAACAGAATGTGACAGTTTTGGCAGTTACTTCATTCTTTAGAGCGATTCTTGCTCATTTATATTATGTATAAGGACTCATAGAGCTTAGAATATTCGGCACAAATACATAAAACTGCCTGTACATCGAGAGCCTTATTCAATTTTTTCGGTCTAGATTCCGTTCTATTGGTGTACTATACATAAAGTTTTTCTATGTACAGTCTTACGTGAATCGCTCTGTATATGTCTTAACGAGCTGTAGTACATCGTTGTCCGTACGTCCGTACACCGTTCGGTGATAATGAAACTTCATCTGAAAAATTAAAATAAATCTATTTTTGTAGGCTTATCGAATACGATCTGGGATGACAGACAAAAGGATTAACTTCTCATAGAGGATTATTTGATAATTGAAGGATTTTTGAGTGATCTCATTGATAATTACTCATTAATTCTTTACGACGATAATTTTTTTTTAATCATCCGGAAAACATTCAATTTCAATGACACTACTGAAACTTTCGTTTTACAGGCTTATATTAAAAAATCGTAAAAATTTCAATGTTCCTAATAGTCTGAACAAGGTATGGTAGGACAAATTGAAAAATTTTAACAGAAAACTGGAAACTTCCGGGAAAACTGAAGGTGGACATAAACAACTCAGAAGGGTCAAGGGAATATTCATTCATCAATTTATTTTTTCATTCGAATAAGAGGGAGAGTTATATACAATACATACGGAAATTATAGTTAATCAAACAAATGCTTGCTTCAGTCCGTCAACAGTTAATGCCAAATGCTGCATACAATACATAAGCTTTTTCAAAGAATATATAATAATTTGATACATTCATACATACAAGAAGAGAAGAAAACTTTCATCACATAGACGCGGGGGTGAATAGAGAGAAGGCAACATGGAAGATCATTAATCTGGTGAAAAAATAATCAACTCAGACAATGAGAGTACTCAGAGTGGTGATAATATGGATGCTTTCTTTTCGAGTAGGAGCTAAACACCTCAAAAAAGTCTAGGGAACACTTACCAATATCTTTAAAATATGAATTTGATGATTCGAATTTATAGAATATAATGTATTCTCAAGAAATCAAAATAATATTTGACTTCTCCAAAGCACCTATTATAAAACAAAATTTGAAATTTGAAAATGACGAAATTTGGTAAAACAGAAAAAAATCCTGAACTAATATTTTCGAAACGATATGTCTCATCACATAGACGCGGTAGTGAATAGACAGAAGGCAACATGGAAGATCATTAATCTGGTGAAAAATAGTGAACTCAGATAATGAGAGTACTCTGTGTGTGATAAATGAAGGAATCTGATGTTTTACTTTTCAATAAGTGATAATATGAATGCTTTCTTTTCGAGTAGGAGCCATCATGTACCTGTGGCAGAAGAGAAGGTGTCCATGTTTCTGAGAAGAAAATTATAATAACGTCAAACTCCATGTTCACCCGCCCGGTGACTGAACCTGAGCTGCTATATATCGTTAATAATCTGAAAACAAAAGTACAACTGATGTCTATGGAATATCCACAGAATTGCTGAAACATATTTATCCTATCATCAATGACTTGCTTCTGAATCTCCCAGCCAAGACAATTTGCTTAATTGCCGATGATAATTACTTCTTTAAATGTGGCTACCTTGAGAGATGAGCTGAATAATCTCTCTTTGCGATCACATGTGCCCACAAAGGAGTGATTCAGAGTCAATGGTCTTTAAATGAACGCGGATAAGACTCATAATAGATACCGGAGGAGCACATAAGGATACTCTGAATATCATCCATATGCTAATGGTTCTAGAAATAAATTGCCTTTTAGAAATCATTTAACCATGTGCGATGAAGAATGGAGGAGTTATTGCGATAGGCGATGTTTTGGAGAAAATATGTAGATCAGGTAATTGCCAACAAGCCCTTTACAGCTGTAATCAGATTCTATTGGATGTGTCAGCAACTATAGTTTATATTTTCCATTTTTACTTGCTCTGCACTCAAAAGTGGCACATACAATGATATAATATCCAATCTACAACTCTACTTTGTACAAGCACTTACATAAAGCTGGACTACGCTCAACATATATCAGGGGCTTACTAAGAGCCGAAAATATAGACTTGTTGTTGAATGAAATTTGAAGAACAAGAAACTAAGATGATTGATAAATGTAGTTAACATTTATTTGAATTTTCTAGGTATTTTCAATGAAAACTCACCCCAATTGGCGTTACAACTGTGTGCCAGAGCCATAATTGATTCAGGTTTCCTTCAAATGTCATCGATATCGAATAACCAACAGTGATTGCTACTAATTGTTGCAATATAATATAAATAATCCACAAGAATCTTTGGCATCCCTCTATATCATTCGACGACATATTTTGATATTAAAAATTATACGTGGATGTCAGAAGAATTCACTTTTATCACTAAATATTCAGAATTAATTTGGTCCTTTCTTAAACAGCCCTTTATCTTATATCGTTGATAATCATATGTAATTAAATTGAGATTATCGTCGTTATTCATGATGGCGATAATTTAGATGAATTGTGTCCCCGCGTACTGATGAATCAGTTTGCGTTGTCACTTTCATTGCGAATCGTTTCACCCTCTCTTGCAGTCTCGTACCGTATTAAGCTATACATTTTGGCTACTTCAATGTTTTCCTGCAGTTTCATCGATTTCTAGAAATAGTTCAACTTGGTTTCGTGTTTCGTATCGTCTAGATATAATCTTTTACGGGGAGCAGATTTCTTATAGACCAGTCATGCGAAAAGAAAATTATCCTTAACTCATTATCTCTATTTTGTTGCAGAAATTGGTATTCTTTTCACAAATATAGAGCTTTGATTTGAATTGAAAATTTAAAAAGGTAATATAAATTGATTTGAATATTAATCCATTTTTGTGTGTGACAATTTTGGAATGATAAGTTCATTAAGGTTTTATATTACAGTGAAAAACTTTTTATGACAAAATTGAAAGGACAATGTGTTTATCACAAAAAAGAGTTCCTGTATAGAATGTGAGAGGGCCTCAATTAATTTGCTCTGCGGTTTGCAGTTGCAATCTCATATTTGCTCTTGCAGATAGCTTCTAAAATCACGGAGCCCCTCGGCCATTTACTACTTGACCGCGCGTTTACGTGATAGATAAGGACTTCGTCAAGAATGATACGATTACGGTGGGAACGAATTACTAACAGTGTGGAATGACGAGTTAATCATTTAGATGCAGCGAAATTTTCGGTGTCGGGGTTGAATTGTACAAGACGGTGATGAAGAGGAGAACCAAATCGGATGACTGAAACCTTCGGAAACGCGGAGGAAGTGATGTTGATAACATTGCTTACTGCGTCTCTTGGAATCAACACAAAATTCAGAACTACCAGCAATTGAAGGAATGCAATTTTTAACATCCTGTTGGTTCCTCACATCTCATGATCAACTTAAACGGGATCAACAACAAAAAAGTACGAGGATTGTTCCAAAAATATCCGACCGACTTGCATATTTCTTTCCCGATGTTATTCTACGTCATCGGTGCGTGGTATCCTTCCAACAATACCGAAAGAATTCTACAATACGCTCCCAACGCTTCTTCCAGTTCTAAAAAATCCTTGTATCACCTTTAAAACCTTCGTCGCATTTTTTTCCAACAATTGTTCGTTATCAAATCGGCGCTCTTAAACCGACCCTTTCAATCTTGAGAACAGCCAAGAGCCATAGAAAGCTACATCAGGACAGCAGAATTTCAATAAATGTGCTGGCTTATTATCGTGATAAAGCAACCAATAATCATTTATCAGTATCTGTATCCAATGCCTTCTTTTCGCGCCAGCAATCTTTTCTGAACTTCGACATCATATTACTTGATGATTGTCTGACCTTCAGGTTTCTAATGCACCATATTAGACCTTCATTGACTTGGCATTAATTCGAGTTTAACATCATTTTCCGGGCGTGGCTCAGACTGGGAAAATTTATGTTAGGTTTCGA
The DNA here is from genome assembly GCA_013387265.2 of Cryptolaemus montrouzieri. Classification (NCBI taxonomy): domain Eukaryota; kingdom Metazoa; phylum Arthropoda; class Insecta; order Coleoptera; family Coccinellidae; genus Cryptolaemus; species Cryptolaemus montrouzieri. Next base: position 40,901,709 of record JABFTP020000185.1, on the reverse strand, counting down.
AATAAGCCCATGACTCATCACCAGTTATAAATTTTTAAAGCAAATTTTCATCATTACTCACCATTTTCTGATTATTCTGAGTGATTTCAATATAAAAATTTCTCTGCTCGTTCGTCAGCAGTTTCAGAATGAATTTTGCACAGACTCGAATCATCTGATTCATCATTTCATTTGACTCCTCCAAATACATTATTAAAATCACATTCTAGTTCTCCCACAACAAGTCGACAAACTTCATTGAATGAAAATCACACATAGTCTATGTTATTGCATTTTTGCCATCAAGGTCATCCTGAGCATGGGTCGCTATTAATAGATATGGAGTAGCCATCGTTGAACAGTTTATTTCATTTTTTCATTAGTGTTTTTGCTCGTTCCCAAATGCTTAATTATTTTGTGGTTCCAATTTTTATACCATTCCAGGATATGTTTTGCTCATAAAAATTGCCTGGCAATTGTATTAATTATCGACTGGAGGATTTATGTTTTTCAATGTAATCGCAACAATTAAAAAATCTATAGACATCTAGAGAATAATAATATTATTTCCGAACTACAAAAAGGATGTAGGCAAAGGTATCTAAAGAGCAACTTGTAATTGATTATGTAGCTTTGAGTCAAGCTCATACAGAGCAGCTTTTATTGATTATCAAAAGGCTTTCAATGGTTGTCCCCATTCATTGCTTCAAGAAATTTTAGAAATTTATAAAATTGGCACTTTCGTTAAGTTTTCCACGAAAAATTGGAGAACCAATCTTCTTTTGATCAATACTTAGTCAAACGTTAACACCCATTATCTCGTGAATTAAATGTCACTAATTTCGGATAAGAATTGAAGAATCTATTAGCTAAATTTAAGTTAACTCACTTAATTTATTCAGACGATATTAAATCATATGCTTCTTTATGTAAATGATGAAAAATATCCCGTAGACCATCTGCTAAGTCTGGAGAATGATGCGATAGTCGAAGAACACGAGCACATTGAGCAACTTGAGGAATATAAGATTCAGATGGAGATTGAACTATCCAAAAAAATTCTAAGGAACACGCAAGATATTGGTGGAGAACCGAGAACTAGGCTACAGTCCTCAGCTGGTGGAACAGGTTCTTCATCAAAATTCCTACAGAAGAGGAAAGGAAATAATATCAAGTAAATTCATGCTCTTTATCCTATAGTCTTTTCCTTGTTTTACTAATTTAGAGTAGTTGCTCTTGAGTTCCAAAGAATTGTGTATCCTAAATATTAGGTATCATATCTCACGCAAAAAATTTGTCGTGTCAATAATGGATGCTTATAATAATAATAATAATAATAATATGTGTTTATTTGCAAGTTTCAACAAAAATCTTCACAAATATTCCTGACAGATGCCATTGCATTCCTCAGGATACTTAATTCTATAAATAAACAAATGGTTGAGGTAATACCTCAGAAAAGGTATTACCTGTAGTTGGTGTACATTTCACTAATTACAAGACAGCCTTTAGTATGATGTAAACAGAAATTGCTGTCAGCACTGTATATAACATTCGAGAATGAATTGATTTAATGAAAGGGCCCATATCGGGTTACAATCGAAAAGTTCAAGTTATCTGTCGAAACTAGGTTGGAAGGTCACTATAGGGTCTCAATATCACAATCGGGTTTCAATATCACAATCGGGTTTCAATATCACAATCGGGTTTCAATATCACAATCGGGTTTCAATATCACAATCGGGTTTCAATATCACAATCGGGTTTCAAAGTCAAAATCGAGTTTGTTTGTCAAAATCTGGTATAAATGTCACAGTTTGGTATATTACAGTAGTTCATGTAGCCCAAGGTTAATTTCATATAGCCGATGCATTTATAATGTTATGAAAACACTACGGTCATTATTCAATATCCAAGACTTCAGCACATATTTAAAAGTTTTTGGGTTATTAATGGTTTTAATATGGACAGGAATGATTCTGTACATTCTAGGTCCCAAGTAATCTAAATTTCTTGTTCCGATAGTCTTATCTGCTCGCAGAGTGACATAGTTCATATTTTTATTCCTCGTGCCATAATGATGATCAACAGAACACATAGTGTCTCTATTTCGGTTCAAATCGCAAATTATCCTGAAACTATACAGTTGTATTACATCTAGTATACCAGGTTCCCCAAACAATGCATCACTTGGGTAAGTTCTACACTTATGCATCATTAGTTTCAAGAACCATTTTTGTATAACATCAATTTTTTTCAGATGACAGTCGTATGCGCCACCCCATGCTAGAATACCATATATTAATTGAGACTGGACAAGAGAGTAATAGAGTATTTTCAGTTGTGGCATGTCAAGAAAGTCCTTTAGATATTTAAATGTACTCAATAAAGGTCTTATTTTGTCAACTATAAATTGAGTTTGAAGGTCCCACCTCAAATGCTGATCCAAAACAATGCCAAGATATTTGATTGATTTTCCCTCGCTAACTTGTGTTTCAGAATCAATGAAAAGAGGCCCCAACTCAGGTAATCCGCTGCTGTAAGATGTAAAAGGCAGATATTTTGTTTTCTCAGAATTCAGGGTTAACTTGTTATACTGAAACCATTTTTTTATTATTTTTAAGTCGTTCTCTGCTTTATCCTTTACATCTAGCCAGTTACTAGCCTGATATAGTATAGCAGTGTCGTCTGCGTAGCTTACAATTTCGCCCTCAATTTTCAACATCAATAGCGAGTTGATGTAGATGGTGAAAAGAATGGGTCCAAGAACAGTTCCTGTGGCACCCCATAAGTCATATGTCGAATTTCACTCACCTGCCCATCAATATCGACGACTAGTTCACGATTCGACAAATAACTTTTCAACAAATCATAAGAGAAGCCCCGAAATCCGTAATTATTCAGCTTCTCCAGTAATCTTTTATGGCATACGGTGTCAAATGCCTTCCACAGATCGATAAACACACATAATGACGGCAACTTTTTATCCATATATTTATACACATTCGAAGTGATCTTTTTAATGGCATCCTCTGTAGATTTTCCTGGTCGAAAGCCAAATTGATTAGGAGAAACAATATGAAACTTTTCGAGATACGAATTAATTCGATATGCCATGATTTTCTCCACTATTTTAGCAATAGAAGATATAATTGTTATTGGCCTATAGTTTACCACATTGAATTTTGAACCACTTTTGTATAGTGGTTTGATTATACCAAGTTTCAGAGCATCGGGGAAAACGCCCTTCTCTTATGTTAGAGACCTCGATCCGGTTCTCTTCGAAACAAAAATTGTCCATGATTCCGGGTCGTGTGACACAGTTCTGATAAAAAATTTACTATTTTCCACAACCATATAAGAAGTATCGGGAAAATTTTTGAACAACTAAATATAACTCTGAGCCAATTGAAAACGGATTTTGACTGCATAGTGTTGACCGAAATTTTCTTGGTAGACAATTGTGGTGTGTTTCAGCTTGATGGGTATAGGTCACTTTATAATGAGGGTGAAATCAACAAAAATGATGGTACGATTTTATTCGTTAAAAATGAGTACAAATGGCAGCACGAAATTATTCACGTTGGCAGAATTAAGGTAATTAAGTTGGTGATACTCTCTCAATTCAATGTCACTGGATAGCTCCTTATCCTCGTCAGATTTTGTAGGGGATCTGAAACAGTTTTTACATGGGCGCAGAGGTTCTCTTGATATATCAGTTTTAGTGGGAGATATAAATATTAATACACTTGATTCGGGAGATGATATTGTTAATGAATATTTGAATGCACTCTACGAGGAAGGCTATATCTCGACTATCAATACCTATACTAGAAAGCAGGGTGATACTGTGTCCTGTCTTGACCACATATTTGTGAAGAGTAAGTTTTCCCTAGACAGTTTTTGTCCTGTTGCCTGGCGAATTAACATTACAGATCATAACCCAGTAATTCTTCGTATCACTTTCCCTGAAAAAAATCGTAAGTCTGACGTCAGGCGCAAGGTTCAGTATATGTCTCAAATTAACTACACTCTGTTGGCTGAGAGACGCGAGAGGAGAACTGGGGACATATTTATGTCCCCAGTTCTCCCAGTATCTATATATATATATATATATATATATATATATATATATATATATATATATATATATATATATATATATATATATATATATATATATGACTGTGCAAAGGCTTTCGTTGATACTCTGAAACACCACATAAAATCTTGCACAAAAACTTCGAAAATATTGAGCAAATATTGTAAATGAAATATCTGGATGACAAACGGACTTTTAAAATCAGTGGGTATTAAGAATGATTTATACAGGAGGGTGCATAAGAGATCCTGAAAATACGGCGCTGAAGACTGAATTTAGGAAATATCGTAATCTCTTATATAATTCAATCAGGTCTGCAAAAATAAGTATTTACAAAGACAGATTGGTTCTGACCCAAAAAGTTTATGAACGTGCGTGAAAGATTTGAGTGGAAAGAAGGAGAAGGTTTAACATTGATTTTCTGAGACCGGATGATGAGACTGTGCTAACACACCGGCAGCAAATCGTCGATTGTTTCAACTCCTACTTTGCAGAAATTGGTTCGAAGCTGGCTGCCAAAGTGAGGAGACCGTCTATTCAAGTGCATAGTCCTAAGAGTAGTGTGAATTCCTTCAGTTTTACTGAGATTCTAATTCCCGAGGTTATAAGTGCAATAAACAGTTTAAAGTGCGGAAAATCCCCTGGCAGGGATGGAATAAATTCCGAAACATTAAAACATTGTGTGAATTCATCATCTCTCATTTTAACTTTCGTAATGAATAAGTGTGTAAGTGAAGGAGAGTTTCCCTCTCCCTTCGAATCAGCCATTGTTAAACCTATCTTTAAATCAGGTGATAGAGCGCTACCATCTAATTATAGGCCTACTATTTCTATTATTTCCACTGTCGGTAAAGTTTTCGAAAAAATTTTGAAGAATAAAATTGTGAATTTCTTGGAAAAATACGGGGTATTCTCAAAAAAGCAATATGGCTTTAGGGAGAGGAAATCAACTGAGGACGCACTGATGAACTTACTGTCTTAAATTTATCGGGTCTTAGATGATGGCGTCCTTTCACTCTGTATATTTGTGGATCTGTCCAAGGCGTTCGATACCGTCTCTCATTGTTGTCTGCTTCAAACTCTGCAAAATATAGGTTTCAGAGGAGTGTCATTTAAATTGATGGAGAGTTACCTGAAAAATAGAAAGCAGACTGTAGTGATGGACAATGTCGAGAGCGGGGATAGATATGTACAATATGGTGTTCCTCAGGGCACTGTTTTAGACCCCATATTGTTCTGCATATACATCAATGACCTCTATCACTTGCCTTCTTGTGGAGAAATAGTTTCTTTTTCCGACGATACGGATGTTTTCTTTAGGGGTGACTCCTGGTCATCACTGAAGCGAAGAGTGGAGGAGGGATTTCGGTCAATCTTAAGTTTTTTTAGTGATAAACTACTCACCGTAAATATGGATAAAACATTTTTTGTTCCATTCACCAGTTACGCTTCTCATCTGCCTTATCTTGTTCGGCTGAATATAACCCTGGGAGATGAAAGTTTCGAAATTAAGAGAAGTTTAAGTTTAAAATATTTGGGAGTAACTTTTGACTGTCATCTTCGCTGGAATCTCCACATTGAGTCACTTTTGAGAAAATTCAGAAGAATTCTGCCACTGCTGAAAATCTGTAGGGGCTTCTGCTCGGTGTTCCAGCTGAGAGTTCTCTATTTCTCTTTAGTTCGGTCAATTTTATTGTACGGGATATTGGTCTGGGGTGGGGTGGAGAGTACTCACTTGAAGAAGTTAGAGGTCTTACAGAAGCGATTTATAAAAATTATCTTCGGAAGGGAGGCTACATATCCTTCTGATGGGCTTTACGCCGAAGCTGAAATCATAGACTTGAGGCAGCTATATTTTTTGCGGATTCTGGTTTCACAATTTAATTACAAAACCTGTGAGAGTTTGGTCTCATGCAGTCGTGAGACGAGACATGCCATAAGTAGTTATGATGATGATGAGAATGCGTAAAATGGTTAGTGAGAGATCATTCTTGTAATTAGCACCTAGAACGTTCAATCTTTTACCTGCTGAAGTAAAAAATATAAACTCAATCAAGAGGAGAGTGAGGTGGTGTCTCCCTCGGTCCTTCGCTTTCAATAGTGAAGATTTGAAGAATTCATTGCCGATGTGAATGGGTATCTGCCTGGTTCTCGAGAAATGAGATTGAGAGATTGTTGTCGAATGAAAAAGTTCTTGTGATGCTTTTTGAGTTGCGAGATGTATCGAAAAAAATTTGTAAATAAAAATAGTTCATTTCAAGAATTTTTACAAGATAAAAAATCTTTATTACTATTGGCTTACTTGTGTGACATATTTCCACATTTTAATGACTTTACTACGAGTTTATAAGACCGTAACAAAAATATTTTACTAATGACAGATAAAGTCACAGCCTTTATCAAGAAGCTTAGTGTTTGTATTATTCGTCTTCAGAAAAGAAATTTTGATTCATTCACTGCAACTTCTGATTATATTAATAAAAATTCAGTTATTGACCCCCCGTTGGAGAGCTTAAAAACGCATTAAGGTGAATTGAAGATTCAGTCACAAGAATATATTCCAAATGGCAATCTCAAGATTTAGATCAATTGGCTTGAACAACAAAGTGAGTACGGAAGCCTAGTAACAGAAGCTTTGAAAACATTGATATCCTCTACTACTTCTTTCTGATGCGAAAAAGGTTTCTCGTCGATGGTGGCTTTGAAAACTAGATACAGAAATCGTCTGTTATCATTCGGAAATAATTAACTCATGATTATTTGCTAATATGATCCACGTATAGAAATACTTTTAAGTAAGATGCATAAAGTTGAATAAAATTGGGGATATGAATTAAGAAAAAGAAGAATATTCAGTTAGTACCTACTGGTTCTGGAGTGTTATAAGCGAGAATATTGATGATTTCTGTGGACTGTATATAAAAAACTCATAGGAGAAACTGATACGCTAAATTGTATCATTCAGTTATGAGTGCTGAACGAAAAATATATATAAAATTTACGAAAGATTGAAAGAAACGAATGTAACGAGATTGTTCAATTATTGTCTTGACTTACTTATAGAGGAGACCCAGGATGCGAACAGCTATGCATTCAAACTCAGTTCACAATCACTATAGGGCACTAGGTCTTATGCACTGTAGTTTCACTGCAGTCCAGGCCTGGAAAATGTCTTAGTTTGGGTTTTAATGATTTATAAGGTAAATGTATTTCAATAGTCTTTTATGTCACAATAGACAAACTTGATTCCACATGGAAGTGAAAACGATGTTTTTTGGCGCAACTGCAATTCATATAAGCGAGCCTTAGCCGGCTCGGTGGCGTATGGGATATGATGCTCGTCTCCTACGTAGAGTTACCTGGGTTCAATCCCCACAAAGTCGGTGCGATTTTTCGGATTCTGGGAATCGCTTGAGTGTCCATCTTTCGGAGGAGATGCAAAGCTGTCGGTCCTGTCTAACAGAGATGTGTTGGACATTAAAGATCCCTTCCCTCGACACGAGAGGGGTTCGGCAAAATTCCCGGGTTAGTGAGGTGACAGAATTCCCCGGTGTGTCATTAGCCGAAAGGCAAAAATAGAGCACGTTAAAGGAAAAACAAACAAACAAACAAACAAGCGAGTCTTATATTTCGAGCGGCACTATACGGTCGATAGTACTCTCTGTAGCAGACTGGTTGGCGCGCTACCCTGAGGCACGATTTCCATTCACAGATGTGCGGGAAATTGAAAACCGATAAAGAGCGCCAAGACAATATGTATTTGAATTTTAATTTAATGTAACGAATTTTGAATGCCGTGAAATCGGAAGAAAAAGTTCTCTCGCTTAACTTCCAGTCTGATGAAAGCAAACACAACGAAAAAATGTACATTAAAAAATAAGTTGGTTTGTACGAAATCAATGTTAAATGTGAAAAAAAAAATTAAAAATTTAAAAATTAAAAATTCTTAAACTCAAAATTGAAGACGAAACAGGTTCTAATATATTAGGTACATTATTTTTGAATGAAGGGATATTCAATATGCGTGTGAAGAAAAATAGTTTGAACATATCGGGTGTGAATGATTTTATGTAAAATCCCATAACTTTGTTATTTGGAGAGATAGGAGATGGGTGTCAAAGAAAAACATTATATGGATCAAATGAGCCTGCTTGTTCATACTTCTGTTTTACATTTGGTGTCTCGATGAAGATGATAAGGAACATATTTTATCTTCTTTCTTCCAATGGCACACACAGAATACGGTTTCATTATCATGTTTCTTCAGTTATGTTCAGTAATGTTGTGTAGTTTTATTTATTGAATAAATAATTTTTTACACAAGCCAACAAGCCAAGTTCTCGAGAGCAGTGAGTAGTAATAAGATTTGAATTTTTAATTGTACAATAATTTTAAAAATCAGATATTATTTTTTCATTTAAATAAAACTATGATGTTAACCACCAATTTCACCATATATAATATTGTGACGCATTTCACTCTAGTGTGGCTTCTTCAGATAAGTAGTACATTTGAATTGATTATATTGGTAAGAGCAGGAAACCTAAATAGATGGAAAATGCAAACTGGGTTGCTCCTTTCAAAAACTGAAATGTGTCGAATTCATGTCTAAGTTAATTTCCGCAATTTTCCTGTTTACTGATTTTGAATACTTCCCATAGGTTTAGTTTTAATCTATTATTTTCATTATGTTAAATATCAAAATTATCATTGAAAGTATGATTTTCTTCTAGTACAGTCAAAACTTGATATAGCGACATAGGAGGGTCCCCTAATATAGTTTCCGACGTTTCGCCGATAGTTGTATAAGTAGAACATATACACAAATAGTTATATTATAATAAGTATCTATCCAGTATAGCTATAGGTTATATATGTGAACTTGTTATCAAATGAAATGTCAAAAAGAAATATGAATATTTGAAAATATTTTTCTGGAATTTAATAGTTGAATCTTTGTTTAAAATTGTATAGTTTCGGACGAAATGAAATTTAGAGTTTTAAATAGGTAGTCATTTTTATTTAACGCAATAACAGTATTACCCTTATCTGCTTTTGTAAAAATAACTTCATTTAGTTGAGATTTTTGTTTGATGGCCTTTAAAATATTTTGTTCTCTACTCGGTTTAAAGTCAGCTAATGATTCATTTTTATAATGTTAGATGCTAAATATTTAAGGTGAGTGTTATTAGGAATATTTTTCAGAGAAATTTCAGTATCTATGCCAAGTTCCTCTAAATAAGATTTTATCTTGTTTGATTTGATATTGTGTTTAAAACCTTTCTCCAAGAGATTTGTTTCATCAGTTGTGAAATTAGTATCAGAAAGGTTAACGAATCTATCAAAAATTGATGGTCAGAAAATTTAGTTTTACGTGGAGTAGGTTTCGGTTTTCGTGACACGAGAAACTTTAATTTGCGGTATTGGATGGTATATTTAATATGTATTATTGATCTAATTTTGAATCTATTATTGTAATCTAATGAATCGAATTCAAGTGGATGAAGTCTGTACAATAACTCGGTATGAATTACCTTGAGATAAATATTGTAGATGTCTCGTTTGTGGAACAAAATCTTGCATTCTGATTTGATCCATATCTTCTGTCCAGAGATAACTGCTCTTCGAGCTGCATAACTGTTGTTGTTGGTCTTGAGTTTGATGTATTTAGGACACACTTTACTCTTTAAACACGTGGTTAAAAACCACAGGTTTTGGGATGCTATAGCATTTTAAGTAACAACTTAAAATACCAAAGGACCAAAAAGCTTGTATTCGCTTTCTTCAATATTTGAATTGTGGAGGCCGTTACTTGATGTAGATCCATGATATAAATGAGATAAAAAACACAAGGTTTAACTTTAATCTACACTTCATTTGAAAAAATTCGACGACGTTTCGCTGACACAGCAGCTTTATCAAGAATGAAAAACAGAATGAAGAGTATGGTATTATAAACAAATCGTAGAACAAGTTGGATGAATAACAGGAAAATCCACACCAAGCCATTGTACAGTTAGTATGAAAGGTAATAAAAACTAATCAAACAAGTTAAGTAGGGGTGAGTAATTCACATCTACCTGTTCATTCAAAAGCTTGTTCTTGATAAAGCTGCTGTGTCAGCGAAACGCCGTCGAATTTTTTCAAATAAAGTGTAGATTAAAATTGAACCTTGTGTTTTTTATCTCATCTATATCATGGATTTACATCAAGTAACGGCCTCCACAATTCAAATGTTGAAGAAAGCGAATACAAGCTTTTTGGCCCTTTGGTATTTTAAGTTGTTACTTAAAAATGCTATAACATCCCAAAATCTGTGGTTTTTAACCACGTGTTTAAAGAGTGAAGTGTGTCCTAAATACATCAAACTCAAGACCAACAACAACAGTTATGCAGCTCGAAGAGCAGTTATCTCTGGACAGAAGATATGGATCAAATCAGAATGCAAGATTTTGTTCCACAAACGAGACATCTACAATATTTATCTCAAGGTAATTCATACCGAGTTATTGTACAGACTTCATCCACTTGAATTTGATTCATTAGATTACAATAATAGATTCAAAATTAGATCAATAATACATAATAAAAATACCATCCAATACCGCAAATTAAAGTTTCTCGTGTCACGAAAACCGAAACCTACTCCACGTAAAACTAAATTTTCTGACCATCAATTTTTGATAGATTCGTTAACCTTTCTGATACTAATTTCACAACTGATGAAACAAATCTTATGGAGAAAGGTTTCAAACACAATATTAAATCAGACAAGATAAAATCTGATTTAGAGGAACTTGGCATAGATACTGAAATTTCTCTGAAAAATATTCCTAATAACACTCACCTTAAATATTTAGCATCTAACATTATAAAAATGAATCATTAGCTGACTTTAAACCGAGTAAAGAACAAAATATTTTAAAGGCCATCAAACAAAAATCTCAACTAAATGAAGTTATTTTTACAAAAGCGTTAAATAAAAATGACTACCTATTTAAAACTCTAAATTTCATTTCGTCCGGAAACTATACAATTTTAAACAAAGATCCAACTATTAAATTCCAGAAAAATATTAAAATTGCAATAAATGACGCAAAATCTTTAATTAAAGCAATAGATAAATACAAATTAATTTTACCAAACCTCAACCACCTCAACTGTATTCACTCATTAAATTGCATAAAGTAAATAACCCCGTTAGACCAGTCGTATCTTACGTTACAGCCCCAGCCGTGAAATTGTCGCACTACCTTATAGATATCATTAAAAATTATTGTTCATTCAAATGAAAAATTCTTTCGAATTGATAAATAACATAAAAACGTTAACCTACCACCTAACGCAAAATTTATTTCGTTTGATGTTGAGAATTTATACCCAAGTGTTCCTCCAGGTGATGTCAAAATATTAATCGAAAACATGTTGAATTCGAATCATGTTAACCACATAATTAAATCAGAAATATTGAATCTGTTGGACGTTTGCATTGAACAAAATTATTTTTCTTTCAACAACATCTATTACAGTAGTGAAAATGGTTTGATCATGGGAAATCCTTTGAGTCCACTTTTAGCAGAGATTTTTATGAATAATATTGAACAGAAAATTCATACACATCCACTCATTTCCAAATTTCTTTATTGGTATAGATACGTTGACGACATCTTAGTATGTTTCATTGGAACTACTCGTCAATTAGACTTATTTCTTAATTTCATTAATTCCATCCATTTGAACATTAAATTCACGATAGAAATTGAACAGAACGATTCCATTAATTTTTTGGACTTAAAAATCACTAAACAAAATAATAATCATGTTTTTTCGGTCTTTCGTAAACCAACACATACTGATACAATTATACATAACTACTCATTACATCCAATTCAACACAAAGTTGCAGCTTTAAACAGCATGGTACATCGGTTACTCAATTTACCTTTATCAGTAGAAGATTATAATAAAGAGTTAAACATCATCAAACAGATTAATAATTCATATAATCCGGATATGATAGATCTAATCATTCGTAAAAACTGTATCAGAAAGCAATAAATGAAGTATATCCTATTCATAAAGACTATAAAATATTCAACAGTTTAACATTCTGCGGTTCTGCAAGTACAAATATTAAATCCTTTCTCGTCAAACAAAATCTTAATATAACTTTCAAAACTTCTAATAACTTAGGTAAACATATTAAAAATAATAAATCTCGTGTTGAAAAATCAAGTAAATCAGGAATCTATAAACTCAATTGCGGTTCTTGTGTTAAAATTTATATCGGTAGGACCTATAGGAGTTTTGGCATAAGAACATCTGAACATAAACGTAGCTTCGATAAAAATAAATCTGATTCAAATTATTCAAACCACCTAATAAAAGAAAACCATTCATTCAATAAAAACTTTGACATATTACATATAAAATCAAAAAGTTCAAAATTAGATCTCCTAGAAGCATTAGAAATAAATAGATACAAACATTCGGACAAGCTTTTGAATGAACAGGTAGATGTGAATTACTACCCTACTACTTGTTTAATTAGTTTTTATTACCTTTCATACTAACTGTACAATGGCTCGGTGTGGATTTTCCTGTTATTCATCCAACTTGTTCTACGATTTGTTTATAATACCATACTCTTCATTCTGTTTTTCATTCTTGATAAAGCTGCTGTGTCAGCGAAACGTCGTCGAATTTTTTCAAATGAAGTGTAGATTAAAGTTAAACCTTGTGTTTTTTATCTCATTTATATAAATATTTATTTAGAAATGATTATTGTACAAAATGTACTTAGCTGCCTACTGTACAGGTTATAAGACTACGGTAGTTTTCAAATAATCAGTCATTTTATTCTGCTTTTCAAGCTAAGTCTCAAATATGCTTTGCATTTTACGTTTCATGATTCTCGGATGACAAGTATCAGTATTAAACTGACCGTTAAAGGCAACAAATGATTGCAAAACTGTTATAGCGTTAAGAGCCTCGGAAACTGTTGTTAGCTGAAACTATTCTTCAGGGTCTTGCTGGTCTTCGTTTCCTTCGTCAGTGAGCTAGTGGTATGTTGTCATCTTCATCTGTAGGAGATCGTATCATTCTCGCTTGCGGAATATCATCGTCGTCCTCCGAAGAGAGATCTTTGAAACCTGCATGGCGAAAGTAGTTGGCTATAGTGGTCTGCGTGACCTTTTCCCAAGCTTCCGACATCATTAGAATTACATCCAGAACACTAAGACTTTCTGTATCTTCGCCGTTTTCCATATTTTGTATCATTTGTAGCATTTTTGTTTTCTATATTGTGTTTTTGAAGGTTTTTTTACTCCTTGGTTCATAGGCTGTAAAGGAGAGGTGACATTCCGCTGTAAAAGACAAGCTTTATGCATTTCTGATTGGAGACTATAGGCTGAGCAGAACAGTTGCCAACTGGGAGAAGAATTTTGTTCCCTCTAGACTTCAATTCATTTTTCAAGAATTTGCGATGTCATCCAGGACTTAGTCCTGTTTCCATAAGTTACAGGCAAAGAGTGAATATTCTTAAAGCAATGCGGTTTCTTAGCTTTCCCTATCACTAAAAGTTCTCTTCTACTGAACCACTCATGTTTGCCGCAACCAATACTGTAACTCTTGTTTTGGAGAACTTTCCTCCCTTACATTCCCTGCCTCTGAATTAAAGAATTGTGAGGAGTTAAATTGTAAAACAGTCCAGTTTCATCAGCATTAAAGATTTCCTCTGGTGTGTATCCTTTTCACAGCGCAGGCCATTTATGAGAGAGCCAGTCTTCAGTCACTTCTTCCGGAACGTCAGCCGCTTCACCGCAAACTTTTCCTACCACAATATTATGACGAGCACGAAAACGTTGTACCCAAGCCGATGAACATTCAAAACTTTTCTTACCCATAAGACGAGCAAAGTCGTTGGCTTTTTGTTGCAGAATCGGACCACTTGTTGTTTGCCCTCTGGGGGCGTTCAAGTATTACGTAAGCACTATGGGGGCGGGGGGTGCAGGGGGTCTTTGCTTTGCTCTTTTTTTATGATATGGTGGGTAGGGGGGTCTAGATGATGAATACGTCATCTGTACCTATTTACTTCTTTACACATATGGCAAACCATAGATTGTCTATGCTTGAAAACGGAAGGCATTTTCGGGGACTCCCCTACAACAAGTAATGCATGAACTCTCTTAGAACCGAGTAGAGGAATTTTACCGCGCTCTATTCACTTGTTCAAACTTCTGCGTCAGTGTTTACCCACGTTGTATCGTTTGGATATAACGACGAGTAGGTAGACGTATTCTCAGTATAACAAAGCAAGTTAACATTGGTATTACCTTTACTTCAATTAGCCAAAGTTTAATGTTTAATTAAAATGTCGTTCCAAATAGACAAATCCAAGTTATACTAAAGAACGTTTGAAAGTTTTAAAAAATCTCATACAAATATGAAAGTACAAAATATACAGAAGTTAGTTAACGACGAGTGGCGTAATTATAAAATACAAAGCAAAGTCCGACAAGGAGCTTGATATTATTGTATCGAAGAGAATTGAAGAAGAATTGCAAGCAGCTACTAAAAATGATTCCAATCAACTACATTTTTTTCCAAGGTGAGACTAATGAAAACCTTTTATAAGTATGAATACTACATAGAAATATTAGGAATCGTCAAAACTTCCTCTTTTATTCTAGTTAATTTAGACGATCATTAAAAATATTATGGCCCAACTCAAAGTATATTCATTATATTAAATTTATTCTATATGATTGTCTCTGACGATTGGTTACAAAAATACAGGGTGTTACTTTACTGTGAGTATTTGATGGCTTTCATTCCCGACTGTGCTCTTTAAATGCAGTTTTTTTATGTAGGCTAAAGAAGTCTTTTGATACAATATGTAACAGGATTAAGAAACAAAAAATAATTGTATATTAATAATTATATAATTAATAAGTTTTTCTCTGAAAAAGGTAGGTATATAATAGTTTTTGGGTTTTTGAATTTGGGAGACTTTTACTAGGTAAAATTCCATTGTCAATAATAAAAAACAAGTACTGTGTTTTAAGGAATTTTACTTAATAATTGCGATTCGTAACGCGTTTCACTACTCCGTAGCTTCTTCAGACGAATAAATTTAAATTTAATTAATATAATTTAAATTTTTGGGTTCTCAGCACTGTTCATATTAAATGAAAACACACAACCATGGATTAATGAATTTTAATTAAAAACAGTATGTACTCACTACAGTGGGTAAAATGAAAATTACCCTTTTAGTCACATCTTTATATTTTTGTAGATTAATAAGATAATCTATTAGTAGTACCTTTAGAATGTTTGCTTGCAGAAAAGACACAAATTATATAACCTGCTTCAAATACTGAAGAACAGGAAGAAGATAAATTAAAACTCAGTGTTGAATCAGAACAGCAATGCGAAAACAAAGAAATACAGATGAATAGAGAGCGAAACCTTTTCAGGAAGCTATGAAAAATAAGATTGCTCTACTCGAAAAAAATCGAAAAATATTTGGAAGTGCAGCAGATGATAAAAGACGAACGGAATCTATTCGCAGCGTAAAAAGTCTTGATAAACTCACACAAGAATTACGTAAAATAGGATTTTACATTAGTCGAAGTGGAACATATCTTCGTTTGATTCCCAGAAAATCTAATTCTGCAGAGGGACGCAGACATGTATCTACAGTCCCTATTAAGCTCATTCGGACTGATCACCACAAAAGCCACTCAGCTAGCAATTTCGCCGAAACATCAATCCATTATTTAGAGAACATAGCATTCATACTTGGACCAGATCAAGTATTTTTCATGTCCTAAGATGATAAAGCTCGGGTCTCTATTGGACTAACTGTGGCAAATAAGCAAGCACCTCTTCTAATGCATATGGAATATAAAATCAAATTGCCTGATCATGAGTGGGTAATCACTTCCGGTATGCTAGGACGACCGTAAGCCGTTAGATATTCTGGCCCAACATACATCGATATTCGAAGTGGAAAACATAGTATATTTTCTGATTATACGCATGCTCGGGATTTTGAGACGCTTCTTGACCTTTAAGAGTTTCAACCGTGGTTTGTTAAAACCGGTGGTGATCATTACTGTTGATGGACGCCCAGATGAAAACCCGCGCTATCAAAAAGTCATAGGGTTTGCTATACAACACTTCACACGACATGATCTCGATGCATTGCATGCATTTTTAGCCACCAATGCTCCTGGGCGAAGTGTGTATAACAGAGTTATGGAAATTGATAGCTACCATGTTACTGCAAAATGTGTTGGGCCGGTATTCGGAACATGTGCGTGAGAGCCAATACTTGCTGCAAATTGTGTTAAATAATTGCAAAAAATCTGCTTACGTAATACTTGAACGGCCCCTCTGATGTTGAAACCAAGTTAATAAAGCATCTTCCATATATTTATTTTCACTTGTCCTCGATCGTTGAGGATTTATAGAGTCGTTTTCGAAAAGAGCTTTCATTTTATCTCTATTCTTCGGAATCGTTGATATTGTAGAGTGCAAAACTCCACATACCTTTGCAATTTCACTATTTGACTTGCCGTTCTCTAATCTCCATATGATATTTGATTTTTCTTCAATGTTAAACACTTTCCTCTTTTTTGCGACATGTTAACGCATAAATACACGATCTAATCAAAGCTGAAACTCATAAATGAAGCTGTCACTCACGCAGTCAATTAGGGCACTTAACAATAGATGTGAAATATGCAAGGTCAAATGACCGGGTAGAGTTCCGGATAGGGAGGGGGAAAGTGCGTAGGTAATAATACTTCTAAATATTCCTTCAATCATATTGTTTATAATTACCTGATTTGCTTCCTTCATCAATTCAATAGAGAGTTATCCGTTCTGCAAACTATATTCGAATTACGAGATGAGACTCTAAATTTTTGGGTTCACCACTATACATTAATACATTGTATTTTCCATGGGTCCCTAATATCTGGATAAACCTCACGGATTTCATGTTGAAATTTTTTAGGAGAAAGCAGACTGCCAATCATACTAGAATTAAAACCATCATTGAACGCTATTTGTTGTATAATATTGAGCTCTTTTAAGAAATTATTTTCTGGCATTGGTATCTTGATGGTTCTATAAGCAGCTACTTTATACTGATATGGATGAACGGAAGAATTAAATGGTAATATCTGTATGGGATGGTTTATGAAAAATAGAAAAACCATATCTGGGTGTGGTCAATTTTGATTACAGTTGAATCTAAAAAATTAATGGAATTCTCAGTTTCCTTTTCCAAAGTGAATTTCTTATTAGAGTTGATTAAATTTGTGAAGGTAAATGCTGTCAAACATATCTGAAGTTTCCTTTTCCCTTAGATAGACTTTTTAATTGGTTGCACAGTGGAGAGCGCTTTTCAATGGTTAGTTCATCAAAGGTCTCGCGGAGTGAACATCATGAAGTACACTCTGTGCAACAATTATTTGGTATCTCAACTGCTCTGAAATCTCCTATCGCAAAGCGTGTCCATCATTATCCGTTCAAATTTGTACCTGAAAATCTTAATGCGGATTGTATTTTGCCGATCGTCAGGCCATGCGACCTTTCTATCTCCCTTACTCCGAACAGTTTCTCTGTTTGTATTTGGTCATACTCCCAAAAATTGCTGCAATTTTTCCTAAGTTTGTTGGACTGTACTAAAAGAACTTATTATTATTAACTTATATTAGTGTATCTAGTCTAAATTTAAAGTTATAATTTTGAAACGAATGTCAAAATAATTTCGCAAATTTTTCTATAAATCACTAAAGATCCACGAAGTAATAATATATCTAGAATCTAGAACATCACTTAGAAGACCGAACCTGGCCATTGGGGCTCTCTCGGTCAAACAGAGAGGAATTGTTATGTTGAGTTCGAATATTGAAGGATTTCCAAGGATAAATGCGATTATACTTCAAAATTGGCAAGCAAGAACAAGGTGGAAGTGAGTATGCTTCAGGAGACTCGTACTGCGACGGAAGAACAGAACGGAAATATCGTAAGTTATGTACTTTTTGATTATCTCCTCAGTCCAACTTATGGCCTTGGTTGATATGTAAAAGCAGAAGGGCGAGTGGTGTTTTCTATGATGCGTTCAAATTTTTGATGTGTTTGTCGTTAATATTTATATATCTCCTGGCGAAATCTGACTCATCAATTTCGATATTATATTTCCCCATCCTGCTATCTATTGTGGTAACTTCAACTGCCATCACAATCAATGGAATTATACTGAAAACGACATGAGTTGAATGGATGGAAACAAATAATTTTCAACTTGTATTCGATGCGAAGGCAAAGGGCACTTTTCATTCTGCCAGGTGGAATCGCGACTATAATCCTGCTCTTTGTCTGGTTTCTAACGGCTCTGAATTGTTTCCTCTACCTGTTCGTCGTACTTTCAGATTTTCCTCACAGTCAACACAAGCCAGTTATTATTTTGTTAGGTTTTCAATTCACATTTGCAGATTCATTAGAAAAACCAAGAAGGAATTTCAAAAAAGCTCGTTGGAATGATTTCACTAAACAGGTAGATAGTGATTTGAGATGGGTTCCCTCCTTGAGTAGAAATTATTCCCGGTTTATAGGAGTTGTCCAAAATGCTGCTAAAAAACATATTCCCAGAGGCTTTCGAAAGGATTATATACCAGGGTGGTCAGAGGAATCAAATGTTTTTACAAGGATTATCCTTCCAGTGGGAAAAGCCTATGCGCTCCTTAGTTCTTTGGATGATAGCAGAAAGAATAAATGGAATGAGTTAATGAATGGTATGAATTTTCGTCATTCTAGTAGAAGTTCCTGGAATTTGTTGAGGAAATTAGGCAATGCTGATCCCGTTTCAAAACTCCGTCTAATATGAATCCGAATTCTGTAGCATCTAGGCTTGTTTACGTCTCTAAAAGTGTGAAGATTAGTAGATATGACAGGAATAGAATGAAACGAATCTTACATTAAAAGGGCGGGATGCTATCACAGTAGAGGATTTATCGAAAACTTTCGAGGAAGAGGAGCTCAAATCTGCAATAAAATCTACTAAAGTTCGTAAAGCTCCAGGATTTGATGGTATTTTCCTGAATTTTTAAAATCTAGGAAATAACGCTAAAAAGTGGTTACAATGACATACTCAGCTCAGGTAGTATTCCCGTTGAATTTAGAAAGGCTACAGTTATTGCCATTCTCCAACCTGGAAAAATTCAGAACTTCCTAGTAGTTATAGACCTAACAGCTTACTTTCTTATTTGGTCGATTGACTTATTGCATACACGGGTGAAGGCCGTTGATATTTGGAAAACTGAATGGCAGGAAGTTGATGTTTTCAATAAAGTTCTCATAGAGGATCCTTCCAAAAGGGCTGCAGGTTTCGATATAAGTAGAAAAATTGGTGTTCATTAAATCGTCTAAGGACAGGACATGGTCGTAGTAACAGTATGTTGTTCAAATAGAATACTGTAGAAAGTCCGGCATGTGAATGTGACGCAGCTGAAGAAACAATAAGACATTTAGTCCTCGATTGTCCTATCTACCATTTTACGGGTGGTTTTCAAGAAATTCATCCCATTTTTGAACCTTGAAGTTATTATGGGCTACACCCCGAATGGTGTATGAGATGTTCCCTGTTGAAAAACAACGGAGCATTAGTTAAGTTCTTAGGTAAGGCTAGGACTGCACCCCTTAGGGCTTTTTTTCCCATGGTGTATGAGATGAGATTAGATATAAGAGTTAGGTATGTTCGATGAAATATTTTTCTGCTGGTTTTCTTTTTCCATTGTTACAGATTTTTCCTGTCCCAAACCCTCTTCCTTTTCACCCTTGTCTTCGTGAAGAAGTCCTGGAAATCATGGAGTGCAAGATGAGAATGAGAGAATGAAGCTGCTAAGCAGAAAAATTTGTTGGTACTCTTTTGTACACACGACACTAACACAACATAAACAGACAAGCTATTGCTAGTGCAATAGCGACAACTAGCAATAGCGACAGGGAAACCAGTTTTTCCAAAGGTTTTTCAGTCGTTTATTTAATCATACGCAAGATAGTATGGTTCCCTGAGCTCACACTTTAGGGGCAATCGTACGAGGCATGATGCGAGTTTAGATGCCTGATTAAGGAACGGGCATGGTCTGTTCTTTCCGCTGGTATTCTATTTATTCGCTTGTTTTTCATGATTGTGTTTTTCTGACACACTACAAAATTATAGATATAAGCATTTATTGGAAATACAATTATACGAATTTTTGTAAATACTTTCTTTTCAAAAGAATATATATATATATATATACAGAGATATCCACCGGGACCGTCCGTTAAAACTTTTCGAGTTACAATTACAATATCAAGCTAAAATTTTATACGCGGCCATAACTAGCGATTCCCAATTGAAGTGAAATATTTTAAATGGCAATCTACCTTTTTATTATACATCTAGAACCGACATTTGAGCAAGGCATAAAATACCCAAGTTGTTGGCACTTATCTGTCAAAACTTTTGACAGATTCAATTATTTTATTATAAACTCGATTTTCGAGGAACATTCAAGAAAATTGTAGCTCGTAGATCTTTTGCACTACAGACACAATTTTTGCTTGGGTGGATAGAATAAGGATCAAGGAATTTTTAAGCAATCTACACATGTCAAATGTTTATTGCGTTGTTTTGTATGATTTTTTCAATTTGGCCTTTTTCAAACAGCAATAACTCAATTTTTTCAAATTGCACGTGCCAATATTTATATCGCCATCAGATGAAGCGTCAAATTTCAGATGGAATTGTATCAGCATGTACTATACCCATCTCTTATAGTTCCAAAATAATTTGGGAATATATTGAATTTTGATGATTTTGCAAGAACTAACAGAGAATGCTTTGAAATATTTGAATCAAGTAGCTGAACTGGCTACGCTCACCTGACAGGTGCCTAAAATTAATGTACTTGTCACTTCGTTCATTCGAATTTGATATTTCAACAAGAATTGTTGGTAATTTGAAGTGAAAATTTTGAAAAACACCAGATTGATAATAAAATGGCTGATTATTCAAACGAGGATATGTTTAATCTCTTTTTAATTCATGGCGAATGTCAAAAAGTGGTAGAAAGAACTTGCAGGCAATTCAATAACCAATTTCCAAATTTGGCGCCTATGAGTAAAACAAAATTTCGAAGGATTAGAAGCAATTTTCTGCAATTTGGAGGAACAAAATACATAGAAACTAGAAGAAAACCAATTCTCGAGGACGACGACAATCAAATTAATACGCTAGAGTATTTTCGTGCCAATCCACATGCGTCCATTAAGTCAGCATCAATGAATATTGGATTGAGTTATACTTCCATTCAAAGGATCCTTAAGAAACATAACATGCATTTATCAGACTGAAAAATTGAAACCAGCTGACCTTCCCAAGCGGCTAAATTTCTGTGAAAATTTATTAATTCGGCTTCAAGAAGATGAGACAATTCTGCAAAAATTATATGGTCTGATGAAGCCAAGTTCAATGAAAGTAGAATAACCAACAGGAGAAATCGACATTTTGGGCCATAGAAAATCCACATTTCATTGAGGTTATTGATTTCCAAAATAAATTCAGCGTGAACGTTTTTGCAATTTTAATGAATGATTTGTTGGCTTATCACATTTATGAGGAAAATCTTAATGGGCAAAGATACCTGGAAATTTTGAGAGGAACATTAGCAAATTTTTAGATGGATTACTCCTTAACATTCTGAGGGATTGCTATTACCAAATGGATGGTGCACCAGCACATAAAACACGAGCTGTAGATCGGCAGCTAACAGAAATGTTCGAGGATAGATGGTGGGGTAATCAAGGACCAAATTTATGGCCTCCGCGTTCTCCGGACCTAACGCCCTTGTGATTTTTATTTATGGGGCAAAATCAAGAGTCAAGTGTATCTTATTCCTGTAAGAAGTAAAGAAGAGTTACTAGAGCGCATTCATAATGCTTTTCGTATACGACCTGTCAAGTGTATGGAGCAAAATGGGGCCCATATTGAACATTTATTCAGATCGTGAATCAGTTTTCTTCTATGATGTTTGCTATCATTTATTCGTATTAATGTAATTATCTTCGATGATTGGTTTTCGCTTAGTTCCTACAATTTTTATTCATCCGAATTGTAGAAAATTGCTTCTAATGCTTCGAAATTTCATTTTACTCATAGACTATAAATTTGGAAATGGGTTATTGAATTGCCTGCAATTTCTACCCACTACTTTTTGACATTCTAAAATGAATTAAAAAAGATTAAATATATTTTCGTTTGAATAACCAGTGGTTTTATTCCAAATGTGTTGTATCTTTTGGATATTTTCAATCTAAAATAACAACAATTCTTGTTGAGATATCAAATTCGAATGAACGAAGTAACAAGTACATTAATTTTAGACACCTGTCAAGTGAGCGTAGCCACTTGATTCAAATATTTCAAACATTCTCTGTAAGTTCTTGCAAAATCATCAAAATTCAATATATTCCCAAATTATTTCGGAACTATAAGAGATGGGTATAGCAATAAACATTTGACATGTGAAGATTGCCTGAAAAATTCCTTGATCCTTCTTCTATCCACCCAAGCAAAAATTGTGTCTGTTGTGCAAAAGATCTAGGAGCTACAATTTTTTAAATGTTTCTCAAAAATCGAGTCTATAACAAAATAATTAAATCTGTCAAAAGTTTTGACAGATAAGTGTTAACAACTTGGGTATTTTATGCCTTGCTCAAATGTCGGTTCTAGATGTATAATAAAAAGGTAGATTGCCACTGAAATAACAAAGTGATGACCCACTTCCGGTATAATCGGAAATGGTATCATTTCGAAAATATTTCACTCTAATTGGAAATCGTTAGTTATGGCCGCGTAGAAAATTTCAGCTTGATATTGTAATTGGAACTTAAAAGGTTTTTAACGGACGGTCCTGTGGATATCCTGTATATATATATATATATATATATATATATATATATATATATATATATATATATATATATATATATATATATATATATAAATTGAATATACCTTTCAGAACTGATGACTCTCTAAGGAGATATATCATTCATGTAGGAAACAAATCAGGTATTCATAAACTCTCCTGTTGAAGTTGTGATAAAATTTATATGGGTATAACGTTCAGAAATTTTAATATTATGATATCGTAATATAAACACAGTTTTTCAACAAAAATCAGATTCTCATTATCCATATCATCCACTAGAAGGAGACTATACTTTTAATAATGATTTTGATATTTTACATAATGAAAGTAATAGATTGTAACTTAACCTATGTTATGCATTGGAAACCAAAAATTCCGGAAATTTACCTAATAGTAACTTAGTCAATTGAACCTGAATTCGTTACCATTATTTAATCTTTTCAGTTCTTTGAAGAAAGAATCCCGTTGAGATTTTCTTCCTATAAAACTAAGTACCTGCTTTGACCAATGTATTATATACGGCACATCATCTTTTACTACTTATCTAAAAAGGCTACAGTGTGGAGAAAAGCCTTTTGAGTTTGTCAATATAGTGAGAATTTGAACATCATAATTTAATTTATTTACAAAATGTATATCAATTTTCATCGAGTAACGACAAATCATTATTTTTTAAAGTTTTGACTTCTGGCAGCAGACGTCAATGCAACCTGTTTGAATTTTTCATTGATATAACAGAGGTAAACCGTATCCTGCAATAAGCTTGAATAGTGCATAATACCAATGATAATAATAATAATCAGAATTATATATTATCTTTAATTATGATAATAATTATTATACAGGGTTAGGCAAAGTACCGGAACGGTTAATTATCTCAGTTATTTACCGAGCAATTTTTTTGATAATCGGTATTCCTACATTGCTAAACATAAAAAACACAGTGTTGATATTTTGTGCTCGCTAGTGTTTCAGGTGTAGCCGGAAATGGCCAAAAAATGTCAATTTCAAATGTAACACCCTACATGTTTATTTATTTTCAGATTCAGAGAAGAAAACTTTCTTAGAAACAATCAACGAAAAACATTTTCTTTCAATGTCGAGTTCATAAAAAATTAATATAATAAAAATTATATCACCTAAATCAAATTACTTTTGCATTAATAAACAATAAGACAGGTTGACAAATAATGTCAAGTATTTGCTGGAGTTTAAATTTTTGCACTTCAATTCCTAATAATGGTATTCAAGCTCAGTGAAGCAGAACGGATCGAGGTTTTGATGTTGCGCGGATATGGTGACAGACAACGATCTTACCAAGAAGTTCGCAGTCTGTTCAATACTGTTAACCCAGATCATCAAATTAGTAAATCTACAGTATGCAGAACTATTCAGCGATATGAAGCAAGTCGGCAAGTGAAAGATATTCCCAGAGCAGGATGCCCTAGGTCTGCCACTGACGAAGAAACAAAGTTGGACATTTTACTGACCATTGAGGAAAATCCTCATGTTTCTACAAATAGCCTTGAATCATAATATTTTTCAGAGGTCAGTTTGTAGGATACTGAAAAAAAAATTAAACCATATAAAATCCATTTCGTCCATGAGCTTACTGAAGACGATCCTGACCGTAGAGTACAATTTTCAGAGACCATCATGGAAATGATTTTGGCGAATACAAATTCTTTGAATAGAATCGTATTCTCTTGGATTAGAGAAGTTCATACACAACGTCCACAAAAATTGAATGTTTGGGCCGGTATTACCGGTGACCACATAATTGATCCATTTTTTATAGAAGGGAATTTAAATGGAGAGCGATATTTGGAATTATTTAGAAATGAAATTGTGCCAGCCATAACAGCTTTATTTCCAAATTTAAATGATCCGTTAACCCCAGCTGATATTGTATGGTTCCAACAAGATGGAGCTCCCCCACACTTTGTGGTAGATGTTCGAAATTATCTCGATGAAGTTTTTCCAAAAAGATGGATCGGTAGAGGTCCTATCGAGTGGCCCCCGCGGTCTTCTGATCTATCGCCTCTGCACTTCTTTTTATGGGGCCACTTGAAATGCCGAGTTTATAGAGAACGACTTGCCAATCTAGATGAGTTAAGTGTCGCATAACAGAAGAAATCAATTTGATACCACTACAATTTCTGCAAAATTCTCTTAGAAATTTCAGTGATCTATTAGGTTATTGTCAGGAGGTGAATGGAACTCATTTTCAACACTTGCTATAGTTTCAATAAAACAAATTGTCTCGTTCCTGCAAAAAACAAAACTTCAACAAATACTTGACAATAATTGTCAACCTGTCACGTTGATTATGAATTCGAGAGTAATTTGATTTAGGTGATAATAATTATTGTCATTCTGATTTTTTTATGAACACGACATTGGAGGAAAAGCATTTTTCTTGATTGTTTCTAAGGAAGTTTTTTTCCTCTGAATCTAAAAATAAATAAATATATAGGGTGTTATATTGTAAATTCTCATGTTGTTGTCATATGCGGCTACACCGGAAACACTATTGAGCACAAAATATTAACACTGAATTCTTTTGCTTCACAATGTAGGAATACCAATTATCAAAAAAATCGCTCGGTAAATAACTGAGATAATTAGCCGTTCCGTTATTTTTGCCTAATCGTGTATAATAATGATAATCAGAAATGTATTAGTTCATACGAACCGATCGAACGATGAATAAGATAATTAACGAATGACGCACTTATGATTTGGTTTAACGAGGTAGATTTGAATG
The DNA here is from genome assembly GCA_013387265.2 of Cryptolaemus montrouzieri. Classification (NCBI taxonomy): domain Eukaryota; kingdom Metazoa; phylum Arthropoda; class Insecta; order Coleoptera; family Coccinellidae; genus Cryptolaemus; species Cryptolaemus montrouzieri. The sequence goes on along the minus strand of JABFTP020000185.1, from coordinate 40,875,863 downwards.
ATTATTTATAGGCGGTGCCACGATTTTAATCAGTTAGAGGCAAAGAAAATTTATTGGGTTATACGTATATCAAATTATTTTACCGTATTTTAATAAATTCAATCAACATTGTAGAATTCGTTTAAAATTTTTATGTATGAACTTTATTCTTCAACAATTGCACTAATTACAATTCATGCTAATGGACTAGAAATTAATATAAATAGTTCGAAAAATATATTGTATTTTTTCTTATAACAGACTTGTATTCCAGTAATTCATCAGTGTATGCCTTCTAAAGGTGTAAAGGATTTGTACTGGTAGAGTTTCTCATCTCCATATCCATACAGCAACTTACCAACACCATTTTCATCATAATACGGGTAGCGATATTTGGGTCTGAAAAAAAATTGTCATTCATTATTTTAGATAATCTTCTCAACTTATATAAGGTTCAGCAACCCACGTCCGAAATGTTGGCAGCTGGTTTAGACCGTTCTCGTTATATTATTATTAGGGATGCAATCGAATAGAAACACTTCTGAAAAAGAGATTGAAATAGCCGCAATCATGATACCGCATTTTAAAATAGTTGCCATATCTAACCAAACGGTGATATAAATATCTTTATCCTATGTATGGAATTGAATTTAGACTCAATTTGCTATTTCCCCAAACATAATTGTGGTTAAAGATTTCAACGTCATTTCATTAGTGTATTCACCTGTAAAAAAAATTATTGAATTGTTCGGATCTTTCGGACTCCATCAAGAGAAATATGGCTCATCAAGAGTTACTGTCTCATCGATATCTTGCATCGACAATATGTTCACTCCAAGCAACGCGACTCCTGCATTGATAAATCGTTAAACCTACACAATTCGGACCAATTCGCACAAAGATTCATTCAACCTAGACCAATAGCTGAGAGGGAAACATGCATGAATAAACACACAAATTTCGTAGGTCTTACTTTCGATAGTCAGCTAAGATGGTAGAAACACATTGATAAAATTCGCGAATCCTGTTAATCTGTTCTAAATATCCTAAGAGTTTCTTCTAAAGTCCCGTGGGCTGCCGATTCAATTCATCTCTTACATTATGCAGAGAATTAATTCGAAGTAAAATCAACTATGGATCCACTTCCTAAATTCTGCTAGGGTCTATGACAACAAAATTTAGGGTCCATGAAATGAAATATGGGGTTCCACGATAGTAATGTACTTATAGTACCTATTTACTTACTGACAATACCTATTTACTTACATTATACTATCTTATAATATAAAGACATATACATTATTTATAAAAGTACCTATGAAGTAAAAAATTTATTATATATGTTCATAAAATTGTGTAAGTTGTAGGATGTAGGCATTTGTTTTGTGGTCGCAATACATTTTGAACTTGTAAAAACCTGCACATAATGAAATACCAGTATCATCTTGTACGAGCAGTCTCGTTAGCTTCGCTAACTTGCACTGACTTGCTCAATTCGTCACTCTATAAATACGAATGTGGGACAAATACGTTTATTCGTTTCCTGAATCTTGAAAAGTAAAGTGCTAGGAAAATATTCAAAAATATATAGACAGGTTGTTTATCACACAAATTACAGTGAATCAGTGTTATTTTGTTTGAGAGTGCCGGAGAAAAGTATCTACATTATTTTTTATTAAATTTTAGTTTTGTACTCGTAGTTAGAAAAGATTGATAAATTACACCAATCAAGACTTCAGATATTAGTAGTAAAGTACTCCTCAATAATTTCTTTTTGAAAGTTTTAGCAATCGCGTATTATAACCACAGTACAATCTGTAAACCGAACTGATTGTTGCAAGTTGTTGCAATTGCCTAAACACCTCAAGAAAGTCTAGGGAACACTTCTGAATATCGATATATTGTATCCAGAACGATCAATATGGATGATTTTTTTTAAGAAATGAACATCTGCATCAATTTCCCACCAAATTATGTAGAGTGCCGTAACAGATTTCAGTTTTTTTTATGAAAAAATAAAAATGCAGCAGATGCGACGCTGCTCAATAATCATTTCTTGTATTTAGTGTTTGAAAGCAGTTATTTGGCACTTTGTTTCTGTTGTAAGCACAAATGAAAGATTCAAGTTTTGTGATTCGACCATGGAAAGACGAAATTTGACTAGAGAGGAGGTGTTACGAGCCGTTGGCATGCTCCAAGTTGGGAGCTCACAACGGGAAGTATCCAGGGTTCTGGGAAGTAGCCCAAGTGTCATAAACCGTTTATGGTCACGTTTCAATGAAACAGGTAGCGTAAAGGAACGCCATTCAGGTCGTTTCAGGATTACTACAGTCGCCCAAGACCGATTTTTGGTTTTACAAGCCAGAAGAGATCGTACTACCACAGCATCTCAATTAGCTTAAGAGTTATCACGAGTTCATAATGTACAAATTTCCGACCAAACTGTGAGACTGCACCAAGGTCAACTCCACTCCAGACGTCCTTTAAGAGTTCCACAACTGACCCGTGGAAATCGGGCTGCCCGTTTAGCATGGTGCCAAGAACACGTTAACTGGGATCAAGAGAGGTGCGCCACAGTTCTCCTCAGTGATGAATCTAGATTTAGTTATTATCCCGATTCCGGAAGAATTCGAATATGGAGGGAACCTGGAAAGCAAAACCGTCTCCAGACAAGGAGGATCAGTGATGTTTTGGGGAGGTATACGCCTTGGTGGAAGAACTGACCTCGTTTTCATACAGAATAACCTCACGGGAAATTGTTACGCAAATGAGATAGTTTTACCTGTAGTGGTACCGTATCTCCAAACAATGGGTCAAAATCCACTCTTCCAACAAGATAATGCCCCTCCTCATCGTGCAAGAGTTGTCTTGAACGCTCTTGAAGAGAATGATATCGATCTTCTACCGTGGCCATCTTGCTCCTCAGATCAGAATCCCATCGAGCATGTGTGGGACACCCTAAAAAGAAATCTCCTGCGTCAAAGCGTCTTCCATCATGAACAGGAGCTTCGATTAGCAGTTCAAGGGGCTTGGAATGACTTAGGCCAAAATGTAATAGACAATTTAATATTGAGCATGCCGCGACGATGGCAAAGTGTCATTAATAACAGAGGTGGACCTTCTGGGTACTGAAAAATATAAGTGCTTCCATATCGTTTCGAAAATATTAGTTCAGGATTTTTTGTGATTTACCAAATTTCGTCATTTTCAAATTTCATTTTTTTTTGTAATAGGTGCTTTGGAGAAGTCAAATATTATTTTGTTTTCTTGAGAATACATTAGAAACAATACATCCTAACAAAATCCGAAAGATTTCAATAAATTCGAATCATCAAATTCATATTTTAAAGATATTGGTAATTGTTCCCTAGACTTTTTTGAGGTGTTTATATCCGACGTTATTCCTGTAGTACGAGCATTGAATGAAATCAATGATGAGATCCAGGAAAGTCTCAATATCAGTGTACCTTCTGTTCTGGATTCTATGCCTACTTTGACGAATGGATTAGATTATCGTTTTTCTGACATTGATAAAAATATTTTGTTTCGAGTAGCCACATTTTTAGACCCACGGTGCAAAAATGAATTCTTCAGTGATATTCTCATAGAACAAATGAAAGAGAAATTGCATGTAGATTTAGAAACTGAAGAAAATCTCACAGCAACTACAAGTACTGCAGTCAAACCAAGTATTGTTAGAAAAGAACATTCACAAAGTTTAGAGGGCTCTATTGCTAATATATTAGATAGTGATGATAACGATAAGAAATCCGAAAATTAAATATCAGATACAAAAGCTAACATGCTCGCAGAATATATGTCAGAAGAAATATAACCAAGAGATCAAGACTAGTTAAAGTACTGACAGATTAACTGTAAAAGATTCGGATGTCTCAGTCACATTGCTCGCACATATTATTCATCATCTGCAACAAGCCTTCCAATAGAACAATTTTTCAGTGCAGCAGGAATTGTTTATGTTCCTTATCGTAACAGACTTCTGAGGAACAAAGCTGCGCAGCTGCTTTTTTGAAATAAAATTTACCATTCTGTTGAGAATTGAACAACATTGTTTATTGTAAAATTATATAAATTAGAATAAGTTATTTATATGTATATTCTAGTGTATATTTAGTTCTAAGTACAACCCTGTATAGCAACGCTTCGCCGCTTGTGACTCATAGGATTTTTCTTTCAATCAGCTCATATTCCGTTGTAAATAGTTATTATAGAGATATAGTCTGTTACTAGAAAGGTACTACCCTGCGTAAAGAAATAAATGTGTTCTTCGGGTTATAACTATAACCATTAAAGCATCGGGGTAAAACCTTTTTACAAATTCAATGTTTTCCCTTTATTGATGTATTTGTCACGTTTTTGTACAATATCCTGACCCTTCTTAAGAAATGTTAAATTAAGGGTTTTCACATCTGCGCCATGACCAGTTCAGGTAGTTGTCTTTACGAGGTCAACCCAAGGCATAAGAGTAACTTCAACTGACGAGTTGGAGAGCATTTTTCAATCAGTAACAGTTTATCTCTTGAACCATCAAGACCTATCTTTCAATATTGATCATACAGATCAATATTGAAAGTTTTGTGTCATACCAAGCAGTGGGCACAAATACTCTTGGAGTAACTAAAGTTGTATAGTACTGTTAATAAACAATTAAAAAACTATACTGGTCCTTCGATCTTAGAAACCCTACCTTTGTGTTGAGATTCACTCAACACATTCCTTATTTCAATTATGATCAATAATTTTTTCAAGCTTTTGTGACACGCAGTATAAATTTAGTTTATTAGAATTATCATCTAATTGAAATGTATTTTTGGTTTCCTCATTATCTCATACTTATAAAAGTAATTTTATAACTTTCTTTTCTATTGATCTCATAATCATAAAAAGGAGGTTCATATTTTAGTTTTTTCATTGAGTTTAAAGTGATCATGATGTTATAACTTGCTATAATATTCCCGTAGGTATATAAAAAGATTTCAGTTTTAGTTTTTTCATTGTCATAAAATTATGTTATAAGTTATAACTTGCCATAATATTGACCTCATTAAAATTATAAAAAAGATTTGAGTTTTAGTTATTTCATTGTCATAACTTGCTCTCATTTCAAAGATCTATCTATCTATCTAAATGTTTGCAATATAACGGTGCCAAATATTTGATTTTGAGAAATAAAAATACTCTGAATGGAATTTTATAGTTTTTCAATTCTATCTAATCACCTGAAAAAGATCCGTAAAAGGTCTGCGTGAAAAGTAACGGACACGGATACGGATACGGATTTTTCTTTTCCTTCGGATATCCGCGGATACGAATACGGATATTTGGAACATCAATAGATATAATATAAAAAATATCTCATTTCCTATAAAGAAGAATCCCTCTTAAGGTGATGAAAAAACATTTTTTAACAAATCTGGAACCTTTTGAGATAGAAACGTGATTTGGAGCACGTAATATCAAAAAGATAAGATGTTATCTAATACGCTATTTTACAATTGGAATTTGACTTTGGGATTAAACTCTCTGAAAATAGGCACGTCTGATGATAATTAATTACCTTCATTAATTGCATTTTTGAAACTGGAATTGTGCTTTCGTATTTTAAATCAACAAACGTAATACCGGTTCACAAGAGTAGTGTGAGAACGTTGGTTAAAAATTACAGACCTATAAGTTTAATCAGTTGTCTAGCTGTATTGTTTTAGAAGTGCCTAAAAAAGAGACTTGTAAATTTTTTTCGATGAGAATGAAATTCTTTCAAAAGAACAGTTTGGGTTCAAAGAGGGTTGTAGTACGGAAGACGCCATGAGTAGACTAATATCGGAGATCACAAGCCATCTTAACTCTGGGAATAAGTGCACAGCTGTTTTTCTTGATTTAGCAAAAGCGTTTGGCACAGTTCCGCACGATAGACTTTTGAATGTTTTATGGCACTACGGAGTACGAGGTGCAGTCTGTGATTTGTTTCGCAATTATCTTTATGACAGACAACAAGCAGTAAGAATTAACGGGGCATTGAGCAGTATAATTCCTGTAGAGATAGGTATACCCCAAGGAACGGTCCTGGGTCCAATTTTGTTTTTGGCATATATTAATGATCTGTTGTTCCTTGATCTCGGTGGTTAGGTGCCTTCTTATGCGGATGATACCGCCATCGTTGTTTTGGGGTGCAACATAGAAAGAGGGGAAAAGTAAAATGTGTAAAGGTCTGAAAATTACTAAAACTTGGCTGGTCTCATATAAAGTGTCTTTAAATTTGGGAAAACGAACTATATAGTACTTGCGTTGACTAACGCAAGTAGACCTATTTTCACGGAATTCTGGGTGTAATGATAGATCAATCTCTGAAAGGGAAACCACATATGGAGTATTTGTCAAATAGAATCCGTGAATTGATTCATAAGTTTTACCTTATCAGAGAGGTCTCAGGTACACGGATCCTTTTCATTATCTACAAGTCCCTGGTTGAGTCATTAATTAAATACGGAATATTGGTTTGGGATGGATTATATGAAAATGAACTCTATAGGTTGAATGTTGCACAGGAATATATATATTGAAAATCATTCTTAAAAAGAAAAGACTTTTTCCGACAAAATTACTATTCAACGGTGAAACAGTCAACAGTAGTACTTTGTATATGGTGGCAACAGCCACATTCATTCAAAAGAATAAAGTAGAATTGAATAGGGTAAATCACTTCTACGCCACACGTTCCAACGAGAATCAGGACATTGTTATTCCCATAAGCCATAAACATATAATTCTTAGAAGCTTAGCTTACTTGGGTCCTAAGATATACAAAAAGGTACCAACTGAAATAAAACAGTTGAAAACTATACATAAGTTCAAAGTCGAGTGTAGAAAGTTTATACACAATGAGTCAGGGAATCTAGAGAAATTGTTTAAGTAAGGGTCGTATGTGGGTGGTGTCTTTGCTGTTTTCTGTTTGGTTTGCGGTTTGTTTTCCTTTTTGTGGAGCCGTATTTTTTTTAGCGGCAGTATTGTAGATAGTGTTTTTGAGATTTAAGATAGTTAATTTCGGACCATCATGTAGATGTTCCGGAAGAGATCAGAATTATCTACAGAATTATCTACAGGGGGCGGCAAATCAGACAATCATCGACTAAAATTCAGACATTGTCACCTCACAATACTAAAAGATTATCCTTATAAAAATAATATGATGAACGGCGCCCAAATATTTCTTTTATATCGTAGCATTACATAGCGCCATCTATTGAAATTCATGAGAACAAAGTTAATCCGTAATGCGAAATAGGAAATCCCACAGATATCAGGGAAATCCTTAAAACTATATACTCATTTCTTTGTTTTTATTTATTTAACACAAATGCGAAAGTGATGTGAGTGAACAACAAACTTCAATTATTTGGTTATAGCCCTAATGTGAGATCCGGAAACGGTCCAGGGTACTTAAAATTAATAATATTCTGTATATTTTTGTGCGAAGTGATTTAATAAAAAATGTATTAAAATTAATACAGAGTGTAACAAAAGTAACTTAAGTAACGAAAGGGGACATTCCATCTAATCAATACGAACAACTTTTACTATGGGGTCAACTCTGAAGTCGCGAAAAAATTAGTTATTCCATTACATTTGTGTGCAGTAGGTATGAACATTTTTTTGCAGTAGTATTGTGATTATTATTGTAATTTAAAGGGTATTTTTTCTGTTATACAACTTAAGAGTGAAGATTTATAAAAAATATTAAAATTATACCTATATAGGGTGTAATAAAAGTAATCCTGAAAGGAGTCATTGTATAAATACGAACAACTTTTACTATAGGGTCAACGGTGAAATCGCGAAAAAAATAACTATTCCATACAAAATGTATGGAAAAGCTGATTTTTTTCGCGATTTCAGTGTTGAAAAGGTTGTTCGCAATAATGGGTGGAATGATCGACCCCCTTTTGGGATTTAAGTTACTTTTGTACAACCGTATACTAAACTTTTTCAAAAAAATTCCAGGAACCGCAAAAAAGGAAAAAAATTTCAGGAGCTCAATTTCGACGGCAAAAACGAGAAAAGATACAGAGAAAAAAACTAGCGGGATCTCTTGAGAAATTTTTAGCAAACCAGAAAATAGGGACTCTGAATATCAAGAGAATGTTGACGTAGATGTAGCTTCAACAAGCGCAGCTTTAAATCTAGAAGTTATGGAGGTATCTGAAGAGAAAAATGTTAGTCCTTCAGAAGGAGACTCCAGTGAAACTGAAAAAAGAGAAAGTATTGCTAAAGAACCTGTAAGCAATTTATCGTCATCAAGTAGCTGTTTGGATTGTGGTGATGATCCTGGTTCGTGGCCCGCCAGTATGACTAATGATATTGTTAATATTTTGGTTAGCCGTGATCCCGTGCAGCTGTTTAACCACAATTTTCCTGCTAATATCGATGGAAGAAAATTTGAAAACAGTTATTACTCTAGAAATCTTCCTAATGGAGAAAAATTAACAGAGAATGGCTTGTTTACTCTACGTCAAAAGATTCAGTCTATTGTTTTTGTTGTAAAATATTCAGTAAAACTGTAAGTAGTCTGTCAGCTCAAGCGGTTTTCCGATTGGCAACATCTGTCATCTACCTTAAAACGACACGAAACAAGAATTTCCCATAGCGAAAATTTAAAATGTTGGGTCCAACTAAATCATATGTTAAATTATAAAACTACTGTAAATCAAATGCAACTGAGACTATTAGAATTTGAAAAAACAATGGTGTGATGTATTGGAAAGGATCATAGCTGTTATAAAATTTGTATCTCATCAATGTCTGGCGTTTAGGGCTCGTCCAAAATATTATATGAGCATGATAATGGTAATTTTCTCAAAGCAATAGAAATGATAGCATCCTTTGATTCAGTTATGCGGAACATATTCACAGAATTCAAGCCTCGAAATTCGATTCAACTCGCATGACTCACTATTTAGGAGATCAGATTCAGAATGAAATCATTGGTATCAATCAGCTCTGTAGCTCAAAAATTGTGGAAGATATGCCGGATGGGAGTTTTAGCTGAGGGACCCTGTAAAGAGCTATTGTAGATTAGAGGCGACATCAATATTTTGTTGAGTGTCGTTGAATACAGAAATTCTTTATATATCTGAAGTAACCGCTGGTTGATTTCTTCTCTTTTTCCTTCAAATTAACAAAATTTTATCGCGGAGATTTTTTAATCTATTTATTGCGCTGTGAAACGAATTGACTAGATCGAACGTTCTAAGTTTAGAAATCCCAGTATGTCACAGGAAATTGAAAAATTCTGTACGACTAGAGATACTACCTACTTCTATTGCACCTGTACGGGTACGGCAACAAGCGATTAGCAAGTGAACTTAACTTTATGCTCTTATAAGTATCAAGCTTTCAAGCAGCTGGAAAGAGCTTGATGTCTAGTCAAGCTTTTGAGTTGCAAAATCAAGTCAAAACAAAAATTCTTCTATTCAAGCTTGAATTTCAAGTCAATCTTTTCGAAAAAATTTCAAGCTGCTTAACTTAATGAAACCCTAGAAAGGTATTACAATACAGTTTTTTCCTGTTTCAAAATTTATGGTAGAAGCTTCCAGGGATAAAATTTATAATTAATTATTAATAATTGAATATTTCTTTTTGTGTGTTTGTTATTATTAGCACGAGGTTTGTATGAAAAAAAATTAGAGAAAAATGAAGCAGGATAAATAAAAATCAATTGCCAAATTAATGCACGCTCATAACGGCGAAAAGAAGTCAAATATTCTTTTGATTCTTTCTCTGTGATGTTTGAAATTGCCAAGATTTGTACGAAAGAAAATAATTTCAGAATGGTTAGGCGAAATGAAAATACAGGGAGTATTTTCAACTCCTAGATCAGTTGGATGGATGAATGACCACTTGTAAGGTTCAATTCTCGTTTCAGTATTATTTTATTACATGATACAATCTGTATATCGGACATTAAATTTCCTCTTAAGAATCTATAGACAGAGTAATCTTTTTGATAACTGGCCATCCAAGATATCTCAAATACTATTTCAATGCGGAAACACATAAGGTCTAGTATTTTAGGAGCCACTTTGTAACTGGAGAACGAATGTGTTCCAAGTCACCCGTTCATCTTAAGTTCTCTCAAGTTCATTTATGGCTTCTTTTTGAACGTTTGAGTTCAAGTTTTTTTTCTTAATAAACTTATGACGTGTTATACCACACTGAGACTTATTCAGATAAGTAGTAATCCAATCAGGGCCTGCATTCATCATCATCATCATCATCATTTATTGATCTTATGCATTACAACCGACCGGTCTGGAGCACTACTGTGTGGCCCTGATTGAAGATGATTACGAAGGGTGGATCGGAAAACCAGCTTCTTCAGGGAAGGATATTTAACGTTCTACAGGAGGTTGAATATTGTCCACTGAATAAAAGTGGTTGATAGACACACAAGTATAAGAAGCGTTAACTTTTCGACAGATCGCTTCTGGCACAGTGTGTAGCGTTGAGGTCGATAATCGAACTAGTGTGGCTTTTTGAAATTTTCTGTTTGATCTACCCTTTGTTTTCATGGTTTCCCGGTGTCCCTCGTAAGTTGCCTCTGTGTCAATTGGTTGGAAGGGGCCAATAAATCAGCAGATGGGAATCTGGCCTGGTAATGTGGATGGGTGTGTAATACTGACGAGGTCAAACCAAACCAAAACTGAAGTATATTTCTCTTATACATAATAAGGGTGGATTGGAAAACCAACTCCTTCAGGGAAGAATATTTAACATTCCACGCAGGGTTGAATATCATTCTCTTAATAAACGTCCCCAATGTGTTTAAAACTAGAATAGTTTTTTTTGAATCAGAATTTCTTAAAAAAAAAATTACTTCCTTACCGTTCGAAATACTGAAAATTGGGTGCCCTGGGTTGAATTGCGTTGGTTAAAGTCATTATAAATCCGAAAGTCATTACCTGAAACAAGATATAATGTAATAGTCCAGTCAAAATAACCCAAAACAACAATACTACTCTAATTGCATAAAGCTTAAAATTGATGATCTTTCAAATAATTTATCTAAAAGAAATATCAAAAATCTCCACTGATTCTACCTCATTTTTTTGTTGATGATGTTAACCCCTTCTGCTCCAGCCTCACTAAATTTGCTCATAGGGAGTCACATCAGTTTTGAATTTTGAGTATAAGTCCAACTTATACACAAGAATATCATGGATATAACTTCCATGATTGTTTTTTCGAAATACAAAATTGATAAACTGTTCTTTTTTTTTTCAATAATTCGTTTTTTCGTCACACCAGAAAATGCACACACACGAATATTAATATCAGAATATCCACGAATGCATGCATGGGGTATTTTCAGATAACTGGTTTTACCATCGAACTCATTGTTGCAATGAAAATTAGGTGAAAACTTTATTCAAAATATTCAAAAAATGTTCTACTTAAGATATAATAAAATGAAATCGTCCTATACAACCCTCTCTTTTCAATTTACGTACGCTATCTTTTCTGAATATATATAACATAAACCTCCCGAAGGGCTCTACTTGCCAACTATGTTAGAGAAACCTATTATAGCGTGTAATATATTTGATAAAACACTTGAAGGATGTACCTTTTTTTTCTACTAGTGTTTGGTAACCACCATTTTATTTATGACTTATTGCGTGGCAGCATAGTTAGGTGTATTTGCACATTGAAATCGAATTACTAGTTTTTTTTTGTACGGCTCGATTTCTAATCAATTGCATCTTCTTTCTGCAAATCTGCTTTTCCCCTCTTGTTAGAGAAGACGGAAGTATAGCATCATCTCCGAAAGAGAAACCGATCCCTTTGCTCTCTTGTTCTCAAAGAATTCTGTGCTAAATTCATCTAACGCAATACCACCGTACATTCTACCTTCAAATTTTACCATGGCAGAAATCAAGTTCAGAGTCCGCACTGTGAGACGGGCTCTCGAGCAGCTGAACTGCTAGAAGGCAGTTAGTCTGGACAAAATACCGCCAATCGTCCTGAGAAAGTGTGCTCCCGAACTGACACCCATTCTTAACGTCTGATTCAGATTTTTTATGAAAGCCAGACTTTTCCGAGCAGCTGGAAAATAGCGAGAATTCAACCGATCCCAAAGAACAGAAAGTCCTTACTCCAATACTACCGCCCTGTTACACTTCTTCCCATTATGTCCAAAGTGATGGAGAGAGGCATAAATGATGAACTCATCAAATACCTTGGGTATGTCACTCATGTTTGTACATCAACGATGGAAAAGCATGGGGAATCTAGAGCAATAGCCCTCGACATCTCTAAAGCCTTCGATAGGGTTTAGCATGCAGCATTGTTGAATCAACTTGCTGCATATGGACTTCCCGAAAAATTGTGGGGTTGGATAAGTAGCTTTCTTTCAAATAGATCAATACAAACTCTGGTCGACGGTTTAACATCTGATTGTTTCCGGTTGCATGCAGAAGTACTTCAGGGATCCATTCTTTCGCCAACCTTGTTTCTTTTGCAGATAAACGACCTTCTATCATCTACAGAGAAGAAGATCTTCGGTTTTGCAGACGTTTGGTTTCGTGTTTCAGTAGTCTGCGGTAGACGACGGCTGCGGAATCTCAGCGTCAGAGATGTCAACAAACCAATAACTTAAACTCTGACTTACAGAGGATATATGAGTGGGGTCAATTGAACCTGGTGAGCTTCAACACAAGCAAGACGTAAGCAACTACGTTTTCTAGAAAAGTCCCCGCTGGAGAACCTATACTAACGATGCATGGCAAACAAATTACATCCAAAGATTCGATGCAGCTTCTCGGAATAACGATCGACTCCAAGTTTTGCTGGCATGAACATGTATCAGCAATAGCTAAGTCGGCATCAGCTAAACTTAGTTTCCTTTTCAGATACTTCACGTCATCTCAGCTGTTGCTTCTATATAAGGCGCAGATTCGACCTGCTTTGGAATATTGTTCCATATTGGGATCTGCGCCCAAACATTCGTTGCGGATATTGGATAGTGTGCAAAAACGGGCTGTGAGCCTCATCGACCACCCAAAGATCGCCCGCGATCTCCAACCGCTGGCTCTCAGAAGACAAGTTGCCGACCTTTCTCTGTTTTACAGATACTTCCACGGAAGATGAATGGCCTTGTTCCGGGATGTTTCGCCGCAACACTAGACTGGCAAGGAGATCTCATCATATGGCCCTACATTTAACGATCCCTCAAACCTCTCTCTCTCTGTTTGCAGGGCCGATGAGCTGTGGAACTCTCTTCCGTCTAACATCTTTCCAACATCCTACAATATGGCCCTCTTCAAGAAGCGAGCAAACAGACACCTCAATTCTTTCCAGGCACCCACTCATGTGGCGTAACAGGTTCGCCTATTCTATATATATAGAAAAAAAACCGATCCCATATTTTTGTTAAACACCCACCATTCTAAAAGTAACCGAACTGTATTAAAAAACGATACTATTAGTGACATCTGTTGTAATATTGTACTCGTCGATAACTTGGTACTGCATTGCGAGCTGTTAAAAATTTAATGACATTTATATGTTAAGAACTTTAGTTATTGCGTCATGTTTGTTAGTTTTCAAGCTGCAATTGAGTTTTGTGTTAAACTTGGTAAATCTTTCACCGAAACGCACCAAATGCTACAAAAAGCATATGGTAACGATTGTCTATCCTGTACGCAAGTGTACGAGTGGTTCAAGCGATACGAATCGGCTAGAAAGACCCTGAATTATGACGAATAATCAGGCCGTCTCAAAACTGTATTATCGGCCGAAAACATCGAAAAAGTGCGTGAATTAATCAAAAATAATAAAAATCATCGGTGAAATTTATTGAAATGGTATAAGACATTCCTCACAAACTCACCGGCAACTAAAAATGTAATCAAATTGAGGACCCAAAACTTCTTAGAAACGATAGTGACTGGTGACGTGGTGTTTTCAGTAGGAGCCCAAAAAAAAGCAGAAAAGTGCTGAATGAAGAGCGTAGAATTAAGGAAAACCAAAAAAAACATGCTCCGAGTCAAAAGTGAAGGTTATGCTGATTTTTTTTTACGATTGTAAAAACTATCCACAAAGTATTTGTTCCACGCGGCCAGACAGTTACAGGAGACTTTTATGTAGTCGTCATGAAGGGATTGCTGGCAACAATTCGTCGTATTCGGCCAGATTATCGAGAAAACGGCGAGATAATGCCCCATCACATCGTTCAAGAGTTGTAACTGAGTTTTTGATCAAAAACCACATTATTGCCTTGCAATATTCACCCTATTCACCTGATGTGGCCCCGTGCGACTACTGTCTGTTCCCTAAGCTGCATTTGACGGTGAAAGAAATGCCACGATTCGATTGAGGCCAATGAAAGTGCCATGACCGACGCGCTAGAGACCATTCCAAAAAGGAGATAGAGAAGTCGTTTGACAACCTGTTGGAGCGTGCAAATTTGTGCATCAATGCAGAAGGTGAATGCAATGATCAATAAAAAAGATTTGTATCAAAATTAATACTGATTGTTTCTATCTTCAAATAGTTCGGTTACTTTCGGAATGGAGGGTGAAAAACTCTATATGCTCTGTTTTTTTGAAATTTGTGCAGAGTCCAACTACAAAATGCTGTTTTTCACAGAATCATCTAGCAGTATGTTCGCTGATGACCAGAAACTATCTTTTTCAACTTTGAATTTGACAAGTAACATCATTTCTTTTCATATAACATAAGATTATTGTGGTCATCAAAGAGACGGATAGAGCAGTACCAGTTAACTAGAATTATTTCTCGCTGATTGTCCAATAAATGTTGGGCAAGATGAGCCACAATTTTGTCAGAAAATGATATATTTGCCGGTGCCAGGTATATGAGATAATTCATACGACTCTTCCCCAAAATAAATGCAAAAATGACAGGTATGCCTTTGAAGTTCTGGACTACTTGGACAAAGGGCGAACAACTTTAATTCGAATCTATTTCTTTCAGATTTGATATATTAGTGACAATGAAGGCGCCCTTTATATAGCATAAGTTGTTCATTAATCACAAAGATGGAACAAGGATCAACCAGTGTCATGCAATGTTCTTTCACCACTGATATGAAAATTCCTAATCAGGTGTGCAGCGTTGACTGTCTCATTTGGTCTGGAGATGAGAACTGAAGAAATTTTAGAATGAATTGAAACCGATTTTGACTCATAAATGACTTGTGGAAAACTTTAGACCCAAAACACAAAATATCTGTGCTCCAATAGTCTGATCTCTTCGGTTATTTTACCAAACATGTTAGTTAATTCAGGGAAATAAAAGTGCACATTTCTTTCCTTGCTAATTTTCCATTTCAGACCGAAAACAGTGTTGACATTCTGAGTCCCAAAATAAATTTCGGCCCTTCTATACTCCATTCACAAAGTTTGTCAGCGATAAGATGATTTATAAAAGACTAGTCAAAACTTCGAAATTGATAGTTGGATAGAAATCGAATTGATTGCTATTTTCTAACACGGGTCTTGGTAAGCGTTCTGAAAATGGGTGAAGGACAGTTTTCCATCCATTGAAATCTATACTGTCCATAACTTCATCTTCCGTTGCAGAATAATTAGTTTCACCTTCACTCTTGTCGTCCGAAACCTCACACTCCCAAACACTGTCATCATCACTTCTTGAGTGAAAGTCTATTTCGAAAGATTCTATTACAGAAACCCAGATAATTTTTCCAGGCGATAACAACCAACTGAGACCAAACTCAGCAAAACATCCTATGCCGGAATCAACACCCACCCAGATATTCCTATCAAAACATGAACGACATCGTCTATCATCTATTCATAACGCCTGTATGCCTTATACCAGGGGTGCTCAAACGGTCGATCGCCATCGACCAGTCGTTTGCGAGTGCTTTTTGAGTAGATCTCTAGAAGAAAAAAATTTTTAATAAGTAGGTAACTAAGGTATAAAAATTTATTAGATCATAAAATAACACTCTGCTAGCGGCAAAAGGCGGCTTTATCAACGCGCGGTACTTGTCAAAGAAAGGCCGCGTTTTTCATTCTTGCCGCATTTCTAGAAACTTCGGGCGGCGAACATTCGAGACTTTCGTTCACGCCGATATAAATGTTGCACCTGCAGGAATTGGAGTCATTCTGAATTGTAACTTGAAGGTGATACTACGTCGATACAAAGTTTATTATTAAATAGCACAAAATGAGTGCAGCGAAGAAATCTAAAACGTATCATTTTAATAACGATAGGGATGAATAATTTTTCTTTTGTATGGTGAAGGATAAGTGCATTTGTCTTACTTGTCGTGCGTCAGTTGCGTCAGTTACCTATGCGTGGTAACTAAGAGAGGCATCATCAAACGGTTCATAAAAACTATGAAAAGGATTTTCCGCCACAGAGAATTAAGAAAACGAAAAGTACGTGATTTGATATCTTGTTTGAAAAAAGAACAAACCTTGTTCACAAGACCAGCCAAACAATCAAAAACTGCAACGATCACGTCATTTAAAATAGCTCATATATTAGCGACACACAAGAAACCATTCAAAGATGGATCGGTTGTGAAAGATGCATTTATTGAAGCAGGTGAGACTTTATTTATAGATTTTAAAAATAAAACAGAAATCATGCATACTTTTCTTTGCAATTCGACGAATCCACAGATATGACAGACACTGCCCAGCTGTGTATTTTTATTCGGATGGTATTCAATGACATGTTGGCTGAAAAAGACTTTTTGACAATCATTCCTCTGAAGGGGAAGATCCGTGGCGAAGATATATATAACGTTTTCTTCAATTTTGTATAAAACTACAAGCTACCAATATATAAATTAGTGTGCATTACAATCGATGGAGCACCTGCAATGACTGGAAACAAAAACGGTTTTGTGGCATTGTGTCGAGCTAATGAAGATTTCCCTTCATTTTTTTCATTCCATTGCATTATACATTAACAAGTTTTGTGTTCAAAAATTTTAAACACGGAGGAAATTATGGACATTGCAACAAAAATTGTGAATTCCATCCGTGCACGTAGCTTACAGCGGCGGCTCTTTAAGTTGCATTTGGAAGATAGGGAGTCAGTTGAACACACTGATTTAGTTCTTCAAACGGACGTCAGGAAGTTGAGTCACGGAAAATTCCTAGAAAAGGTTCAAGAATTATTGCCGAAATAACAGCATTTCTAGACGAAAGATGTGATGACACTCAGATGTTGAAAAAATGCACTTAAACACCATTAACTTGGAGCTTCAAGGTAAAGGAAAAACTATTAAAACGCATTCAAAAGTAAATTGCAACTTATGATAGACCAACTGAAAAGAAAGGATCTGAAACATTTTCCGTCTTTGAAAGCAAGGAATCCTCAGTTGAATTATGATACGTATGAGGCTTAATTATTAAATATTTTGGGACAATTCGAAATGCGTTTTTATGATTGCAGTAAACTGGCATCATTTATGAGTTATCCTTTTTCATGTAAGAACATTGAGGAATTAGCTACTGAAATAGCAAGTCAGTTTAATATGAACTCATGTTCTGTTGGAAATGAGTTGGTGCAGATTATATCAGATATACATCTCAAAGCTACAACATCTGATACAAATTTCTGGTGTTTTATATCTGAAGATAAATATCCGAATCTAAGGCAAATCGCCCTTCAACTGACTGCAATGTTTGGGTGAGCTTATTTGTGCGAGTCTGTATTTTCTGAAATGAAGATAATTAAGTCAAAATATCGCAAGCAATCGACTGACGATCATATGTCATCATGCTTGCGATTAGCACTCTGTGGTTTCCGTATCATCTTATGAAAAGAATGCTGAGGACATGCAGTGCCACGCTTCAAGATCCAAAGCCACTCCTTAACTAAGTTTAAGACCATATGTAACTCTTTTGTTTTGTAACAACCAATAAACTCGCAATTTTGAATAACTATGAGTTTTTTCATTGATATAATAGAGAAGAACCTAACCTTACCTAACCCAAACCTTGACTAAAATAATGTATTATATATTGTGCGGAAAGCTAATATCTATATATGCTACGGTACACCCTACCTAGGTAGGTAGGTAGGTAGGTAGGGTGTATCATGTATGTACGATAACCCTGCATCACACATACTTGCAGCCTCTGAGTCAATCGTAAGTAGTCTAAAAATATTGATTTAGATCGCCAGCAGTTCAAGTTTGAACACCCTTGCCTTATACCAGTTTCAAAACGATTCCATTGATCATTCCACCATATTTTAACGAACTTGAAGTTCAACCAAATATCCATACGTGGGTAAGCTTATACCTGAAAACATCCATATGTGGATACCCTGGAACGGAAGGGGTAAAAGTGTTTAGGTTGTTCTTATACTTTTTTCATACGAATATGAGTGACATTTATGACATATGGCGATCTAAATCATTGAAAACACTAATGTGTGTTCATACAGGGCATAAAATATATTAAAAACATTAAAGCTCCAGAACAACATTGTCGGACTACAAAATATATTTATCTTTATGTTCGAATTATCACAATTTCTATCAAATATTCACAACGTATCTCACTTGATTTCAATGTTATTCGAGAAATTTATAAGTACAAGTATTTTTGTGAAACAAACTGATAATGGTACTGACGTCTTTCTAGTTTAAACAGTAATGAAACAATTTACTGCAAGATGAACATGTTAATTTGTCAATATTAATTGCAATAACTCCAACTTAGGTTGCTGGCTTAGCTGTACCGGGACAAAAGTAAAAACGGAGACTCTTTTTACTCATGCATATCTGATCCTACCGGATTTTCCCAAAAGCGCTGCCCTATATCTTCCCAGGTATTAGTTTACGTCGTCTACTCGTGCCATTCTTGGAAGTCATCGGAATTGATTTGTCTACACGCTATCCTTTACTAATTTTGGAAGCAATCCTAGCACCATTTTTCGGTATTGCCTTCAAAGCGTTCGTCGTTTTCAATGTTGAATACAGTCAAAAGTCGCATAGAGCCACACCAGGACTAAATGATAGTAATATAATGATATTGAAATTGAGTGTGGGATGATTGAAAGCCTTGCCACTGCGACCTTATAAGTTCCATCCTTCTTCTAAGGTTATGAGCTTTGAGGGTGAAAACATAATAAGGTCAGTTAGCTCCAATTTGTCAGATCCATGACATGTTCTATTGATTCTATGTCCTCCTCACATAGTCTGCATGAAGGGTCCCCGATTCAAACTTATTTAGGTGACATCTGGGGCGATAAGTCCGGTTAATATGGCTATTAGAACTCTCAGATCTGACTTGTAGAATTTAGGCCAACATTGGCTCTCGCAGTGGAAGATCCACTGATGGCAAGCCAAGAGTGTCTGAGACCTGCGGGACTATGCTCCCGTGCCTTCAGTCCCAATTATTGTTTATTCTCTATCCTTGCGGTCTCCAGGGAAATACTGAGGCTAGGCTCTGATCCAGTGAATTATTGCCCTCAACGCCCGAGTGGCCTGGGACCCACATTAGACGAAGTCTATTCCTTTCTCACAGTCTGGCAAGGGTTGAACGACAATCCTGCGTAATAAGTGACTAGCTGTTGTCGGATGTCAATGCCTTCAGTGCAGCTTGGCTATTCGTCATGATTTTAATTGGCCTCCCTGTTAATCCCTCCGCAACCGAATATGTTTGTTAAAAAAACAGTCACAAGCCTGCCAAGACAGATAGACTGTTCGTGATAACACCTCTACCATACGCACCAGCTTCAACATCTTGGGCATCTTGGATCCGTATGTAAATCAGCAAGGATTCTCAAGTAGCTGGCCCATTTATGATTGCTAGGAATAATGGTCTAGAATAGCAGCTCCATGTTGGTTAGGAGTATTGTTATGACAGACCAGTTGTCTTAAATTTCAACCTGCAAAGTGCCGAGCACGAAGCTGAGCATAATTGTCCCATTTCGGGAAAGGTGATCGAATCTGTAGGTAGCTATTCTAGCTGCTCCTCTAATCACCAGGCAAAGAGGGGCAAGGTACAGTATGAGTTGAATAGCTTCAGTGGACATAGACCGGAATGCTCCAGTGATAATCATACAGACCGTTCCTTGCAATAAAGAGATCTTGATTGAAGATTACTTCTTAAAGCTGCAATCCCACCAATTGATGTAGCCATATGTGCTTCGTGGTTTCACTACCATCACATATAGCAACTGAAGTTGCTTTAGGGCATCTCATAAGATATGTCTGGTCTTGTGCAAATTCCACGTAAGCTTACTATCAAAGGTAACCCTCAGATATTTGGCTTCCACTTCAATGGGAATAAACAGTCCACTCAGGATCGAGGGAATGCAAATATCATCATTTTCCATGGCGGCATTGGGTTTTCTGCAGGTTAATACGCAGTTTTCACCCTCACACCCCCTCCCCTAAAGAGATGAAATTACCTTCCGATGTCTGTCGAAGACGTCGTCGTTATCGCCGCCAGTCAGAATGACTATATCGTCGGCGTACGCTTGTGCATAAATGTTCAGGGCGCCGACTATTGCCAGAAGGTTATCAACCAGTAGGGATCACAACAAAGGGGATGGTACTCGTTTCTGAGGGTAGGCCCTATTAGGCATAAAACTGACTACTTCCCCTTTTAGGGAAGTGTTGATCATTCTGGTACTTAGCATGCTGCTGATCCATTTCACAATAATTTTTTGGAACGAGTGGGGGCCGCATTAAATTCCCCCCTCTATGTCCATGAAAGCTGAAGTCTCCTTGCAGTCCAGAGGCTGAGTGATCCTTCCAACTAGATTATTAAGTGCCAGATCAGTTGATTAGCCTTTCTGCCAGGCATATTGATGATCACTTAGAGGCTTCAGCGATAACTCGTTCTCCGGGGTTTTCAGATCGTAAGACTTATCGGTCTGAATGATTCAGGTTGTGAGTTCGATTTACCCACCTTAAAAATGAATACAACCCTATCCCTCCGAGCGGATCGCCCACATATCTCCTCCGGGCTTGATCGTCGTTCTTGAATTCTTCCAATTGTCCTCTTGGGCTTTTTGGCAAGGCCCATTCGATCGACGGTATCGAAGCTATCACTGATATCAATAAATCGACAACTTGGGAAGTTTGTTCTCGCAAGAATCTCCAACGTCAAAAATTCATTTCTGAAGGTAAATTCCAGCTTCGTGCCGAAAACAGTTACTCAATTGGAAAAAGTTCAAATAGCACTCACCAACAGTCTTAATTTGATAAAAATATTCGTATCGTCATGAAATATGTAAATGACAAAATTGAAACGCGAAAAATGAAAAGTTGAATAGAACTATAAAAAAATGTTGGATCTGAGAACACTTAAAGAAGTGTCAAATGCTTTGAACGGAGAACTCTCGAAAAATCTCAGTATGCCACTGTATATCTCAAATAGAAGCACATTTAATAATTTATTGTGTTAATGCCTAGTTTATATTTCGATATTTAGATGTATCCTTAATTTGAGTGTAAGTGCAATAAAAAATTTCTTTGTATTTCGTTGACATTTTATTTATTCTTGGTACTAACTAATAAATAAAATTTTGCATATTTTTATGCATGTATTTGAGATTTTTATGCATATTTTAGGAAAAAATATTGCATATTGATTTGCATAAAATCCGCGCTAGTAAATGCATATTTGCCTAAGTTTGCTCATCACTCTAATACTATTCAATATTCTTCAAAGCAATTGATTATTCTATGAACAAATTCCTGTAATTCCGTCACCATAGATATATATTGTTAAAAGACAAACCGGTAAAATCTATCTTCAACCGAAATTGTTAAGGTGCATTGTAAGGAGTATACCACCTTGTCACCACTGCGAGAATGGGGTCAACATCAAAACAATTATCATATTATAATTTTCTATTTTCATTAATGAGATTTCCGTAAAAATTCAAATAAAAATTCTTTCCTTCTGTTTGTTAAATGAGAAAAGTAATTGCTTCAAAATAATAATAACAAATCTAATGCGCTGAAAATATTTCGAAATATTGTTTGTTCAAATATTTCTGTGAAAGTTAAGCTTCAAAGATAAGTGAAAGTTATAGATTACAATTAACAATTGAATACAGAACTTAAAATTTACCTGAAAATAGAATAAGAAACTTACCATTAACACTGTAAACTTCATGTTTATCGAAAAAGAAACACCAGAAACAAACTAATTTTGCGACCAAGTAATATTTACAGTTCAAAAGTGTCTTGCAGTTGACGACTGATGAAAGAGAAAGTAAGTCTTAATATCCCACTCTCTATTTCAAATGCTATCGAACTTGAGTAGAGAGAGGTCCACGTCTCTGTGTTTCGAATTAATAATTTATATTAATTCATTCAAACTTTTTACATAATCTAATGTTCTGTGCGAAAATTGAAAATTTAGTAGATAAATATCTGTTTCACACTTTGTTAAAGATCTACTTTCAGTAATTATGATTAAAATGTGAAAGCATTTCAGCAATATTGAATTTTGGTAAAATTATTCCACGATACTTTTATGCACTTATGCCAGTTACGATGAAGCAAATTAATAACTTTCATATTTGATAATCATTGAAATTCTCATGCAGTTTGATTTCGCTTTCAAATCGGAAGTTTAAATGAATAAATTTTGAATTTTCTCGTCATATGTAATAACCAAAAATTTCAACTCTCAAATGGGGAGGAAACTGAATATTCAGATCCTTGAAAGTAACATTCATATCTCCCCACCCAACCATTGTGCGAATATATTGTATTACTTTTTATACATTTCCTTCATTTTGTAGGCAGAAGGTTCGTTAACACTATTTTCAAAAATTCCATATTCATTGAACACTTGTGGCTGTTACTTGATACAATTTCATTTCAAATGATATATATTTGTAAAACGTTTTGACGATACTACGTCTTCATAAGACAAATACAAAAAGAAAACTAAACTAAGGTACAACACATTTTATATAATCTACAATATCAAATTAAAAGTGACTGAAGCTACCTTCGAATTCAGTAAAGGGAATTATGGTCAAAATCTACATGTTCCTTCAATAATATGTTAGAAAGTTTATATCTACAGTTTTCGAGAGTTTCTCATAAGATGAATGTAAGATCACCAAATTTTGGTTGAAATTATGATTTTCTTCAATTAAATAGTTCGTACAATCAGAATTAGTTTTTATTGATGAAACTAAGATAATGGTCGTTGACTCTTCTGTAAGTTCTACCAATATACATCGAGGTGAATCCTTTTGATATTTGGTTGTAAGAAGTTCTAGTTTTTGTTAATTGTTCTCACATTGCTACTACCAGTTGTACTAGATTTCTTTCACATATTGTTTTCTTTTTGAGTTTTATAGGTTTTTGTAACCTCACTCTAGATGGAAGTAAATAATAATGATAATAATAAGGGATCATAAGGGAAATAACAAAACTGCGACCAATAATAACCGAGAAGTACCTGACGCACAGTGCTTGACCGACTATTGGTCATCACTATGGTCGAACCCCAAAGAACACAATAGAGATGCGGAATGGATCACGAATGAAAAAAAACGCCTCGACATCAGACATATGGACTTCGATGGAATAACGGACGAAGAAATCACAACAGTAGTTCGAGCGACCAATAATTGGAAGGCCACAGGAATAGATAATATCCACAACTACTGGTACAAGAAGTTTGATAAGCTCCATGGAGCCCTAGCGAAACAGCTCGCGTATGTTCTTCAACATCCCAAGAAAACACCCACTTTCCTAACGCAAGGCTTAACATATATGCTACCTAAGAGCGATAGAACACAGGATCCGTCTCAACATAGGCCAATTACTTGCCTGCCAACACTCTACAAAATACTCACCTCCTGCATATCCAATGGAATATACCAACACCTTGACGACAACAATATATTAGCAGAGGAGCAGAAAGGATGCAGAAAGAAACACCACGGGTGCAAGGAACAACTCATCATCGATTCTGTGATAATGAAACAGGCACACGTAGGCCATCGCAATGTTCATTCAGCTTTTCTCGATTATCTGAAGGCATTCGATAGTACCGCCGATTCTTGGCTTGTTGAAGTATTGCAGATATACAAAATTCACCCAGCCCTGGTAGAGTTCTCAAAGACAACAATGACACACTGGCGCACGTCTCTGCAGGTCAACATGAACAATAAATCAATTAAAACCGACGAGATACCCATACGTCGTGGAATTTTTCAAGGAGACTCTTTGAGTCCACTATGGTTCTGTTTAGCAATGAACCCATTGTCCTCAATGCTCAATAGAACTGGATACGGATTTAGGATAAAAGCAGAAAGGAATTATCATACAATCTCCCACCTGCTGTATATGGATGACATCAAATTATATGCTTCAAACAAGAAGCAATTTGATGATTTGCTGAAAACTGTCAGTGAGTTCTCGGCAGATGTTCATATGAAATTCGGGATTGAAAATGTAAGACCCTGAACATTCAAAGAGAAAAGTCATAGATGGTGAAACACAACTTCCAAACGGTGATATTATACAGTGCATGAGAGATGGCGAAACATACAAATATCTGGGATACCAACAAGCCAGATTGTTAGACCAAAAACAATCAAAGGAGAAAATTCGTTCAGAATACAGTCAGCGTCTGAAGTCTGTGCTGAAATCGATGTTGAACTCGGGGAATCTAGTCAAGGCAATTAACACCTACGCCATTCCAGTGTTGCTTTACTCATTTGGAATAATCAGATGGACTAAGACGGAGCTGGATGATATTCAAAAGCAGACCCGAACGATGCTGACAAAGTACAACAATCATCATCCAAAATCGTCTGTGATACGAACAACTTTGAAGCGGAAAGAAGGAGGACGTGGATCAATAGATGTTGTCAATTTACACACCGAACAGATAAGAAATCTCAGAGAATTCTTCTCAGCAAAAGCTCTCACTTCTGACCTCCATAGAGTAGTATCGTTGGCTGATAAGGGGTATACACCTCTAAATCTTGCTACCAGTGATGACCTGCTGAATCTACCGTTCCTATCAGATACTGAAAAACAAGACCAATGGTCAAGAAAGGAATTGCATGGACGACATCAACATGAGATCAATCAACCACACATCGACAAAGAAGCCTCCAACAAATGGTTGATGAAAGGAAAATTATTCGCAGAAACAGAGGGATTCCTTATGGCCATCCAAGACCAAGTGATCGCTACAAACAATTACAAAAAATTTATAATGAAGGACGGAACATTACAAACAGATAAGTGCAGAAAATTCCATATAAGATCGGAGACTATACAGCATATTACGTCCGGATGCGAACAACTGGCCAACACGGAGTATCTTCACAGGCATAATCAAGTGTGCAACATTATCCACCAGAAACTTGCACACAAGTACGGACTTCTGAACACCTTCCAGCCATATTACAAGTATCAGCCGGCGCCCGTATTGGAAAATGACTCTATCAGATTATACTACGATAGACCTGTTATCACTGACAGAATGGTGACGAATAATAGGCCGGACATAGTGGTGTATGATAAGAGAGCCAGAACAGCAATGCTGGTGGATGTCGCCATACCGAATAATAACAACGTGCTGAACAAGTTCCTGGAGAAAAAGTCCAAATACACAGACCTTGCTATTGAGATCAAGCAGATGTGGCACCTCGATAAAATAGATATTGTTCCTGTCATCGTATCCTCGACTGGTTTAATACCCAAAACTTTGCATGATAGCCTTAAGAAATTAGAATTGCATAAGAATACCTATATAGAAATGCAAAAAGCTGTAATTCTTAACACATGTAGGATAGTTAGGAAATTTATGTCAAGTATATTGTAATCGAGCCTATTCCCTTTGATTGCTAAATCTGGGAAAGGTAAATTATATCCAGCTACTAGCTGAGATAGTGCATAAGGGATAATATCCATAACTTCTGGCACAAGAAGTTTAATAAGCTCCATGGAGCCCTAGCGAAACAGCTCACGTATGTTCTTCAACATCCCAGGAAAACACACACTTTCCTAACACAAGGCTTAACATATATGCTGCCTAAGAGCGATAGAACACAAGATCCGTCTCAGTATAGGCCGATCACTTGTCTGCCAACGCTCTTTAAAATACTCACCTCATGCATATCCAATCGAACACGGGGGGGCATCGGAATGTTCATTCAGCTTTTCTTGATTATCTGGAGGCATTCGATAGTACCGCCCATTTTTCGCTTGTCGAAGTATTACAGATATACAAAATTCATCCAGTTCTAGTAAAATTCCTGAAGACAACAATGACACACTGGCGCACGTCCCTGCAGGTCAACATGAACAGTAGGTCAATCAAAACCGACGCGATACCCATTCGTCGTGGGATTTTTCAAGGAGACTCTTTGATTCCACTATGCTTCTGTTTGGCTATGTACCCATTGTCTTCAATGCTCAATAGAACAGGATACGGATTTGTAATAAAAGCAGATAGAAACTATCACACAATCTCCCACCTGCTGTATGTGTATGACATCAAATTATATGCTTCGAACAAAAAGCAATTGGATGATCTGCTGAGTCAGTAAGTTTTCGGCAGATGTTCAAATGAAATTCGGAATTGAAAAATCTAAAGCCCTGAACATTCAAAGAGAGAAAGTCATAGATGGTGAAACACAACTCCCAAAATGATATTATACAGTGTATGAAAGATGACGAAACGTACAAATATCTGGGATACCAACAAGCCAGATTGCTAGACCAAAAACAATCAAAGGAGGAGATTAGTTCAGAGTACAGTCAGCGTTTGAAGACTGTGCTGAAGTCAATGTTGAACTCGAGGAATCTAGTTAAAGCAATTAACACCTACGCCATTCCAGTGTTGCTTTACTCATTTGGAATAATCAGATGGCCTAAAACAGAACTGGATGAAATTCAAAGGCAAACCCGAACCATGCTGACAAAGTACAATAAACACCATCCAAAACCGTCTGTGATAAGAACAACTTCAAAGCGGAAACAAGGAACGCGGATTGATGGATGTTCAACTTACATACGAACAGATCAAAATTTTCAGAAATTTTCTCTGCAAAACTTTACCTTCAATAGTATCGTTGGCTGATAAGGCTACCAGTGATGACCATGAATCTACATCAGATACTGAAAAACAAGAGCAATGGTCAAGAAAGGGATTGCATGGACGAAATCACCATGAGATTAATCAACCACATATCGACAAAGAAGCCTCCAACAAATGGTTGATAAAAGGAGAATTATTCATCCAAGACCCAGTGATTGCTACAAACAATTACAAAAATATATAATGAAGGACGGAACATTATAAACAGATAAGTGCAGAAAATGCCATATAAGATCGGAGACTATACAGCATATTACGTCCGGATGCGAACAACTGGCCAATACAGACTATCTTCACAGGCACAATCAAGTATGTAACATTTTCCACCAGAAATTTGCACATAAGTACGGACTTGAATACTGTCGCCCGTATTGAAAAATGACTCTATCAGATTATACTACGATAGGCCTGTTATCACTGACAGAATGGTGACGAATAATAGGCCGGACATAATGGTGTGCGATAAAAAAGCCATATTACAAGTATCAACCGGCGCCCGTATTGGAAAATGATCAGAGTATACTACGATAGGCCTGTCATCACTGATAGAATTAGGACGAATAATAGGCCGGACATAGTGGTGTATGATAAGGTTCCAGAACAACAATGCTGGACTGGATGTCGCCATACCGAATGATAACAACGTGCTGAACAAGTTCAGGAAAAAGTCCAAATACACAGACCTTCTCAATAATTCTTCATGCATATGTAATTCTTAATACATGTAGGATAGTTAGGAAATTTATCTCAAGTATATTGTAATCGAGCCTATTCCCTTTGATTGCTGAATCTGGGAAAGGTAAATTATATCCAGCTAACAGCTGAGATAGTACATAATCTTACTAGAACTAGGTACCGCAAACTAAGTTTGTTAGTTTTCAATGATTCAGCTCCAATTTGCAGGAAAAGAATTTTTTTACTCATAAATTCATTAGATGTGTCCAGTAGTCGAGAAAATATGCAGGGTGATATATTTTCAGGAACATGCTACCTTTGACCCTATCAAAATCATTGTGCAGTGTACCACTGGTATTTTCAAATCTATTTACTAAAAAGATCCTCCAATTTTAAACCGTTTTCGATTAAAAATATGATTTACACAAAAAGGCTAGCGTTTTTCGAATGAGTAAGGGATCAATAATTCGTAAAATGGAGGGATCGGATCGGTCCTCATATTTTTCACAAAAACTAGGAAAATAGCCATTTGAAGTACTTTTTACTTCATTTTGAGTTTGAATATCAGTGTCCATTTTATTTAGTGGAAATTCAAATGTAACTTTTTGGTTCTTTATATTATGGGTCTTTTAAGTGAAACCTAATCTGGCTGGTATCTACAATAACATACAGGGGACCTGTCACAATTGACGACTTGTCACAATTGAAGTAGATTTTCATATATTCTATGTCCAATCAGGTGATAATGCAGCTGAAGCTGAAAGACCATCTTGCAGCTTTACTCAACAAAAATGTTCCTTCAGAAAAAAATTTCGTTTCCATCGAACGTTCGTTACGTGGAACTGGTTTCGACCAGCCAAGGAAAATTCTGGACCAGATAGGTTTGTCATCACTCCTTAAATGAAGAACTTATTTTGGAAAAAGTAATGAAGTAATCTAAGAATCAGCACTCGAAGGCTTTCTCTACAGATGGGAGTATCGACTATTTGGAGAGTTTTGCATGAGCATTGATGCCATCAAAGAGAAGATATACCTAAAACGTTCAAATTTTGCCAATGGCTACTACAAAGATGTGCTGAAAAAGACGAATTTTGTAAGAAATTGAATTTTGTTTAGTCGAAGCATGGTTTACACGAGAGGATATAATGAATTTCCACAACGATCACGTGTGGATTGAAGAAAATCCTCATAGGACAATTGAGCGTGGCCACCAAGAAAAGTTTTCTATCGATGTTTGGCCGGCTGGTATGATGGTAGATTGTTGGGTTAATAATTATATCTAACAGATTGAATTCTGAAGCATACCCTGACAGTCTGGTTGATTTTTTCGATGATGTGCGTTGCGCGAATAGAAGAAGAATGTGTTTTATGCATAATAGTGCTCCCCCTAACTCGTTGTGAGGAACCATTTGAATTTAGGTATATCCCAATAGATGGATTGATAGAGGCGGTCCTGTAACTTGGCCTCCAGGATCCTCTGAACTGAATCCCTTAGACTACTTCGTCTGGGGTATTTGTAAAGCCTTCCATACTTACAACCTGTAGCTACCATACAGGAATGGCATGCTCGCGTTTTAGCTAGGTCATTTTTGAACGCGTGTTGTATTCAATAAATCGCCACCTAACACTACGTATAGAAATGAATGATGGTAATTTCAACACTTACTTTAGTTCA
This sequence comes from Cryptolaemus montrouzieri, assembly GCA_013387265.2. Classification (NCBI taxonomy): domain Eukaryota; kingdom Metazoa; phylum Arthropoda; class Insecta; order Coleoptera; family Coccinellidae; genus Cryptolaemus; species Cryptolaemus montrouzieri. The sequence goes on along the minus strand of JABFTP020000185.1, from coordinate 40,846,403 downwards.
TTAGTTCAAAAGAGAAATTTTTTCAAATGTTACTATCATCCATCAGATTTCTTCCATTTCGTATATAAAAACACGCCACAATTTTCACCCGAGTGTTTTAATTTCCACTAAATGAAATGAACACTCTGTCTATTCAAACTTAAAATGTTGTGAAAACTACTTCAAAAGGCTATTTTCCTAGTTTTTGTGAAAATTATGAGGATAGTTATTATCCCTGCTTCGTAATACAGATGATCGACTCCAATTTCAGTTGATTCAGAAACGCGTGCTTTTTCATGTAAATCATTTTTCCATACGAAAACAGTTACGATTTCGAGAAAATTTCACAGACAAAAAAGAATAGAATTTGAAGATCTTTTCAATAAAAACTTTTGACCAGTGGCACACTACACTATTTTGATGCATAACCCTAAAAAATATCACCATGTATACTGGACACATCCCTTTCTGCAAATTGGAGGTTGATCTATTGAAAACTACAAGAGTCACCAACAGAAACGTGAAAAAAATCTTTTTTTCGTAATTTTTTATGAGAAATCTTCTGTAGAAATTGATGTATGCATACCCGAAATACTCTATATAATTATCATGCAAGTACTGATTCTGTCATATCAAATTAATGTTAATTTGTTCGATAGTCTGAAACTTTCTTAAATATTATTCTTCTCAAAATATTATAATTGATATATTATCCGAGTTATTGGGAGTAATTATTGTTTGATGCGTAATTTGACCTAATCGGAAACCATGATGGAATAATGATTATGAAGTTACGAAGGTAATTACTTAATAGATGAAGTTGTACCAACTTTCTCCTGGCCGAGAAGAGCAGTGTGTGACCTGCTTTGCCAATTAGTAGACGTCAAGAAATGGAACTTAGAATGGTCAAGGTAAGCAAATATAACTAAGATAAACCACATATCGATTTATCTATCATACTAACTTGACTATGTACATACTCACGAATATGTGATTTAAAGTATAATTTCAATCACGTGTCTTGCGTCCTCTGTTTACTATGTTATTCGAGCATTCTCGTAGTACCCACTCGGTGTGAAAGGAAAATATATTAAAAAACATTAGCAAGCAATTCAATCACATAATATAAACACATAACGATAACCTACAAATATATTAAATTTGGATACAATGTTCTATCTAAAGTTGTAAATAATGTAAATGTCCATCACTTCTAATCTTTAATATAAATTGAATATAGAATTTGCCTAGGTATCAATTTGAAAATAATTTTGATTCATTTATGCATTATATGAGGATTAGAGAAGTGCCAGACCTGAAGTGAAGATGGCGCTAGTGAATCTCTTCACTCGTGTTTTACAGGGATATCCACCGGGACCGAGTTTTTTAATGTGGAATCGTGATCTTCTTTAATTTGAAGTGCAGCTAAGTCTTTGAATGTCTTTGATTTAATAACTGTTCACTCTAATTTTTCACCCCACAACAAATGATTTCATTATTTTCAATAAGGTGCAAACTTATTCGATCTGAAATTCGGTATGCAAGGTAGCCAGGACAATAATATACAGAGCTATCCACCGGGACCGTCCGTTAAAAACTTTTTGAGTTCCAATTACAATATCAAGCTGAAAGTTTATACGCGGCCATAACTAGCGATTTCCAATTGAAGTGAAATATTTTCGAAGTGATACCATTTCCGGTTATACCGGAAGTGGGTCATTACTTTGTTATTTCAAATGGCAATCTACCTTTTTTATTTTACATCTAGAACCGACATTTGAGCAAGGCATAAAATAGCCAAGTTGTTGGCACTTATCTGTCAAAACTTTTGACAGATTTAATTATTTTTGTTATAAACTCGATTTTTGAGGAACATTTAAAAAAATTGTAGCTCGTTGATCTTTTGCACTACAGACACAAATTTTGCTTGGGTGGATAGAAGAAGGATCAAGGAATTTTTTAAGCAGTCTACACATGTCAAATGTTTATTGCGTTGTTTTGTATGATTCTTTCAATTTGGCCTTTTTCAAACAGCAATAATTTTTTCAAATGGCACGTGCCAATTTTTATATTGCCATCAGATGAAGCGTCAAATTTCAGATGGGATTGTATCAGCATGTACTATACCCATCTCTTATAGTTCCGAAATAATTTGGGAATATATTGCTACGCTCACCTGACAGGTGCCTAAAATTAGTGTACTTGTCACTATGTTCATTCGAATTTGATATTTCAACAAGAATTGTTGGCAATTTAAAGTGAAAATTTTTGAAAAACACCAGATTGATAATAAAATGGCTGATTATTCAAACGAGGATATGTTTAATCTCTTTTTAATTCATGGCGAATGTCAAAAAAAGGTGGATTGAACTTGCAGGCAGTTCTTGTCTTTTCGTCAAAGGTGACGTCATAATTTTAGTGTTTTCCAAATTAGACAAGAAAATTTCAGATAGAAGGTGACTGAGGGGTGAACCCATAGCTAAACCATTATTTTGTGAATATATTATTATTGTACTGAAAATAATTTTGGGTCAAGCATAAATCAAACAGAGAAATTAACTCATCTTTATAGACCACGTTGAGATTTCTTGCCTCTAGAATACTTGATATTAAGGGGACACATTCTGTTGGAGGTATATTCACAAACATAATATCTACATCTAATGATATTAATTTTGCGGTTGGTGGCATGAGGAAATTATTGATTTTATTCGATAATTCTAATGAATTTTTTATACTATATTGTGAATGAAAATCAGAAATTGATTTGAATTTGGTATTTAGTTTCTTAGCAAGTTTTTGTTGTTGGACTATTGGTATATGACACCACTGGACGAATGGGGTTATTTTCTTTATGTGTTTTAATGAGACCATATAATCTAGGAATTCTAGGATTCATTTTAATCCATCTGTTTCTCTAGAAGCTACTAAAAAGTGATTGCATATCATTAGCGGCTGCTCTAAGTTGTTTCTGTATAAGTGGTGTTGGGTCTTTATGAACGAGTGTAAGCGCTTCTTTATTAATGAAATCTTCTATTTTTTCCTCATATTGTACTTTTGGAATAGCAATTATAGCATTCGACTTATCTGCTCGCGTGAGTACTAATGAATTTTCAGAAATTTTGCGTTTGATATTTTTGATTAAAATTTTATCTTTCGAGTTGGTTTGATTGTCATCCTTTTCCAGAACTTCAACAGCTAAAATTCTTCATTCCTGTGATAAATCTTATATATATATATATATATATATATATATATATATATATATATATATATATATATATATATATATATATATATATATATATATATATATATATATATATATATATATATATATATATATATATATATATATATATATATATATATATATATATATCAATTTTTTGATTCGATGGAAATTTTCAAGGCATCTAGGGTAGAAAGGGTTAAGCTCCTTAACGACCAGGTAGTCTTAATTACCTACCAATCACCATTCTTCAAGCTACTGTGACCTCTACTAGCATTTTATTGATGGTAATTCCTGTATTGTACATGAGTATTCACTTTTTCATTAGCTTGTTGTTGATAATGGACGTATGTCCGAAACCGGTCCACAAATGTAAAATTTTGTCATTCTTTACATCAATAAATTAGTGATAGTTAAACCATAGTAACTTGTTTTATTTTGTTCTTCATTATGAATATCAACTATCACGTAGTTCAGGCTTCATCGATCAATTATATTATCAGAGCGACAATACGGTTTCACAGAAAAAAGATCTACACAGGATGCTATAGCTTCACTCACAGAAATGGTTTATAAAGCTTTCAATAAAAATAAGGTATCTTTATGCGTTCTTAAAGACTTAAAAAAAGCGTTTGATACAGTGGAGCATGCTACACTGTTGAGATTGTTGGAAGAATTGGGAATGAAGGGTTTCGGTTTGGCGTTGATGACTAGCTACCTTACAAATTGTCAGCAATGTGTTAAAGTTAGAGAATGGGTTGTGTACTGATTTTTGTACAGTTGAGTATGGGGTTCCGCAAGGGTACTGTGCTCGGCCCTGTACTCTTCCAACTGTACATTAACAACTTATTTTTCATACATAAAAAAGGCGAATGCTTTGGCTTTGCTGATGATACTTGCATATTTTATAAAAAATATCGTTGAATTAGGGTTCATTCAAATAAAGAACTGTATGGGTGAGCACTTACTAACAATTAACTTCAATAAAACTAGGTATATCCCATTCTTTATAGCTAGTCGTACTGTACCGGATGATGCGCCTCTTCTGATTCGAGTTAGTGACAACGCAGCTTTCGAAATCCCTTGTTCTTACAAGAGTGAGTATCTGGAAGTTGTACTTGATGCTCATTTAAGCTGGGAAGCACATGTATCTAAATTGATTGTTAGGCTCAGGGGTCTGGTAGCTAAGTTTAAATACCTCTTACATATAATCGATACATCTCACCTTAAATTAATATATCAGGCTCTTGTAGAGTCGCAACTGAGATATTCAATAATATCTTGGGGGGTGTATATAATACTGTCATGAACAAACTTGTTGTGCAGCAAAAATGGCTGCTTAAAATAGTTTTCAAAATATGAATAGAATGTAGGTATAATGTAAGTGAATTTTCGGAAACACAAATTTGAAATTGCTGATTCAAAAACTGCTTGTATTGCTTTTTTGAAATATGCGATTGAAGATTATTATTATTCGTTTAAGTAACGAAGTATCAAGATTAAATTTAAAGTGACAAGAGTTAAAGAAGACATTGAATGGGATTCTACTTCAGCTGGCGTAAAGGGAGCGTTTTAAAAGGTATTTTTTAGGAGAGAAGGAAATAAGCAAGTCTATTAAACTTTTTTGAATATCCTTCCTTTATTCATAGTTCCGGCAGCAAGCACGCAGCAATTTTAACGATTTTTGGATTGGATTTAGATGTTCTGGGCTCATGTGATATACAGAGCAGTTCAACGATTCGTTTGAATTCTGCATCTGTCCGCCTAAGTACCAGTCACAAGTTCGTCGTTTGAGAGGTCTTCGTAAATTGGACGAATAAATTTCTCCACATTTTCAATTAATCAATCAATCAGAATTCTTGAAACACGCAAGAGAATTCGTAGTAGTTTTGCGCCTTTTCATATCAGCTTGTGTTGTACTTTGTATTGTTTAGTATATTTGTGAATCGATTCATCACCTTCAGGATAACTCAACATGATATTGTAGAAATGTTCATTCGACAAGACTCATAACAAAACTAACCTTTGCTGCTGGAAACAACTCCGTAGAAGCAAGTACACAGAGGCTTAATCTACAGTTGTAATTCGTACTACAGTATGACACGCTTCTACGCGCTTCTACGGATTCAAAATATTGTTTCGAACGACTTTTGAACCTATTCAGGTAGAGAATTCGGAATTATACGACACTAGCTGACCCGGCGAACTCTGTTCCGCCTGAAAGGCAATAAATAAGCAAATTTCGGAATTTATTAATTTTTTTTTCATTAGAAAAAATACAAAAAAAAATTAAGTATCTACATTAATCATTTATTATTATTTCTGTATTACATAGTCTATTCTTCACTTAAGTACCTTGTGATACACGACATTTTTTGTTTTATTTTTTTATTTATCAGGCGCAAAAACAAACAACGCAGATGGTCTTCCGACCCATGGGTGTTCTAGATTCAAACCAAAAACTTCTGAGGATTGGCCTTGTGATTTGTTGATGGTCATGGCCAATGCAAGACGGATCGGAAACTGAAGTCTTTCAAATTCAAACAGCATATCGGTTGCGATCATCGCGATCCTCGGAATGAGAACTTCCTCACCTTTGAATTTTCCTTTCAGTATCGTTGCGTAAATTACATTGTTCATCAATTTTATAACCACCAAACGTACATCCAAGGAGTTTAAAAATTCAATTGGATAGTTGGTGGCTTCATCTTCATTTGTGACGCAGTCAATAGATTTGAATGAATGCATTCATTATTCTTGTAGTTAGAAATAATGTTTGGAAATACATTGTTGATGAGACAAAATTACAGAAATTATTTGGAAATTATTTAAATCCGCTCGATTCATCGACAGGTACTTGACCATTACCGTTAGTCAGCAATAGCTCCGAGAAATCTTCAGCAAATGTATCATTAAGCAATGTAACTCTCATGTTTGTTGTCAGCTGCAGTTTCTTCACATAGCGCCATAGATTTGACGATTTGAGGCAAACGTTTAATTCGTTGGTAGCCGTAGATCTTGAAATTACTGGCAGTGTTTGGCGGACAGTAAACAACAATGCACAATCTTTCAGTGTTCGGTTAAGTGCTTCTTATGCACGTTTATGCGCCATTGTGCATTTGTCCCAGATGATGATTTTCGCTGCCGATAAAACTTTGGCCATTGCTGAGTGTTTTGCAATATTACACATTGGTTCTTCAATAGTTTGAAGATTTAATGGTAATTTTAATGCTGAATGAGCCGTACGGCATCCTTCTAACAATGTGGCTGCTATTCTAGAAGAAACAACTGCAACCGCTATGTTGGATCTCGCACGAACAGTGGCTAACTACTGACATGAGGAATGTCTTACCAGTTCCACCAGGGGCATCTAGGAGATATAAACCAACATTTTCATCATCGATTGCCTTCATTAAAGTATCATAAACTTCCTGTTTTCCTATTTTTATTTTGTTCGTTTTATAGTTCACTTCACTTTTTTAATATTGATTTCTTACAAAAATCAAATTGTCATCCATACGTCCAAGTTACACGGGAACGCTGTCGAACGGGATAAACAGTATCCTTTGTCCCTTTCCTGGGTCTAAGCTACCTACCCACCAATTTTCAGCCATATCTGTACAGCCGTTTTTGAGTTATAAATAGTGCAACAAACACGACTTTCTTTTATATATATATATATATATATATATATATATATATATATATATATATATATATATATATATATATATATATATATATATATCCAGCGCTCTTATATCTCCTCGAGGGGGTACAAGGGGCTCGACACTTTACTAGGTTTAGTGATGTATTTTCGAGAATATTGCAAATTAGCACCAATAACTTTGAACTCATTCTTAGATATATAAGAAATATATCCATCTTTAATATTGAATGTTAAGAAATTAATTGATAATTGATTAAAGGAATAAATTTTAGTGTGGTATAAAATTCCAATTAAAAAGTCTCATTAGCCGATAGTTCAATGAGTTGATTGTGAGTCTCTGTTCGCAAATCGGCACCTACAACAATATTGTCCTGAAACCCATCTTTTCGATGAATCATTATTGTCATTTGGAAAATATTCCGAATCTTCAATTTACCTAAATGCGTTTCATACTCTCCAACTGTCGGCCAATGACTGAATTTTGTTAATATAATCAGAACTTGCAGTAAATGGTGAATTTCGTTTTTTCAATACATAATCTAAATACTAAGCTTTTTTCCACTGAGTTTATCTTTCATAAGTAGAATAATTTGTTACGGCCTTTTTAGCTCGTATTTAATTCATTCAAATGTGAAAATGTCATTCAAGTGAGCTTATAGTAATAAAAAGTCTTCAACATGTAAAAATTCTAAAAATGTACTATTTTTATCTGTAAAAAAATCTAACTCATCTCGCAATTCAGAAAACCACCCGAGAACTTTTTCACGTGACAATCATCTCATTTCAATATGATAAACATTTCTTTGTATAGTGTGGAAAGCAATCTACTTTTCAACGACCGGCTTCTGATAAAATTAACAGTTTTGACAGCTTGTCATAATAATTTGTAAATTGTTAGGCATCTTTTTTGTGGCAAGTGCATGTATCTGAAGGCAGCAGTGCGTCCATTCCAAATGCGGCATATCTTTTAATTTTACTATCACGCCACTGTTGTTCCTCGTTATTTCTCGCGCCATCAGTACCGCAATGCAATTATTACAGTCCAAGTTTTCGTTTGTATTGCTTTATTCATATCTAGCAAAACATAAAAAGTTCTATATGTCTGAAGACTTGTCATACGGAATAGTAAAAAATTCACTTAATTTAACTTTTTATATTTTTTTGTTATGACTATCGATAGGTATTTCATTAATGCACCTCAATATTGTATCATTTGAAAGGGGTATAGTTTTTAATTCTTACGGACTATAATTTTGACCATATCAATGACAGCAGGTAATAGAATATGGCTTAGATTCCCTTGCTACTCGCAGAGCTGCTAAGTAGTATGCATGAAGTGCTGCAGTCTCATTATGGCTGGACTTTTTTATAGCAATTTGTTGATGTTTCAAAGAAACGCTCGAAGAATGCTAACGGTTTGCGTTGTTAAGACGAGTGTCTTGTTTTCAGATGTCAAAGTAATTTTGAAGGCTTCATGCTTTCTGCAGATAGCACTTGAGAACAAACAACAATTGTGGCCTGTCATCCAATGCAATAAATCCATATTTCAAATACGTGTCGTTGTTTAACCTCATCTTTTTCTTCACCGTTTCACCAGACGTAGAAGGAACGTTTCGTTTTGTCACAAATTTGTCCATTTTGATTCAACATTTTAACCGACGTTTTACTGTTATCTATTTATAAAAATTGAACATTAAGTGAGTGAGATAAGATAGTTGTTGTATGTATTAGCTTTCCCATGTTACTTACCTAAAAATTTAAATACCGTTTGTTATTATAATTGAGACAATCAACATGTATAAACCTGTCCTAGCGTATGTGCCACGCTCGTCCAAGTATACAGCTTAAAACCGCACCTAGGACAATCGTAAGTTTACAGATTCTCAAATGAGCGGGCGCGATTTACAAGCCCGAAAGTTTTTATTAAATTTAAATATTTATAAAAATTAATTAAAATATAACTATAATTTTATAGTGGCGGGATAGCAAGACTTTCTTCTTATTTAGCTTAGGCGTGGGTCGCGCATAAAAATGGTTGAAAAACGATGCTTTAATAATAGCATTAATTCTTTCTTGAATTAATTAATTAATTATATATATATATATATATATATATATATATATATATATATATATATATATATATATATATATATATATATATATACTCATATATATATATATACTCATGGGTTCTTTGGCCAACAGCTTTAATCTTTTTCCTTCTTTGTAGTCAACATTTTATAACTTGTGTTATAGTCATTTCAAGAAACAGAATTACTGTTTCATTTCGATATATATATATATATATATATATATATATATATATATATATATATATATATATATATATATATATATATATATATATATATATATATATATATATATATATATATATAAATATATAAATGTATATATATTAAGCGAGTTTCGCGTTGTAGAGTGTGGTGTACCACAGGAACCGTGCTGGGTCCTGTTTTATTTGTTGTTTATGTTAATGACTTATAGGAGGCACAGGGCGATTCTTGTGATATCTTGAACTACGCAAATGATACGGCGATATTTTACAGGGTAGAAAGCGGGGCGGAATTAGAGATAAAATCGGAAGAGATATTAAAAAAAGTTAGACAGTGGTTCGATTACAACCTACTCACTATGAATTCAAACAAGACCAAATTCATCTGTTTTTCCAGTTACGAAGTGAACCGACCAGGCTTCGCAACTCTCAACATCGAAGAAGATGTTAATATACATTCTGTTGATTCAATTAGATACCTTGGGATTACTGTGGATAAATCCCTACGCTGAGACATTCATGTTTCACACGTTGTGAGGAAGATTAGGGGATTGCTTTGTATATTTAGGTATTTGTCGTGTTTTTTTAAGATTTTAACAATTGCACACTTTGTATTTTGCATTGGTTCAGTCACATATCTCATATGGAATAGTAGCGTGGGGTGGAGTCCTAGATGTACACTTGTACAATCTCGTGATTATTCAGAAGTGAGTGTTAAGAATTATTCTACACAAAAAAATTACTTTTTCTAGTGCTGAGACAATGAGACAAGCTGGGGTGTTAAATGTGAGAAAGTTATATTTTTATTCAATTCTAACGCATCATTTTCGAAATGAAACAGTAATTCTGTTTCTTGAAATGACTATAACACAAGTTATAAAATGTTGACTACAAAGAAGGAAAAAGATTAAAGCTGTTGGCCAAAGAACCCATGAGTATATATATATATATATATATATATATATATATATATATATATATATATATATATATATATATATATATATATATATATATATATTTAAAGCTTTATCACCTGTCGCCAAGGAGATTCAAGTCAATTAAAAATTTTCTCGTATTCAAAAAACCAATTTCGGGACATGGAACTTCCATGTTCTCAGGTCAATGCTGTCTATGATGGAAAGACATATTTGCCAATAAAAAACTAACTGTCCAAATTGGAAACCTATTTTTGTGACATCCACTTTCTCATAAAAGTACTGAGTACTTCAGGGAGAAAAAAACATTGCCTCCTTTGTTTGCTCTGTCTTCGGATACTTTAAGTTCAATTTTTTATTTATGAATTTGTATTTTCAAAGCATAATAAAGGTTCTATTATTATTGTAACGTTTCTTTGTTTTTCAAATACTTTGTGGGTTCAAATTAAACACTTTCACGTTACAAGAACTTCAACTAATTTATTTACACTTAGACTGAACACTTACAACTAATTTATATAACACAATTTACTGTCTAATTTATTTCACTCGTACTGTACAAGATTCACTCGAGACTGACTTCCTGTCTGTGGTTCCCGCTCTCTTTTATATACAAACGCGGGAATTCGGGAGTATTCCGTTTCTTTCTAGAACGTAGGTCGGCGAGCCAGATTGTCTAGAGTGTTCTGGAACGGACAGGGTCGGCTTCAGGGGCGATTGGATATCGTTACATTATTATTATTACTATATTGAATAGTGCAAAGAAGGACGTCTATTCTTTCTGAAGGAATTTGAGATAATAATGCTTTAAGTATCTCTTTCAACTGCTTAATGTTTCTTGGCGGTGCTTGAATGCCACGAAAAGTTCGTTTCCAGTGAATGCCAGGCATATTCGATGGGATTTTGATCTGAAGAATGAACAGAAGCGGATTATGATCTATTTCATGTTATTATACAGGGTTCACAACTTACTGCATGGAATGGAGACGAGCGTTGTCGTTTGTATATATGAAATTATTTTCTGTAATAACAGCTTGACAATTTGATAAATAGAACAATTAACAAATTTTCTTGGATATATATCTGTCTAGTCATTTTACCTCTACGAATAACTTAAAGTATCCGTTCACATAAACATATACCAGTATAGCAATTAGTGCACCATCCTAAAATGGAATGGTTCTTTGCTTGTACCATTGTCGATACCGAGCCCTCCTTATCATCTATGCACGAATACGTCGAATTTTGGTCCACAAACTTAATCTCCGTTCTTCTCCAAAAGTACAAAAATTCCATTCTTCTTACTATTGTTAGTGTTGTCGCGCCCTTCGTAAACGAGCTGTATGATCTGCATTCGAGAGTCTAGGTGCTCGGTATGGAAGATGGTTATGAACGATTGAGCACTTATCGATGGTCCTCGTAATTCATATCTCATTCATGAAAGAATTTTGCCTAACAACTAATTTAACTGGTAAATTTCCCATTACACAACACTATCGGAAAAAAAGAAAGAAGAAGACCATTTTACCATAAACATGAAAGCTAAGAGTACTCCATATTATAAGGTTCAATTTCAAAACGACTGTAAAGAAGGAAATCAAGCAGCAATCTGACCAGTCCAAATCGTGGAAACTACTAAGCACTAACCTGAAATGAGAATGCTGATACATACCATTGACTAAGTATAGAAGTATATAAATCATATTTGTACCTACCAGTTACAGAACAGCAAGCGACTTCTTCAGTGTCATTCATGGTATGAAAAAGTATCCAACTTCAACCTGAATACAACAGCTACGTGATGTTGTTTCTCATGTTTTAACATGTACTCCCAAAATATCAGCCATTTTCAACGGCAGTTGTCTGACTATTGTTTGAATGAGTAAATTTTGTGGAAATCGAAAAATCAAGTATCGGGCTCTCATTGAATATTTGCCTACATAAATTAAAAATATGTTGGAAGTTGTGTACGGTGACTGTGATCCATCAGTTCTCAAGAAGACAGAGAAAACGGAGGCTTTGTATAAGTCAAAAAAACATGTTGGTTATATATTAAATCAAGATTTAGGCATGAGAAAGCTCTCTGCGCTCAAGGTGCCGCTTGACCAGAAATAAATTCGAATGAACATTTCCAACTCGTTATCGTTAAGGTCACAAAACATAACTTGAAAGAATGTCTATTTACCGGCTAAAATCGTCAGCACCTTCTTCTGCATCTACTATTTGGCCTAAAGACGTTTAATTGGTACTTGCGCTGTCACGTCTAAATCTCTGCGACTATCATTCAAACTTTCGGACTTTCGGTCTCGGGAAGAAAATTTCTTATTCAAATAAGGCAGGCTAGCTAATTCAGTTTGCAGATCCGCCCATTATATATATATATATATATATATATATATATATATATATATATATATATATATATATATATATATACTTTCTATTCAACGTTCAGCCATGGTGTTTCAATTGGCTCTAGGGCGTTGTATTTTTGGCCGAAAATTTTCCAAAGATTCAGTAAATGTCTCGACCCAATTCGCGTTCATCACATTCCCCGAACCTATGAAGTTGATGTATACATTGTTTTAACACATCTATTGGCAGAAGAGGAGCTGCTTTACAAATTATATTGCTTGGCGCATACCACGTGATCACTTAGTAAGCGCCCGCAGGAGTCTAATATGACTAGCTTACCACACTTCCCAAGCAAATATTTTGACTTAGTTGAAGGTCTGGAGTACATTCATCTTGTTAGCTATATATATTTTAGTTTTGTGCATAGTAGGTCGCGACTAGTCAGTAAACTAGGTCTCTCTTTCAGTTGATCAGCTTCCAACTCGAAGCAAGTTATTCTTCCGATATGCTATCGCTCCTGCACGCGTTTTTTGTTGTTTCAAGTAGTTATTTTGCTGTGGTGTTTTCCTTCACATACATTATTTTACTCTACTTTTAAACATATTTATTTTGTAAATAATCGAGTAGTTAGAATAAATTTGGTTTTCATTGCTAACTAAAATACCCTTTTTATTAATAGTAATAGAGTTTTTTCATACTTAATTAAGTTTGGCAAATAATAAACTAATGAGTACTTCTACTATAAAGTACAGGTTGAGTACCATATGGCGCAAACAAATGAAAATCATGTTTTCGCTATGCCGCCTTTAAACTCTAGTTTCACCGCCTTCAAATATCAGTCCACTAAATAAACAAATAACATACGCATGTGTAATGAGAAATTCGACCATGACTAGCCAGTCCCCCCTGAAAAATCAGTATAAACTGAATTCATCTGGTAGCCTCGTTCTCTCTATTACAAGAAGGCCTTATCCCTGATCCAACGAACTAATAATGAACTTAGGAGCGAGGAATGAGGGAACTATCACAATTAACAAAATAAACAATATGTAAATACTTTTATGACGTTATCTTATTATGTTCATATGTGAGAAGAGCTCCACAGAGGGAAAAAGTTTTGGACCAATTATTTAAACATTTTTTGTGGCCTTCATGACTTCCCTAAATAATTATTTCATAGAGAAAAACGCCGAGATCTATTCGGATGAGATGAGAGCATCGTTAGAAATGTGTCAACTAACAAGCATTTGCAAAAAAATTAATTTACAGAAAAAGTCTTGCATTTTATTTTACATGAGTCTTTCAGATTATCCTCGTAAACATTCAGAATTATTGTACCTAAATGTATAGGATCTATTTTTTTATTTTATTACGATAAATGAAGCCAAGCATTTGGTACGCCTTAGTCGTTATGCAACGAATATGTCCTTTGAAATCGAGCTCAGAGTCAAGAGTGATACCGAGATCGCGCACCGTAGACTCGCTGTTCAACATTCCATCAATTTGTAATTCCCTATGAGTGTAGAACTCAATCTATGAAAGCAATCTTATATATCCTTGACATACAGAACCAAATTGGTAATGGTAGATCGTCCCTTCCTGAATCCATGCTGTTCATTTATTAATATTCCTCTACAATTCCAGGACAGAAAGCTGCAAACCAAGATGTCTAGCATTTTGGGTATAGCAGACTGAATAGCTACTCCTTTATAGTTCTTAACATTGGATTTCTCACCCAATTTAAATATCGGATTGATGAAACTCCGCTTCCAGAATGTTGGAAATTGACCACGACTGAGAGACATATTGAATAAGGAACTAATTGGATCAGACAAAACACTCATACACTTTTTTAATAGGAAACTGGGTATACCATCAGGCCCACTACTCAACTTAGGCTTCATGTCAGAGATTACCTAAAACATTTCAAACATTAATAGTTTCAGCATACTCAAACTTCTGTGGAACCAACACTTCATCACTGTATACTTCCGCAAAGAACTAAGCAAATAGATCCACTACAACCCCTCCCTCAGAACCAATTACCCCATTCAAATGCATTTGGTTTGGCAAATCGAAATCATCTTTCTTTGAGCGAACATAACTGCAGAAGTTCTGTGGATCGAGATGGATATTGCGCTCAACATTCCCAAGATAATTCGCATACAGAGAATTGCATAAAACCTTGCAACCAGACCATTTCGCGTTAAAATCCTCATAATCCACAGCACAGCAAGATAAAAACTCAGTAAGTCCTCTGTAGTTCCCTTTGTAGAAGTCGAAACGATCCTCCCACCAAGGTAATCCTGAACTCTCTGCAGTAGCCAAAGAAATGCCAAACTGAACCGGACTATTATTAATACTGTTGCTCTGGAGTAATTCCGTTGCGGGACTAATAGCGAGAGTACTATCTTGGGTGTACACAAGATCCAATAGAACATTGCGAGAATTCGTGATCCTACTTAAAACATGTATAGTTACACAAAAAAGAAATTCAAGTTTTCCACAACACACGGAGGCTAATTTGAAAATTACAGTTCTTGGAGAAATTAACCCATATTACTTAAGAACGACATTTGTATATTAGAGAAACGATAGAAACAGTGAATCACTATTGAAGGAGAGTATCTTAACAATAATTGAAAACTTTCAAATGTTCTATGAAGTTAATCAGTCATGTGATCATTGTGTGTTATTAATATTCCTTGATATGATGGACTTTTCATAGTCCTAAACCTAGTTTAATTAAATGTTCCAGAACGACAGTATTATAAATCTTATTGCAATCCTCCAATTGAAACTCCATTAGACTGTATGTCCAATCTCACATATCCATCTTCAGAATTGATAATGACCTCATGAATTGTTTGGATAACAAATATAATTACTTCATCCTAAATGTATACTATACTATATTTATTATTTTCAGATATTCCTCTTCTCCTTTATATTTTCACTCACAAACTGCCAAGGCATAATCAAAGATGTAATACAGTACAATATAGCTGGTATACCTATTTTGCATAAAACTATTCCCTTTCCATTCGATCCTGATGCAGGGAGTAAAAGGTCAATAGAGTACCAAGCAGTTAATGGAAGATATGGAGAAAAAGCTATCGAGAGATTGGGATTAGGTACAGATGGGAGACAATTAGAAAGATTAGAAGAACAAAGGAGGAAGGACGAAGGACAACTTGGAGGAGTTAGGGACTATTTGCCATGAAATTCTTTATACTTTATCAAATTAAGAAACGTAATGATAAAAACTATATTCATATTTTTCATTATACATTAATTGCTATTGACAGAAGAACATGTTAAAAAGTTATATACATAATTTTCATAGAGTCGAGTGAAGGTGATATATTATGAAATCAAAAAATAAACATTACATAATAATACTTGATATTTCTATTTACATTTACTACCTCCTAGTTCCCTATTTTCTTTTTCGCAAGGGCATGAAGTGTGTCTAAGGTATTCAATTTTTGATCGAAAAATTCTTCAATACGTTTTAAACGACATTCATAAATTATATCTAGAAACTGGTTAAGGGTCATATCTTCTTCAGAAAGCTTTCTTGCAGCAAATTTACAATAAGGTGCATGACTAACATGTTCTGACCATGGATCATCATCTTTTTCCCAACCATCCAATTCTTTACTACAATAGAAACATTTAACTAGATCTGGCTCTTGTTTTGAACCAATGAATATGAACCCTGCTTCTGCCATCTAAAAATGAGAAAGAAACATTAATGATATCAATTCAGAATAAATCATAGCTATTAATGTTCTAGAATGTAATTTTATCTGTTAGTTTCTTCTTGGAATTATTAATAATTGTACACCGTGTGATTATTTTAGATGGTTTTAGCTTCATTGAGAAGAATACATCTGATAATAAAAGGAACAGAATTCATTAAAATGGTTAGAGCTTCATCAAGTTGAAATTTTTAGTAATAAATGAAATCTAAAATGTGTAAAATCGCCAATACCTCTAATTCTTTGTATTATTATTGAAGAACATCAGTAATCTGTGTATGTAGTAAACGATAAGTATTTTACAAAAATCAATAAAGAAAAACTATTTTTGAAAATTTCAAACTGTATATAATCCTTTAAAAATTCTTCAGAATTCCTTGAATGGACGTAGAATGTTTACAACTTATTACTAAACCAATTGTTGTGCATACCATTTGAGGATATTTGTACAATATTTCCAACTTAAGCTCATATTTTTGAGAATTCATTCAGGGTTCTGGAAAAATTTCAATTCAAATATGAAATTGGAATAATGATCCATTTTTTTTTTCATAATGATCATTCTTTTTGCCTTATCAATACTAAATTATACACAAGTGAAAATAAGTAGATGTAGTTTTACTTGAATATTAATATCCTGATAAAAGTTTTGGTAATCCCGTCTTTAATGGTGACCTCTTCTGCGCACCCGTAACGGGTCAGTCAGCTGTTTGCCGAATGCATTTGAATTTTATACAGTGTTGTCAGATTCGTTACATATTCTTATTCGTTTAGAATTATTCTCATCTTGTCATTAGAATCATAAGCGTCATTTCGTTATCTATATTTCTAACAAATTAGAATTGAGGAATAGAGCATGATAATCCATTTCTAGTAGGTATATGACAACAATTCAACAGAATAAGAAATTTTCACCTACAATTTATAATAGCTGTCCATACTTTCCCAAAAATGTTCTAGATTCAATATTTGATAAATTAACGTTTTCACCATTACTTACTTAAAATTAGAAAACACCGAAGCTGGTGTTACCATATACAGTAATAATTTGGCGGTGTAACAGTATTCAAATCAGACGTACGTGACATGATCCTGACAATAGTGACGTAATCGCCACCTCCCGTCATAACAGAGAGGTATATTCAAATGGAAATCTCTTCAAACCAAACCTAACTAACCTAACCGAACCTCAAACCTAATTTAAATTTATAATTCTGAATTGAATAGGTTAGTAGGTTAGGTTTCAGGTGAAATTAGGTTAGTTAGGTTAGGTTTTGAAATATTCCCATTTGAATTTTGGTCTCAGTTATGAACGAGAGAGATAGTGAGTACTTCTATCTCTTTCAAACAATGTTTTGAGCTGTACGTCGTATAACAAATTCTGTTTTTTTTTCTTGAGTGATATCCTTCAGGGGCAAAACGATTTCAGATTTGGATGCTGAGCACCAAAATTAGTCAGATAGTCAGAAGTCACAGAAAAAGTGAACATTTTTTTCTGTGAATTCTGACTATCGACACTATTCCGTGTAATTACCATTTTGAGAAGAAAATCTCCATTCTCCACATTCATTTACAAATAGAAAGAGTTGATTTTGATTGAGAAACTATTAGTGAGATCTAATAAAATACTTTGGATTTTTCTCTTTTCTCTATATTTAATTAATAATTTATCCAATAATCTTTGTTTTTTATGGTATTAACAATATGACATAAGAGGAGTAGTTTCTTATATATTGACTAGAAACTAGAAAAAAAAACGGTCTACTAGAGTTCGATTATTGTGTTCGCATATTGACGAACCAGTGCGTCCAAATATTATTTCGTTAGTAATCTGACAATACTGTATAAAATTCAAATGCATTCGGCAAACAGCTGACTGACTCGTTACACAGAAGTGGTCACCATTAAAGACAGGATTACCAAAGTTTTTTTATAACAATTATCTCCATGAAATGGAATTATTTTATATTTTTCTATATTTCCAATGTGCCAGGGTAAAAGCATAAATGGTTCTCAATTTCCTTTGCTTCAACAATGAAGTAGACCCTAAATTATTAGACTGTGAAGAAAAGTATAAAAGCAATAACATAACTTCATTCTTATACATGAATATTTTGCTTTTTTTTGTAATTTTTTCAATAAAAATATTGCAGGCATTGACTGACAATTAGTTATTCAAATCTCACCTTCTGAGCATTACATGGATGTCTATTGGAGAATATCCATGACTTAAATGTATTCAGTCGATCTCCTTCCATTATATATTCCACATTAGTCTTCTTCGAACCCATAACTGGAAAAATTCAAAATTTTGTTATTGATGAAGCAAATGCAACCTGCTGCAGATATACTTCTAACGTCCAGATAGCATGCAAAAGTACATTTTTCAGAATTGTCATGGTGAATAAAATATTCATTTCACTTCAATTTTTGAATAACTGGTAGGTAAGTTCACAATGGCATTTAAAGCAACTTCAAGCTTTCTTATATAGCCATAGATATTTCTCATATATTTCTTCTCGTGTAGGTAGAAATAACAGAATGAAAATAACGTAATAAGGTGAAAACATTTCAATTGCAATTAATATTTTCGTCCTTTGAATTGCATACCTGAATTGAAAATTATATTAGACGATAGTTTGTGTTTATATCAGTTCCAAATCTTCTAAGTTTTATTGAAAATAGCTACTATACATATAAAACATTAGAAAAAAGCAACAAAATTTTCACTTCAAAAATACTGTCACTAACAACCTCCTTTAAACAAATGTGTAACCGTTACGTTCACAGAGCATTTAAGAGCATAGAAATACAAGACAAATAGTTATGATACCAGAAGCACCTTCACTATATTAAAATTATTCAAACTTAAGTTCATGTTGGTGCAAAAGGCAAAGAAAACATTTTATTGTCTGTTTGTTATTCCTTTAACCTGCTCTATTTCCGCCTTTCGGCAAATGACACGCCGGGGAATTCTGTCACCTCACTAACCCGGGAATTTTGCCGAACCCCTCTCGTGTCAAGAGAAGGTATCTTTAATGTCCAACACATCTCTGTTAGACAGGACCGACGGCTTTACATCTCTTCCGAAAGATGGATACTCAAGCGATTCCCAAAATCCGAAAAATCACACATAATTTGTGGGGATTGAACTCAGATAACTCTGCGCAGGAGACGAGCATCATATCTTCCTCGCCACCGAGCCGGCTTAACATTTTAATGGAGTTCGTCAAAATCATAGTAATCAAGGATTTATTCTGTATGTATATTTATGTATTGCAGTATTTTAGTGAAAATTTTCTACATTTGTTTCATTACACCAGCCAGACCAATACAGTTCGAAATTATTTTTTCATTATATATACTTGAATACTTGTATATGTATATGTATCAGAAACAACAATACCTTCTAATAAAGGATATGATTATGAATTTTTATTTTATTTAGGGGAATTGTAAATAGTATAATATAATTTACAGTACTAGTTTCAAGGGCCCACTCGTTTTTTTTTATTTATGCACTAGCCTTATACCAGTCGCTCCCTTCGCATGGTAGTAGAAACTATTAAAAAAATAAAGCAAATGAGAGATTTTGTGTGA
This sequence comes from Cryptolaemus montrouzieri, assembly GCA_013387265.2. Classification (NCBI taxonomy): domain Eukaryota; kingdom Metazoa; phylum Arthropoda; class Insecta; order Coleoptera; family Coccinellidae; genus Cryptolaemus; species Cryptolaemus montrouzieri. Next base: position 40,826,566 of record JABFTP020000185.1, on the reverse strand, counting down.
GAGTGGTGAAGAGTGAGAGAGGACAGCACCTCATGAGGCACATTATTGCCTCATGCGCACACTCCCAAAAAGGGCTGCGCAAAATTGATGGAATGATATTGGAAAATATTGCCCGATATTGTCATCACTTCTGTGCAAATCGCTAAAAACTAAAATTTGAAATTCACCCTCTGCAGCAGAGTTTTCAATTTTCACTTTTCCTTCAAGCAGTATTTTTATCTTGGAGAAATTCTAACAATGTTTCAATGAATTTTCCTTCAAATTTGCTATCTCATTTTGTTGTCCACTAAAATCTTCACATTTCAATTTCACGTAGATTTGGAAAATTTAATTATTAATTTTGTTCATCATTAAACTGAAAATTGTTTTCGTGCTGAACATCGGAAATTCATCGCCCTGTTTATTTCTTTTGAGAATGTCGTAAAAAACTGTTCCCTTTAGAGTACAAAAAATTGGATAATAATATCTTACACATATACGGAAATTTCCGTACTTCCAATTTATTTGAAATTAAACTGTCTTCATCACTTTGGACGAACAATCTTTTGCAAATAAATTAGCTACATAACTACGAATTTCAGTTATTACGACCGAAGTACGATCCCCGATCAACATAAGATGAAACTTCAAGCTCTATGCTCAGGCGGCAGAGTAGCAGAGAGCTTTTTTTTAGACAAAGAGGAGGAAGATGCACCCCGGGGACGAGGCCAATGTCGGATTTTTACGGACTCCTCTTGGAGTTCCAGCCCATAGGCTATAGTCTCCATAGTGCAGAAATAAAGTATACTGAGATTAGAGAGTGACTAAATGTCAATACGCTTACGCGAACGGAGATTATTGGAGAGAAGAGAACCTATTTAATTAGCTAGGGAGCACGGTCGAGGAACTATATCGAACCGTTTGGGCTGACAGTTAGCTAATACGGAAATCGTTGGATTATCGTGTTCAGAGATATTTTCACGTAAGTTACGTGCTAATTTGAGAGTTAATTCGGTAAGTGAGGGAACCTCGAAATCCTTAAGGATATCGGCGTTCCTCACAAACCATGGGATGTTTAGCGACGAGCGCAGCAATTTGGAGAAGTAAAAATACTACGGATAATAGCGTTGAAAGCTAAAAGTATATATATCGTCCGCATAGAGAGCAGTAAGGACATTTTTGTTAGTTGAACAGGGTGGGCGATAAAACTGACCCCTGCGGAACACCGGCCGATATGGTATTAACATTTCGCTGCTGGCAACTCCGATCGGAGTATCTGGTCCCACACAAACAAAATAAAGAACACTTCACATTTATGCTACCGACTTCGATGAGTGTCGATTTTTTCCTACTGTTTTTCGAATAGTTTGAATATTCAAGTTTCCAAATCAGGAGATGAATAATAAAATATATTTTTTTGTAAATACATAAATATAATTAACTGACAATTTTGTCATATTTATATTCAGAGCAGTATTCTATTCGATCGTTCACCACTTCACACAAAGGAAACTATTAATGAGTAACATTCAGTGTTACTTGACTAAGGTCCGTACACTGGATTTTTCCGGGGAGAAAGCCTCTGACACTACTCGTTGGTACATTGATATCATTGTCTGATGATGCTATAGTATGTATATATTCTGGTAGATTGATATATTCTCATAACATTTAACGTTATCCTAATATATAATTACTTCAGGATATGTTTTGATTATAATCATTGCCTGGCAATGGTATTAATTACCGGGTGGTGGATTTATATTTTTCATGAAATCAGTTTGATTGCATGAACAGATATATGGGCAACTCGTCGGGGTAAAACCCTATATATATATATATATATATATATATATATATATATATATATATATATATATATATATATATATATATATATATATATATATATATATATATATATATATATATATATATATATATATATATTTTCAATTTTGCATAAATATTTACTCAATATATATATATATATATATATATATATATATATATATATATATATATATATATATATATATATATATATATATTATATAGTAATATGCAAAATTGAAAATAAGTATAAATCCATTTTATGTTAGTCAGTAGTTTGTACTCGTTTACGATTAAATTTTAAATAGCCCATGAAAAATCTGGTATTCAAAATAATATGACCCTAATTTCAACAAATCAACTAAATAGTTCTTTATTATTCCATTCCACAAGGAAATAGAAATTTTTTCAGATTATCTAAAAGCCTGTTTATAAATGAGATGTAGTAAACGGAAATTCTCACAAAATTTATTGATAAATATGAGTTCGATTTAGAAAAAGTTATTCTAAGAACAGGAGTAATTTTTATCAACGATTAAATTAATTTAGCGTTATTTCATTGGGATTGAAGTGCAGGTAATTCTTTTCTACTTTCCGCTACCAATAGGATTGGTTGAAATTCTTGTCCATATTGTAATATTCTCTTCGTTTTACACCATCTGTCTCTGGTTTACTGCATACTTCCGAACGATGACTCATTAGAAAAGATTATTTCTTGCGTTTCGGTATATTTCTTAATACACAATTGACATCTATCCAGTTTGTCTGGTACCTACTTAAAATGGCAACTAAACCTCTGGACGCAAGTGATATTTTGTACCTGACCTGCAGTAATGGTCCCTTATTGTTCGCAGTCAGTTTGAGTGTTCGTGTCTTATCTTTTCCTTTAAGCACACCCATAGTTACTTAGCTCGGATGAACAATATTTTAGTTTACCACATTTCTTGTGCAGTATTGCAGAGTGCAGTGCTTGATATGAATGTAATATCGCCATTTTCTTTGTGAAATGTTCCTGAGAAATTATTAACAAACGTCGATGTGATTTTTTTCTGATTTGAAGTGCAAAATGTATTATTTACGAAGGTATGAATACTGATTTACTGAAAACAATTGATGTATAATTATAAGAATAAAAAAGTGATTTGGTTTGAACCAATGGCGATTTCGTTGCAATGCTTTGTTTGAAGTTGGCGCTTTTTAGTGCAGCGATCATAGAAAATGAAAACAAAAATAAAGAATCAGCTGACAGCTGATTTATAATTTTCATTTCCAGTTTTACAATATTTATTAATTATTTAATGACATTGAGTGGTTTTTTCTCAGAATATATTATGTTATTATAGAAATAAGTAGTAATGCATAGGTATCGTTTATTCAAAATTGTCAAGTTATTAATTATTGACATGATGGTTTAGTTTTGTTATGGCTGCCAGCAGTTCAGACGAAAGTAGCACTGCTCCCAGAGATTTTCATCTGTCGTCATCCCTAGATAGTGGCAGTCGTCTAAGTCCCAACAAACATAAATGCCCTTTGTGCCATAAATTTAGAAAAACCTTTTACTGCAAAGAATGTGTTCACAGTGGCGGATTTTATCGTTCTAAATCTGTAGTGACTGAAGGGTTTGTATTTTGTTCATAATGAAAATTTCTCAGTTTAATCTATATTAAATATTTTAGATATGCTGATAAACAAAAGGTTCTATTGGAATTGCTTCTGAATAAACAAAGTTTAGAAAATAATTGTATTCAATTATTAGAAAATCGTTTGAAAGCAGATATCCTGGTAATCTAAAGCCAACAATATTGCATTAATTCGATATTTTAACAATTATTTCATTCTCAGGGCTCCAAAATTCGTTCCTGTAAAGAAAGGAACAGAATTTTGAAACTTTCTGTCGAGGAAAAACAAAGAAAAAGGATTGATTATAACAAAGAACTCTCTAATTTGATTGATCATAATGATAAAAGAGCTAGATTTCAGGCAAAGTGCGACAGTAAAGTACAAGAAGTAGAACAATATGTGGAAGATGAACGTGATAAACTGATTAGTAATAGAAAGAACCTTCGGGAGAAAAAGAAGGAAGTCAAAAGGCTTGTGAAGATACGATTGCAACAGCTCTCTAAATATATATTCCCAATATCTAAAGTATATCCAAAAACGTAAGTGCATTCCTTAGGAATATAAGAATCAAAAAAAATTTTTGTTGGTTATTACTGGTGATTTCAATGCCTTTGATTGGTAGTTGTTGAAGAATTTTTGGCTATGAAAATAAATCTTGATCATTTTTATAAACTATTTCTTTTCTTTTTCAATTAGAAAAATCTAAATTTTTTCTATTTTGGTTTTTGTTTATTAGGGAATTAGAATCAAGTGAGTCAGATATGGTAATGGCATTGGCTGAGGCCTCTCAAAGCTCAGACCTTCGTGGGAGTTGGGAATATACAGAAAATTGTGGCGAAATGAGCTACTCCATAGTGGCCCCAACTTTACCAGCTTCTGGAAATTATACCTGCTATAATATGTGGTGTGAGTAAATGAGCAATTTGAATATCTTTACAAGTATTATTATTCTGGTTAATGAAATTGAAATTCTATACTGAAATCTTTTCTATATATCTTATATATAACATTTACTTGGTACGGATTTTATTTGAAAATAAATATATATTCTCAGAGGAGCATAAGAATTTTGTGAGTATGTATCATTTGAAAAGTATATTATTCTAGATGGATGAAGGTTATTCACTCAAAATGTATATATGTGTGAATAAGTTATGAAAATATTTCTTTACCAAGTTGAAAAAAAAATATAGTTCTTGATATTTTTCATGGCTTACTATGCTTTAATACTCGACCCATTTGATCCTAGAATTTTTTTTCGAAATATAGATAGATAGATAGATATTATCTTTGATTGAGGGCTGCCTAGCAGTCCGGCCACTGCGACCCAGTGGTCTATTGTGGCACACTCTGTCCTAAATTTCATCCACGAGCTCCATCCTTGTCGTAAAGGATACAAGAGTGTGTGGGTGAGAGCTTAATAAGCTCAGTCAGCTTCAGTTTGCAAGATCCATGAATGATGCATGAAGGATCCTCAACCAATCCTAATTTATTTAGGTGTTTCCTGAGGCGACATTGCCCCGTTAATATGGCAGTCAAAGCTCTCAGTTCCAACCTAGAGAGTTTAAGCCAGGCCTTGGCTTTTGTAGTGGAAGGTCCACTGATGGCACGTCGAGCGTGTCTGAGTCATGGGAGGCTCATGCAATACTCACGTACCCTCAAGTCCAGCCATCGATTGTTTTCCATCCTTGCAGTTTCCAGGGGAATTCCGAGCTTAGGCTCCGGTCCTATGAACTCCAGGTTAGTTCCTCGAGCGGCCAATGAGAATTTTTTTTCTAAATATAATAATTTCAACTTATTTTATATCTAGAAAGTAAATACAAAGCATAAAAATAGAAAACAATGTTTTTTCACAGCCATTTCAACAAAAAAGATGTGGATTCAAATGGGTCCACTGAGCTCTTTGGGGTTCTCAAAAAGAAAATTCATATTTTGAAAAGTAGGTCTATATGGAGGGTTCAACAGCATAAGAAATATTAGGTAACTATCTGCTTGTAGAATGATGAGTGATATGTTGCAAGACAATTCGGCTCTAAGCAGTGACATCACATTGGATACATCTCCAACATGCTTTGAAATGACAAACTTGACACCGCAACTATTTATTAATTTCGAATGAAAAGTGTCCGCCTTCCTACAATATTCTAAGCAACAGAACTGGAAGGTCTACTTCTGAAATATGGTTTTGGTTATCTTTACTCATATGATAAATATAGGTACCATCAATGTTTGGAAGATACATTTATAATGTGAGTAAAGAGAGGCTATTACCTTTTTTCAATGAATTAGTAATTTATAGTTATTAACTCCTTGGGAAGAACTCACTGTCCAAAGGATAAAAAGCAGACGCCTCTTAAATAAAGCGATGCGCACTAGCACAGAAGGCGATTGGGACAACTACAAAGAGGCCCAGAAAGCATACAAAGGATTGATAAAAAAATCCATAAAAGAAGCATGGAAATCCTACTGCGAGGAAATAGAGGGTGTACTGGAGGCTAACCGTCTTCGGCATCCTCCTGCGGGACCGATGGATATCCAAGTCTTGATACACCAGAAGGAGTAAAATCAGATGAAGGATGAAACACTGAGACACCTGGCGGAAATTCACTTTCCGGGTTCCTCATCGACAACACAGCATCCAGAAGTCAAATGGACACGTTGAGAAAACAAACTCGAACACTGCCTCAATGGTAGTCACAGTGGGAAAGATTCGATGGGCAGTAATTACCTTTCAACCATATAAAGCACCAGGAGCAGATGGTATTTAAGGATTTTAGAGCAATTAGTCTCACCTCCTTCCTACTGAAGACTATGGAGAGACTAGTAGAAAGATATCTTAGGGAGAATTCCCTAGCGGAGTGCCCCTTACATATCACTCAACATACCTACAAGCAAGGTAGATCAGTCGACTGAGCATTACACTCTGTAGTTGGATATATTGAGAAAGGACTGGTTAAGTCATTTTAGGAATACTCCAAGACATAGAGGTAGCTTTCGACAACACTCTTTATAAGATAGATGAAGCTATCGTAAATAGAGTAGACAACACCATAGCAAGGTGGGTCGATTGTCCGGGGGACCGCCAGCAGGGGATGTACTCAAGGGAGAGTACTATTTCTTCTCCTCTGGAACCTCGTGCTGGATGGGCGGCCCTTGCCGATGCTGAGCACTTTGCGGTTGGTTATGTTGACGATCTCGTCCCCTTTGTTCGTATAAAAAACCTCAGCAATATATGCGAAGTTACGCAGAACGCTCTGCAAATGACTGAAGAATAGTGCAGAGGGAACGACCTGTTTGTTAAACAGACATGATTTTATTCACTCGAAAAAGGAAACTACCGCCTTTCAAGGCACCCATTATTTTTAACCAAGAATTAACACAGGTAAAACAAGTGAAATATCTAGGTGTGATGCTTGACGTCAAATTTAATTGGGAAATCACATCGAAAGACAAGCGTCAAGAGAGCAAAACACACTCTGGGCTTGCCGGAGATTATTCGGCCAGAGATGGGGACTCAAACTAAATACAATATATTGGTTATACACGACAGTGATGTTCCTGACCATGCGGCCATCGTATGGTAGCCTGCACTGGACAAGGAGTTAAAACGGAAAAAAATAAACAAGATCCAAAGGCCAGAACCTATTCTGACCATCTTGTGGACCCACGTGCTCTCCTTCTTTCAAAACTGGAACAGCACCAAGACCATGAATTATTGATCAGGCATCTCGGGACTGAGGCAGTTAAAAAGGCTCATGAAGGGGCCGCAATCAAAGAGGAGGTATATGAGCTATTGTCCCTCGATAAAAAGTCTATTGGGATGGTAGTGGGCCTACGTGACACCAACTCAATAAACACCTACACGTCATGAGACTATCGGAAGCCACACAGTGTCGTGGTTGCCTAGAAAATGACAAAACAACAGAACACATACTTGGTTGCTGCCCATAAGGGCCCTGTGTAATATTTAGAAAAGAGAAGGGGTTGTGGGACATCAATATTTAGTTTCTTAGCCGAAGACCACCATTTCACTTTTGACAGAGGTTCAACTGAATCATAGTTCATAGTCATTGTTACAACATTACCGTGTGTCCATCAAACAACAAATTATTCGTCGTGTAGTGAATACAGTGTGTATCTCTCACAAACTGTGAGAGATTGTTGCTGACAATTTTCAATATACCGAGGCGATTGTGTGGTGTTAACCATAGATGGAATGGAATATATCTTGTTCTATCGAAGGTGACATTACCATAGCAAATGATTATAAAGAATGTTGAATTATTTTTATATATAAATGTTAGAATATATTTTAAGATATATAATTATTATTTCGAAACCTTGAATTTTTTCAAATTGAAAATGCCTTCCTTAGTTAATGAAGAACACTACAGAATCGTTCTCGTTTGTATCAAAACCCGTGAGGATCAAATTTTTGATGCTGAATATCTCCGAATTCAAAAAGATAGGACCGTGTTGCTGTCACTAGTGCGTCTTAGAATTGCTTCAGGATACCTCACGAAGTTTGTCATAGAGCTTGGTGAACACACTGTACTTCGAAATTATCCACGTTCTTTTTCTTACATTTCATCTATTGATGGTAAGGGGCATTTTTTGAGGGATTATCCTGCTCTAAATTCTTTTTCGCGCAAAGCATTCAGAATGTAGTAAAATAATTGTCGAAGAAAAAAATATCTCAGGGTTTAGTCACTGACTGTAGAAGTTCTAATACTAATCTGGATCCACTTTTCATGTTATTGTTCTCTCCAACGGCATATAGCACCAGGATATGATTCAAAACAGTAACAGTAACCAGAGGAATTACAAGTCATGTACTCCTTGATATCAAATGATACAGGCGTTCGCCTCGCGGAGTGATGACCAAAATACTTTACCATTGCTTCATTTATAGATAATTTGGAATAAAAAAAATCCCCATTGCTGAAAATTTTGATTGAGCATAGGCATAAGCGGTCTAACCTTGTGAATTTTGCAATTTCTATCAAGTTCGGAATTATCAGCAAAGTGAAAGAACTGTTTTGGATCTTGAAAGGATTTCTTGATATAGCTTTGGACACTAACGATACAAAAAGGTCTTCATAGAGACTCCAAACAAACGTTCCCTAGGTTGTCTGGTATCTACAAAGAGCAATATTGTGTTAATTTAATTATCCTGATATCTTGCCTAGTATATAATTTGGATTATTCTTCGATAATATTTAAAATTTCTTAATCCATCAGTTTTTCATAACTTTCACTGGGGTTTCGTTCAATTCTGTTTGTAGAATACTAAGCGTTTTGTCATAATGGTGCTAAATTTCCTCTGGTACATCATTGGACGGGCAGGTAGGAACCCATTTTCATCTATATGCCTCACATCCGTGAGGTCATCTACACACAACAAAATTTATATGGAATCACTCGGTATTTCACATTATTGTTTGTTTTTAACCATGGATCTTTGACTACTTGTGAAGAATGAAGTTTTTTGTTGTAAAAAATACTGGATAGTATAATAAGAAATATTGAATTATCACCACATGTTCGGGATATTTTACTTAGCCGTCACTGAGATTTGAAACTGAGAATTTCCAAATTCAAAAGAGCCTATGATCATAATTGAAAATGCCTTACGTTGGATTGTATGATGTGCAGAGGGGTCGAAAAATTGCTCTAGTTGAAGAAGGGGTAATACAGAGGGATATAGCGGCTACAATGGGGGTATCATAGGGAGTGATTTCAAAAACCTACGCCCGATACGTGGAGCTAAAATCTCTACAAAATAGGCCTGGAAGAAGTCGTAGGAAGATCACTTCTAATGAACAAGACCGCTTTTTGCAAAGAGAGACCCTAGTGCCTCGCACCTCATACTCCCAAGGCAATTTCAGGAAGCAACAGGCATCACTGTATCAGTCGAAAATATACGTCAAAGACTTCATTCAAGGCGTTTATACAGCAGAAGGCCCTTAAGAGTTCCAGAGTTAACCAGACAACAAAAAATCAACAGACTTAATTGGTGTATCCAGCAAAATTTGAATATTGAGAATTGGCGAAATGTAATTTTTTCGGAGACCAGAATTGGTGTTCGATTAAATGAACGCCGGATTCGGGCTCTAAGGGGTCGTGGAAGACAAGCTAGACTCCGAGCAGCAAGGTAAATTCCGAAATACCAACGGGACAGTGTGATGTTCTGGGGTGGCATTATTCTGTGAGGCAAAACAGATTTGATTTCGTCTCCTGCGAGTGTAACGGCTAGAAATCACGTGGACCTAGGGCTGGAGCCCATAGTGAGACTCTGGCGAGGTGCCCACGGTGAGAATTTCACTTTTATGCAAGACAATGCTCCTCCGCATACCAGCAACCTCGCGCGACATTATCTTGAAACAGGGAATCGCTATTTTGGGCTGGCCAGCTTGCTCTCCAGACCTAAATCCTATTGAACATTTATGGGATAATCTCAAAAGGAAAATTAGATCGCGTCAGAATAATCCAAGAACCCAACAACAGCTTATCCAAGCCGCGACAGAAGAGTGGCAGAATAGCACCCCAGAGGAGGTCCAAAACCTAATCCAAAGCATGCCTAGACGGATTCAGGCTTGTATCAGGGCAAGAGGAGGTAATACAAGCTACTGAGGTCGAGAAAAAAACACCTACTCCGTGAGAAAATAATTTATTATTTTTTTTATTAGATGCGGAAAGAATCTTATTTTCTTTCATTTGTTTCTCTCTTAAAATAAACCTTAATTCATTTCTTTTTTCAATTAAAATATCCCGAAAAGGATCAATTCCAACAATCCTTCGAAATTTTCAAAATCCCTGAGGTAATATTCAAGATATCGGGTGATTCCATATAAATTTGGTTGTGTGTACATCAGGGGTATTATTACAATATTGACGTTATTATAACTATGTGGGTTAATATCAGCAAGTGCAGCATTAAGTCTTCTGTATTGTTTTCCATAAAATTCATCCGAATCGAGTATAACCAGAGTACAATAAATATAATTGAAATAAAGGAGAGATATCGTAAGAACCTACTTTACTCAAATACGTAGGTTAATAATAATATATGCCTTTATTACACGAAATATTGTTGTACATTCGCTTGGGCGAGATTTAGCCAAAGGCTACTCTTATATCTAACCCCAAATGATAATAATAATATTAATTATTAATATTAATAATAATAATTATTACTCATTTGGAATAATCAGATGGACTAAGACAGAACTACATGATAGACCCGAACGATGCTGACAAAGTACAATAATCATCATCCAAAATCGTCTGTGATACGAACAACCTTGAAGCGGAAAGAAGGAGGACGCGGATTAATAGATGTTGTCAATTTACACAACGAACAGATAAAAAATCTCAGAGAATTCTTCTCTGCAAAAGCTCTCACTTCTGACCTCCATAGAGTGGTATCTCTGGCTGATAGGGGATATACACCACTAAATCTTGCTACCAGAGGTGACCTGCTGGATCTACCGTTCCTATCAGATACTGAAAAACAAGAGCAATGGTCAAGAAAGGAATTGCATGGACGACATCACCATGAGATTAATCAATCACACATCGACAAAGAAGCCTCCAACAAATTGTTGATGGAAGGAGAATTATTCGCAGAAACAGAGGGATTCCTTATGGCCATCCAAGACCGAGTGATCGCTACAAACAATTACAAAAAATTTATAATGAAGGACGGAACATTACAAACAGATAAGTGCAGAAAATGCCATATAAGATCGGAGACTATAAGCATATAACGTCCGGATGCGAACAACTGGCCAATACGGAGTATCTTCACAGGCATAATCAAGTGTGCAACATTATCCACCAGAAACTTGCACACAAGTACGGACTTCCGAACACCTTCCAGCCATATTACAAGTATCAACCGGCGCCCGTATTAGAAAATGACTCTATCAGATTATACTACGATAGGCCTGTTATCACTGACAGGTGACGAATAATAGGACGGACATAGTGGTGTATGATAAGAGAGCCAGAACAGCAATGCTGGTGGGTGGATGTCGCTATACCGAATAATAACAACGTGCTGAACAAGTCCCAGGAGAAAAAGTCCAAATACACAGACCTTGCTATTGAGATCAATCAAATGTGGCACCTTGAGAAATTAGGAGGAACAATATTCCTGTCATCGTATCCTCGACTGCGTTAATACCCAAAACTTTGCATGATAGCCTTAAGAAATTAGAATTGCATAAGAATACCTATATAGAAATGCAAAAAGCTGTAATTCTTAATACATGTAGGATAGTTAGGAAATTTATGTCAAGTATATTGTAATCGAGCCTATTCCCTTTGATTGCTGAATCTGGGAAAGGTAAATTATATCCAGTTAACAGCTGAGATAGTGCATAAGTCCACGATAATAAATAATAATTATGAGAATAATATGAAAATCCATATTTTTTGAAGAAATTTATTCTTAAATGGTTCTACCGCATTAACGTCTGAGGAGAATTTATCTCCTGATATGGTAAGTTGTCGAATTCCATGTCTTATTTAATCAACGTAAACTTGCACAATAAAATTTGAGAGTTGAGAATTACAAATTCACGTATCTTTTTAATGACCGGCTAGAATCACTTACTGTCTCATTTTACAAGCTTCCTTACTATATTCCTTGAAAGCCTTTACCATTGAATTAGTTCCCCATTATCACAATAGAGTGTTTCTGGTTATGCCATTCGTAAAGCGTATTTATTTGAGGGACCAAATGGATTAAAGCAGTATGAAAACAATATATATTGAATTATTTCTCATGAAAAGTTAAAAAGAAATGTCAGTCTATTGTCTATATCAGATATACCAGATCAACTTGATGTGGCACCTTGGAAATTCAGTATTCTACTCGACTTAGAAAATTTACCATTTTGCCGAAAAAGGGTTGCCTTATTGGTTTAAACAAACAGTATTTTTTTACCTGGGGCATCATATTCTGAACTCAAAATGCCAAAAAAAGTTTGATTGAAAATATTGAGATATTTTTACTGTTATCCCCTCCAATATTGTTTGGTTCTGATTATGATTTTCGATATTAAAATGTCGAAGTCTTATTAAGTATGTTGAATTATTGCATTGCACATGTTAAGTTACCGATAAATATGAACGTTCCCCCTCAACTAGAGACTTATATCTGTCTCTGATTCTTATAGTACATTAATGAAATGATTCAGAAAATATAAGAATATCCAAGCAAAAGAAACAAGGAGAAATGATTTATATTCGCTGAAATTAAACTGCTTATTTCATTCTTTCATCTAAGTTTCAAGTTGATTGAAGTTAAGAAATGCATTTACTCTTCCTTATTCAGAGTTCCTATTTATTGAAAAACAATTCTTTGAAAAGAATAGGCCTGACATTTCTGTCGGTGGAGCCCATCTCAGCCCAGAACCTAGGTATAAGGATTTGAAAAGTGATCTTCTCAACCCCCAAGTAAATCTCAGGTGTAGAATCTGTAAGTCCATTTTGTCCCATACTCTTAATTAATTCATGATTATATTTTTCCAGGTGTAGGTTCAAGAAAGAAAACACGTTTAAGCATATTAGTGATAATTTATTGATTATTATATTCAATTTTGAAATTTCAAATGATATAATACAATATTACAAAATGGCACTGAAATGACACGAAACAATTGTAATGTAATCCATCCTGGATAAAGCATAATTTTTATAAACCTCTTATTTTTTTATGAAGGCATGTTTTTTCTAACTTCGATATTTTTAAATTCACGAGGAAGGTGAATACTGAATACTTTTCACATAAACCTCAGATTGTATGCTGAGAATAACACTGGCAAATATGAAAAGTGAGGGGTGTGTAATATATATAATTATTAAAATAAGGATGAAATGATTCATATGCATTTGTCGTTTCATTTGAAGCAGCAGCTGCATCTGCTCACAGATGGAGGAAATCTAGAAGAATTCGTTAAATAATTTTCAAAAAAGTAATCAGACAGTTGCTTTAGCCTTTCATCTTGTGGTTTGGTCTCACATTACAAAGAAATAAAAAATCTTTCACCTCCTCAGGCTTCAAAAATGAAAGTCCAAAACAATATCGGTGCCATTTTCTGAGCATTTCTCTCTATATTCCGAAGTTGAACTTTATTTTTGAAATTGGCGGTACCAAGCTTATGCGAGATGAAACCCACATCCTGTAAGTTTTGTATTTGCCAAACATTTAGTAAGGCACAGTGAAGAGTAATTTCAAATTGAATCGCTACTTCTGCTAGAGATAAAACAATATTTGATCTTGAACAGAAGTTCTTGAATAGTGAACAGTGCAGCAAACAACAATTTAAAAAACTCGGTATAGTATGAGAAATAATTTCGGAATCGCATACAAATTTCAGGTTCACACAAAAAAATTATCAAATTTTTGGATACTTTTTGGTAGAGCGTTAAACATGTAATGTCAGCTTCCGTATAGCACATTTCTCATCTGATGATTTTCGACGATTTTTCAAATACATCTTGCTCTGCCTATTGTTTAACAAAAGAGCACATATTTTGTCGTTGCTTTACTGGTTGGTGGCTATGGTTTTTATTCGAATTCGTTATTACACGGCTCCCACCAGATCCACCAACTTTTCGAAGAAATATCCTGGACATTTATCTTTAACGCACCTCCACTTAGTTTCCCCTGATACCAATTTACGATTGTGTTCTTTATATTTGAAACTCTTATAAACTAAGAATTTATCTTCTTTGACTGAGCATTTCACTCAAACTTGAAGCTCTATTATTCTCAAACATTGCTTTTTTTCACTTGACACTTTCGCTATCTGATTGATTTTGTTTTCATTTTCTGTTATATTTATAAACTACTAATGAACAGTAAAAGAATGAGAAAATTATTATAGGGCTTGAGGAAGATTATCCCTTACCTTTAACCTGTGAGACTCTGGGCCCAGATGAGCATTTCCAAGAGTCATTAAAAAGGGTTAGGGGCCGAGATGGGTACCGCCTATTTTTGTCACCTATATAAAAAATATTTTGTTTTCAATTTGAAAATCCATTATGATAAGCAAATTTCATCGAAGTAGCAATTCACAACAATTAATATTTGTAGATGGATTCTAAAAAGAGTTTCTCTTGTCAAACTATTTTTTTGCTGAAATAAAGACAAAGCGTCATTAAATTGATGAAAATATAAAAGTTTTTCATCAAATTTTATTGTCAGTAGTATATGTTATATTTGAAATATAGCTGAATCAACATCTGTGCACATATTATTGAATGTTTTTGATTATAATTCTTGCATTAGAGAAACTTATATTTATAAAAATATTGTATCATTTGGCAACCTGCTAGTATATTGTAGTAGGTCATATGAACGTTCAAACTCTTTGTTTCGCTGAGATACTCTGTACCAGCTTTAACATCTAAATTGAATAACTGAAAACCATTCAAAAACCATTCAAATACTCCTCACTATTTCTTTGAAGTGGAAATGATTTACTGACGAAAATTGTTTGCGAATAATATTTTTTTATAACTACATTTTCTGGATCTGTTTTCTTCCAGTGGCACAAAACAGGGAGGGTAACAATGTACCTAGCGGAAGTTCTTCCGTTATGGATCATCGCAATCATGCTTACAGTATAAGTGCTGCCCTGACGTATACAACCCAACTCGTTCATATTTTATCATTCTACTTGAACGTTGGACTTCCTTTCAAGGTGTTCTATAGGTAATATTGGATAGACACAATTTTTTAGAATGTCAACATTCCATCTTTTATTTATTGTTGGGAATAAGAATTTTCACCTGTTTCTTTAATTCTTCCTATTTGTTTTTGCAGCGATTTTTGTAATAGAGAATTGACTGAGCAACAATTCAACACAAGAGTGGCAAGATTGAATGCAAATATTCTTTACTTATGTTATACGCAAAATGTGGATTTGGATGTGTTGAGATCCTGTGAAACAATGCACAATTTATTGCAGTTGTTGAATCCAGATAATGAGGACCTTGGAAAGTAAGTCATTTATCAAATTGCTCATTACTCTTTATTGTAGTCATCTAAGCCCTGGCGTATATATCCCCAGAATAACTGGCATTAATGATACTTCAATGAGATTGAATGTTTACTCAATAAATGGAAATTTCTTTCGCATTTCTATTAGAATAGAATTCATTCGAACTTTGATACTGTGTACCAGTATCTATAGTCGATTTGGTAAAGCCGTAGAGTAAATAAATCTTTAGGTGACAGGATGGTCATAGGCGTGCCACTCCGATAATGGTTAAATAGTATTATTAAGAATTCAAGCCAACAAAGGTAATTATATATATATATATATATATATATATATATATATATATATATATATATATATATATATATATATATATATATATATAAATTAAGAAGAGTTCTTGAAGCAGTTTTGTCATTTGTATGCATCAGCTAGTTGTTGGTGAAAGTGTTTTGTTCATTTCACAAATAATGGAAAAGTTTTCTAATTTTACCCCTGTTAAATGTGCTAAAAGTATACCACTTTCCCAAAGTGAAAAATTAATTACATTGAATGTATACGACGATTTGAGGCATCGAGGCCGTTAACCTTCAATCGATGAAAATGTTGAAAGGTGTTCTGAGATGAAGGGAATTGGAAAATCCACAATATACAAGCTTCTCAACGAAAGAAAATCTGAAAATGGATTTATAGTGAAACCTCCAAAAACTCCTCCAAGAAGGCCCTGAATGATTATTGATGAAGACTTTAGGAATACTATTCGAAAAACTCTGCATTCGTTTTATTTTCGTAAAATAATTCTCACTGGAAAAAATACATGTTGTGCTCGTAGGAGAACAGGACTTGCCTCTAATATTAAAAAACAAATTGTGGCAAGTTTTTCATGAATTAAATTTTTCATGGTCAAAAAAGCACAACAGGAAGTCAGTTCTCATAGATAAAGAAGAAATCGTTTGCTTGGGAAGAAATTATTTAAGAGCAATTAAAAAATATCGTGCTCAAAGTAAAAAACTTTTTATCAGGATAAAACTTGGGTTTTTCAAGGTTACACGGTTCAGAAAACTTGGAATGATAAAGACATATAAGATTAGCGACAAGCCTTCCTCCAAGGATTGTCTACAGGATCCGTCAGGAAAAGGACGACGTATAATAACGCATATACATAGGTAGTGTTAACGGTTTTGTGGATGGGGGATTATTATCATTTCAAAGTAAATGTACTGGAGACTATCATGAGGATATGAATGCGGATGTTTTCGAAGACTATTTTGAACAGTTGTTAGATTTGACTCCACTAGGATCTGTTATAGTAATGGATAACGCAAGCTACCATTCGCAACAGATTGAATTAACGCCAACATCTTCAAGGCGTAAAGCAGATATCATCAGATGGCTGACAGATGGAAAAATTTCTTTTGAAAAAAATATGGTAAAAAAATGAATTATTATCAATTGTAAAATCATACTAAAAAGATCGACGAAATGGCAAAAAAACCGGGAAGTTAGTCTGCTGCGCCTTTCACCTTACCACTGCGAATTGAAATAATATGGACACAAGTAAAGGGTGAAGTAGCTAGAAAGAACACAAGTTTTAAGATAAAAGACGTCGAACTTTATTTCAACAGTGCAATAAAAAGTGTTATATCCCAAACCAGCAAAAATTGTATAGACCAGGTCATTAAAGAAGAAATAAATGTGGGAACTAGATCATTTTATGGATGCCATGATAGATCCCGTCATATTAAATTTAGGTAATGAAGATACATCACCAGAAGATGAACTGTAAATATTGCAGCTTAAAACATATATGAGCATTTTGTCAAGCATTATTTCGATTTTTATAATTTTAAAGTGTATAAAGAAATTTATTTTAGAACTAGACGTTTTATGACGTCATTAAGTTATTACATACATTGTTTAACATTCTGTTAGGTGATGTTGAAACTAATGTGGAAAATTTAGTTTAAGTCTTACGTCTACTATAATATAAAATAAATCTTCATTTCCATAATTTACTGAAATTATTGAGTTACCTGAAATATAAACATTATTTAATTATTATATATTTTAACGCATAAAATTAAGCGTAAGTTGAGCATGCATGAAATTTATGAAATAATTATTTTTGGTAAAGGTAACTATCTAGATATTCACATTAAATTATTATCGTTTTTAAATACATTAATGTTCAATTGATTAAATTTTATTTTCGAAGAGAACTCTAAAACACATATTCGGCCTACGTTACTGACTACAAATTTTAGACATATAGTGTAAACATTTTATTTAAAACATTGACAGCAATATTCGCAAGCAACAAAAACGACAGAGAAGATCGTGGACAGGTAGTCAGATTCTTCCAGGAAATTTGTACTGGGGTTTTCATCAAAGATTCGGAAATAAATTGGTGCATGCTCCAAGACAAAATCATAAAAATTACATTTATTTTTGAGTTTGCCTACATACCACATTTCTAAGGGATTTGCATACTTAATGAGCTTTCATTACTCTACGTCTTCATGAGATAACTATAATAGTTTATTTCTTCTATAAAATTCGAGAAAACCCTTATGAATATTTCACTTCGCTCGTTTGTTTCAGTGACGAACCAGTAGAGTTGGACGTCGAAAAAGTTGATGCTCTTGAACAACCTATAGTTTGTGATTTACAAAAGGGAGATGATTCAGATTCCGAAGAGGGAACAGCCTTTTTGGTAGAATGGGAAGCTGTAAGTTTCACTTTGACCTATGACAATCATTATTGCTTTTCATCAAATATTTGCGAATCATGTTCTTTCTTCAATGGGAAGCAGATTTGTAATAAAATAAACCTTTGCTGAATCACAAGCACTCCCCAAAAATCATGATAATTTGAATAGCTATCAGTGCTTTTTCAGAGCTCTTATCAGAATGTAAAGGCGATACAAATCTTGCATCCAAACAGAAGAGATTTGCATGAACAGAATATTCTAAACGTTCTTCTAGTAGAAGTTAGTAAAATGTGTAGATATTTCCTGTAAAAGTAGGTTACCTTATTTCTCCCTTGAGCACTTCTGAAAAACCTTACATATAAAGTACATCAACACAAGAATTAAACGAGATGCCATCAAATCCATGATAAGAGATTATTCTGGATGTTATGAAAAAATTGGAATCGCTGTCATTGTTATTCTTATTCAATATATTTGTTAGTTTCTTCATGTCAGGTTTTTCAAATCTAACCCATCAGTGTTGAATAAATTCTCGTTGAAAAATATTTTGTACAATAGTGTAGGAAAAGAAAATTCTTGGAAACATTAGTTATTTATTTAAAGTAAATATTTCTGCATTTTTATCTGTTATTATTATTTATTATTTGATTAGGTATTTCTTTCTAAGTCTCTAAAAATTGAAATCTTCTATACAACACAATCTGGGAGTTATGTTACACTTTTTGATTCAGTTTATACTTTTTGAAGCATGAAATTGGCAATCTGGCATCTTTTTTTTACGACAGTGTCGCTCACTCAAAAAATAATCTACAGATTTTTCGACCTTTTCACAAAATTATACAGGAATCGGTCTGCCCATCTTTTTTTCAGTTGAGTTTCAACTGAGTGGTAACCCCTAGTGGTTTTGATTGACGGTTTCAGATTTGGAAGAGGAAGTTTATTGTCCTTTCAATTGAGGTGTTCAAAATAAATTTGTTCTCAGTTTCTGATATACATATTGTTTCTTATATCCGCCATCGTCCTCAACCGACTTTCCTACCGAGCCTTGCTTTGAGTCAGTTGTTCAAGGCATCCATTCAAATAGCTCAGCATTCTTTATAATATTGGTTACAACTTTTATTGCAGCAATATTGTCATTGGTCCTTTGATCTTTTAAATAAGTCAGAAGGAAATTTTATATCTCATAATAACATATAGCTATAACACTTTTATGTTCCTCATTACAGAAAGAGGTCTCGACATTCTTTTGAGACATTTCCTCTTTTACAGCTTCCGAACATGCAGTATCCAGAGATATCAGCTGGTCCAGGTAATGTGCAGGCCAGTCAAGTAATCAACGCCCAACAAGCAAGTAGCATGGCCGGTGGCTTAGTAAATAGCGCCGCTGCAAGTATCGCTTCCATCTGGAAGGGTTTCACGGGGAGGTAGTGAAGTTACCACCGTTAATTTTAAATGTTTTTTCACGAATAAGATACAACCTTTCAATTGTTTTTTCAAAATGGTACTGAACCAGATGAACATGAAAGATAAGAGGCAGCCGAGAAGAGGAGCCAAGTTATTTCTGTTTTAAATTTCTTTGAGACGTGCGGTGTTTGACCAATGGAAAGATAGAATATAATTTTACGAATTGAGAATTAACATTATTTTTTTATGAGTTGATTTGTATTGAGCGATATGCTTTGAAATAAATCTTTCGTACTCAAGCTTAGTTGAATCTATTCACTCTTATTTGTATGGAGTAAGAACTGAATGTTCGTTTATTCAAGATAATATAAAGCATGGATAGAACAATCATCGAAGCAGTGCTGCATACTTAAATTATCATGTTTGGTTGTTTTGCCTATAAACCATGATCATACTATGAAAGCACCAAGCACTATGAAATTGTGCTTGGTTAGATAGTAGTAAGTAGTAGCATTGAGTAAAGTGCGGTTTAGGCGTAAGACTGGCATTTCTCTACCTCAGTAATCCGCAAGAATTCTCGAACTTCTGGAAAGGTTTGTAACCTTTTGTCGTCCCCGTTCGTCAACATATGAGTGTTCTTCGCGTATAACAAGCGATTCCACGTTCGACTCACCTCCCTTTGGTGACAATGCAAAAAGCTGTTTTGTTAAACTTTTCTCTGTACAACATGCCATGTGAATAAATTAAGCCAGTTCCCGTTCTCCAAAATGAAAATTTAAAACAATAAATAGGCCGAATCTGTTGAGAAAAAAATCTCAGTCCTCCGAGCCATATTTTCATGTTTGAAAACAAAAAGAATCACTGGGAGCCAGGTCAGGAGAATATGGCGGATGAAGTTGAAATTCATATAGTACCTCCATCAGCTTGTTTGTTGCCATGGCGGAATGGCAAGATGTGGCCGTTTCATTTTCATTTACATGTTCAATTGGTTTAACAGTGATGCATAGTACGCTCCATTTATTGACTTACCTTTTTGGAGAAAATCATGCGCTTTATTTCCTAGAAGACGGTCACGATCTCTTTGCCAGCTGAAGGAACCACCTTGATTTTCTTGCTTCATCCAATTGCATTCACATTTTATTTTTATGGCATTCGGAAGATTTTCAATCAATATTGGAAAATCTTCCCTGAGAAATCGCAAAAATTCTTCGCGATTCATTTGCCTATCTCATAAATGAGGTCCGACCTAATTATCAACAACATTGAGAGACCATTTATGTTAAAAATTGCTCATGTCAAGTCTTTGAGATTCTTGACACAGAAATTTTTTTATATGTAATTCAGTTGTCCCGTTCACTTGAGTTGAAATTTTCTCCCACAGATATAGAAGATATTTGAAAAATATTTTCACAAAACTGGTAAAACATTCCTTATTTAGAATCATCATGTCAATGATGAGAAACTTAGGGTGTCCTATTCAAAAAACGTAACTTTGAAGGGAACACCAGGTATATTTGAAAAAATTTAAGGTTATGCAGCAAATCTGCATTTTTTATATTTTCTATATATACTTCAATATATATTCAACAGGAACAAAGTTATCGGCCCATTACGTAGTAAATGGACAACTGGTATACACTGTGAAATATGATCAGAACCTGCTGAAGACGCTTCACAAAACTATTGAATGAAATAGTTTGTAATTTATTTTGCATATTTAGTTATGCCCTGACTTGTACTTGTTTGAGGCTAAACCTCGAAATAATCATAGAATTAAATATAAAATACTATTCATTTCTATTCAAGGAAATTGGACTATTGCATGGTATTCAAAATAATATTTGAATGAAACTTGAACATGGTAGGTGCGGGTAATAAGGCCGATATAGGGTGATTTGAAATAAACTGTGCCAAGAAATTAACGCACAATTACAATATAAATGTTTTTTCTTTCGGAAATATGCCAACAAAATTCAATGTTTTTTCTTGGCGCCCCTGTTCTCTCATGAAAAAGAAATTGAATTGAAATAAATAAATAAATTGAAATCCGGTAAGAAACCACCTCATATCGATAACAGCTGTTGTTGATCCATTTTGGCGAGTAACTTTATACTTCTTGAAAATTTTAATTTTCGGCATTAATGCTCAGCGGATTACGAAATTTGATTCCGGAGAATGTGCTGAAGGAGTGGTGTTAAATGCTAGGTTGGGCTTATACATGAATCAGCTAAAGGCTTGGGGTGTTCTATTCAACTGGTTCCGGAATGATTCGCAGGTATAGGGAGACTGGTAGTCAGGAAAGGAGACCTGGACAAGGACAACCTCGAGCAACAACGGCGATCCTTGACCGTTATTTAGGAATATCCCCGTTGGGACAACGGTTCGCTACTGCAAGGAACCTTCAAATGCCTTCGACTGTGCAAATTAGCACTGAAACGATACGAAAACGTTTCAATTCGGTTTGAGGTATCGAAGCACAGGTCTAACCACATCATATCGAAGAGCCCAATTGAAATTTTCAAGGGAAAATGTCAGTTCGTTATTAGCTGACTGGGAGAGAGTTTTGCTGACAGATGGGTCGGGATTATGTTCTTTTTATTGAGATCGATGATCTCGAAATGGGAGATATGCCCAGTGCAACTTTTATCTGCCTTTGATTGGGTGGTGGTGGAGCCAGCAAGAGCTGCCTATGTTGAACCTACACAAGAATAGGTCGAAGGCTTGGGAAGTCCCATTCAACAGGTTCCAGACTGTTCCGCAGATACAGGGAGACTGGTAGTAATGAAAGGATACCTGGGGAAGGACAACCTAGAGCAACAAGGGCCATCCATGTCCGTTATTTAAAAATTTCCTCGTTGAGACATTTATTCAATATTGCTAGGCAGCTTCGACAGAACAGTGGTGTGCAAATTTGCACTGAAACGATACAACATTTTAAGGAATTTGGTTTGAGGCCTCGTGTCGTAGACACATTATTAGTTCTATTTCAATTTCTATGAGTACCATTCTAATTTCGATGGTTCTCAAGCATTCGTTAGTGCTGGTGGATTACTGGAAAAATAATTCTTCAACATAACTGAATAAATTTGAATTTTAGATTTTTGCGTTTATTTCTTAGCGCAGTGTATTTCTTATTTCTGAAATAAAGATCCTGCTATTCATTTTTCAATTTATTTTTATTGTGAAAATTTTAGAGTTGCCACTGAAACTGAAAACAAAGGGTTCGAATTAATAAAAAATGAGTGGATGTGTAACCTATTATAAATATTATTTAACTAAGTAGGGTATATGTTTTAGTGTCCAAAATGTATTCTTATACTAAATAAATTAGGTCCCATTTTATGAATCTCACGATATATTTCTAGCTCATCACTACTCATTTTAAACGGATGGATATTTCTTATAAATGAGTCTTTTCAAGAGTCGACTGGATTTGAAACCATCGTCCTCTTGAAGCGAATTGAAGTCCTCATCTAGCCAAGTAGAGTTTTCCTCCGTTGTAGTTGATGTTGTTGATTGACTTGTTAACTCTATAATGTCATTGTTGATGATTTGACGTCGCATTTCTGAAAAGGTAATAAGAGAATGAATCAAAAATGTCCAAGAATTTACATATAAAATTATCACTATATGAATGCGATGGAAATTATCACTATACGAATGCGAAGATATTTCGAAAATCAAATGCACAAAAATAAAATTGATCGAGCTGATACCAAACTCGAAGTCAGAGGAGCTCTTTGAGATGCTAGAGCCTCACTTAGGAATTATATGTATAAACAACCAAATTTGTATGGAATAACCAGATATTTTGAATATTATCTCAGGGATTTTGGAAATTTCGAAATATTGTTAGAATTGATCCTTTTTGAGATATTTCAATTGAAAAAAGAAATAAATTGAGGTTCATTTTAAGAAAGAAACAAATAAGAGACTTTTATAAAGTAGTAGTAGTAAAAAAATTGAAATTTGTTTTCTCACGAGTTGGTGTTTTTTCTCGACCTCAGTAGCTTGTATTACCTCCTCTTGCCCTGATACAAGCCTGAATCCGCCTTGGCATGCTTTCGATTAGGTTCTCGACCTCCTCTGGGGTGATATTCTGCCACTCTTCTGTGGCGGCTTGGATGAACTGTTTTTGGGTTCTTGGATCATCCTGGCTCGATCTAATTTTCCTTTTAAGATTACCCCATAAATGTTCAATAGGATTTAGGTCTGGAGAGCAAGCTGGCCAGTCCAAAATAGCGATTCCCTCTGTTTGAAGATAATGTCGCGTGAGGTTGCAGGTATGCGGAGGAGCATTATCTTGCATAAAAGTGAAATTCTCACCGTGGGCACCTCACCAGAGTCTCACTATGGGCTCCAGCACTAGGTTCACGTAATTTCTAGCCGTTACACTCTCGGGAAACAAAATCAAATCTGTTTTGCCTCCCAGTGTAATGTCACCCCAAACCCATCACACTGCCACCTTGGTATTTCGGAATTTGTCTTGCTGCTCGGAGTCTAGCTTCTCTTCCACGACCCCTTAAAACCCGAATCCGGCGGTCATCTGATCGATCAACAATTCTGGTCTCATCCGAAAAAAGAACATTTCGCCAATTTCAATTTTGGTGCTCGATACACCAATTAAGCCTGTTAATTTTTTGTTGTCTGGTTAGCTCCGCAACTCTTTCGGGCCTTCTGCTGTATAAACCCCTTGAACTGAGTCTTTGACGTATCGTTTCGACTGATGCACTGATGCCTGTTGCTTCCAGAAATTGCCTATTGGAGTATGGGGTGCGACGCACTAGGGTCTCTTCTTGCAATTTGGCACAAAAAGCGGTCTTGATAGTCAGAAGTGGTCTTCCTAAGACTTCTTCTAGGCCTATTTTGCAAAGATTGTAAGATTTTAGCTCCACGTATCGGGCGTAGGTTTTTGAAATCACCCCCTGTAATACCCCCATTGTGACAGCCATATCCCCAACTATATCAGACATCGATAAGAAAAACAAGGACATATTTTACGAGAAGTCGGGTATAGCTTTGAGTTATGTAGGAGGGACTCTTTTGGTCGACCGTCATTACAACGATACCTAGCCCAATGTGAAATCACAAAACTTCTCGGATTTTTCGATGAGCGTCTGTACGTCATGGTCGGAGGATTTGCATATTTAATGAGGATTATTACTCTATACCTTTTTTGAATATACTATAGATGTATTTGTACGTTGTGGGCTGTGCATTGCATAACATTGAATCACCATATATATTCTTGGTTCCTAGACGGCGTCCCTTTTTTACACATACAAGCTAGGAATTTGCGCGAATTGTTATATAGATCATGGATGATTTTGTTTGAGTATCATGGAATAGTATGCGATAGTAATCTGTAATTCCATTTTGAGACATCCAGCTTTTTAGGATTTCGACAGGAGTTAATTCATCAGAAAGATTATTCGATTCACGAAATCTTTATAAATAAAAATGAAATTATGTTTGTAGTGAAGTGGTCATTTGAGAATGGGCGAATAGATTTGTTTATTTTTTTGTTGCAGAATAATCGTAATAATTTGACACAGATTTTCTTTGGAGAAATATAGAAGCTAGCTGGAAAGTTTGCAGAATTCGGCTAAAACAGAAGGATAAAGTTTTGACCATCATTGTCCAACCAATAGGTATTAATAAGGGTTACCATATAACCTTGACAGAGAACAAAAATATGGCCGAATAGAATGAAACGTAAACAGCTTTTTTTCCAATGGTTCCCTAGTGTGTTTCATAACTTGAAAAATTGATGTTATATCCAGGTATCGTTTTCCTGCATATTTCTTCAATTTTTATTTGTACATAACGTTTGTTATATATAATGATTACCGGCATTATCATAGGAATTTATATTTGTTCTCTTCGAAAGACAGCCCAAGCGCCTATTTTACAGAGATTGAAATAATTAAAATAATAATATTTATCAATTCAATAATGAAAGCGTAGTCCATTTCGTCGACCATATGTTGAAAAGGAGCTTGCGAGCGGCGACTTGAGCAGCCGTTTTTTACCATACCTCATTTTAGTAAAGGTCGAAAAACTTTTTAAAATGTTGTTTTTCCTAAGTCGTTTTTGGACAATCGAAATTGAAAAAAAACGATACCTTTCCGTTTAATTGTAATAATACGACTCTTTAAGAAGAAATAATTATGAATCCGTTTCGCTGGAACTATACTCACCTGCAAAAAATTCGATCAAGCAGAAATTATCTTCTAGTTTGAGGCTCCATAACTCTGATTTATCGTTCGTATCCTCGAATTTTGGATAAGTTATGCAGAATAACAATTGGCAGTGGTAATGGGTGAAAGTGCATTTTGAATAGCGGTATACGAGGGTAAACCAAAAATGTTTTCTTTCACAAATTTTGAATCGCTATATAGAATTTTTGAGCTTTATTTTGTTATGAAGATACATTTCGTTACAAAGCGACATTCTTAACGACGTAGTCTCTGATTCATGGCGCTATCGCTTCATTTGTAAAAAATATACCAGAATGCATACGAAACCCTATAAATTTCCAAAGCAGCGGGAATATCATTATTTTTCAAATGAGGTTGCTATGGGAAAACCGACTCGATATAAAAACAATTTTTATGTCATTTTGACGAGCAAGGGTACATTTGAACCAATTTAAAAGCTAAAGTCTATTGTTAACATTTTCAACTCTGTTTCTTTCACCAGTTGATGCTGCTCGAGTAATGCAATTAACGATTGATGAAAGATCACAAAATATCAAAAGATAAAACATAAGCACGTCTCTGCGCTGCAAAATCTGAATGAAGTAGGTCAGTCTCTCTAAAAGACGCCAAGAATAGACCAATCCATAAGGTATGCCAAGACGGATTCAAGGCGTGATGAGAGCTCGAAGGGGTAATACCTGCTACTGAGTGGATGTTTATTTATTGACTTTTTATTCGTCTTCTTTCACTTGTTTACCTTTTCATTTTCTTCGTGAATAAAAACTTTCGCTTTTTCTATCGAAAATGAGATTTCATAATTTTGATCAACCCTAAAGGCCCTAAAGGTCAAAGTAAAATTTTATTCCGAAGGAGGAAGTGCAGGAATATGTTTACCTGCCTTTCCTTCTTGTATTGTCGAAAAAGAGAATGCTAAAAGAAGTTAGATTTATTATTTGGATCAATAGTGAAACTAGGCGATTCCGGTTAGATGGATCGAGAAATACTCGTGGAGTGGTTCCAAAAATTCGTTCAGTTTTCCAGAGATACTAAGGAGTTCTAATAGTTTTGGTTGATCCTAAAAATTACTTCATCAATTACATAAAAAATAACAGACATTCTTACATGTTTCCCTCCACATTGTTTACATTGGCTACAATCAACATACGTAGCATTTGTGAATCCATTGAGCTTTTACTATGAACAAAAAGCGAACTTGGATACAGATTGTTCCTAAAAAGGTTACTTGGATTTATTTCTTATTCGGGAAAGCTTTCACCGGTTCCAAAAGAATGAAAACCCTATACACGTTTTTGAGAAAACAGGCATTTGGGAGGTACTTCAATCGGTTTTCATTAAAGCAGATTACCAACTTACAGATACCATAGATATTCCGACAAAACCTGCTTCTGAAGACAAAATCGACAGAGAATTGATTTCTTCAGAGCGAAATACAAAGGTCGATCGTCAACAAACCCCAATCAATAATTGTGAGAACCAGTCTCATCGCGAAGACAACTTACAATTTCACTGCTCACAGCGCAGCACTAGTTTCAGAATGATCCAATTAAAAAAATGTCATCGCACGTCGTTCATGCTTTTTCTGATGTTTTGAACAACCAAAAATCCGAATTTCTTCGAAGAAAAAAGCAGCAACGCGAGAAAACCGATGAACCGATTATTGTTCTACCCCCTAAAAGAAGGAACTTGAGGCTTTCCTTATAGAAACAAGAAAAAGAATCCTTGACATCGAAAATTGGTTTAAAAAAACAAATCGTAAGACGTACACTGAGCAGTGAAATGAAAGGCGAGTCGACAGATTCCTCAACTGAAAATGACAGCTTACATTACCTCTACTTCAATGAAACCTATGGTATCTCAATACTTATAGATAGTTGAGTTTCTTATACTACAAGATCATAATGGACAGTGAATACGAGTAATTCGAGTGTGAATTCTTCAAGTGGAATGTTATAAAATCCATCGTTTTTATTGTCTATTATCACAATTGAATTATACACACCACAAAAATTGTCGCATTACCTGGTATTCTGAAATCCACAATCGATTAAGCAGCTCGATCGCAGTTTCTTTGTCAATATATCTATATATAAAATCTATATAATATAATATAAAATATATATAAAATCTACTAAAATATATTATTAAATGCTCGACGCGTTTCGATACACAGTATCTTTATCAAGAGCGAATGAATACTACAAATATATCTTACTAACAAATTTTTATATATACTAAAGAGGCAATCCACTCAGAGCTATCCGTACTTGAACTAATGGTTAGGAAATTAATTTAATGAGGGTGAGTTATTTATGTCTAACTGATCATTAAGAATTTCCGGTGAATACCTAAATCTGTTAATTTCAAGTACTTCCAGAAAGGTGAGTTTTATACCTCTATTCTCAGAATGTAGGATTTTAAATTCTGAATTGAAAGAGTGACCATTTTTCCTAAGATGATTTGAATAATTTGAATCGGTTTTTCCATTGATGAAACTGCGTTTATGTTCAAAGATTCTAACATTGAAATTTCTTTCTGTTCAAGAGTACATCCAAAATTTGTTTGAGGGGCTTCCGAGACGTATACTGGCAGTAATTAGGGCTCGGGGAGGAAACACTCGATTTTGAAAATGATTAGTAACCATTCGATGCTAGTTGATTGGTCTCTTCGCGAATGTTTGAAGATGATAGAATTTCTTAATTTTTCATTAACTCAAAAATTATTAATATTTTGCATCATAAACTCATCTCTTTTGAATGATATCTTCTTATTTTACACTTCTGAAAGTTACCACGCGACTCTTGAATGACCAACCTAAAAGTTAATATAGTATTGTCGTAAAAGTAGGGTGATGCGACAACTTTTGTGGGGAGTGTATTTGACGTCATAGGAATTTATTGTATGAATATGTACGAAGAGTTGTTCATTTGAATCATTCTCATTAAGTTAAAAGTTTATTTTGTTTTGTTATAAATCATTAGAAAACTAATTATAAAAATTTTATTTAGGAAAAGCTTCTTCTATTCTGTTACAAAGATCTATCCCATGCATGGGGTGGAATAAGGCAAAGTGAGCATTTTCAATATAATATAGTTAATGAAATTGGCTGAAAAACCCCCATAAATAACATATATTATTGCCAAAGCAATGAATAGGTTAGATTTCACTCTGAAGAAGGAAAAATCACATGAAGAATAAAAATTTTCTCTTCAAACATCGAGACAGACCAGAATAATGAATAGTTAAACAATTCAAGGAAAATCACTATGTGGTTTCATAAAATATAAAGAATAAGAATATGTTCGACATATGTTTCGGGTTTTAATCCATTTTCCAAAACTAAGGAAAATTAAAATATTACAGTTTCATTTATGTCTAAAAAAACGATGGGAGAATTGGGGGCAAACGGAAATCAAGTTCGTTTTTAGTTACTAGTAGATTATATTCGAGAGCTGATCAAATTTCTATGAATTCTAAAAAATCTTATATTTTGCTTTTGTTACCTGAATGTAAAATTTAATTCGCACGGAATTTGGAAAATCGGATCTAAAATTGTTGGAAACTTGTTTAAATACTGCCGTGACACTGATTGAAAGATTGGAAAAACT
The DNA here is from genome assembly GCA_013387265.2 of Cryptolaemus montrouzieri. Classification (NCBI taxonomy): domain Eukaryota; kingdom Metazoa; phylum Arthropoda; class Insecta; order Coleoptera; family Coccinellidae; genus Cryptolaemus; species Cryptolaemus montrouzieri. The sequence goes on along the minus strand of JABFTP020000185.1, from coordinate 40,797,177 downwards.
TATAGTAAATATAGAATTTGAACAAAAGATTCATGAAAAATCAATATGTGTAAAAATATTTTCAACATCCCATCTTGAAAGTAATAATAAAAATGAAAGACATTTCTCAAATTAAGAAGAAAGTCTTAGAAAATCAATTAATGACTAATAGGAAGCTAAAAAGGATATGCAGTTACAATTTTGACCAAATCTGTTTATATAGATAAAACCGAAAAACTATTAGATTCAAATAAATTCCTTGAACTCCTTCTCGATCTACCTGTGAAATTTCAAAAGTCTATTAAAGAAACCAACTGCCCTAATGTACTCTCTGAAGAGAAACTCTCTCTACCGGTGATGTGCCTTGAAGTTACTTTACTTTCTGATCTTCTAAAGAAGAAAGTTGTCCGAAGAGGCCTATTGTTTCATATACAAGGTTGATCTGAAAAGTTTCCGATCCAAAAGATACAAGACATTTTCTCTGACTATTTTTTTTATTTTCAACATAGTCTCCTTGCAACTCTACAAAATTTTCACAACGATGTTTTCATCTTTGTAATATGTCCAAATAGTACCTGGAGATTTCCTCTGCAAAATAGTGATTCACAAAGGTGAGTGCCATTTCATCTGACGAAGCGTCCTCCGAGCGCAACTTTTAGATGAGAGAACAAAAAGAAGTCGCTTAGGGCTAGATCCGGTATATGACACGTACAGTAATTAATCGGCAGCAAAACTCGGATTTATTGCGCCCGAACTGCGCCAACAGAGTGTTGGAAATATTCATTCAATATATATATACTAGATTTTCATTTGTCCCACCTCTCTCATCAGTTTCTTAGGTATGAATGACTCTGTAATATTTTAATTTTTCTTTGGTTTATGAAAATGGGATAAAACCTAAAATACACCCCCACAAAAATTGTCGCATCACCCTACTTTTACGACAATAGTATATAAACTTCTACCATCTTCAAACATTCGCGAAGAGACCAATCAACTAGCATCGAATGGTTACTAATCATTTTCAAAATCGAGTGTTTCCTCCCCGGGCCCTAATTACTGCCAGTATACGTCTCGGAAGCCCCTCAAACAAATTTTGGATGTACTCTTGAGTCACTGAGTTCTAAATTTCAGGAAGCAGATTTCTAGTTGTTGGAGTGTTCTACAAGGCATCCTACCTTGCTGAATTTGCCACCCCATGTTGTCCCAAACATGTTCTATGGGATTCAAGTCGGGACTTCTGGCTGGCCATCTTGAAATATCAATTTTGCAGAAATGTTGTAACTACTCTAGCTGCATGAGGCCGAGCATTATTATGCGTATAAATGAAGTATTCGCCAATCAATGGGCCAAAGAGTACAACATGGGGTTCAATGATATCTGCGATTTATCTGGCCACTGTCATTCTTCCATTATTCACTAGGACTAACTCAATTCGACCATGGAAAGAAATGCCTTCCCACACCATCACTGAGCCCTCTCCGAAGTTTTCGGTATGCTGGATATTGCATTGTTGATACCGTTCCCCAGGTCGTCTGTGTACAGGCATGCGTCTATCATTTGATACTAGACAGAACCTGGACTCGTCGGAAAAGAGAACATTCGCCCATTCTGGAATACCCCAATTTGCATGTTCCCTCGAAAACTGAAGTGTTGCAAGTCGATGCTCTCTGGTGAGACGCGGGCAGGTAGAAGGCACCCTTGGTCTGATATCGTCTTCTCTGAGCCTGTTCCTAACAGTTTGCAATGAAATATGCACATTTCTGGAAAGTGCAAGTTCATTTTGTAGCATTCTAGCCGTACAGTATCGAACTCTTAGTGCAGTTAAACGAAGCCAACTATCATCAACTGGTGTTGTTATCTTGTCCGGCCCTTCTTCCATATTTCCCTGTTTCGTGGTACCGATTAATTGCTCTTGAAATAGTGCTTCGGTTAACATTCAACAAGTTAGCCACGTAACGTTGGCTTCGCCCCTCCTCTGGAAGTGTTACAACTCTTACCACTTCATGATCACTCAAATAGCGTCCAGGGCGTTCAGCAGCCATTACAATAAATTCAAAGATTCGAAAATCAACAAGAAACACAGAAAACTTGCATTAATTTAGCGTGAAAACTGAAAAGAAATTGAATGAATACTGATAGTCAAAAAAACTCATTCTTGTTTCAGACGTGTTTGAGATCATATGGAAACAAATGTTGCTACATAGATAAGATTTTCTTCCCCTCATATGTCCAAGAACATATGTTGACAAAGAAACTGCGCTCGAGCTGCTTAATCGATTGTGGTGTCAAGCATATTTGTATTCATTATAGCGAAATTCAGCCTAGTGTTATTCCTTCAATTGTTTATTTAATAAAAATGTTTCACCGAGTGATTAGCGAGACTATCTAGAATAATGAACATTCTGATTATTGTCGCATACGTGTCTGAATAAGAAGAGGGAAAGGAAAAAACAAAATTTTGCGATGCAGGGTTAATCTTATGGATAATGGTTTGCAGTGGTGTTTTCTTCCCTGTGGAGATTAGATCCCTACCATTTTTACAGAAATATGAATGTAGCTCCTGTAAATACAGGACATCACTCTTCCCAATTTTCAAGTAGCTATTGGTGAAAGTTTTCATATTTGAATGATACCGCAAATCCTTATTGAGTGCCTGGAATATGTTGAAACAATCTGGTCACCGACTGTTTTGTGCCACACTGGATAAAGTAAAAAACCTCTCACCTCAAAAATACAAATATTCCTCAAGACGAACTGAACAATCTGAATACCACTATGCCGTGCAGAACTGTTATTGTAGCTAACAGCGAACAAACCACTTATTAGGGTCATGAAAAAATGCTATATTTTTTTTCAATTGTAAATCTATTATGTGTTATTTAATTATTTCTATTTTCCCAATAACTGAATAAAAGTTCCAGTTTTGGGTTATATATCGTTTTGGTATCTCGTCAACATCAATGTGAAGTATTAGGGGAGTGTTGTACCTTGAGATACGAGTAATTTCTTCATCTTTGATCGTATGAAAACAATATTTGAATAACGTTCAAAAAGTACAGACCCTGAAATGTGGTTCAGTTCAAACCAACAAGGTGGATTCACGTCATTTCTTGTGGATTTTTGTATGCGGGTTAAAAAATTTTATTCTGTTAGTCTGGAGAAAAAAGAAAGTCACACGGAGCTAGATCAGGTGAATAAGGCGGCTGCTCGTTAGTATTTATCGGGTGATTGGTCTTAAAGTCGTTAATAAACGTGGTTCGATGAGATGGTGCGTTATTGTCATGCGAAATCCATTGTTTTGCCATAAATCCAGCCGTTTACGGAAAATACACACACCACAAAAATTGTCGCATCACCTGGTATTCTGAATTCCACAATCGATTAAGCAGCTCGATCGCAGTTTCTTTGTCAACATATGTTTTTGGACATATGAGGGGAAAAAAATCTTATCTATGTAGTAACATTTGGTTCCATATGATCTCAAACACGTCTGAAACAAGAATGAGTTTATTTGACTATCAGTATTCATTCAATTTCGCTTCAGTTTTCACCCTAAATTAATGCAAGTTTTCTGTGTTTCTTGTTGATTTTCGAATCTTTGAATTCATTGTAATGGCTGCTGAAGGTCCAGGACGCTATTTGAGTGATCATGAACTGGTAAGAATTGTAACACTTCTAGGGGAGGGGCGAAGCCAACGATACGTGGCTAACTTGTTGAATGTTAACCAAAGCACTATTTCAAGAGCAAAAAATTGGTACCACGAAAAGATAACGGATAACAACACCAGTTGATGATCGTTGCACTGAGAGTTCGGCACTGTACGGCTAGAATGCTACAAAATGAACTTGCACTTTCCAGAAATGTGCATATTTTATTTATGTTAGGAACAGGCACAGAGAAGACGATATCAGGCCAAGGGTGGCTTTTACCGGCCCGCGTCTCACCAGAGAGCATCGAGTTGCAAGACTTGTTCTATTTTCTGACGATTCCAGGTTCTGTCTAGTATCAAATGATCCGGTAAAGACTACGTATTTAGTTAGATACTATTCGTATGTAACCTGGCTGATGAGACCCATATTTGCACACTGTGCTCTTACATCGTGACAAAAAGTGATGCAAAGGGAGGTTAGGGAGAAGCTGAACAAACCGGGGTCGGTATCACATGCTCCTTGAGATCAACACCAACCGCAATGCTGCATCTATCCTGAATTTACCACCTCATCAGATAAACATTAGGTATAAGGCTAGAAAAGCGGCATTCAGGATGAATCGAAACTGGAAAACCGAATACATGGGGTACACCACAATGAAGAAATTGATCAAGAACCCAATACTGAGATACAAAGCGTAAAAAACTAACAGAGACCAAGGAGCATAAAACGGTGACATACTGAAACAATTGGTTCCGCTTTGACAACCCTGAAGACATAAATTGTTGTACGGATGTATACAAAATGGAAAAAGGAACTGAAGCTGGAGTGTATTCACAAAACCTGGAACGTCGGCTGACAATTCGATTGGAGGAGCACGCAACCATCTTTTAGGAAGGAGTACATGCCATAAGAACCTGTTTTCCTCAAAAACCTATTAGGACAGGAGGATAAACATTTTGTACAGTCAGGCGGCAATAAAAGCTTTGCCTGGGAGGGAACCCGGTAAAAACTCATATGGAAATGTCTGCAATTACCAACTAAGCTGGTCTGGGTGCCTTGACACAACGGGATTGCAGGCAACGAGGAGGCGGATTCGTTTGCCAGGGAAGCCTCCATGACGAGATGAACCATGGAAAAGCTAAACGCTGACAGATGAGTCCCTACCCAAGAGCATAGACAAACTGACCTTCTATTGGAAAAACCTAGCAAGATTTTCACCAAAGAAGCTCTTAGACTGAGCAGAGAAAAACTAAGCACCGTAACAGGCCTAATAACTGGACATGGAAGGCTAAGACAACATCTAGGTACACACAATAGGCATTTGTCGTGAAGAATTTATATGTAGACTATGTAACGAAGAGGAAGAAACACTATAAACAAATGCGAAGCTTTAGCCTGGAAAAGACGGAAAATATTAGGGGACAAAGAAACCTTGGAATCTAACCTGATAAATGGGATTCTGAACTTTGTTAAAGAGATAAACCTCAGCATTCAGGAATGAGTGTCAACGTAGGAGCACAATAAGCCTTGAATGGCTGCAGAGTCACCGAACTCTGAAGACAAAATACAAATACAAATAATGTCGGTTGAATGAATTATATATCATAAATAGTCAAGTCATTGCCCTTCATTTTTTATCAATGTCCCAAGGTACATTCCTTGTTATCCCAAGGTGCACTGCTTTGTTGTTTTTTGTGACATTCTGCAACTGTCACTTAATTGACAGTATTTTGGTTTTCATAGCAGTTATTTATCTGTCAAGAAAATACAGAAAAATAAAAAAAAAGTTAAAGAAGGTACTTAGGTATTAAACTCTCCCCTAAAGTGTGAGTTTATTTTCCAGCTATATCCCTGGCTTTTGTAGACTTTAAAATTATCTGAAATAATTTTTATAACAAGTCCAAATTGCGGCCGCGTTAAATAACTCTCTGATAAACTGATAAATTTTCCAAAATCAACTATCTACTTAAGAATCAGTCCTACCTGCAAGGGCGCCCCCATCGCATTTCGAATAGACTTTCACATATTGTTGTGGTTGTTCCCCCTGATCTCCATTCCAAATGAAAATATAATACAAAGATAACATTATTGCCGCCAATGATACGAAGAACACATAAGCTATCACAGTGAGTACTCTAATCAATTTTTTCTTATGCTTAGGTTCGTATAATCTATCTTTCGCTTCTTCACCGGCAAACTTAACACTCGCGTCTAACGCCGGTGTTTTAGTGTACATTTGATTTTCGAAACTCAGAGAAACCCCGTTGGTCAAATTCACCTTGCAGGACATTTTAAATAATTGTAATATATCAACAATAGACCAGATATTTGTTTTGTTTGTAGAGGTTAAAGTTTTGCACTATTTCAATCGGATTTTATTAACAGTTTTCTTCGCAACTTGTTCATCTTCATAAACATTTATTACGGTTCATTCGTGGTCAACACTGTCTGTGTAACGTCTTCAAGAGTTATTATTTGAAAATCAGGCCACGATTTGTTTCATTTAGGCCCTTCCAGGTCGATCAATACAGCGTTCAGCGTTGATATGCGCGTGGAGGGCGACACATTTGAATTTTATTTCGAAAAATAAAATAAGACAGCCAATTTCATCCAAATAATTAATGAAACCGTATCATTATCGTTGATTCGACATGACAGTGGCGCGGAATTAGTTTGTTTGTAGGATCGTAGGACAAACAAAATGATTTAATTTCCTTATGCAAATGATATATCGAGAAGAATAAATAGATGCACACATTCTCAAATTCTAGTTAACCTATTCCACATTTCTAATAATTTTTTGGTTCATAAAAAAATGCGAATTGTTTTAATGCTTTGTTTCCCAACCTTAGTTTGACCACGGCTCATTTGGAGAATGTTTTTCTTTCTGGAGCCTGCATTTTAATCTTACTACCTTTCTGTCGCGATTTTAAAACTGCTATTGCCACGATTATACACTGCGTCAAGAAATTAACAACCAAAATCAAAAATTTAATTTTATTCAGAAAAAGTTTAGATATTTTGAAGAATTATTTTTCCAGTTCTCCACTAGTCTTTGGGATTGCTTGAGAACAATCGATGCGAAAGTAGTTCTCGTTGAAATTGAAATAAAACTGATGATGAAATATGTAAAACTTCTGAAAAAATTCTCAAAAAGCTGTTAATACGGAATATTTCCAGCCCAGGTGAGAATTACTGCAAGAAAGCTACTATTCATACTCAAAATCAATGACCTTATAGCATTATGATCCATTTCGTTTCAAATTTCGATGATTGGTCTATTCCAAATCTCATTCGCAGTAGCTGATTGATTTTGCTGGCTTTTTAATTCTTTATTAAGAATCTTCCCGACATGTTCCATGGGATTGAGGTCTGCACTTCGTGCAAGCCACTCAATTGAAGTGATTTTATGATCTTGTAGGTAGATGGGAAAGATCAAATCTTGACTCATGTGTAAAGAAAAGATCTGAAACCTTGTCATATCGTTTCAGTGCTAATTTGCACTTCACTGTTCTGTCGAAGCTACATTTGAAGATGCCTAGCAGTAGCGAACCGTTGCCATAACGAGCAATTTCCTAAATAATGGTCATGGATAGCCGTTGTTGGTCGAGGTCGTCCTTGTCCAGGTCTCCTTTCATGACTACCAGTCTTCTTGTACATGTGGCTCATTCTGGAAATCCTACCTAGGTCATCTAGCAACACTGCACCAGCACATTCTGCCAGGGTCAACTTTTGTGATTTTTCTTCTTCCTTAGCCTTCTTCGGTCCACTTCTGAACATAAGCATCTCCGAAACTTTTTCACTCCCGTCGATTCTGTGCTACCTGCAACCATCTACTTGTTCTTTCACATCGTCAACCTAACGTTTCTGTGGTCTTCCTCGGTTCATCTTTATTTCCCTCGGTTTCCATTGCAGTACTCTTTTGGTCCACCTTTCATCAGCGTTCTGTTTTGCAGTGTGCCCAGCCAATCTCCATTTCATCTCTGCTACTCTCCTGATTATATCGGTCACTTTTGTTTTTCTTTGAATTTCCTGGATTCTGACTCTGTCTCTCAAAGATATTCCCAGCATTGCCCGCTCCATAGCCCATTGTTCGGCACTCTGTTTTGTGATGGACATTGTTTCTAGACCATACGTTGTCACTGGCAGTATACATGTGTCATACACCTTGCGTTTCAAATTGAAAGTTTCTGAAGTTTTTGAGGATATGTTGCAGATTTCTGAATGCAGCCCTTGTTAGCCCAATCCGTCTAGTTTTCTCGGCGGATGATTCTCTTTTCCTTGTCTGAAAGAGTCTCCGAGATATAAATATACCTCTACTCTCTTGATAATCTCGCTGTTTATAAATCTTTGAATTTCAGTGGGGCTTATGATCTTGGTTTTCTTTGTATTTATTTCCAAGCCAACTCTTTCAGATACCTCCTTCAGCTGCAATAACATTTCTTTCAGTTTGGTTGGATCGCCCGACATGGCAACCACGTCATCTGCAAAACGCAAATGATTTAGGTACGATCCATTTATTTTTATGCCTTTTCGTTGCCATAGCAGATTCATGAAAACATCCTCCAGAGCCAGAGTAATTAACTTCCGAGACATGGGATCACCCTGACGCACCCCTCTCTGCAAATTTATATTATTTATTGTTATGGATTCGTCTATTCTTACGTGCATTGTTGCGTTGTCGTAAATATTCTTAATTAAATTGCTGTATCTCGAATCAATTCTAGCATTTCTCATACCATTCAACAAAAAGGACCATGTTTCTGTCAAGTCAAAGGCATTTTTGTAGTCTATGAACGCAAGATGCAAGGTGACATTATCTTCTGTTGTCTTTTCTATTAATATACGCAACGTTTGTAAGTGGTCAATCATCTCAAAACAAAAAGTTACTATATGCGAGATTTCTCAATGTGTAAAAACATTGAAGAAAATTATTTTTCAAGGGACAATATTCAACCTTCCATAGAATGTTAAATATCCTCCCTTGAAGGAGCTAGTTTTCCAATCTACTCTTCATAATCACCGTTAACCGGGGCCACAGGGAAGTGGTACAGCACGGTAAGATGTCACGAATAGGAACAATGGATTGCAGTTTCGGTCTCGTTTGACCTCGTCAGCATTGTCTACGCATTCGTAACACAAGGCTATGCCGTTACCTACTCATCTCAATTCGTTGGAGCGAACGCAGTAATGTAAATGTCACTGCGCCCCCCAACGAACCGAAACAGAGGCTACCTCACTAACGCCCCGCGCGTCGGTCCTTCGACGGCCGCTTCTGTCTGATACGTGAGTGTCGCATGGCGGTATGTTATCGAACTAGTGTGACCGCTTAACGTTTTCCTGTTTTATCTGCTTTTTGTTTTCACCGTTTCGCGGGGCGTTGGCGAGGTAGCCTCTGTTTCGGTTCGTTGGGGGCGCAGTGACATTTACATTACTGCGTTCGCTCCAACGAATTGAGATGAGTAGGTAACGGCATAGCCTTGTGTTACGAATTGGTAGACAATGCTGACGAAGTCAAACGAGACCGAAAGTGCAGTCCATTGTTCCTATTCGTGACATCTTACCGTGCTGTACCACTTTCCTGTGGCCCTGGTTAACGGTGATTATGAAGTGTAGATCGGAAAGCTAGCTCCTTCAAAGGAGGATATTTAACATTCTACGGAAGGGTGAATATTGTCCCTTGAAAAATAATTTTCTTCGAAGTGGTCAATGATGCTGAAACCACTCCTGAAACCTGCCTGTTCTGGCTGGTAAAAATCCAGTTTTCTCGAAGCCTTTTTGTTAGGATCTTCGTCAGAAGTTAATAGAGGTGTGATAACAGACTGATGGGCCTCTAGTTTTCAATATTGCTGTTATCCCCTTTTTTGAACAGGATCACTACCTCTGCGTTATACCATTTATCAAGAAGTGGACCCCTCACATAGGCATTTGTTAAGCAGGACTATGGATCTCAGTAGACTGTTTCCCTTGAACTTTAAGATTTTTGTTTTTATATCATCTTCTCTGGGACATTTACCTGTTTTCATTTCTTTCAGAGCACTTATTATTTCATCGTGTGATATCTCTGGGATATCTTCTGATCCAGCGTTCAGTACCGGCCCCGAAGTAGTTTCATTTTCGTCATTGTTGGTTCGGCTTGATGAATATAAGCTTTCGTATAATTATTCAATTGTATCAGATATTTCTTTAGGGTTTGTCGTGATTCTGCCATGTTTATCCTTAAGTTTGGTCAATCTTGTCCTTCCCCTTGCCAGCTTAGATCTTAGAACTTTCTTGTTAAAATTTTCCACTATAGTTTCTTGAATCTGTTTCGTCTTGTAAGTTATCATATCCGTTCGTATAGCTTTCTTTATGTTGTTATTTAGCGCAGTGTGTTCTTCAGTTCCTTTTTCTATAGTCCTTCTTCGTTGCATCATGTCGATTGTATCGTCGGATAACTTAGATTCTTTCTGCTTCCTTATCTTCGAGCAAACTTTCTTAGTATTTGTTTGGGATTGAGTGCTTCTTCTGGTTGTAAGCGATCTGTTATTTCTCTCTCGTATTCAACTTTTCTCGCGTCTAGTTGCTGTTTTGTTGCAATGCATGTTTTCTTAACGAATTTGCTTCTTTCTAGTTTGACGCTGAATTTGAAACAGGCGCGCACCATTCTATGATCGCTCCCTGTATCTACTTTGTTTATCACATTTGTGATTATCACCGAAAATTATAATTTTCAAGAAGAACGAACGTTACCCGCAAAAATTGATCAACAACTGCTGTTTACAATATGTGGTGGTTTCTCGCAAAGTCTCGATTTGTTTCTTTCACTTCATTTTTCATTAGAGACACATGTGCGCCAAGAAAAATAGCGAATATCCCAAAGAAAACACGTGTTAATAATTAGTTGCCTACCAAGTGTATTCAAACATGTAATATTGAGTAAATATATTTCAATCGATAGGTTATGACTCCTATCCTATTTCTGACATTAAAATCGAGAGTGAAAGAACAAAGATAAGAAAAATGAGTATTTCTCGGATGTCATTGAAGATAATAGAGATGAAGAATCTAATTTTCGATTGTTCGGATCTACATACCATGTTTAATAAGATAAGGTCAATGAGGTTAATAGGAACACCGCAGTTAACGGGCCATAAACCCTTTTACCCTCTCCTGTTGTTTAGACAATCTTCTCGCTTATCTGTAGACGTACATTGAAACGCTTTCTACACCTTCCCTTCCCTTGGTCTAAATCAGGGGTCTCCAAACTTTGAAGCCTTAGGGCCATAATATTTTTTTTCCAAGGGCCAACACAATTTTAATTTTTCTGCCCATCTAGGCAAGCATAGGTGTTTCGCATTTCAACTACTATTGATTGTGTATTCAGTATATTGTGACAAGTAGGGACATCTAGAGGCGAGTAGTAATACTATGCAGGTCTGTGATGGAGGTACTATCTATTTCGGCTACCCACTAACTACTAACAGGTGACATGTTTGAGAATTTCCGCATTGGTTCGAGAAAGTTCTGGTTCTGACTAGTTTTTTCGATCACTTTTAGATGGTAGTATATGCATAGGTATAAAAAGGCTAGCGGCGCTATTGCGAGTCAGTTTGCGTGGGAAAGCCGAAGGAAGCTAAACTGCCTATTGTGAAATAAAGTAACACCCGAGCATAAGAAAGACTATTTTGATTAGACTCGTTTTATGTTTGATTTATTAGTATGGAAAAGAAGCGAAAAATAGACAGTGAATAGAACGTTCCAAGATAAATGTAACTTTCAGTATTTTGTGATTAAATGCAATAATAAGGCACTATGTCTAATTTGTAATGAAACCATAGCTGTTCTCAAGGAATATAACATTAAACGTCACTATGAATCGAAACATTTTCAAAATTTTTCTAAATATACAGGAAGTTTGCACAGCTTTCGTGTGGCTCTTGAAATTGCAAAACGTGGAAAACCATTCACCGATGGAGAAATGATAAAAGACTGCTTGGTTGCAGTAGCGGAAGAAATATGCCCCGAAAAGGTAAATTTATTGAAAGGTGTCAGTTTGTCAACAAACACCGTGGCTCGGAGGGTGCTAGACATCGCAGAAAATATATCATCTCAACTGTCTGAAAAAAAAGACATCTTGAGTGGTTTTCTCTAGCCTTGGATGAGTCAACGGATGTGTCATATACTGCTTAGGTGTTGATTTTTATTTGTGGAGTAGATAAAAGCTAAGACGTGTATGAAGAACTGCTTAATATCGATAGTATTCACGGCACGACAACTGGGGCAGATAATTTTAAGGGAGTTGGAAATGCCATTAATAAAAAGAACCTCTGATGGAAAAACTTGAAATGTATCACCACCGATCTAGGCAAAAATATGTGTGGAAAAAATAAAGGAGTGGTCGCACTTGTGTCTAAGGCTGTAGTAAATGATGGTGGTCCAAAACCTTAGTCTTACATTGTATCATTCATCAACAGTCCTTGTGCGGCAAATGTTTGGATTTGTCTGATGTTCTAAAACCAGTCATATCAGTTGTTAACTTCATCAGATCCATAGGACTGAATCACTGACAATTCCGCGAGTTTATTGAAGAGATTGGAGAAAATGACTTGCCGTATCATACTGCCGTACGCTGGCTTAGTTGCGGAAAAGTCCTTAAGCGTTTTTTTGAACTTCGAGCAGAAATCGAAATTTTTTTGAATGAAAAGCTTTGCCCTTGACCGATTTAGGAAACAGTGAATGACTGTGGAAATTAGCATTCTATGTTGATTTGACAAATCATATGAGCGAACTAAATTTGAGATTGCAAGGAGAGAATCAGCATTTCCCTGATTTATACACCAATATAAAACGTTCAGTCAGAAAATAGTACTATTTCAATCTCAATTACGTAGAAAATGTTTCATACGTTTCAAAACATGTGAAATATTTAGCCACACTACAGAGACTGAATTTCCCGTCGATTTTTTGAGTGGAAATTTTGAGTGCTTTAAAGATAAATTTCGATTCTCGTTTCTCAGACTTGGATTTGATTGCGAATGAAATTAGGCTTTTTCAAAATCCTTTTGATTCTGGCGTTGATACCCTGGCTCCGGAAGTCCAAATGGAAATTATTGATTTACAGTGCAATGACATGTGTAAGAACAAATATCAAAATTCATCTTTATTGGAATTTTCTAAGATTCATCCACTGGTACAATTTGATAATTTGCATTATTTTGTTTATGGGTTATTTTCTGTATTTGGTACTACGTACTTTTCCAAGATGAAGTACATAAAGAACGTTTACAAATTTAAATTAACTGATGAGCATCTTAAATCTCTTCTAATAATTGGTACAAGTAAAATTAATTCACAACTATAAACAATTGTCGCTGGAAAATCACAATTACATAAATCTTATTAGTGTTTTTTATTAGTGTGATTGATTTCATATTAATTATTTTTAGAATATGCTTAAGCTGAGATACTTAAGCTTAGGTTTCTGCGTGATAATTTCTGTCGTAAAGTTTTACCTTGCAAGTGAATAAAACCAAGTAATTATCATTCTGTGTTTTCATTTTCCTCCATTCAATTTATCACAGCAATAGTAACAACAGTAAAACATTGGCTGTCGTAGGCCAGATTAATGATACTAGTCTTAAGCTGTCACGGGCTGGAATGATGGCATTGGCCGGATTTGGCCCGCGGGCAGTAATTTCGAAACCCCTGGTCTAAATCAGTCAATAACGTTAGTTTGGCGCACCAAATTCATTTGGCGCGAATCGACAACAGGTACGACCGTTACAGAAATTGTTATCGCGTGAGTACCAAATATCTATTAATATTGTTTAAATTAATTTGCTGAATTATTGACAATAATAGGTAATATTTGATGATTTTTTTGATGATAGCTTTGTGTTCAAAAAAGACATGTGTCCCCGTTACCGCAGGCGTATTTTCATTTTAGGTGACAGGAATATATGATAGAGCAGCAACTAGAAGAATATGTTCCAGTTGTCTTTTTCCATCATATGAATATTTCAGCATAGTAATTTTTTGTTTCAGGTAAAAATGGTCATGTTAGAGAGGGAGCAAATTCTGGAATCTACAGTCGATCCGCCATAGAACAATTGAAGCTGGCAAAAATTGCAACAGAGCACTTTAAGGCACAGCTAAATTTCAAGGGATATCAAGATTCACAATTGAGCATTACGATTTTGAAACAAAAGGAAAAGGCATACTATCAGTAAACGCGAAATTTGATGGTGGAAAAAGTGCACTACCCAAGGAAGTTGAACAAAAGATAACAAATACCTCGATAACAATGCAAAGATGGGGATATGAATTATCTAAACAAGAAGTGATCGATATAATTCAGGTTCTTGAAAAAAACAATAAAATCCCAACAAGATTCAAAGATGATCTACCAGTAAATTCTGGTTTTTGAATTTCTGTAAAAGAAGCCGTCCTTCACTTGAAGAGCCCCAGGGAGTTGAAACACCAAGGAAAGAGCATAAAATCCATGAACTATTTTCGGATTATTCCATCTGCTTCAGGAAACATTCGAGAAAACGGGTTGATCTAATCATGCTTCTCAAGTTTTTAACTGTAACGAAATATTTTTTTCAAAGTTGGTTCAAAATGCACACGCCACCATGAGTTGCGTCATACATAGGGCTTGACTTGAAAATATAGCTGCTTGACTTGACTTGGCTTGAAATCAAGTCAAGCTTCTGTTTCCAGAATTCAAGTGAAGTAAACTTTTTTCTCAAAAGCTTGAGAATTCAAGGTTCTTGAATCTCAAAATTTGAAAGACTGAATCAGAACACAATTATAATAAAACATTGAACTTCCTCTTATATTCAATAAGAGCGAGAATAAAGCTTTAAATAACACTGAATATTTGATTCGAAAATATTTAAATAAAATTCAACGTAAGAATCAGAAAAGAATTCATAAAGTTGTTGAAGGAAACAAAAATGCAGAACAACAAAAGTGAAAGTAAAATGTATATTTTCAAGAAGAACACAGCAATATCATCACAAAACAACATAAATAAAATTTCTATAAAACAACTGAAATAAACTTCTGTGAAAATAGGAAAACTGAATTAATTTTAAGGAAAATAGAAGAAATCCTACATTGAAACTTAAGTCAAAAGAATAACAACAGAAAAGAATTACGATATTGCTATTGCCAAAAGAAATGGGTATTTTGAAAAATAAGTATCAGGTGAAACTCTTTTAAGAACAAAAATTGACCTGTCGGAGATTTTTGTCAGTTAATGTAGTCAATGAAATGAGTTTTATTCAATTCTTAGTTCCCACTTTGTAGATATAAGGGATTATTATTTTCGAGAAGAGTCTTTCAATTTTGATGAGTTTCTTGTTCATCAGGTTGATAACTAGAACACCTTGTTTGAAGTAAAGTTCTATACTTCAGAAACTTAAGCACATATTCACTTAAAAAGAAGGAATTCATTTCGCAGTTTCAGTTTGAGAACTTCAGTTATTTATTGTCAGTAAGCAGTCAGTAATGTATAAAATGATCATTAAAAGAATATTTGATCCTTTGGGAGAGAAAATGGCTCAAAACTCTATAGGATACTTCGAGATAATAACGGTTTTTGAAAGAAAAAAGGCTAAAATGCTTCTGAATCTCCAGAGAGCGTTTTATAAAACTCAACATGCTTTATTTCAAATGTCTCTTCAGCGACGTGGTTGCATTTTGAAATTTGATGCTTTGAACTTGCATAGATTGCACTGCTCCACTTTATCAGGTTCACTTTTTGTTTTTGTTTAACAATAAAGTAGTCAGTCACTTTCATTGTTTCCTAATACAATTATTATTCTATGGTATTGATGGTTTATCTGTTGAGACTATACCAGTGTCAGAATCCGATGAGTTTTCGTCTGAGTATTCTGGACCGTTGTTTTCATCAGGATCTGCTTCCATTTTCGGCGAGATGTGAGAAAAATCACTAATTTTATTTTGAAACGGTTTTTAACACTAAACGTGTATTTTACCTTTCTAGTTTCACTTTTAGTGCTTTCTGCTATACTGGAATAATGATAATGGTATAAGATATTAGAAAGAATTATTTTCAACCAGATAACTTCCTCCTTACTCAATGAAAACCATTTTTTTTCTCTTCTTGTCAGTCAGGCTTCCGCAAATCACATAGTACACATAGAACAATTGCAGCTCTTGTTAAAATCATTGATGATGTGATGCGTTCAATTGACTCGGGAAAAATTTGAATACTTGTATTGTTGTTGTGAATTCAAGCTCAAAGTTGGTATCTCAGGGTGTGCGATAAGGCTCTATTTTGGGTCCTCTACTCTTTGTTTTGTTTACAATGGATCTTGGGGAGGTAATTGCTAGTGAAGTATTGCATCAATTTGCTGACAATACTCAATTGTTGACAACTTTTGGAGAAACTGAGATTATGAGGGGTGTGTCTGAGTTGAACCTAGCATTGCAAAGGGTGTATGATTACTCGGTTGATCATGCTTTAAGGATTAATCCTAACAAAACACAGTAAAACAGTAAAAAATCTTGGCCTGATTATGAATAACGATTTTAGATTCAGAGAGCGTGTTGCATCTTTAACACAAAGATGTTATATGTCTCTGAGAATGCGCTATGAGAACAGAGATACTCAGTCTTGATTTGAAGAAACAGTTGTGTGAGAGTTTAGTACTTTCTCACACAAATTATGGAGATGTATTGTATGGACCATGCTTAGATGTTACAACAGCTGACAGAATACAAAAAATTCAAAACAGTTGTGAAAGATTTATTGTTTCATTGAATGTTATAGATCATATTACACCTAGACTTGCACAACTGAATTGGATATGCATGAATGAGCACAGGGGACGGCATCTTGCAGTATTTCTTCACAAAATTATCTGGACTAGTATACCACAAAATATAAGAAATAAATTCATATTTAGACCTGATTGCCATAGTGGAAACACTAGAAGTGCTGGTATGTTGGAGTTGCCGCCTTTCAGGGGGCCCTGTTTAGATCATTCACATACTCGGCAGTAATGTTGTATATTGCAAGCCCTAAATTTTTGTGGGCAATGTTTGAGTTTGCATTCAGGCTGGGATACAGGAGATTTCTTACTCAACATTTGTAGGTTTCTTGGATAGTATTTTTTTTTGTTTATAGTGATATTTATTTTTTAAGATTTAGATTAGTATTGATAGGAAGTCCCTGGACTCCCCCGATTCATCATTCTCCGAAAGGGTTCTGCTTAACATCGCTAAATGTAGTAAACTTCAATCTATAGATTATTATATTTACACTTCTGGCCACTAGGTGACGACACTACATAAATTTCTTTCAGATTTCTATATATTTTCACAAGGAATATTGAGTTTCTTACGTATAATACGGAAAACCTCTGAAAGAATGATTTCATTTGAATCAATTCTATATAATATAGAAATCTATTGCAGATTATAAGTGACATCAATATTTTGCAGAATGTTGTTGTTGAATACAGAAATTCTAGAATGACTGCTGGTTGATTCCTTCTCTTTTTCTTTTAAATTAACCAAATTCCCTCGCGGAGCTTTCTGTACCTACTTGATGCGCTGCAAAACGAATTGACTAGATCGAACGTACAAAGTTTTGAAATCCCTGTGTGTTGCAGCAAATTCTGTACGACTAGAGACACTACTTACTTTTATTGTACGTGTACGAGTTTGTAACACTACTATCAGAAAAGTGTGAAAAATTCCAACATAGACATTCATATTCTTTCAAAGCAACTGGCATTTATGATAATGATTTAGGGGGGAACGAATTTCCAAGAGAAATATTTTCATCCACAGATTTAAAAAACTATAACAGAAACATTCTGTGGAAAAATATAAGAGCTAAAATAGTGCCAGTGTTTTATTTGTTCAAAATTTTGGCTTATGGGAACAGTAGAGGAAAAATGTGAAAAAAGTTATCTTCAAATATATGGAATTTACTTGTTCAAGCTTTTACACAGTGCTGAATGTGCATTGTAACCATCATTCAACATTGCAATAATCGCTATAGATTTTTCCGTAATGGAATCTTCTTTTGCAATTTTATAAATATATATTCCAGTTAACCACAATGAAGTGCAAGTATTGCCATTTCTCTGGTCTGCAGGCAATAAAACTGCAAGTACTAGCTACATCTTCAACTGAGATGAATCAACGTTTAAACTGTTTAAACTTTCCATGAACATTCAGTACTTCCTGGTTCCAGCATTACTAAAATTCCCTACTAGATATGAAGAAAATGAAGGTATCGCTAGATAATTTGAGCAAATATCAAGATTTTCTAATATCATTGGTAATTAATTACGCATATTGCCTAAGCAATTTCTATTGGAAAGATGAAATCCAACTACAACAACAGGCAAGATAATACTTTAATCGCCCTTCAAGGCATTTGTAATACAGATAAAATTTTTATTGATTTATTTACCGTCTCTCCTAGTCAATTTCATGAGGAGTATTTTTATTGTCGTTCATAAAAAACTCCATAAATAAACTTCAGGGAAATTCCCACCTTATGGAAGATTCCGAATATCCCTATAGAAAATATTTCCTGACCTATAGTCCTGCAGATTTGTCAACTTTGTCGAGCTGAATGGACATAAGTTGACGAAATTTCGAAATTCATCATAAGCACTTGTGTTTTTCATGGTACAAATCTAAAGGGATATGAAGAATTTTTCATGAGGAGTATTTTTCTTATCGTCAATAAAAAACCCCATAGATGAACTTCACAGAAATTACCACCCCATGGAAGATTCTGCATATCCCTTCAGAAAATATTTGCTGACCCATACACATATAAAGATTAAGGGAATAATACATAAGCTCAAAAATTGTCCACGTCAAATTATCTTCAAATAGAGCCAGATCGAAAATTCTTTCAGTCTCTTGAAACACAGATTTCGAAATTCATCATGAGCACCTGTGTTTTACATAATTTTTCCACGGTGGAAGGTGAATTTGGGAAGATGAGGAGTATGAAAACGAATAAAATGTTGATTAAGAACAGGTGAATTTCGGCCGTTTCAGCTTATAGCAAGTACGAATCTCTCCAGCAAAAAAAATTCGTTGATTCTGTCAACGCACAACGGAGTTGTGAACTTCCTGACCATTTATTCAATCTCCTAACATTTCAAAACTGTCTCCATACGTGAGTAGATCTTGTATTTAGACTGAAATAATACCTGTGTTCAATGCCCTTTGATTTGATCTCTAGTCCAAACTACTCTTAATTCGCGATTTTTTTTTGGACAGATTGGAAACTCTCGATGGACATCTGGCATATAGATTAGATTTATCTGGTCTAAATCTCCCTGTTTGGTAACACATTTCGATGAGGTGGACACCTTTGAGCTGTATATTCAGTTGATTCACCTTATGGATTAGATTTTCAAAGCATTTAGACTCAGAAATCTATTTTGCTTTGCAGTGGTAATCTGGTAAGACCAGTAATTTGTTCTCTGACACCACCAGTTTGCCTCTTCAGTGGATTGATTAAACACCAAAGCATTCGAAATGTATCTGTATATGATCTTAAAACATATGCGTTATGATGATAATAAGCATTCTGCGTATTTATGTCAAGGTACTACTAAGATAACGAGCAATGATTTTCATTGCGATATGGTAATATGTTACTTATACAGGGTGAACCATGGTGCTTGGCCCATTCGACATTTGTAGAGAATGACCTTTCTAAAATATTTTGAAAATGCAGTTTTGCCGCATATATCAAAGAGTTGTAGAAACTCTAGTTTGCAAATCGCTCTGCCTGTATATTACTCGTATGGATAACATTTTCATCCTTCAAATCACGTTAAGAAATTTTGCTCCTCATTATACTGGATGTTGTTGAATTTGAAGTATTTTCACAACTTTGAAAATGAGTCAAAAATAATTTTTGTCAAATACAATGCCTCAAAATTATCTTTTAAATGAAAGGTATTTCAGGTACCTCTACAATGATATATTCCTTTAGTACACACAGAAATCCGATATTTTGAAAAAAATATCATTAAAATTGATTCTACTGAATTTGGGATCACGAATATAATATATAAAATAACTACAATAGACTTAAAAGTAAAACGAAATGAGACACTTTTGTCACTTTTCTACAATTTATTCAATAATCACGACCAGTTTCGACCCTACGGTCATTTTCAAGTGAATAACAATATAATACATTAATAGGCAAGTACAAGTACAGAATGAAATTTATCCTAAATATTGAGTAGTGGGGATCCATTATGCTCTAGTTGGCTGTTGAGGGTAGTAAATTGTAGGTGTTTACATAGTTTGTTAAACTTTCCAACACATTCATCTCTCTCCCTTTGTTACATTTATGAAGAATTTTATTGAATAATCTTGCCTCCTCATTTATTATATTGTTATTCACTTGAAATTGACCGTAGGGTCGAAACCGGTCGTGATTATTGAATAAATTGTGGAAAAGTGACAAAAGTGTTTCATTTCGTTTTACTTTAAAGATGAATTTCCATAAAATAAATAAATCATCAATACTATCAATCAATATACTTAGTCAAACTTAAGTAGACACTATTTACCAATATCATATCAAGTACAGCCAAATTCATAGGATGCTCACAACTTCGAAAATAGGTCAAAAGTAAAGTTAATGTTCAGTCAACTTTGAGAGTCAGTCATTATAAAGTGAAAACATTCACTTGAATAATCATAGAAGTTGTTCAAAATGATGTCCATTGGCATCCCAAAATTTGAAAATACGTGCTTGATCAGCTGTTGTAGTAAGTAGTTATATTTGAAGGAAATAAAATTCACCATAGATAAAGTCAAACTTAAGCAGACACGATTTACCAATTTTATACTCAGTGTTGTCAAATTCATGGGATTCTCACGACTTCGGAAATAGATCGAAAGTAAAGTTAATGTTGTCAACTTTGAGAGTCAGTCATTATAAAGTGAAAAAAATTCACTAGAATAATCATAGAAGTTGTTCAAAATGATGTCCATTGGCATCCAAACATTTTAAAATAAGTGTTTGAACGACTTTTATAGTAGATCATTCTATTCCTAAAGGATCTTGTTCTGCACAGAAACGGCGTAATTATTTTTCCATTTGTGTGGGTATTTCATACACATCTGCCCCATAAATAAAAATCCAATGGTGTTAGGCTAGATTGGGATCTTTTGGCCAGTCTCAAGGTCCTGAACGCCATTACCCTCTGTCATGTTGTATGGCCTTGGTTGCGTTAGGATTGTGATCGGCCCAAAAATGGCAGTTCCAGCTGTTGGTGAAGCCTTATGTCGAAAATATATATCCGTCAGCCAGATAACATTTGACAGATAGTTTTGGTTTTACTGGATTCGGGTTAGAAGGTTTTCACAGAACTTACTTTCCTGCTGTGGTCTTCAGGCTTTAATGCTTCAACTTTGGTAAATTTGAAGGGATGCATTTTATGTTCTGACAAGATTCTTCGTATAGAGATACTAATACTTAGATTCTCTTCTGTTTTGTGGCCGGAAGTTGAATGAAATGAGAATGAGTATGAGAAATCGTTGAAGTATGCCAAAACGTTGACTACTTTTTCTCCATCCGAAAATACAGGTTTTGGTATATCTCGGGTGTTTCTTAGTTAGGATTCGTAATTTATGAAATTTGTCTGAAGTAGCAAAAACATTTTAACTGTTCAAAACTGGTGAATCGTAATATAACTCAATGAATATTCTACATGTTTTTTCTGTAATTTTATCACACTGTCCAAGTAAAACGAACGAATCCTAGATTGTTTCGTTGGTGTAAATATTAACTCCGCCCATCTCATGCACGTTTCGGATAAATTGATTTTAAAATATTCACTACAAGGTATTTAACGAACCTACCGAATTAGGTTCTTCCTTCATGATGGAAAATCCGAGGCTAACTCTGATTAGTAGGCTAGACATCATTATCCATTACCCAGGGGTGGTAAGTAACATAATTGGTAAATCCAAAAACGATTATTTCCGTAAGCTGTTCTATAAGAAAAACTGGGAAGTTTTATTTTATTGAAGGAAGGAACAAAGGTCCGACATCTGCTTACAAGCTTAAGCTTCATAATATTTAATCTATTGGAAATTATTGTATTACCTTTAAATATAATGTTTGTGATGCCAAATCCAATTGTTGGACTGAATTAAGTTTTTTCTTCAATTTTTAATGAAAATCTTATTTTGCAAAAAATTAGAATTCTGAATATACCAATGTGAAAATTGTTTTCATCTCGATAACCGTTGATGATAGGTATAGAAAATATATTCGAAAACTGTTCGAAATTAAGTAGGTTCCCTGAAATGAAAATAATATACAGACTGTGTCTTATGAAGTTACTAGAATTTTCGATATAAGCGGCATAAAAGCAAGAATATTTTAGAAAGGTAGATGGCCAATAATATAAAAACATCAATTTCAATATAATTCTATGATCCATTCTCCATAAAAGTCTTATAGGCCATCCACCGAGGCCACTGAGGAATATTTTTAGGCTTTTCGTATCTTTAGATGTGTGCATCTGTTTAACCTAGCATTAAATGGAGAACGACTATTATAGTATTCTGCCAAAATGATCGAGTGCTCCCTGATATATGCCACCCCTAGGCCGCGGCTCATAGGGTTTATTGACAAATCCGGCACTGTTTGTTTTCCGTAACCAGAAATCTTTGAGAGAGAGGAACTTATATTAATGATTCGTAAGAAGAACCAATGAAACAATAACAACTCGTTTCTCATATGCTACACTTTGTTTAAACACAATTTTTTGTGAATGAAAGAAGTAAGTATACAGGGTGTTACAAATTTGATGGGGTAAATCTACGTGCAATTAAAAAAACAAGTTTATATAAACATAGGTCCGCAAAAGCTTCGTTGAACTTTCCGAAAAAAATTGTTTTTCTTCAAAGTTCCTGCAGTTTTTGAGATATTCAGCCCAAATTTGGAATGCAAGCTATTTTTACAGCCTCCATCCTAACACGTCCTAGATTTCAACTGAAATTCACAAGGTGTTTACTTTTCCGAGGCCATGTCTCCTTTTGCCCTTTCAAACTTTTTTGCAGTACGCCACTGATCAGCGTACAATCAATTTTAGTTATTCGTTCAATTTAGAAACTTTTTTGACAATTGTAAGTTTTTCGTATCTCCAACCGTTTTCGAATGAAAAATTATTGAATTTGAATTATTTGAATTGTATGTTGTTCACTAAAAAAAAATAATAGAAATACTCGATGCCGAAAATATGCTTTTATTTTGATAGCTCGTCTTCTGAGACTCAACTAAATGATTCAATATCAAACTAAAAAAAGAACAATTGAAAACTAATAAATAACTGGAAGTGTCCTCACCTGCAAGAATACAGGCCTCTGTCCTTCTTCGCATATTATCACACACTCTTTGAAATACTCCTGGGGTATTTCTTATCGTGTCACAAGAGGTTATTATTCGATTTCTCAATTCTTCTACAGTGCTCATTGGAGTGGTATAAACAAAACTTTTGAGACATCCCTATAAGAAAAAGTCTAAACTATTTAAGTGTGGGGACCTAGGACACCATGGCTCTGGCCCACCATGACCTACCCATCGGTTGTTTCATGTTTTATTCAAGAAATCCTTAGCTTCTCCACTGAAACGTGCTGGTTCCCCGTCATGCATAAATCACATTATATTTTTCACCAGAAGTGGCACATCCTCGAGCAATAAAGGTAACTCCTCCTCAAGAAATTGCCGATAAGCGGGACCGTTTAGTCTGTTAGGCAAAAAATGGCCCAATCAAATAATTTCCAATTATTCCGACCCAGACATTCAGTGAGAATTGTTCTTGATGATGAGATTCTTCAATCAAATGGGGTTTTCCTCAGCCCAATAATGATTATTGTGAAAATTTGTGATAGCAGTTCTCGAAAAGTTAGCTTCGTCTGTGAACATTATTTCACTATCAAAATGAGCATTTTCTCTAATTTTATCTTGAAGGAAAATCTCGAGGTAGTAGAGTTTGGATGCGTTGAATATGAAACGGGTACAATAAAAAGTCGTGCAGAACCCTCCAAACTAGAACATGCGAAATATTCAACTGATTTCAATTTTTTTATACTCACATGGGGATTCAAAGCAATACAATTCAAAACTGCTTCCTCAATATCTGGAGTTCTAATAGTTTGAGTTGCGCCTCTTAAATGATTATTTGCAGTAAAAGTACCAGTTTCCTCAACCTCCTGTGGATATTTGAAAATGTTCGCCTGTCTGGTGTTACTCGATTTGGGAAGCGCCTAGCTTCTGTTGTGTTTCCGTCAGCCAGACCGTACATGTAATGGATATCAGCCAATTCGGCGTTATTAAAATTAGCCATTTTTTCTCACAGCAATAATTTCAAAAGTCTTAAAACTAATTGTTAATTTAACAAACAATTTGAGTAAACACTGGTTTAACTTTAGCCACTGCAAAATAAATAAATAAATGAAAAAATCAAAGCCTAATAGTCATTCTTTTAATCAGAAGTGCTTTAAATTCATTGAATGCATACAATCGTTTAATAATTTTTTGCTCGAGAATGGTTGGAGAAAGAATAACAAGTGTCAAAAAAGTTTCTAAATTGAATGAAGATGACGAAAATTGATTGTACGCTCATCTGTGCCGTACTCCAAAAAAGTTTGAAAGGGCAAAAGGAGACAAGGTTTCGGAAAAGAAAACACCTTGTGAATTTCATTTAAAATCTAGGACGTGTAATGACGGAGGCTGTACAAAATAGCTTCCATTCCAAATTTGGGCTGAATATCTCAATAACTGCAGGAGTTTTGAAGAAAAAAACAATTTTTTTCCGGAAATTTCAACACCCTGTAGCTCCGTAACGAAGCTTTTGCGAGCCTATGTTTATGTAAACTTTTTTTCTTAAATTGCACGTAGATTTAACCCCTCAAGATGTGACTTACTATTATGTAACACTCTGTATGCAGTTTGAAATTTTATGAACTCTATTCTAAGAATGGCAAGGGCGCATATTCTGATTTGCCACGATAGGGGTAAATGGATCAGTGCATGAATTAGGGAAAAAGGGTAATTCAATTTAGAGTCATATAGTTATGCAATCTTTCTAATCAATAGGATTCCTACGCGCTGCGCTGACCTGAATAAGTATCGATGATATCTTATTTTTTTTGTTAGAAAGATTTTCAAACTCATTACGAAGAACCCAAGAATATTTCTGCAATTGGAATATGAAATGGAAGTATATGTTTACAGACGTTTTGCTATTGTTTCCGTTCTCTTGTATGATGACATCCGTTATATATTTAATATGCCTGCCGAACTATGGCTTTTTTGTTATTAGTGGGTTCAAGCAATATTTGGTGATTAATAATAATAATCGAATTATTGATAAATATTATACTAACACTTTGTCAGACTGGGACTCACGAATAAAATTACATTTTTCCTCAAAATTCGAATTTATTCATCTATATGCTCTCCTTCTACGATGATATAATAATTCCAACACTTCTTTAATATTTCTGTGCCTTTCTTGTAAAACGATCTATCTTTGGCCCCAAAACATACGTTAGTTTCGGCAATAACCTCTTCGCTAAATCTCTTTCTGCATTTTTCAAATGGACCAAGTAATCGCTTGGGTCTAGATCTGCAGAATAGGTTGAGTGAAGCAACAATTTCGAGCGTAATTCCTTGATTTTTAGTGTTTTTAATTGATTTGTGAAATGGTGTATGACCTTAATGAGACACTGTTTTTTTTTCTTTTTTTTATTTTCATTTTTTGGCTGTCATGTCACAGCTGTGGCCGCCCAAGATGATTTAATGTGTATGTTCACTCGATTCTTGAAGAGAGAATTATAAGTTATTGGAAAGATATTCGATGGGAGCGAGTTTTTATAGAGAGAGGTAGTTGAAGTTTCTAGTTGGACCCTCCGTTGATGAGAATTTTCCGCAAATCTGTGTTGTTTTTGGAGCTGGATTCTTTCGGAATCAAGTTTTTCAGTTCTTCTGAGATTAACCATGAAAGTATCTGTAATATAGAGAAAGATCAGCAACCTGCCGCCGAGCGAGACGCTGGATATCATGCATGATCTCTGGGTGGTCGTTGAGGCGTACTGCTCTCTTCTGGACACTGTCCGATATATGTAATTAATGTTTGGGTGCGGAGCCCCAAACGAGGTCGTTTGAGCTTAATCCCGTCAATCAATCTGTTGAATAAGAATATAAAATGGTCACTGCTGATCGTCTGACCTTTCTTCAGATGATCGATAAACAATCTCAGTCCAAATGCTCCAAATAACGTTCAGATTCGTCGATTGGTTGTTGTTTTTGTTCCACTGAGAGCAACTGAGAGCATACTCCTTGCCTAAATTTCATGTGAGATGTTGAGTACGGTGCCTTGTGCTGTCTATAGCAGGGGTGCTCAAATGGTCGATCGCGAGTGCTTTTTGAGTAAATCTCGAGAAGAATAAAATTTTAATAAGTAGGAAACTAAACTACAAAATTTATTACGTAATAAAATAACCCTCTGCTAGCGGTAAAAGGCGGCTTTATCAAAGAAACGCGCGGTACTTGTCGAAGAAAAGCCGCGTTTTTTATTCTTGCCGCTTTTCTAGAAATTTGGGGCGGCGCGTTTGACGGAAACATTCTAGAGTTTCGTTCACGCCGATATAAATATTGTGCCTGCAGGAATTAGAGCCATTCTGAATTGTAACTTTGAGGCAATACTACGTCGATATAAAATTTATTATTAAATAGTACAAAATGATGGCAGCGAAGAAATCTAAAACGTATCATTTTAATAACAGTTGGGAGGAAGAATTTTTCTTTTGTATGGCGAAGGTTAAGTGCATTTGTCTTATTCGTCTTGCGTCAGTTGCAATACCTAAGCGTGGTAACTTAGAGAGGCATCATAAAACGGTTTATAAAAACTATGAAAAGGATTTTACGCCACAGAGTTTATAAAGAAAACGAAAAGTACGTGATTTGATATTTTGTTTGAAAAAAGAATAAACCATGTACACAAGACCAGCTAAACAATCAAAAGCTACTACGATCGCGTCATGTAAAATATCTCATATATTAGCGAAACACAAGAAACCATTCGAAGATGGATCGGTTGTGAAGGAAGCATTTATTGAAGCGGGTGAGACTTTATTTTGAGATTTCGAAAATAGAACAGAAATCATATCTGCTATTAGAAAACTTATATACTTGTCTTTACAGTTCGACGAATCCACCGATATGACAGACACTGCCCAGCTGTGTATTTTTATTCGGATGATATTCAATGACATGTTGGCTAAGGAAGAATTTTTTTGACAATCATTACTCTGAAGGGGATGACCCGTGGCGAATATATATATGACGTTTTCTTCAATTTTATAAGAAACTACAAGCTA
Source organism: Cryptolaemus montrouzieri (assembly GCA_013387265.2). Lineage (NCBI taxonomy): Eukaryota > Metazoa > Arthropoda > Insecta > Coleoptera > Coccinellidae > Cryptolaemus > Cryptolaemus montrouzieri. The sequence continues at coordinate 40,770,132 of JABFTP020000185.1, read as the reverse complement.
CCAATATATAAATTAGTGTACATTACAACCGATGGAGCACCAGCAATGACTGGAAACAAAAAGGGTTTTATGGCATTATGTCGAGGTAATGAAGATTTCCCTTCATTTTTTACAATCCATTGCATTATAAATCACCAAGTTTTGTATTCAAAGATTTTAAACACGGAGGAAATTATAGGCATTGCAACAAAAATTGTGAATTCCATCCGTGCACGTAGCTTGCAGCGGCGGTTCTTTAAGTTGCAGTTGGAAGATAGGGAGGCAGCTTAACACTGATTTAGTTCTTTGCACGAACGTCAGGTGGTTGAGTTGCGGAAAATTCCTAGAAAGGTTTCAAGAATTATTACCCGAAATAACAGCTTTTCTAGACGAAAGAGGTGATGATACTCAGATGCTAAAAAACGAAAAATGGCTGACTGATTTGGCTTTTTTGACTGACATCACAATGCATTTAAACACCGTTAACTTGGAGCTTCGAGGTGTAGGAAAAACGAATATTGAGATGATTGGCGCAGTAAACGCATTCAAAAGTAAATTGCAACTTATGATAGATCAACTGAAAAGAAAGGATGTGAAACATTTGCTGTCTTTGAAAGCAAGGATTCCTCAGTTGAATTTTGATAAGTATGTGGCTGACTTATTAAATATTTTGGGAAAATTCGAAATGCGAAAGTATGATTGCAATAAATTGTCAAATATAGCATATTTATGAGTTATCCTTTTTCATGTAAAAAATTGAGGAATTGGCTACTGGAATTGCAACTTTGTTTAATATGAACTCATGTTCTGTTGAAAATGAGTTGGTGCCGATTATATCAGATATACATCTCAAAGCAACAGTATCTGATACAAATTTCGGGTGTTTTATATCTGAAGATAAATATCCAAGGCAAATCGCCCTACAACTAACTCAACTGGGTCAACTTACTTGTGCGAGTCTGCATTTCCTGAAATGAAGATAATTACGGCAAAAACATCGTAGTCGACTAACTGACGATCATATGTCATCATGCTTGTGATTAGCACTCAGTAGTTACGTACCATCTTATGGAAAGTATGCTGAGGACATGCAGTGTCACGCTTCAATATCCAAAGTCACTCCTTAGTTAAGTTTAACACCATATGTAACTCTTTTGTTTTGTAACAACCAATTAACTCGCAATTTTGAAAAACTATGAGTTATTTCATTGATATTATTAAGAAGAACCTAACTAAACATAACCCAAACCTTGACTAAAATAATGTATATTGCGCGGAAAGATAATATCTATATATGCTATGGTACACCCTATCTAGGTAGGTAGGTAGGTAGGGTGTATCGTGTATGTACGAGAACCCAGCATCACACATAATTGCAGCCTCTCAGAGTCGATCGTAAGTAGTCTAAAAATATTGAGGTAGATCGCCAGCGGTTCAAGTTTGAGCTTAGAACCTCCAGTCATTCATTCGGCATCAGTAAACGTAGTGAAGAACGGTATCGATAGAACTGTCTTCCCTCGAATATTGTTTTTAAAGTGTATTTACTTTTAAGCTGACGAACTTATCGATTATTTCCATTTTATCATTAATTGGACTCAACAGTGCCTGTCCTCAAACCTTATCATACATAATAATAATGAAGGTAGATGGTGGTAAATGGATTCGCATGCAATGACGGATATATATTCCAGTAATTCAGGAATATCATCTTCGAAAGATTGTAGCTAATGTAATGTCGTTTAAGTTTTCATAAAAAAAATGGGGTCCTATACCTGGTGCGTTATACTTATTAATTGGCCCAACCAACCAATGTGAAGATTTTCTGGTGCAGTCCAAAAATGACAGAGGTGATGATTATCGTTACCATTTATGTCAAATAGGATTATCATTCCGCATTATATTCATGAAAACAATGAATTATAATCTTTGTTGGAGGATATAGTGTTGATTACACACAGAAAATTCATCATTTTTTTCCTTAAGCTGACACAAACAGCTCTGAAATTTACATTAGAATGTGGAAAAACTGTGTCTGGGCAGAAGAATCAGCGTTAATCCGACCAGAATAAAAATTATACTGTTCATTCGTAAGTATGGAATGAACCTCGGAGTAAACTCCGCCTGGCTGTGGTCTAGAGACACTGAGTATATTTGGGAATCATTTTTGCTGGTACCCATACTTGTATAATGCGCACCTACAGAGGAAAATTTCTCTTTGCATGAAGGAGGACAGTAGGAAAAAAAATGAGAAACCAGGTGAAAAAAAAACCACTGAAAATGTTTGGTAGGTAGTATGCAGACATTTGCAGATCTTTGTATCACGGGGGCCATGTCTAGCACCCGACCCATGCCTTCAACTTGCCAGCTTCAGATATATTAATTGCAGGGTAAGCCAGAATATGTACATACAGATAGAAGAAGACAAGACACTGGAAGCACCTTCGAAGGGGTGACTTCAATATCAGCTCTGTTATACTATAAGATTGCATGCTTTTGCCATCTGACTACATGGCACCAGAATTCGTCGTTTCAGACTGGCATTTCTTCTAGGGAAGAATGGACTGAGGAAGCCCTACTCATTAAACTCAGAGACATAGTGCAGTAATTAGATGGCTCTAACACAAAGCACAGATGGTGGGATTTGTATGTCAACTCCTAAAAATTCCATAGGCCTAAACCTATCTAGACACTGCAATGTCTACCAGGATGAGGCATTTGCCATTGCGCAGTAATCTCAGAAAAGTATAGATCTTGAAAGCCACGATAGGACTCTCTTTATACTCCCACACAGTGAAGCTACAGTTAAAGTACTTGAATCATACCGGCTTTCTTCAAAATAGTCTGGAATTGTGGACGAGGTCACTCAAACCATGCAAAAGAGACACGGAGGAACTGGCTAGAAGTATGTCGGAGGCAACGTTTGTGTTTCTCGTATTCTTTCATCAGGTCTTTATGGTAAATTTCGACTTTTTGTGTCAGAATATCAGATAGATCGATGAAGAAAGATGTGATATAGATATCAATTTGTATCTTTAATGCATTTTAATTCACGTCTCATATTTATTGCACCTTATTGATGGTCATTGCGAATATGAATGTCATCGAAGACTGCAAACATTCGTAGTCGATTGACATTTCCTATTTGAAATTTCCTTTGGAAATTGAGCTTCAATGATTTTTTACATCACCTTTCTCACTGAATTCCCGATCATTACAAACGGCGGTGTGCCTTGCAAAACAAATTCAGTCCGATAGGTCGGGTTAATTCATTACATTATCGATGGAATTATAAGTCTTCGTCTCGTCTGGAATATTGTTTTGAATGATGTAATTGATGACATTGACGTCACTGTTTTAACTGCTAATATATCATACAGGGTGTTACATAATAGTATATCACAACTTGAGGAGGTAAATCTACGTGCAATTCTGAGAAAAAAGTTAATATACATAGGTTCGCAAAAGCTTCGTTGCGGAGCTACAGGGTGTTGAAATTTCCAGAAAAAAATTGGTATTTTCTTCAAATCTCCTGCAGTTTTCAAGATATTCAGCCCAAATTTGGAATGCAAGCTATTTTTTACAGCCTCTATCATTACACGTCCTGGATTTCAACTGAAATTCACAATAGGTTTTCTTTGCCGAGGCCATGTCTATTTTCCCCTTTGAAACTTTTTTGCAGTACGCCACTGATCAGCGTACAATCAATTTTCGTCATCTTCGTTCATTTTAGTATTTTTTTTGATACTTGTAATTATTTCGTATCACCAACCGTTCTCGTGCAAAAAATTATTAAACGATTGTATGCATTCACTGAATTGAAAACACTTCTAATTGAAAAAATGACTAGTAGGTTTTGATTTTTTCATTTATTTATTTATTTTGACAGTTGCTAAAATTGAACCAGTGTCTGCTCGAATTTTTTATTAAATTAACGGTTAGTTTTGAGACTTTTGAAGTTATTGCTGTAAGAAAAAAATGGCCAATTTTACTAACGCCGAATTGGCTGATATCCATTACATGTACGGTCTGGCTGACGAAACACAACAGAAGCTAGGCGATTATATCAGGTGCGCTTTCCTATTCGAGTAACACCAGATAGGCGAACATTTTCAAATATCCACAGAAGGTTGAGGGAAACTGGTACTTTTACTGCAAATAATCATTTAAAAGGTGCAACTCAAGCTATGAGAACTCCAGATATTGAGGAAGCAGTTTTGATTTGAATCCTCATGTGAGTATAAGGAAAATTGCAAATCAGTTGAATATTTCACATGTTCTAGTTTGGAGGATTTTCCACGACTTTTTATTGTACCCATTTCTTATCCAACGCGTCAAAACTCTACTTCCTCGAGATTTTCCTTCAAGACTGAATTTCTGCCCATGGTTCTTAGATAAAATTAGAGGAAATGCTCATTTTGATAGTGAAATAATTTCCACAATAATCATTATTGGACTGAGGAATGCCCCCATTTGATTGAAGAATCTCATCATTGAGAACAATTCTCACTAAATGCCTGTGTCGGAATAATTGGAAACTATTTGATTCGGCCATTTTTTTGCCTAACAGACTAAACGTTCCCGCTTATCGGCAATTTCTTGAGGAGGAGTTACCTTTATTCCTCGAGGAAGTGCCACTTTTTGTGAGAAACATAATGTGGTTCATGCATGACGGGGCACCAGCACATTTTAGTGGAGAAACTAGGGAATTCTTGAATAATACATTCAACAACCGATGGTTAGGTCGGAGTGGGCCAGACGTCCTATGTCCCCAGACTTAAATAGTTTAGACTTTTTCTTATGGGGATATCTCAAAAGTTTCGTTTATACCATTCCAGTTAACACTGTAAAAGAATTGAGAACTCGAATAAGAACCTCTTGTGACACGAGAAGAAATACCCAAGGAATATTTCAAAGAGTGCGTGATAATATGCGAAGAAGGACAGAGGCCTGTATTCTTGCAGGTGAAGGACACTTCCAGCAATTTATTTAGTTTTTAATTATTTTTTCTTAGTGCGATATTGCATAAGTATAAGTAGAGTCTCAGAGGACGAGCTATCAAAATAAAAGCAAATTTTGGGTATACCTATCGAGTATTTCTATTATTTTTATTGATTAACGAATAGTTAATTCAAATTCAATAATTTTTCACTCGAAAACAGTTGGAGAAACGAAAAAATTACAAGTGTCAAAAAAGTTTCTAAATTGAACGAAGATGACGAAAATTGATTGTACGCTGATCAGTGGCGTACTGCAAAAAGTTTGAAAGGGCAATAGGAGACATGGCCCCGTAAAAGGAAACACCTTTTGAACTTTAGTTAAAATCTAGGACGTGTAATGATGGAGGCGATAGAAAATAGCTTGCATTCCAAATGTGGGCAGAATATCTCAGAAACTGCAGGAGTTTTGAAGAAAAAACAATTTTTTCCGGAAATTTCAACACCCTGTAGCTCCGTAACCAAGCCTTCGCGGACCTATGTTTATACGAACTTTTTTTCTCAAAATTGCACGTAGATTCACCCTCTCAAGTTGTGACATACTATTATGTAACACCTTGTATAGCACCGGTGGGACCCGACAGCGCCGAGACGATGACGACTTAAATATAACTAAAAACGATCATATTTATGCTTACTCCATCAGGTAAAGGACTCTACAAATTTTTAACAAAAAAAATTGATGACTATTCAAGTGCAACTTCATATAAAACCACCCCTATACTAACTATTACACCCCACTTTCCCAATTTCTATCCCAAAATATAAAAATTGTCGAACGTTGAAGAAAAACATCTTCAAAGCAAAAGTTTCCACCTTTGAAAGAATCGATAACCCCAATCCCTATAAAGAGTGAATATCCAAAACACCTGAAACGTGTTTGGCTATGCAGCTGCAGTTCAAATTTTCATGCTTCTAACTTTCAAACTTTCATACAAAAATTGATTTCCCATTATCGTCTCTTGAAGTTGAAATTTCCAAAAATCATTATTTAGTTAATGCCTATGTTTCAAAATTAAGTACGTTCAGAATTTCTGGCATCTAGATTTAATTATCATCACTGTGTGTTTAGTCAGTCAAGACAAACGATTTTGTAAATACACACTGCGCCAAGAAATTAACAGACAAAGTCGAAAATTTCAATTCATTCAGAAGTTCAGATATGTGATATGATTTATTTTTCTAGTAATACACCAGCACTAAGGAATGCTTGAGAACAATCGAAACGAATATGGTACTCATAGAAATTGATGATGAAAAATTTGAAACTTTTGGAAATAAAGTCCCCAAAAACATATTAATACCGGAAATTTCCACCCCTGGCAAGAATTACTGCATGACATCTACGATTCATACTTGAAATCAATGAACTCTCAGCATTCTGATCTATTTCGTTCAAAATTTCGATCAGTCTGTTCTGAACCTTATTCACGGTAGTTGGCTGGTTTTGCTGGCTTCTTAGTTTTCTATTGAGAATGTCTCAGATATGTTCGATGGGATTGAGGCCTTGACTTCGTGTAGGCCACTCCATTGAAGTGATTTCGTGATCTTGATTGTAGTTCCTAACGATATGAACTTGGTAAGGTCTAGCGTTATCATGCATGAACAGAAAGTTTTCAACCATGTTTGCCGCGAATGGTACAACATGTTTTTCCAAAATGTCATTGACGTACCTCTGAGCATTCAGGGTTCCATTATTTACGATGAGTAGATCAGTGCTGGTGTTCACACCTTCATTTTACTCCACTAAAACCATCGATAGGTGAAAAGTTGCACTCAGCACATCTCTTATTTGGACGTATCCACATTAGAGAACGCCGATTCAATGAAAAACATAAAATCTAGACCCATCTGTAAACAAAACTTTTTTCCAATCAGTCTTACCAATTTACATGTTCAGTGGCAAAATTCATCCGGCTCTTCGATGTGTTGCAGTTAGAGCTAAGTCTTGAGCTGCGACACGAGGCCTCAAACCAAATTCCTTGAGATGTCGTATCGTTTCAGTGATATTTAATACACCACTGATCTGTCGAAGCTGCATTTGCAGTTGCTAGCAGTAGCGAACCGTTATCTCAACAAGGGAATTCTCAAATAACGGTCGTAGATCACCGTTGTAGCCCGAGGTCGTTCTGCCCAGGTCTCCTTTCATGACTACCAGTCTGGACATTCTGCAAACAGTTGAATGGGACCTATGTAATGTAACAACAACACTGCTTCAGCACAATCTGCCGGGGTCAAATTCCGTGAGTCGCGTTGCATTACTACCGAAATTCAAGAAGAACATTACTAGAAAATTGATCAACCATTGCTGTTATTAATATGTCGTGATTTCTTGCAAAACCTCAATTAATTTGTTTTATTTTATTTTTAATGAGAGGAACATGTGCGCTAAGGAAAATCATTGAATTTCGTTAGCATATGTCCGAACATATCCGAAGAAAAACATTCGTTAATGAATTAGTTGCCTACCAAAAAGGAATTTGGAATATTGAAATTGTGCATTAAAATCTTAGCGCAGTGTAGATTAGCCATACAGAAAAATTTAGGCAGGTCAATACGACGTTAAGTGCTGATGGATTTGGAAGTGTTTGCTGCATATAAGTTGCTAACTAATAAGCCAATTTGACTGATCCAGCCAACCTTCTTTAATCAATAAAATATTATACTTACTATCACTCACCATCTGGAATCTGAGTATCACTCCATTCCACAGCTTCATTTGAGTCACTATGGATAAAACTAAAATTTTCTAAACCTTCGTTATCCATAATGGAGAAATTATATGGATGTGCAGTCGTCAAGACAATACTTTCAGCCGATGCGAAGGTTTTATCTTTCCAAATGAATATATAATAAATTGAAAGAAAGATAGCAGCTAGAGAGACACTTAATACATAAGCTATCACAGTCAGAAGACGGACAACTTTGGATGGTCCTTTGGGGCGAAGTGATTCTGCTTTAACTGCTGGCAAAGCATCCATGGTGTTTTCCTTTATATTGCTATCTTGGGACGACATGTTTGTGTATCGATTTCCTGAAAATTCGAACAAATGAATGAACCATCTTTATAAGAAATTAAATTTGAATTAGGTGGTAATAAAAGCTAAACTGAGAATTAATTATATTGTAAAATGTAAACACACGCATCTTTTTACATCTTATTCAGAGTGGATTAAGCATTGAAATGATAATTTTTGGAACTACATTCTTTAAAGTTGATTATGTAAATGTCTCCCAAAGAGCTACAAATAGATTGAAAAGATAAACACCTTGCCAGAACAGTTTATGTTACAGGTGTTTTTTACTCCGATCTGTTACTCAACAACATTAGCGCTTAGAGAAAGATGGATTGGATTTAGAATTTGCAGATTCTATTCACTTTGAAAGTCTTAAAGAATTGATTGGCAATATATGAGAATCATAATGGAAGTATACAACGTGCAACAATTGAGCACAGAGATTAACACACAGGTTGAGTAGAATAACATTTGAAGAGACGTTGGACAGAGATGCCCACGTTCCTCATATCACTTAATATCTTTATATTAAGCAAACCAAAAAAGAACTGAAAGAATCCATGAAAGTGTATTTGCACTCGCTAAAAAGCATACATTAGGTCCGCAATAAAGTTCTCGCCGTTTTTTCATGAAAATACAACTTTATTTTGAAAAATGATTACAAAGGAATCATTCAAAATATTGCCCATAGCTAGCTACAACTTTTTCCCATCTTTCTAGTAGAGCTCGAATACCGTGACGGCAGAAGTGTTCGTCTTTTGAGGCTATACACGAATCAAACCATTTTTCGAGCTCTTCATATGAGCGAAACTACTGATCAGCCAGACCATGTGCCATCGAACAGAACAAGTAATAATCGGATGGTGCAATATCTGGGGAATATGGCGGGTGGGGTAGGACTTCCCATTTGGGCGTTTCCAAGTAAGTTTTAACGGCTTTGCCAACGTGGGGCCGAGCGTTGTCATGCTGTAGAATTATTTTTTCGTATCTCTGCTCGTATTGTGACCGTTTTTAGCGATGTGTTTACTCATTCGCATCAATTTCGCCAGAAGATGAATTGGACGAATTGGCAATACAGGAAAATCATAATGGAAGTATACAACGTGCAAAAATTGAACACAGACATTAACACACAGGTTGAGTAGAATAACATTTGAAAAGACGTTGGACAGAGGTGCCCACGTTCCTCATATCTCTTGATATTTTTATATTCAGCAAATCCAAAAAGAACTGCAAGAATCCATGAAAGGAATACCAATATAATCAAATCAAAATTGGTCATTTATTCATGATTCATACAAGTGTATTTGCTCTCGTTAAAAAGCATACATTAGGTCTGCAACAAAGTTCTCGCCGTTTTTTTTTATGAAAATTCAACTTTATGTTGAAGAATGATCACAAAGGAATCATTCAAAATATTGCCCATAGCTAGCTACAACTTTTTTCCATCTTTCTGGTAGAGCTCGAATACCGTGACGGCAGAAGTGTTCGTCTTTTGAGGCTATACACGAATCAAACCATTTTTCGAGCTTGGGCTTTGGGCGTTTCCAAGTAAGTTTTAACGGCTTTGCCAACGTGGGGCCGAGCGTTGTCATGCTGTAGAATTACTTTTTCGTGTATCTGCTCGTATTGTGACCGTTTTTAGCGATGTGTTTACTCATTCGCATCAATTTCGCCAGAAGATGAATTGGACGAATTGGCAATACAGGAAAATCATAATGGAAGTATACAACGTGCAAAAATTGAACACAGACATTAACACACAGGTTGAGTAGAATAACATTTTGAAAAGACGTTGTACAGAGATGCTTACGTTCCTCATATCACTTAATATCTTTATATTCAGCAAACCCAAAAAGAACTGAGGGAATCCATGAAAGGAATACCAATATAATCAAATCAAAATTGGAAATTTATTCATGATTCATACAAGTGTATTTGCACTCGCTGAAAAGCATACATTAGATCCGCAACAAAGTTCTCGCCGTTTTTTTATGAAAATTCAACTTTATTTTGAAGAATGATTACAAAGGAATCATTCAAAATATTGCCCATAGCTAGCTACAACTTTTTCCCATCTTTCTGGTAGAGCTCGAATACCGCGACGGCAGAAGTGTTCGTCTTTTGAGGCTATACATGAATCAAACCATTTTTCGAGCTCTTCATATGAGCGGAAATGCTGATCAGCCAGATATCAACATCTGGGGAGTATGGCGGCTGGGGTAGGACTTCCCATTTGAGCGTTTCCAAGTAGGTTCAGACGGGTTTGGCAACATGAAGCCGAGCGTTGTCATGCTATAGAATTACTTTTTCGTGTCTCTGCTCGTATTGTGGCCGTTTTTAGCGAATTGCTTTACTCAATTGCATCAACTTTGCCAGAAGATGAATTGAACAAATTCCATTAGCTGTTGTTAATGAAATATATTTTCAACAAGATGGTGCACCTCCTCACAACATAAGGTAGGTCTCGCGGTATCTTGACGAAATTTTTCCCAAAAAATGGATAGGTACAAATGGTCCCATAAAATGGCCAGCTAGATCGTCCCATTTGAGTACACTAGATTTCTTCCTGTTGGCCATATGAATAATGAAAGAAGAAGAAACACCTGTTAGAACCCAACAAGAATTGGAGAACCGTTAGAGACAGGCTATTGCAGGTATTACAGCCCAACAGTTAAATAATGTTGTGAAGGGAACCATCAATCTGGTGTGACGTTGTGTTCGTGAGAAGGGTGGTATTTTTGAACATTCATTATAATTATTTCGTTTTCGCTGTTCGCTCTTTTGTTATCATCTTTGACACCCTTTGGTATCGTTTTCGGCATAACCGGAAACGAAATGTTAAACATATTAATGCTAACAAATTTGAAATGTTGTTACACCAGGTATATCTGGTTTTTTCAAATAATACTTGCTTTAATCATGATTAGTTCATTACCATTTGTTTGCAGCATTATTAATTTTGTATCTACCTGTTTCAACTTTAGTTCGCCAGTGATGGTTTTGTTCAGTTTCAACAGCTCATAATAATTAGCACCGTTTTGGTCCCACCAAATACACAGCATAACTTTCGCAGCGTGAATATTCGGCCGAGGCGATGACGTAGAAGCACGACCGGGCAGTCCCCGAGATTTTTTTTTTTTTTGATTGCTGTAATGAATCCATTTTTCATCACCCGTTACGATGCGATGTAGAAAACCTTTTCCTTTTTGTCGCTGGAGCAGTTGTTCACAGGCGAAAAACGACGCTCAACGTCTCTTAGCTTCAAATCATAAGGAACCCAAGTTCCTTGCTTTTGAAACATTCCCAACGCATGCAATCCCTTGGAAATGGCCTGGCGGGTAACTCCTAAGGCTGAAGCAAACTTTTCTTGCGTTTGGCACGGATCCTCGTCGAGTAATGCCTCCAATTCAGCGTCTTCGAAGATTTTTGGCCATCCTTCACTGGGACGATCGTCCACATCGAAATCCCGTTTTCGAAGCGACGGAACCAATCTCGGCACGTTGTTTCACTCAGAGCAGCATCTCCGAAAACTTTTTTGAGCTCTCTATGAGCTCCAGCCGACGTTTTGTTCGAATGAAAAAAGAAAATGAACGCAAATTACGATTATTTGGCACAAAATCAGACATTTTCTCACAACTAAAAGGATATAACGCAAAAACAAAATCACTAATGTGTCACAGCGGTTTACCATATGTCTAAGCCTTGTTAAAGACGTTCTTGATATGTAAAAATCGACCAGCATTTACTGCTGGAGCCATCTATTGATAAATAGCGAGAACTTAGTTGCGCACCTAATATACATCAATTCCGTAGAATGTAAGAGTAAATCAAACGGAGAAAACGTTAAGAATCCAGACTATTTTCTCTATTCACCGCAACGAAACATATAGTGTCTGCTCGAAGCACTGGTCAAAATTATCTAATGCTGCAGTACTTGATTGAGTGTTAAACCAGATGTCAATATCCGAGAAAGACACGAAATCTATCGGTGTATGCGCAAACACATTGCTCAGGGAGCAATATTCAACTTTCCGTAGTATGCTAAATATCTCTCACTGAAGGAGCTGGTTTTCTGGTCCAATTTTCATAACAATCGTCAACCAGGGTTTCATAGTAGTGGTAAAATTAGTCGGATGTTATTTCACACTTTTTCGGAGGCCCTGGTTCTCTTTTGTGTCAGTTCGTTGGAGACAGCCGATTATATATGTATACATGTGCTTGATGCACTCCAATGGATTTAGATGAGTAAATGGCAGTCTAGCCTGGTATTATGAATGGGTATGCAATACTGAAGAGGTCCAACCCGACTGAAACTGCAGTCTTTTGCTCCTATTCGGCCGAAAGAATTGTACCACTTCTGTGTGGCCGTGGTTGACGATGATTATGAAGAGTGGATCCGAAAACCAGCTCCTTCAGGAAGGGATATTCAACATTCTACGGAAGAATCAATATTGTTCCTTGAATAAACGTCTTCAATGTGTTTACATTTATCGATAAATTTTGCATGTTATATTCGAACAAGTATGGCTTGTTGAAGTTTTGTGTTTCATTTACTCTTTGTTATTATTATTTCCCGGTTGTACTGGTAGTAGCCCTTGTGTCAGTTCGTTGGGTGGCGCCAATTGTTTTGTATACATATTCACGTCCTTGATGCGTTCCATCGGATTGAGATGAATAGGTTGCAGTCTAACCTGGTGTTGTAAATGGGTCCTCAATATTAACAGGGTTAAATGAGATCAAAACAACAGTCCATTGCTCTTCTTCATGGCAAACGATCGGACTATACCACTATTGTGTAGCCTTGGTTGACAATGATTATGAAGGGAGGATCGGAAAATCAGCTCCTTTGGGGGGTAGTTTACATTCTACGGAAGGTTGATTATTGTTTCCTGAATAGAAGTCTTCAAAGTAATTCCACATTTAGAAATAAATTTCGCATGTTATCTTTGTTGAGATATGATCTACATCTGGTTAACAGCCATGCAAGTACTTGGAGCATTGGCTTTTCAAAAGACCTCATATTGCAGACATAGTGTGTAGCGTTGCGATAGATGTTCGACCTAGTATGGCTTCTCGAATTTTTCTGTATGATGTACCCTTTATTTTCATCTTTCCCGGTGGTACTGGTAGTAGTCTCTGTGTTGGAGAGCGGTGAATTCTACTCCTCTAAACACAGAATTCATTAAATGTTGTATTTTACGCACATAGATCAGCCGCTTCTAACATAGAATTGGGAATATTTGTGATGTTCCCAGTAGATAGATATGAATTTTCGATAAATATTATATTTAGTGAAAAAATTAATTAGACATGTGATATATTTTTTGAAGAAAAAACATTCCCTTCATTCATCTTCAATCTATTTAGAGTTTGACAAGATACCTCAAGTGATTCATTTGAGAATTACTCACGTTCAAGAAGCCCAATCAGGGTTACTACTAATAATAGATCGATATGGTAAACCACGAGAAACTTTTAGAAATGCTGTACAGAGTGGGAATCAGGAGAACGCTACTACAGCTGTTGAAATCATATTTAACGGGCAGAACTCAATATCGCAGTGAGCAGAATACAATAACACATGAAGATATTCTATCTAAATCGATCCCAGTTAGGAAGGGGGTACCACAGGGTTCAGTATTGAGGCCGGTACTTTATATCATTTATACGAATGATCTACCTGATGCTGTACCTGATACGATGATACAGTATGCAGATGACACAATAGGGATACTTACCGATGAAACTTCTATTGATAAAAGAGTAAGTGAAGTCATGAATACCCTAACAACATGGTTCATGAACAATAACTTGATGATAAACGAGAAAACACCGCAGCTGCTACAATTTGATTATAGCGCAGATTGCGAGAACAAAACCTATCACAATAATGGCGGTAGGATAACAACTACACCTACTTTAAAAATTCTTGGGGTCTTTGTGGATCACCGACTGAGTTGGGGTGCACATGTTAACTTCGTTGCCCAAGGCATGTCCAGGTATGTGTATGCACTGAGAACGCTCTCAAGAATTTCTAGTAAAGAAACGGCTTATCTTAGCATATAATGCATATGTAAGCATTAGAACGAGGTATGGTATCATTGCCTGGGGAAATTCGACATATTCGGAGAGACTGTTCATTCTGCAGAAAAGGTGTCTGAGGGCAATAATAAACTTTAGACAAACAGAATCCTGCAAAGCATATTATACGCAAACATCTATAATAACAATAGTTAGACTCTATATCTATGAGTGTATTATGTTTATCATCAACAATAGAGAATTATTCATGAAGAAAGGAAATATCAACGTCTATATCACAATGAGGACCAGGGATGTAAAGATGTTTCTTATGAAGTATGTGTATCTCCAAAAAAACTTGACCTATATGACAGCTAAAATCTATAATCACGTACTCCAGAATATGAGAAATTGGACTACACAAAAACTTGAAGGATTGAAGAAATACCTTGTGCAAAATCCGTATAATGACATCAGAAAATATTTTAGCGCAAGAATAATGATGTAAATATCTCCGTGAATATCTATGAAAACTCTTTTACCTAATCTGTTTGTATGTTTACTTTTGTATATTGTATTTTGTATTAGTATGACGTGTTCTACAACATTATTTGTTGTATGGAACAAATAAAGAGTATTATTATATACCAGAAGAATACTACATTTTTGAACACAATTTTCAACTAATGCCATTTTGGGCGATTTTGAACTGTTACTCACCGCGTAAGTTCAATTAATTTAATTCAAATAATCAATAACTATTCAGTCCTGTTGATTCACATGTATTCAATGATGAGTTTAAACCAACTGAAATATTCAATTCAGATTATTGATTCTATTGAAATAATCAATTACAAAAAGGATAATAATTTGAATGTTATAAACACAATGGGTAGGATACAGATGCTGGGAAAGAATCATATATTAAGAGATCCTCTGAAAAATCTTTTGTCCGGTGGTTTGCTCAAAGCACTAAGTAGCTGGACATATAAAGTTGAGGATAGAATATACGCCATCATCAATATCCCGGAATTTGCGGTCATTTTCGAAATTTTGAATCGTCAAACAGCAGTTGAAACTGAGATTTCTTACAAGATGAGAAAATTTTAATTTCTACTCTCGATTATCAGAACCATCTCAATTTTCGCAACAGCTTTCAAGAAACAGCATGAGATAATCCAAAAATCTATAAGAAATTATTTGGACTAGTGAAGTTCGCGTCACTAGATATGGAATCTTCAACCGACAGAATGAACACTGGTGGTCGAATTCATCGATAGTTAATTATTCAATGGGCGACACGGTTTCAAAGTAATGGAAGGTCGTGTACTGCATATATCATTTTTGATATCATTTACGAGAATAAAGATGAATATTTTCAGTTAAAAAGCCACTACCTCAAAGAAAAAAAATACAAAGCAAATTATGGAATCGAATTTTCCAGACCATTTGAATTTGAACCATAGGAAGTAGGACATGTCAAGTGGCCACCCCGTTCCTCTACAGATTTCTCTATCACGGAATATGTAATAAAGTACTTCCAAGTATAAATAACATAGAAGATCTGAAAGGAATTCGTTTTGAAGAACAATATTCAACCTTCCGTAGAATGTTTAATATCCCTCCCTGCAGGATCAGAATCATCGTCAACTACACAGCAGCGGAACAGCTCGGTCGGATGTCATGAATAGGAGCAATAGACTGCAGTTTCGGCCTCATTTGACCTCGTCAGTATTGCATACCCATTCACAATATCATGCCCTACTGCCACGTAACAAAACATGTACATGGTATTACAACCTCTAACGAACCGAGATAGAGGCCACTGACCATCGCCGGAAAACTATGAAAATAAAAGGTAGATAAACAGAAAACCTGAAGAAGTCACACTAGTTCGGCTATTTACCTCAACGTTACACACCGTGTCAGCAAGGAAGCGATCTGTCGACAGACTAACACTCCTTATTCATATCAGGTTGTCAACCATGCATACAGTACATTGTCGAAAATTACAATATTATCGCTATATGTGTTTACACATTAAAGAATTTTTATTCAAGGAACAAAATTCAACCTTCCGTAGAATGTTAAATATCCCTCCCTGAAGGAGCTGGTTCTCCATTCCACCCTTCATAACCAATTGATTATGTTCCTTGAATAAATGTGTCTACACATATAGCGATAATTTCACAAGTTGTCATTTTTGATATTGTGAAAGAATTTCAGAAATAGTTTGGATGAAGGTGCAAAGACAATAACTATATTGGCACAGGACGAAAAGGAACAAGGAAAATACTACATACAATACAGGATGTATTCTTCTTCCTTACCTACCAAAGGCGTAAAGGGTTCTACCATCCATAAAAAAGGTCGCGAAATAAAATAAAGGCAATTGGTGAACTCGTATTGAAAAGGTAATTCCTCTTAGGTCCTAGTATTGAGAGTGGTCTGCCTTCGGGAAACCCATATTGG
Organism: Cryptolaemus montrouzieri; assembly: GCA_013387265.2. Classification (NCBI taxonomy): domain Eukaryota; kingdom Metazoa; phylum Arthropoda; class Insecta; order Coleoptera; family Coccinellidae; genus Cryptolaemus; species Cryptolaemus montrouzieri. The sequence continues at coordinate 40,753,646 of JABFTP020000185.1, read as the reverse complement.
GAGTATTTCATATTCCTTTCCAGATGTAGGTATTGAGTACCTTTTAACTCCAGTCGATTGTGCGTACTGAGTACAATCTCCTTTTCCGGAAGTTCATATTGTGTACATTATAACACCCCTATATCACACGTACTGAGTGTAACCATACATCCTAGATGCATGTTATTAAGTTCATCAAAACAAACACCGATCACACTTGATAAGTGAGAAAACGGCCACCAGACCAGAGTGAATTATATTATTTCATTCATTTATCCATTTGTGCATACAAACTGCGCCCAATGTCAATATTTGAAATTATTTTATTCGGATCCGTCCGGACACATGCGAACAAAATTCGAATGTTTCCCCCACATACACCCTCCACTCCAAAGATAACCGAACTTTTTGAAAATGAAAACAAACAGTATTAATTTTGATACATATGGTTTTCATTATTCAATGTATTCAATGCCTTCCGCATTGATACATAAATTTGCACGCGTCATTGGACAACCTGTCCAATGACTTCTTTATCTCCTTTTTTGGAATGGTCTTTAGCGCGTCGGTCACTTACAATGGCCTCAACCGAATCGTTCCCTTGCATTGTCAAATACAGATTGGAAACAGATAGTAGTCGAGTAACATAGGGAAGCAAGTACATACAACAACAATCTCACGTCACTCGCTTAGAGTTCAATTTTCATAAATAGATTACAGTAAAATGTCATTTCAAATGGTAAATCAAAATGGATTAATTTATGAAAAAACTAAACATTCCTTCCGAAGAAGGAAAAGATCAGGTTTACAAGGATATATATTTGAAATATCGATTTATTGTATTTTTATTCTCAAGTCCTATCTGCATGAAGCATGAAGCATTAGAAATTACTCTGGCATCTGGAAACCAGGCACAAGCCTTTACAAGGCAAACCGTTAGAATTCTGCGGGCGTGAGTAACTTGTTTTCAGTGGTGATTCGGTCCTTGAAACCGTACTGTTTCCGGCTCAGTAAACCATATTTTGTCAGAAAACCTAACAAACGATTCTTTATGCTCTTCTCAAAAATATTCGCGAAATTATTTATAATAAAAATCGGTCGATAGTTTGTCATCAGTTTTTTGTCATTATTTTCATGAACGCATGTTATGTGTGATGCCTTCCACTCCAGTGGAACTTTACCAGTTTCGTATGCACAATTTATAATATGAGCTAAAGGCTTCACGATATTCAGATGGATTTTTTAATGGTTTCCGAGCTGGAAACCAGGAGATCTGTTGTTTTTGTGGGAACTTATCAATTCAATTAACTCGTTTTCGGAAAAAGGGTCAAGGATTAAATGATACAACATCGAGGCGCATTAATAGAATGAATGTCGATATTAACAACCAAAAACAGAAAAAATTGAATTAAGTGAATATTTTGCCATTCAATTCGACCTACCAACAGACATATCGAACTTGGAGAAATTTTTATGTTTTGTTCATTATAAATGGAATCTACACCTTCCATTCCAAAAGTAACCGATTTTTTTAAAATAGAAACAACCAGTAATAATTCAGATACAAATCTTTTTCATTAATAGTTGAATTCGCCTTCTGCATTGATACACGAATCCGCCCGCACCAACAGGTTGTCTATCTCCATTTTTGGAAAGATCTTTAGCGCTTAGGCCACCGCACTTTCAATGCTTCAATCGAATCGTGCTGCTTTCCTTTCATTGGCAAATGAAACCTAGGAAACAAATAGTAGTCGCACGGAGCTAGATCAGGTGAATAGTTTGAATGTTGTAAGGAAATAGTGTGATTTAATATCACAAAGTTACAACTCTTGAACGATGTGATGGGGCAAGAGGGTCGAACTGCCGTTTTGTCGATATTTCTATTAATGATGAACTGTTGGGCGCTGAGTGAGACTCGATTTTGTCTTGTGGAATGTTAATATTTGCGTTGGAAATTTTTATTTAACCCGCAACCGAATTATTGATAAATACGTTGCTAAAAGAACAAACAAATCTAAAACACTAAGAAAACAATCATAAAGGATTTATATTCATCTTCACGCCGATATAAAAGTTGGGCCTGCAGGAATTGGAGTCATTCAGAATTTTAACTTGAAGGCAATACTACGTCGATACAAAGTTTCTTATTAAATAGTTCAAAATGAGTGCAGCGAAGAAATCTAAAACGTATTATTTTAATAGCGATTAGGAGGAAGAATTTTTTCGTTTGTATGGTGAAAGATAAGTGCATTTGTTATTATTATTTGCTGTGCGTCAGTTGCACTGCCTAAGCGTGGTAACTAAGAGAGGCATCATCAAACGGTTCATAAAAACTATGAGCAGGATTTTCCTCAACAGAGTGAATTAAGAAAACGAAAAGTACGTGATTTTATATCTTGTTTGAAAAAAGAACAAACCATGTTCACAAGACCAGCCAAACAATCAAAAGCTGCTATGATCGCGTCATTTAAAATAGCTCATATATTGGCGAAACACAAGAAACCATTCGAAGATGGATCGGTTGTGAAGGAAGCATTTATTGAAGCAGGTGAGTATTTATTTGGAGCTTTTAAAAATAAAACAGAAATCATGTCTGCTATCAGAGAACTTCAGTTATCTCGTCCGACTGTCACAAGGTTTATTAAAGTCATGAGTCAGGACATGGCAGATAAACTAAAACATGATATCATGAAATGTACATACTTGTCTTTACAGTTCGAGGAATCCACCGATATGACAGATACTGCATAGCTGTGTATTTTTATTCGGATGGTATTCAATGACATGTTGGCTAAGGAAGAATTTTTGACAATCATTCCTCTGAAGGGGAAGACCCGTGGCGAAGATATATATGACGTTTTCTTGAATTTTGTAGAAAACTAATAGCTACCAATATATAAATCAGTGTGCAATACAACCAATGGAGTACCAGCAATGACTGTGGAAACAAAAATGGTTTTGTGGCATTGTGTGGAGCTAATGAAGATTTTCATTCCATTGCATTATACATCAACAAGTTTTGTGTTCAAAAGTTTTAAACACGGAGGAAATTAGGGGCATTGCAACAAAAATTGAGAATTCCATCCGTGCACGTAGGATGCAACGGCGGCTCTTCAAGTTGAAGTTGGAAGATAGGCAGTCAGCTGAACACACTGATTTAGTTCTTCACATGGACGTTAGGTGGTTGAGTTGCGGAAAATTCCTAGAATGGTTTCAAGAATTATTGACCGAAATAACAGCTTTTCTAGACGAAAGAGGTGATGACACTCAGATGTTGAAAAACGAAATATGGCTGACTGATTTGGCATTTTTGACTGACATCACAATGCACTTAAACACCATTAACTTGGAGCTTCGAGGTAAAGGAAAAACCATTATTGAGATGATTAGCGCAGTAAACGCATTCAAAAGTAAATTGCAACTTATGATAGATCAACTGAAAAGAAAAGATCTTTACCATTTTCCGTCTTTGAAAGCAAGGATGCCACAGGTGAATTATGACACGTATGAGGCTGAATTATCAAATATTTTGGGACAATTCGAGATTCGTTTTTATGATTGCAGTAAATTGGCAAATATAGCATCATTCATGAGTTATCCTTTTTCATGTTAAAACATTGAGGAATTAGCTAGTGAAATAGCAAGTAAGTTTAATATGAACTCATGTTCTGTTGAAAATGAGTTGGTGAAAATTATATCAGATATACATCTCAAAACTACAGATTCTGATACAAATTTCTGGTGTCTTATATCTGAAGATAAATATCCGAATCTGAGGCAAATCGCCCTTCAACTGACGGCAATGTTTGGGTCAACTACTTGTGCGAGTCTGCATTTTCTGAAATGAAGATAATTAAGTCAAAATATCGCAATCGACTAACTGACGATCATATAACATCATGTTTGCGATTAGCACTCAGTGGTTACGTACCATCTTATGAAAAGTATGCTGAGGAAATGCAGTGCCTCGCTTCAACGTCCAAAGTCACTCCTTAGTTAAGTTTAACACCATATGGAACTCTTTCGTTTTGTCACAACCAATAAACTCGCAATTTTGAATAACTATGAGTTTTTTCATTGATATTATAGAGAAGAACCTAACTAAACCTAACCCAAACCTTGACTAAAATAATTCATATTGTGCTGAAAGCTAATGCTACGGTACACCCTACCTAGGTAGGTAGGTAAGGTGTATCGTGTATGTACGACAACCCTGCATCACACATACTTGCAGCCTCTCAGAGTCGATGAAAGTAGTCTAAAAATATTGAGGTAGATCGCCAGCAGTTCAAGTTTGAGCACCCCTGCTGTACGGTTTTTCAACTCGTTTTGAAATATCGATTGGAACTCTCGGTATGTGTTCTATTTTTAGCCCTTAATTCATGGTGGTACTCGTAGTAGTTTGAATAAAATGGAGTAGTTCGTTCTAAGAATGTTCTGACGGGTCTGTATATGTTCAATCTCAAGGCGTAAGGTCTTAATGCTACCCGCCGTAGTTTGAATGAAATAGTGCATTTTGTTCTATGGATTTTCTGACAGTTTGCAGCTCATGTACGGTCCTGTGAAGTTTATGTTCTATTTCTTAGCCAAAACTCACGCTGTTATAGGAATGATATAGAGAAATTTATTCATCGTTACTTCATTGACCAATCCAATCATTCGGTATGCACTAAGCTAGTTACTTAGAAAATTCTTTATTCATGTCACCCTTGCCGAATTACTAACAATCCACATTTAACAATCTAGTCGTCGTTGAGCATTCTAAAATCATCCCTGAAGAAGAAGGAGAAATATTTTAGATTTAGCAATGTAGCGCACAGTATTCACTCTATCCCACATTCAACATTCGCCATGACAGAATCTGTTGAAGGAAAATTTGTGGCTAACTAATATAAGAATGTACCACCACAAAAACTGAAAACTCTATGATATGTTCAATTTCAGTGTTACTGTTTAATTAATGACACTTATAAAAGCAGACTGATATTGAAGATCAGGTAACCTATATAATGAGGTATCACACACCCACTTTCTCATTATAAGTTTCAGGATGGTAGTTGATAGTGGTAGAGGGTGGATGCGCAACTTCAAATAAGTAACGAACAATTTTTCAATTCAACCCAATTGATTTCTTCAAACGATTTCATCATTACCTGCAATTTTGCAAACATTCTCGATTGGAATTCGTCACTTATTATTTTAGAAGGTAAATAATTATGTGTATTATGTATATAATATAATTAATTAGAGAATGAAATCACCTTTTCAGAAAGGTGCTACACGACCCCTTCTCACTATTAAAAATGTGGGGTGGAATATGCCAGGGTAGGCTAGATTTCCTTTTCATTGTAACGCATTCTACAGGGATATACACCGGGACCGTCCGTTAAAAACTTTTTAAGTTCCAATTACAATCGGAAGCTGAAATTTTATACGCGGCCTTAACTAGCGATTTCTAATTGAAGTGAAATATTTTCGAAGTGATACCATTTCCGGTTATACCGGAAGTGGGTCATCACTTTGTTATTTCAAATGGCAATCTACCTTTTTTATTATACATCTAAAACCGACATTTGAGCAAGGCATAAAATACCCAACTTGTTGGCTCTTATCTGTCAAAACTTTTGACAGATTTAATTATTTTTGTTATAAACTCGATTTTTGAGGAACATTTAAAAAATTGTAGCTCGTAGGTCTTTTGCACTACAGACACAATTTTTGCTTGGGTGGATAGAAGAAGGATCAAGAAATTTTTTAAGCAGTCTTCTTGAAGCCGAATTAATAAATTAATTAATAAATTGAGCCGCTTGGGAAGGTCAGTTGGTTTTCGTTTCTGTAGTCTGATAAAAGAATACGGGTGCATGATATGTTTCTCAAGGATCCTTTGATGGAAGTATAACTCAATCCAATATCCATTGATGCTGACTTAATGGACGCATGTGGATTGGCACGAAAATATGCTAGCGTATTAATTTGATTGTCGTCGTCCTCGGGAAAGGGTTTTCTTCTAGTTTCTATGTATTTTGTTCCTCCTAATTGCAGAAAATTGCTTCTAATCCTTCGAAATTTTGTTTTACTCATAGGCGCCAAATTTGGAAATTGGTTATTGAATTGCCTGCAAGTTCTATCCACCACTTTTTGACATTCGCCATGAATTGAATAGAGATTAAACATATCCTCGTTTGAATAATCAGCCATTTTATTATCAATCTGGTGTTTTTCAAAAATTTTCACTTCTAATTACCAACAATTCTTGTTGAAATATCAAATTCGAATGAACGAAGTGACAAGTACATTAATTTTAGGCACCTGTCAGGTGAGCGTAGCCAGTTCAGCTACTTGATTCAAATATTTCAAAGCATTCTCTGTTAGTTCTTGCAAAATCATCAAAATTCAATATATTCCCAAATAATTTCGGAACTATAAGAGATGGGTATAGTACATGCTGATTTTCCATCTGAAATTTGACGCTTCATCTGATGGCGATATAAAAATTGGCACGTGCCATTTGAAAAAATTGAGTTATTGCTGTTTGAAAAAGGCCAGATTGATAAAATCATACAAAACAACACAATGAAAATTTGACATGTGTAGATTGCTTAAAAAATTCCTTGATCCTTCTTCTATCCACCCAAGCAAAAATTGTGTATGTAGTGCAAAAGATCTACGAGCTACAATTCTTTTAAATGTTCCTCAAAAATCGAGTTTATAACAAAAATAATTAAATCTGTCAAAAGTTTTGACAGATAAGTGCCAACAACTTGGGTATCTTATGCCTTGCTCAAATGTCGGTTCTAGATGTATAATAAAAAAGGTAGATTGCCATTTGAAATAACAAAGTGATGACCCACTTCCGGTATAACCGGAATTGGTATCACTTCGAAAATATTTCACTTCAATTGGAAATCGCTAGTTATGGCCGCATATAAAATTTCAGCTTCATATTGTAATTGGAACTCAAAAAGTTTTTAATGGACGGTCCCGGTGGATATCCCTGTAAAAGGTATCATTTGAGAGTTGATAAAATGAACTGAGCAGTTGAGATGCATCAGGATGGAGCAACAATGATGGGCAATAGTCAAAACGTTTTTGCTCTATTGATGATTGTTGAAGATAGAGAAACAAGGAGTGTAAGGCAACGACGTAGTGCTGATAATTTTGTTATAACATTTGAACAGAACCGCGGGTGGTTTATTGGAGAATTTAAATTTCTTCAATAATAATAACTTTAAATTAATGAATTTCGTAATCAGCTAAATTCAACGAATAACATGAATATTCTAAGAAGAACTGTTAGTAATTGGTTGTATGAAGTAAATCTTACTTCTAAAAGACCTTGGAGGTGCCAGTCTCAAACAAGAGGAAAAATCATGTGAAATGGGGACCTGAAGACTGGTTCTAACCTCAGATGAATCTCAGTCTACACTGCACTCATATTCTCAGCGAGTGATAGTGTGGAGATAACCTGGTAATGTTCTAAGGTTAGAGAAGTCCAGGAAGCTACTACTACTATAGACGAGGTAATGTGGTGGTTTGAGATAGAATCTCTTTCCATCGGAGAACTGATCTCGTTTTGATTAGCAGCTCTCTGAATGCAAACTTCTACGTTAATCAGATTCTTTAACCATCTGTGCTACCCTATGCTGCAGCAATTGGGGAAAAACTTTTCTTCATGCATAAAAATTGATGAAATGTTGATTTTCAATCAATTTTTCTTCTGGAATAATGGACATGGGTTTTTGTTATTGTTACTGATTTATTTATTGATACTTTTGATATATCGAATAAAGATCAATAATCCCTACATTTTTCGTTACGGTTTCTATAACTGAAACCTTAAAATAACTATAGTTTAACATACTTAGGGACTCGGTATAATCTAACTCCCCTAATACCCTCTGCAGTTTGATTGGAAAATTTGAGGAAATGTTCTAATTTTGGAACTGATTTTTTCTCAAAATTATTCAAATTTAAATTGAACACTAGTGGCAGTTATTAGATGCAAATCCATTTCAAATAATAGATAAAAGAAAAATTGAATTCCATTTATTTACTGTAAAGGTAACGCGTTTTGACGACACTGCGCCTTCATCAGACAAATAAAAAATAAAAACTGAACAGAGGTAAAACAATTTATACTGGGTGATTCACCAGTGGCGCGGTGCTCTGTAGCTCGTACACTCTTGAAGATTACATTTTTGTACGAACGGTATTGTATTTAGAAAGTGAGAATCTACTTCAGCAATTTATTTTGAAGTAAACAGGGTGTCCCGATTTTCAATAAAAAATCTTGGGAGGTTTTTTCAGATAGGAAGACCACTTTTTTGTTGAATATTCAAGAGAGTCCTAAACTCTGCTATAATGTCTTTAAGTAATAAGTTTTTGTGGAGAGCAGTTTCATCACAATATTTTTTCCCGTAAAAATTATGAAAATAAACTCTCACATCATCGCATGCTCTTTCGGCCAGAGAGGATGAATACTTTTTTCCTTTCGTTTTCATATTGCCCAAGGATAGCTTCATTGATGAATTGAAATAGATCATCCTCATTTTATACAGGAGTGACTCGAAAAAATTATTGAATATTGTAATTTTAAAAATATTATATCTTGATTTTTTCAAATGGAACATCCTATATTTTATTATTCATGTCAACGCATAAAATATTGTGCCATATTTTGCAGAAGTAACCTTATCTTTATCTTCGATCACTTTCGAAATATTCGATTATTTGTAAAAATTTTTGATAAAAATTCTACAAATCGTATCGAACTCATCCACATGCATCATCATTCGCACAGAAGTTTTTTTTTCTATAATGATTCAAGTAGTTGAAAATGAAACCTAAACAAGATAATTCTTTCAACAAATGATAAAATCAAGATGATAAAAACGTAAATCGAGGCATGCGTTGACATTTTTTTATTATTTGTGCCTTCTGTCAGGTGTCGGGACAAATCATATTCTGCATTCTACATGGTGAACTTATCAGTGTTTCGTTATTAAACATTGTTAAATTTTTTTTCGAAATAAAAAAAATAAACTAAAATAATAAAATCAGAGGTTTCGAAAGAAGAGTTCATTAGTACATATCATTATACATGATCAGAGAAATGGAGATATTTTAAGGTAGTCGTGTATGAAATACGTAATAAATTGGTTTTTGGTGAGATTATCTACAAGGTGTTGAAATATTTCAGTAAGTGTTCGAAATGTTGCCCGTTTTTTTGTAGACACAACTCAATCCTTCTGAGGAAAGACCGTTGAACTCTCGACAACATATGCGGATCAACTGGCTGTAAGGCGTCGACTATTCTCTGTCTCATACCCAACTGTGTTCTAGAAAGAATCTGGTAAACGATGCCCTTAATATAACCCCACGAGAAAAAACCTAGACTTGTAAGGTACGGAGACCTAGCTGGCCATCTAACAGGACCACCACGTCCTATCCATTCGTTTGGAAATACATGATTTAAATGCTCCCTAACCTGATGTGAGTAATGTGCCGGTGCTCCATCCTGTTGAACCAACAAATCTTGTCTTATATGCTCTGGTACATCGGCAAGTAACATTGGTAGATGATTTTGCAGAAAATCTAAATACATTTCACTATTGAGGTCCCGTCGTAAAAGTGCGGTGCAATTAGATATCCACCTACTTTAGCGGCCCATACATTCAAGGACCAACGATGCTTGTGATCTATTTGTCTCATGAGGTGTGGATTTTCCGTGGCGTAATAATGAAAGTTGTGCCTGTTAACAACCCCAATCTTGTGGAAAGTTACTTCGTCCGAGAAAAGGACTCTGCTAAGCATATTTGGATTTTCCGCTACCTAATTATAAAAATTTATTCGATTTTCATAGTCTTGATTGTTCAGTTCCTGGTGCAGCTGTTCATGATATGCATGAAATTTATTCACTTTCAAGATTCTCTGGACGGAAGTTTGACTTATATCTGTTCACTGAGAAATCTCTCTTTGGCTTTTATATCCTTTTATGTCCTCTGTCACTGTCAACAAAACTGATAACTGGTTGTCTTCAGCTGTAGCAGTTTTAGGTTTTTCATGTTTTTGTAAGCAATATAACCCGTTTCGATAAATCTAATTAGAAGTTTTTTGAAGCATCTTGCATCAGGATGCCTCTTATCAGGAAACCTTTGGGCACTCACCCAGAATAAAAATCATATCAACTATTTCTTCTTTAGAGAACTTTATGGCAGTCAATTGAGAAAATTGGGTTCAAACCTCACTTTAACAATGTTTAATAACGAAACACTGATAAGTTCACCATGTAAAATGCAGAATATGATATGTCCGGACACCTGACAGAAGGCACAAATAAAAAAAAATGTCAACACATACCTCGATTTACGTTTTTATCATCTTGATTTTATCATTTGTTGAAAGAATTATCTTGTTTAGGTTTCATTTTCAACTACTTGAATCATTACAGAAAAAAAAACTTCTGTGCGAATGATGATGCATGTTGATGAGTTCGATACGGTTTGTAGAATTTTCATCAAAAATTTTTACAAATAATCGAATATTTCGAAAATGATAGAAGATGAAGATAAGGTTACTTCTGCAAAAATATAGCACAATATTTTATGCGTTGACATGAATAATAAAATACAGGATGTTGCACTTGAAAAAATCAAGATATGATATTTTTAAAATTACAGTATTCAATATTTTTTTTTAGTCACTCCTGTATAAAATGAGGATCATCTATTGCAATTCATAAATAAAGCTATCCTTGGGCATTAAGAAAACGAAAGGAAAAAAGTATTCATCCTCTCTGGCCGAAGGAGCATGCGATGATGTGAGAGCCTATTTTCATGAGTTTTTACGAAAAAAAAAATATTGTGACAAACGTACTCACCAAAAAAACATATTACTTAAAGACATTATAGCAGAGTTTAGGCCGCTCCTGAATCTTGTACAAAAAAGTGGTCTTCCAATCTGAAAAACCACCCAAGATTTTTTTATAGAAAATTGGGACACCCGGTTTACTGCAAAATGAATTGCTGCAGTAGATTCTCACTTTCTAAATACAATGCCGTTCGAACAAAAATGAAATCTTCAAGAGTGTACGAGCTACAGAGCACCGCGCCACTGGTGAATCACCCAGTATATGATTTATAATATTTGACTAAAAGTGAGTGAATCTACTCTAGGAAATTGACAGAAGTATTATCTAAATCACACAGCTGAAAACAAATTGAGTAAAGGGGAATTATGGTCAAAATCTACCATTTCATTTATGTTAGTAAGTTGATATCAATATCAAGTTGCTTATAAGATGAATTCTGAAATTTTGGTTCGAATTATGATTTTCTTCAGTTAAATGATTTGTGTAAGTAGTTCTTTATTGATGAAATTAAGATATTGTTCGTTGACTTCAAAGTTGAAATTTCTGTTCTACCAATATACATCTAACTATAACTACTCCAGATAAGTTTGCATGCATCAGATTTCTTCCTTTATCTATTTTACATTTATTATTGGTGTGTTTGGATAAATTATTATTGGTTCGAAATGAAATGAGTAGTTTTAAATGTTTTAAATTATGGCTGACTTCCCCACATTTTGGGATACACCAATTCTATCTCTTTGTGATTTCGTTCTCTGTTAAGTAATTCAGTTATAAAATTTGGATTGTAACCATCATTAAGAGCTATTTGTTTGATAATACAATGTAAAAATGTAAAAATAAGGGTATATTTTAAAATCTGTGAATCATGCTATGGAAAGTTGCCATTTTATGTTGAAGGATGAAATGACGTAGGTATTATGATTTACGATGTCCGTATGAGATGGTTTATGAAAGATGAAGAAATCATGTCTGTTATTCAATTTGGCAATAGTAATCAAAAGAGTTGTTTGAATCGTTTTGTTCAAGTTCGGTAGTAAATTTTATTTTTGGATCAATTGAATTTTACGTTTTTCGAGAATATTTTTAGCTGACGTGCAGTACCAGTGAAACACACAATGATATCATCCACATACCTAAATCAATATAAAAACAGTTTAGCTATAGGGTTGTTATGTATTGTAGTTTCTAAGTAATCCATGAAAATTGCTGCTAACAGGAGGATGAGTGGATTTCTCATAATCAGACCCTTGCCAGAAAGGAAAAATGTAGATTCAAAAACAAAGTAATTTTGTTTTACACACAAATCTAATAACAACAATATTTTGTGGTGGATTCATGTTATCAAGTTCCATACTCTTTCAAAAATACCGATTGGTCTTTAGGAGGATACTTGAAAATAAGTTACTGCCACCAAAGAAGCTGATTTGGCGATATGAAGAAGATGTATATTTCATATTTTATCTAATAGTTGATAGGAATTTTGATAGAATATTTGGGTTTAAATTGACAATATTGTTTCATCAAATCAATTAACAAACTAGATAATTTAATTGCAGTTGAGTATCCCTGTTTATGAAGTTTAATGAGAGAATATAATTGGGAAACTAGTGGATTATTTACTATTAGTTTGATTTTGGCTGCCTCATCTAGTAGAAGTTTTATAGCTATTAGTAAATTTTAAATTTTATTTTGAAATTGATTAGTTGGATCAAAAGAAATTTTGAATAGATTTAGTTAAGAAAGTCTTCTGTATTGGAAATATAGTCAGTTTTCTTTGATACTACAACTGTATTACTCTTTACTTATTTGTTTCCGGCTGAATGATTTAGATAATAGTTTTGTGAATTTGGTTAAAATAGTTCTACCCACTATTATTCTCATGTTGTAGATCTTACATTAATTGTTGTAATAGTTCAGTTTCAATTTTATATTTGTCAGACAATTGCACCGTGTTACAAAATTATCAAATAAGTGTGAATCAATTTTTCTTTTATTTATCCTATTTAAAATTATTCAACAAACGAAAAAACTGTGATGTTATATCAAGTCAACGTATGGGATAGTAAACATTCAATATTCATAAATATGGTGTATATATTAAAACAAATTTACCTCTGGCACAAATGATTTAGAAAATTCATGAAATACTCACGTGATACCAGAGATAACATCTGAAATTGAACTCCTATTCGAAGTGGATTACATGGAGCTTTTCTGACGATACATTCGTAGCAAATTCAGGAAACTAATGATAAAGCACAATATTCTCAATAAAAACCACCAAATATTTCCATCAATTGATTGACACCGATAATCATTTCCGATCGGCAGAGCCGCGTTCAGTGTGCAAACAACTTTCGCAAAGTGGTTTTTGTTCGAATATTCTCTGAACATGCGCTTTTTATTACAGGCCATCCATCTAAAGTAATTCCAGGTTTTATTATATTGGGAAACTTATTACATGATTACTTCACTCACTGGTTAATCGGTTATCAGATCGATCAACTTTATTCAATTAGTATTACTATCTACCAATCAGCTGCGCTCAAGTTGAAGGCGTGCATGACAGAAGCTGTTGATTATTGAATTACTAAACTCAACGCAGTAAATCGCATTAAAATTCATTGTGTTACATTACCTAATAAAAGTTAAAGAGATCCAAACGTTCATGAACATGGAATCCTTTCGATAAAAACGATAAAATTCTTATTTAAGTACCGAAATTACTCATGACAGTACCATAAATAGAATTAGGCAAATATGCATTTTGTATGTTCTGCATTATACAGGGTGTTACATTAGAGTATGTCACAACTTGAGGGGGTAAATCTACATGCAATTTTAAGAAAAAAGTTCATATAAACAAAAGCTTCGTTACGAAGCTACAGGGTGTTGAAACTTCCGGAAAAAATTGTTTTTTTTTTTCTTCAAAACTCTTGCAGTTTTTGAGATATTTAGCCCAAAATTGGAATGCAAGCTATTTTCTATAGCCTTCATCATTACACGTCCTAAATTTTAACTGGAATCTACAAGGTGTTTTCTTTTCCGGAGCCATATTTTCTTTTGCCATTTCAAACTTTTCTGCAGTAAGCTACTGATCAGCGTATAACCAATTTTCGTCATCTTCGTTCAATTTAGAAACTTTTTTGACACATGTAATTTTTCTGTATCTTCGACCGTTTTCAAGCAAAAAATTATTGAACGATTGTATGCATTCGCTGAATTGAAAGCACTTCTAATTAGAAAAATGACTAGTAGGCTTTGATTTTTTTCATTTCATTTTTCATTCATTTTGATAGTAGCTAAAGTTGAACCAGTGTCTGCTCGAGTTGTTTATTAAATTAATGATTAGTTTTGAGACTTTTTGCTGTTATTGCTGTAAGAAGAAATGGCTAATTTTAGTATAACAGAAGCTAGGCGATTATATCAGGTGCGCTTTCCAAACCGAGTAACACCTGACAGGCGAACATTTTCAAATAGAACAGAAGGTTGAAGGAAACTGGTACTTTTACTGCAAATAATCATTCAAAAGGTGCAACTCAAACTATTAGAACTCCAGATATTGAGGAAGCAGTTTTGAATTGTATTGCTTTGAATTCATGTGAGTACAAAAAAATTTAAATCAGATGAATATTTTACATGTTCTAGTTTGGAGGATTCTCCACGACTTTTATTGTACCCGTTACATATTCAACGCGGCCAAACTCTACTTCCTCGAGATTTTCCTTCAAGATAAAATTAGAGAAAATGCTCATTTTGATAGTAAAATAATGTTCACAGACGAAGCTAACTTTTCTAGAACTGCTATCACAAATTTTCACAATAATCATTATTGGGCTGAGGAAAACCCCCATTTGATTGAAGAATCTCATCATCAAGAACAATTCTCACTAAATGTCTGGGTCAGAATAATTGGAAATTATTTGATTGGGCCTTTTTTCTTGCTTAACAAACTAAACGGTCCCGCTTATCGGCAATTTCTTGAGGAGGAGCTACCTTTATTGCTCGAGGATGTGCCAATATAATGTGGTTCATGCATGACGGGGTACCAGCACATTTCAGTAGAGAAGCTAAGGAATTCTTGATTAATGCATTAAACAACCGATGGGTAGGTCATGGTGGGCCAGAGCCATGGCGTCCTAGGTCCCCAGACTTAAATAGTTTAGGCTTTTTCTTATGAGGATGTTTAGTTTATACCACTCCAGTGAGCTATGTAGAAGAACTGAGAAATCGAATAATAACCTCTTGTGACACGATGAGAAATACAACAGGAATATTTCAAAGAGTGCGTGATAATATGCGAAGAAGGACAGAGGCCTGTATTCTTGCAGGCGGGGCCACTTCCAGCAATTTATTAGTTTTCAATTGTTCTTTTTTTAGTTTGATATTGAATCATTAAGTTGAGTCTCAGAAGACGAGCTATCAAAATAAAAGCAAATTTTGGGCATCGAGTATTTCTATTATTTTTTTAGCGAATAATATACAATTCAAATAATTCAAATTCAATAATTTTTCATTCGAAAACGTTTGGAGATACGAAAAAATTACAGGTGTCAAAAAAGTTTCTAAATTGAACGAAGATAACGAAAATTGATTGTACGCTGATCAGTGGCGTACTGCAAAAAAATTTGAAAGGGCAAAAGGATACATGGCCTCGGAAAAGTGAATGCCTTGTGAATATCAGTTGAAATCTAGGACGTGTAACGATGGAGGCTGTAAAAATAGCTTGCATTCCAAATTTGAGCTGAATATCTCAAAAACTGCAGGAACTGTGAAGAAAAAAACAATTTTTTCCGGAAAGTTCAACGAAGCTTTTGCGGACCTATGTTTATATAAACTTTTTTTTCTTAAAATTGCACGTAGATTTACCCCCTCAAATTTGTAACACCCTGTATACTTACTTCTTTTATTCACAAAAAATTGTGTTTAAATAAATTGTGGCATATGAGAAACGAGTTGTTATTGTTTCATTGGTTCTCCTTACGAATCATTAATATAAGTTCATGTCTCTCTAAGATTTCTGGTTACGGAAACAAACAGTGCCGGGTTTGTCAATAAACCCTTTGAGCCGCAGCCTAGGGGTGGCATATTTCAGGCAGCACTCTATCATTTTGGCAGAATACTATAACGGTCGTTCTCCATTTAATGCTAGGTTAAACAGATGCACACATCTAAAGATACGAAAAGTCTAAAAATATTCCTCAGTAGCCTCGGTGGACGGCCTATAAGACTTTCATGGAGAATGGATCATAGAATTATATTGAAATTGATGTTATTATATTATTGGCCATTACCTTTCTAAAATATTCTAGCTTTTATGCCGCTTATATCGAAAATTCCTAGTAACTTCATAAGGCACAGTCTGTATATTATTTTCATTTCAGGGTACTTTCTTAATTTCGAATATATTTCTCTATACCTATCATCAACGGTTACCGAGATTCATTTATTTATTTATTTTGTCAGTTGCTAAAGTTGAACCAGTGTTTGCTCGAATTGTTTATTTAATTAACAATTAGTTTTAAGACATTTGAAGTTATTGCTGTAAGAAAAAATGGCTAATTTTACTAACGCTGAATTGGCTGATATCCATTACATGTACGGTCTGGCTGAAGGAAACACAACAGAAGCTAGGCGCTTCCCAAATCAGACAGGCGAACATTTTCAAATATCCACAGAAGGTTGAGGGAAACTGGTACTTTTACTGCAAATAATCATTTAAAAGGTGTAACTCAAATATGAGCACTCCAGATATTGAGGAAGCAGTTTTGAATTGTATTGATTTTAATCCTCATGGAGTACAAGAATAATTGGAAATCAGTTGAACATTTCACATGTTCTAATTTGGAGGATTCTCCACGACTTTTTATTGTACCCGTTTCATATTCAACGAGTTCAAACCCTACTTCCTCGAGATTTTCCTTCAAGACTGAATTTCTGCCGATGGTTCCTAGATAAAATTAGAGAAAATGCTCATTTTGATAGTGAAATGATGTTCACAGAGGAAGCTAACTTTTCTAGAACTGCTATCACAAATTTTCACAATAATCATTATTGGCTGAGGAAATTCCCCATTTGATTGAAGAATCTCATATTCAAGAACAATTCTCATTAAATGTCTGGGTCGGAATAACCGGAAATTATTTGATTGGGATATTTTTTTTGCCCCACAGACTAAACGGTCCCGCTTATCGGCAATTTCTTGAGGGGGAGTTACCTTTATTGCTCGAGGATGTGCCACTTTTGGTGAGAAACATAAGGTAGTGCATGCATAACGGGACACCAGCACATGACGGGTAGGTCAGGGTGGGCCACAACCATGGCCACCTAGGTCCCCAGACTTAAATAGTTTAGACTTTTTCTTATGGGGAAATCTCAAAAGTTTAGTTTATACCACTCCAGTGAACACTGTAGAAGAATTGAGAAATCGAATAATAACCTATTGTGACACGATAAGAAATACCCCAGAAATATTTCGAAGAGTACGTGATAATATGCCAAGAAGGACAGAGGCCTGTATTCTTGCAGGTGGAGGACACTTCCAGCAATTTATTCAGTTTTTAATTGTTCTTTTTTTTAGTTCGATATAGAATAAGTATGAGTTGAGTCTCAGAAGACAAGCTATCAAAAAAAAAGCAAATTTCGTGCATACTTATGAGTATTTCTATTATTTTTTTAGCGAATAACATTCAATTCCAATAATTCAAATTCAATGAATTTTCACTCGAAAACGGTTGGAGATATGGAAAAAATTACAAGTGTCCAAAAAGTTTCTGAATTGAACGAAGATGACGAAAATTGATTGTACGCTGATCAGTGGCGTACTGCAAAAAAGTTCGAAAGGGCAAAATGAGACATGGCCCCAGAAAAGAAAACATCTTGTACATTCTAGTTAAAATTAAAATTAAAACTCATAATAAAAAATATGAAACTTTTGGAAAAAATCAAAGTCCTCGAAAAGCCGTTAAAATTGGATATGTCCATCCCTGGGCGCGAACTACTGCATGACAGCTACGATTCACAATTGAAATCAATGACCTTCTAGCATTCTGATCCATTCTGATCTGTTGTCTGGTAAGCCGTGGAACTCTCAAGGGCCTTCTGCTGTATAAACCCATTGAACGAAGTCTTTGACGTATCGTTTCGACTGATACACTGATGCCAGTTGCTTCCAGAAATTGCCTCTGGAGTATGGGGTGCGACGCACTACGGTCTCTTTTTGCAATTTGGCACAAAAAGCGATCTTGTTCTTCAGAAGTGATCTTCCTACGGCTTCTTCTAGGCTTATTTTGCAGAGATTGTAGCTCCACGTATCGGGAGTAGGTTCTTGAAAATTCCCCCTGTGATACCTCAATTGTGGCCGCTATATGCCTCTGTGTCACCCCTTATTAGACGAGAGTTATTATTCGACCCCTCTGCACATCGGACAATCCAACGTAAGGAATTTTCAATTATTATTATAGGTTTTTTTTAATTTTGAAATCCACAGAGAAAGAAATGTTAAGAAGTCGATCAATACTTGGGAACAGCAGATCAAGGGAATCTTGGAGACTCTTGAAGAACTTGAGAACCAACGAGAATAGCAGAACGAGTCGACAACCAATAAGTATGAGAGAAAGAGAACACTACTACAAGCAACAGATGAAGGAGGACAGAATACAATTTGACAGGACGGAGTTGGAACTGAACGAACAAAACACTGAAATAAGAAAAATTACTCCACAAGAAGTCAAGGCCCATATCTGCTTGCAAAAAAACGGCCGATCATCAGGACCGGGGCAGGTAAACGCAGAACTTCAGAAGAGTGGACCGGATATCTTGTTCGAATGGTTAACTCATTTATTCAATAGATGTTTATCAGGAGAACAACTCCCGGAAGATCTTAGGAAGGAGTACATAACTAAGACTTATAAAAAAGGAGATAGAAGGGATTGTTTGAACTATCGAGGAATAACGGTGTCAAGCAGCATAGGGAGAATATATGAAAAACTACTTAAAATCAGAATAGGAAGTTTTGAGGAAGTGGAGGACCAGATTGGCCTCAGAGCAGGGAGATCCTGCGTTGTCAACATATTCAGTAAAAGAACAATCACCGATAAACGTTTTGCCCACAATCTTATGACTTTCCTCCTCTTTGTCGATCTGAGGAAGCCCTATGACGGCATACCGTTATGTAAACCCTGGGAGGCAATGAACATAACATAAATCTCTGCTACATTAGAGCAGTCAAAAAGCTATATAGTGACAACGTCAGCTACGGGAAGAACGGATCGTTGTTTTCTCGGGGAGTCGAGGTTTCCAAGGGTCTAAGGCAGGAATGCTGTATCGCTCTGACTCTGTTCAAACTATACCTGAATGAAGTGCTGAAGGAGTGGAAGAGAAAATGTGGAAATATGGGGATAGGGGTAGATGATGATATGCTTTTTTCGCTCAACGAAGAATACACAAAATGGAGTCTGCATATAAACTTTAACAAAACTGAGTGTCTCGTGGTGGGAGGAAATGGAACTGATTTGATCATGAAGGATGGAGCTACAGTAAATACTGTAGTAAATACCGTTATCTGAGAGCCTTGATCTCAAAGGAAGGAGGGAGTGAAGAGAATAGAAATGACAAAATAATAAAGAGGAAGATACCGATTAGACAACTACACAGCGTTATTTGGAACCGGAATATCAGTAAACCTGTCAAAACAAAGATATATAAAACCATTGTAGAATTCGTGGCTACATATGGATCAGAGGTGTGAGAGATGACAAAGAAGAATGAAAAAATACTACAAACAATGGAGATGGACTATTGGCCTCACAAGACTTGATCGTGTAAGAAATACAGAAATTAGGGAGATAGTAAAAGTGGACTTAGACATAATAGATACAATAGAGGCAAAAGGACTTAAGTGGTATGGACACCTGAGACAGATGACACAAGAAAAATGGCCTCTTAGAATATGGAAATGGCAGACAGCACAGAGAAGAAGAGGTAGACCAAGAACAAGTTGGAACGAAGCCGTCGATAAAGCCATCACAGGAAGAAACCTTCAAGAAAATGACTAGCAAGATAGAAATATATGAAAGCTAGGTTGCGAGAAACGCCGTATGGTGTAATCCCGCTCGCAAAAAAAAATTCACAGTTTCAAATCTCAGTGACGACTGAGTACAATATCCCGAACACGTGGCGATAATTCAACATTTCTTATCATACTATCTAGTTTTTTTACAACAAAAAACTTAATCTTTCACAAGTAGTCAAAGATTCATGGTTTTAGCCGGCCCGGTGGCGTAGGGGATATGATGCTCGTCTGCTGCGCAGAGTTACCTGGGTTCAATCCCCACAAAGTCGGTGCGATTTTTCGGATTCTGGGAATCGCTTGAGTGTCCATGTTTCGGAGGAGATGTACAACTGTCGGTCCTGTCTAACAGAGATGTGTTGGACATTAAAGATCCCTTCCCTCGACACGAGGGGGGTTCGGCAAAATTCCCGGGTTAGTGAGATGACAGAATTCCCCGGCGTGTCATTAGTCGAAAAGGCAGAAATAGAGCACGTTAAAAGAAAAAAAACAACACACAACCTAGTTAAAAACAATCAATAATGTCAAATACCGAGTGATTCCATATAAATTTGGTTGTGTGTATATTATATTGTGAAAGCAGGTATTTAGCTCAATAGGCGGATAATCTGAACACGATTGCTTTTTTTAGGGAACAGAAAAGATTTAGTATTGGTAACGAATTAAGGGACTGTTAAGTAAATTTTGGGAATTTTTCTGTTTATAGATTTCCAATGCTTTCGATAGGTTTAGTTTTAATCTATTATTTTCATTATGTGAAATATCAATATTATTATTGAAGATATGGCTTTCTTCTAGTAGATAATTTGCATATTGAAAATCTGATTTTTGTTTTTCAAACCTGAGAGTTTATAAATACTTGATTTCTTCCCTTTATGAATTTTCTTAGAAAACTATCCATTCTGAAAGTTTCAAATTATGACAATAGAAGAATGGCCTTAAATTTAGACTTGGTTTACCAAGTTGATATATTATTTTATGATTGGTCTCTCTAATACTCGGAAAAATCTCGTGGATTGCATGTTAAAATTTTTAAGAGAAAACATACTACAACTACAACCGTTAATATTATTGAGGTATATGAAGAAATTATTTTTGACATTGGTATTGTGATAAGTCTATGTATTGTACGGTTATAGCAGCTATTTTATGTTGAAGTATGAATGGTTATATCTGTATGGGATAGGTCATGGAGATGGAAAAATCATGTGTGTGGTCAATTTTGGTTATAGTTAAATCTAAAAACTTGATGGAATGCTTAGTTTCCACTTCCAAAGTGAATTTTTTATTATGGTGAATTGAACTTATGAAGGTACTAATTGTCTATTCGTACCTGTAAAACAACAGATAAAGTCATGATAAAGTCATCTGCATATCTAAATCAATAAATGCAGTATTTCTACAGCGTATGATTATGACTTATTTTTTTCAATGTTATCCTTGATAATTTTGGCTAATACAGGAATGCGGAGAGGAAAACCATTAAGTTAAAGTTAAAATGATTTCATTCTAAGCATACTTCTAAAAGATGTATAAGTTTTGATTGTATAAAAGGTTTCACATTATTATTCTGCAGAGCTTGGTTAATTAATTTGAATGGATCGTAAGGTGGAACACTAGGGTAGTTATTAGCTACATTCCACAAATGTAAATTCTTTCGGAATCTGCATTAATTTTGTCTCAGAGTGATGAAAAGTGTCCCTTCAGTCGTCTTTAGCGATCTATGATTAATTGAAGAAGACATGCTTTAAGAGGAGACTCAATTGATTAACTGGGCAATGCGCTATAGAGTATTGTATTGAAATTAAATAGTTACAAAATATGTAATTCTACCGTTAATAAAACAATAATTTCAAATGAAGCTAATTTAGTGTTTCAAGATTACCTACTCACATTTTCACAAAATAATAGATTACACTTCATCAGAAGAAAAGAACCTATTCCACATTTTACAAGCAATGTGTTTAAACTGAATTATTCCAGAATTTACGGAATCCAGTATTTAGAGCTTTGCGAATCGACCTTCGATGGAATGCTTTCAGAGAAATCTATTTTAAATCTATGAGGTGAACTGAATAAGATTTGTTTTGCTATATAAGATTTATTGCGATTTTACCCGTGAAAATCAATGCTGATTGAACTAAAAATAAAACGAGGAATGCTGAAGTAGTCATATAAGTAAATTATTCTTGTGAATATATACAAGTTTTTCCACTTTGTAAGAATCCAATAAGTCTTAATTCCTATTTCATGCTTTTTCAGAAAAAATTACTGCAATGATTGAAATCTTTATTTCATTTATTTAACAACTGTTTCTAATTCTTATTTTACTGTAGTATTTATACTGTGTTCCAACAAAAATTTGAAACCTCCCTCCAACCACGAGAAGAGTGATTCTAGCAAAAATCAGGTCAACTTTCTATTTCATGGGAGCGAGGGCGCCCTTTTCTTCTCATCTTTTTTTTGTCAAAAATGAAAAGTCAGCAAAATTGTTTCTGCTCGAAATTTCAAGAAATGTGTAAAGTTACCCAATTTGCTTTATCACAAAAGTAACTTCTATTGATCTGAATCAATTAAACTGAAATTTTGAAACAACGTATTTACTTTTTCAACGGAGTGCCGTCCGACCAATTTACCCTATAATGAATTTCGATTGGGGTTGGATAAGAATGAGGGGTTAATTCCACAAGCTTTGAATCAACCATAACAACAGTATCTTTTCCGAATTTCATCAATAAATTCCAGAAAGTTTGGTTTATTCAAAAATATCAATTCCACAAAATTCTACAACTCAGCGAAAGTTTTCTTGTGGTTATTAATCTTTATTACAATTTTCAACAGCCCACCATTTGAATTGACATAATTTTCGAAGAGATAAAATATTTGTTGTTCTTTTATAATGCTTTCTTTGATGATTTTGCCTGCCTCCCTTATATTATTTTTCCAATTGTCTTTACAAAATGGCGGTGTAGTATAATCCATGTGTTTAATACATCCCCAGAAAAAATGTACTGGTGATGTCCACCATAACATTCACCGATGCGTATATTTTCTAGTAACATACCATATAACACACCACATATTAACGTTCAAAGATAGACTCCCAGACTCAATAAGGATTTTCTACAGACCAGAAAAATCTCATTTATACCCGATGTCCATAGGTCTTAATTTTTTAACAGGTATGATATTAGCCCGAATTCAGCATTTCAGCAAAACATGTAGTGAAGTGTCTTTGACATGAATCCCTCCTCCTATTTCGTGTCACTGACGTGTTTCCGCATGTGGAGTGTAAGTCGGTTCCCTCTCCAAAGCCCTATCCAAATGTCCTTTTCCTTTCTCTTCGCTCTCGGCTAACACTCTTTTTGCATGTTGGTATGGATGCCCCAAGAGTAAAATATTCCAGAGGTAAAATACATTCCCATTCGGATCTCCGGGTGGAGGGTACTCGAGGGGGGTCTATATCGAATAGTAAGAATAGTAATAACCAGGTTCGTCTTTCTGAAAATTCTAGAAACGAAATACTGAAAATAGAGTTCTGTAACATACGAAGAATCAACAGTAACATCAATGCCATACTTTACCACCTAGAAAGCACCAAACCTAACATTTTAGCTCTAACAGAAACACAGGTCAATCACTCGACTGATAACATCCAACCCAGGCTATGAATTACACACAAAGTTCAAATTCAAACATGGAGTGTGTATTTTTGTAAAGAACAATATTTCCTGTCACAGGGAGGAATCTCTTGGAACTGATGATCTGAATGTTATGTGGTTCAAAATCACCAATACACAAACAAAGTTTATCTGTTGTTTATACCTTTCGGGAAACGATCTCTCCTATTCCCGCCTATTCGATTTTCTCTCTGCTAAAATCGATTATTTACAGCAGAACTACCCTTCAGCAGAGATTGTAGTACTAAGAGACTTTAATGTTCACAACACCACATGGCTCAAACACTCAAACAAAACTGATGACGCTGGTCGCGAAGCGGAATCTTTTGCTTTTATGTATGGTCTTGAGCAAATGGTTATAGAACCCACCCAAATTCCGGACGTGGAATGTCAATTCGCTAACACTCTCTATCTCTTCCTTACTAGCAATCCTGATCCTTACACAGTAAAGGTTCACGCTCCTATAGGCAAATCCGACCGTAAGCTTGTAACGAATTGTGGCTCATTGCCATTTTACTGCAACTCCACCTATCACCTTACCACCCCGTTTAGTTTGGCACTACGATTCTGCCGACTGGGATGGGTTGTGAACTTTCTTTTCAGGTTTTGCTTGGAGGAAATATTGTTTTGAGGGTGACGATCCGTCGGAATGTTCTGAGAAGATAACAGAAGTTATCAAGTTGGGGATGGAATTATTCATTCCACATACCACTAAAAAGTCAACCCCTAGTGAGCCTTGGTTTAACAGCAAGTGTGCAGGAGTGGTAAAGGCCAAGAAGTTAGCATATCGCCAGCTGTGTCGGGACCCCTGCCCTGAGAACAGGAGGGCATTTATTTCAGCTCGCAATTCCTGCAATCTTGTAGTGAATGATGCGAAAGTTGATTATATGAACAAAGTAAGATCTAAGCTTGTTAACCGTCCAAACTGTTCTAGGTCAGTTTGGTCAATGGCCAAATCTGTTGGTAGAAACTTCACTTCTAGCCCTCTTCCACCCCTAACTAGGGAGGATGGCTTGTTAGCCATTACACATTAAAGACAAAGCAAACCTTCTTGCTAACCTTTTCATCCAATTCCACTATGGATACAGGAGATAAAATCCTCCTATTATTCCTCATATTGGATCTCATATGCCTGATATTGTTTTCAGGAAGTCAGGAAAATACTGGTTAAGCTTGACACTAATAAGGCAGCTGGGCCCGACGGAATACCTTCTATCGTGTTGAAATTATGTGGTTGAGAATTGACACCTATTCTCTGTGGACTTTTGACTATCTCCTATAATAAGGGCATTTGCCCTTCAAACTGGAAAACTTCCAGAATCCAACCAATTCTTAAAAAGGGAAAAAGCCATCCCTACCAACTATAGGCCAATATCCCTTTTACCTGTGATTTCCAAAGTGATGGAAAAAGCCATCAATATCGAGCCTATCAAATATTTAGAATCTGTTGGTATAATTAATGATCGCCAACATGGTTTCAAGCACCAGAGGTCCACAGGAGATCTACTTGCCTACGTCACTCACATGTGGAAGAGATTCAGAGAGAAATTTGGGGAGTCTTTGGCTGTGGCTCTCGATATTTCGAAAGCTTTCGACCGGGTTTGGCATGGGAGTCTGCTAGGCAAGCTGTCCTCATATGGCTTATCCCAACACCTATGCATATGGATTTCAAACTTTCTTTCAGATAGATCTCGCAGTGTGGTCTTGGATGGAGTTACATCTGACACACTTACCATTAATGCTGGTGTGCCTCAGGGCTCGATTCTAGCACCAACCTTGTTTTTACTTCATATAAACGACTTGCCTACTTTTACAGGTTGTAAGATCCACAGTTTTGCGAACGACAGTACACTCCACGCATCTTTCTGGTCGAGAAAACCTCTATCATCCCAAGGTTCAGACGAAATACGTCTACAACTAAAATCAATAATGACTTGAAGGCTATTCTCGATTGGGGCTCTGCGAACCTGGTGGAGTTTAATGCTAGCAAAACTCAGGCTTGTTTGTTTTCTAGGAAGGTTAACAGTAATGAACAACGAGACTATCTCACTCACCTCCTCCATAACAATGCTTGGGGTGACCATCGGAAACAGTTTGTCATGACACGACCATGTTGTGAACACTGCTAAGTCAGCATCTCAAAAACTGGGTTTTCTGTATCGTGCCAGAAGATACTTCACTCCGACTCAACTATCTAATCTAACCTAACCTAACTCTCTATAAATCTCAAACTCAGCGCGTTTAGGATTATGGTTCCCACGTGTGGGGTTTTGCCCCTAAACACACCTTGCAACTCCAGGATTCCATATAGTAGAGGGCGAATCGGTTGATCGGTTACTGTGCTCTTACAGATTCCATCTCTCCACTGGAACATCGCAGGAAAGTGGGTGACCTCTCTCTTTTTTACAGATATTTTCATGGAAGATGCTCTGAGGAGATTTCTACGCTTGTTCCTTTGCTCGTTTCTGTTTTCAAGGCCAACTTGCCAAACTAATGCCAACCATCCTTACGTGGTTGAAATTAAGACACCTAGAACGTCTTTATACCAGAAGGCGTTTTTCCACAGAACAGCGCAACTTTGAAACTCTCTTCCACGTAACGTATTTCCCCATGAATACAATCTGCTAGCCTTCAAGCGAAATATTAACCGTCTCTCCTTTTCAGGTACTCGCGGTGTCGTCGAGACATAATAGGATTCAGTTTCCTTAGAAGGAATATCTCTAATATTAAAAAAAAAATTCATGAATACTCGATTTACTGATTCCTATTCCTTCTACCACTTTTCTCAACGAAATATGAGAGTGAATGCCAACATATGCCAGTACATTAATTTCTTGACTCATTGTTGGGCGCAGATAGGTTTTAATTATTCTCAGTTTGCTCACAGCTTGTAGATGTCGTCGGTAATGTGCAGTATATCCTTAAAGCTATACTAACATTAGGAAACGCTTCTTGCAAGTTATTCTCACACAGATGTTGTAACAGGTCGAATGCACTTGATTTTTCATTAAATTCCGGTACAAGGTCTTTGAATACAGCAAGATCCTGACAAACAACTGCCTTAAAGTCTTTCGAATATTTTCGTGCTAGATCGGCTCCATTTTTCTGCAGATCATCAGTCGACATATTTAAAAACGCGTGGCTACTGAGGAAGGCGAAATTTTCATGTAGACTGTTTGTGCTCTCTACCCTTGTTTCTATTTCTGTTAAAATTTTATCAAATACTACTTTTATATCTTTGGAAAATAGCCCATTCGGGTCTAGAGTTCTTGATTCGTCTTCGCAGAATTCATCGTTGTGCCGTTTCTTTCTAGAAATTCGTTCATTTTGAAGGACTGCCTCGATTTTCAACTTTTCTGATATAGTTGCAGCTTCTTTGATCCAATGTTCTATTGGTTTACTCTCATTCCTTGTATGATCTTAACAAGACCTTGAATTATCACCACAGAACGCGAAATGATAATATTCTCTTTCTGTATTTCAACGTTCACTTTATTAATATCACGAAGAATGTTATTCCAAATTGATGAGTTGAGGATAAATTTAAATTCTATCACCGCATGCAGTAAATGACCAGCTTCATACTTGGATTCTGTGACTGAAGAGGTTTCTTCGATTTCCCCTAGAGCTTTTACAACTTCCGGTAAATTATTTAATAGAGCAGTAACAGCATGGTGTTCAGCTGACCATGTGGTTTGACTACTTCCTTTTAAGTTTGTTTTAGTACACTTTTGCATTATTTTCCACCGCGTGGTGAATCCAACAAAGAAACAATTAAGTTTAACCCAAATAGGTTAACTGATGAATGCACGCCCACAAGATTTAAGGAGTGTGCTAGACAAGGTACAAACTCTGCCAGCTCGTTCACTTGCATAACTGTAGATTGGCTCCTTTGTATACGCCACCCATATTAGATCCGTTGTCGTAAGATTGACCAAGACATTTTTGCATATCCAAACCATCAGCTTCTAGTTTTTCTTGAATTCGCTGTGTGATATATTCTCCAGTTTTTTCATCTACTTCAAAATAAAATCAATAAAGCTTTCCTTGATAGTACATCCAGTTTCTGTTATTTTTATATATCGAATAACCTGGCTCATTTGTTCTGAATGAGATACATCTGGAGTCAAACATGATGGTAAAGTAGTTGGCCTCCTTGATCTCATTGATAATGGTATTTCGAACTTTTTTTGCCATCATATCGATTATTTCATTTTGTATTGTTTTCAACAAATAGTACACCTTTTTGGATGTGGACTAACTGATACTTGACTAGGTAGGTGAAAATTTTCAGTGAGATCACTCAGTGTTTCTTTAGTACCTCTAAAAGAAAGACAGTTTATGGCAAGATATACGACAGCGTCCATTACTACATGTAGAATGTGTCCATTTTTTTCTCAAAGTGAATTAATCGCTCTATATCGTGATCAATGCCCTGGCACAATTTCATTTGCTGCAGGCGGGTTTTCCACTTAATTAAACATTTTTTATGCGTAAATGCTCAGTTAATATTTCTGAATTATTTTTCCTATTAATGAGACCCTCTGTACATAATGCTGATGTAGAAGTGCTGCCAAATAACTTGTAGACAGTGCAGGAAAGTGCATTTTTTGTTTTCGAGTAAACAAGCCAGGGTAATCCTGTCTTGTATGGTGACGACTTCGGAGCACCCAAAACGAGTCGATCAGCTATTTGCCGAATGCATTTGAATTTTATACAGTGTTGTCAGATTACGAAAAAAAAAAATATTTGGACGCACTGGTTCGTCAGTATGCGAACACAATAATTGAACGCTCTTGTCTATATTAGACCGTTTTTCTTTTCTAGTTTCTAGTCAATAAATAAGATACTACTTCTCTTATGTCATATTGTTAATACCATAAAAAAAGTTTACGGGATAAATTATTCAAATGGGTATATTTCTAAACCTAATCTAACTAACCTAAAACCTAACCTACTAACCTATTCAATTCAAAACTATAAATTTAAATTAGGGTTGAGGTTCGGTTAGGTTAGTTAGGTTTGGTCTGAAGAGATTTCCATTTGAATATCCCTCTCTGTTATGACGAGAGATGGCGAGTACGTCACTATTGTCGGGATCGTTTCACTAGGTCTTGGATTGTATATGTGTGAAATTGTTACCTAATATTGAGGTTGTAGGTATACTAGATGATTTGCTACTTTTCCGTTTGCTGATACGTTTCATTTTGTGTTTCTCAGTAAAGATTTGAATACCGTTACACTGCCAAATCATTACTCTATATGGTTAGATTCGCTGTTTTCTATTTTCATGGTCATGGTCATGGTGAAAACGTTAATTGATCAAATATTGAATCGAGAACATTTTTGGGAAAGTATGAACAGCTATTATAAATTAAACCTGAAATGTTCTTATACTGTTGAATTATTGTATACATATTGAAAATTGATTATTAGCTATATTCCTCAATTATAATTTGTTAGAAATAGAGATAGCGAAATGACCCTTATGATTCCAATGGCAACACGAGAATAATTCCAATCGTAGAATATGTCCCAGATCTGACAACACTGTATTAAATTCAAGTGCATTCGGCAAACAGCTGATGGATTCGTTTTGGGTGCACAGAACATCACCGTACAAGACAGAATTACCCAAGCCAGGATCTTTTAATAATTTCCTCATTTGCCATTGTTCCGCACCACATGTTATGTATCAAATGCCTACCGTTGGGTTCAGTGGACCTGAACTCTACGTTATTTGGATGATCATGATTTAATAATACAGTTTGTTTGCTCAAGAATGACCTTTGTTAATCTGTAATTTTCTATTGGCCATGGACCACCTGGATCCATTATATCTATAATTTCGTATTTGCTGCTCGACTGCAATAAGTCACTAGATGCTAGTTGAACGTTATTTCCCTGCTGAGATAATACAGATGAATTATACTGTTTGCCATCAATGCCATCATCTGAACCTTGAAGCTTCAACTGATCTTTAGAATCAACTTGAGTGTCCAAATAACAAGAGTATGAGTGGAACTCGACGATGGACCTGCTTCGCATAGCCATTTTCTCATCTCAGAAGCCGATTTATTTACTTCTTCAAATTTGTCTTTAGCTCTTTTTCTAATTTCAGCCCCAGAAAGCTTTTTTCTTGGTGCGCTCATCGTTAACCTTTCACAACCTAAAAAATATTCATAATATATTTTACAATGGTAAATGCTAGAGTTACAGAACCCAGAAAAACGTTAGCTTAATTTCAATATCAAATAACTACTTCTCCTTACCATTTCCTAAAGACTTTATTTTATATTATTGTCTTTGAGGAGCTCACAGCGTACAAAACGATTAACTGGTAAAGTAAAATACCGATAACAAACTTCCACAGTCAAAAACATAATTCACTAATACAGAATTTATTGAATAACCAATTACAATGTAATAGTTTTCTGTACTTTAGCTAGTTTCAGTCAAATATGATGTACAACCAGTACCTACTCATTGCAAATAGATCAATACAAAAATTCAATTTTAAATAGGCGGAAATTTCTTTTTGTTCGTTAAGAGTTATAGATACTTCATAAACTACATACCTAATACATTCTGATCTGCAATAGCATAGACAAGATATAATATATTTTACAATATTATTTTTTCACTCACTTATTGTTTCTATAAGGCGTTCATTTCCAATACGGTGTAGCTTGAATCAATAGTTTCGCTAATAATTATTACAATAACACTAATTACTAGCACAAGCAATCAATACAAACAGACAACGATCGTCCCTTGGCGTACAGGTTTATTCGGCTCGGTTCTTGTAGCCTCTAGTTCTAGCTGCGACCACGGGGATTCCCCCGACAGAGACACGTACGCTATCAGTGTTGCCAACTAGGCTAATTCAGAATGTACTAAATTGATTTTGAAAAAATGCATTTCTTTTTCTGAAGTACTAATACTGAATGCCAAATCAAAAATTTTAATCAAGTTTGATAAAAACTTACCTGCGAATCGACTGTTTTATGATATTTATGATTTTCGTATGTAATACCGGCAAAACAAAATTTCGTGCACAGATTAATAGTTCCTACAGAATGTCTATGGTATCTTAAGCTTCAAAATGAAATATACGTTGGAGAATTCCCCAGCAGTCTCGTTGTTCGTTTCTTTTGAAGAACAACTTTTTCTGTTCTTCAAATTGAAATAAAGGAGTTGTTCGTATCGAATTTATTCAATTTCAATTTTTGTTGTATTTTATAATATGCTGAAGGACAAAGAAATCTAGGAAGCATGACGATTGGTCCGATTTCCATTTCCTACAAAATTTGCTCCTGCATACCAGTAACCATTCAGGAGGCGATCGGGGGTTAACGTCATAGATTGCTTCAATATCGTTCCTGTCGCAGGTGCGTGTGTAGAAAACCTTTAAGATTCATTCATAAATCAAATTACGATGTGATCAAAACCCAACTGGGCCTTTAAAAATGTTATATGCTTCCTGAAACAAGTACTGCGCCTAACCTCGTTAGGTATGTATGTATGAGAACGAAAAATTTGCTACAAAACTATTTTTAAACTGATACACGCTCTCGTATTTTCAACATATTATATTATGAAACTGAAACCTGAAACTGACACTCGGGGCAGGCGCCCCGGTTTGCCTCCCCCCTCCTAGATCCGGGGGTGCCATACATGAAGAAAAACACCCAGCATAAATTTTTTCGATATTGTAGTCATTATGGCGACGATTTTAGTTGATAATGTTGATGGATTTATTTTATGGATATTCATTTTTATATAAACGAAATGAAACACTTTTAACTGATTTCAACAATGTTTCTTGTTTGTTTGTTTTTCCTTTAACGTGCTCTATTTCTGCTTTCGGCTAATGACACGCCGGGGAATTTCGTCACCTCACTAACCCGGGAACTTTGCCGAACCCTTCTCGTGTCGAGGGAAGGGATCTTCAATGTCCAACACATCTCTGTTAGACAGGACCGACAGTTTTACATCTCCTCCGAAAGATGGATACTCAAGCGATTCCCAGAATCCAAAAAATCGCACCGACTTTGTGGGGATTGAACCCAGGTAACTCTGCGCAGGAGACGAGCATCATACCCCTACTCCACCGAGCCGGCACAATGTTTCTTTTTAATACACAGGACCCGATTCGACAGTTATGTCATTTTCAAGTGTGTTGAGTTAACAGTCATGAGTGAGAATTTGCTAACTATACCTATTTAAATGAACAGTGGGGAGTGATTCAATTCTAGTTGACTATTGATAGTGGTGAATTTTGGGTTTTTACAATTCATTGCATGTGGAGAATTTCTAAATTATC
This sequence comes from Cryptolaemus montrouzieri, assembly GCA_013387265.2. Taxonomy (NCBI): domain Eukaryota; kingdom Metazoa; phylum Arthropoda; class Insecta; order Coleoptera; family Coccinellidae; genus Cryptolaemus; species Cryptolaemus montrouzieri. The sequence goes on along the minus strand of JABFTP020000185.1, from coordinate 40,721,718 downwards.
TAATGTAATTGCAGTCGACTCTCGTTAATTCGAAACTCAAGGAACTCCTGAAATATTATGAATTATCTAGTGTTCGAAATATCAAATGGTTCGAAATTTTAGAGAGAAAAGAAATAAAACTTCGAATTATTAAGTGTTGGTAATCAGTTATTATTTTTCAACTGCATTTATACTTTTTAGACTCATAATTGACACAAACTTTTATTTGATCTGTATACAACCAACGAAAGGGTAACAGTAACAGAAACTTAAATATGTAGTGGTTTAACATTCTTCGTTTAATTGCACCGCTTCAAGCTTTCTAGATTCTTGATTTTGGGGTGAATCACTCCCCTTCTTCTGGTTTCAGATTCTTTCTGTGATTTTCTTCCATGTTTTCCTGTCTGAAGCCTTTTCTTTCCATCCTCTGATTCCTGCCCTGCTGATATCACCCTCTACTTCCTGTCGCCACCTCAATCTTGGTCTACCGTGTCTTTTTCTTCGTCTTGGTTCCCATTCTATTGATGAAAATATTATTGAACCTGCATTCATCCTCCACACATGTCCCAACCATTTCGTTCTTTGTTGTTTGATTTTCTTTAACACATCATCATCACCACGTTCTTCATAAATCTCATCATTCCTTCTCATTCTGAATTCGTTGTGTCCAATTTTAACAGGACCTAATATATTTCTCAATATTTGTCTCTCCACAATTTTGAGCTCTTCTTCTTTCTTTTTCGTCATAGAGATAGTTTCTGCCGCGTACATCATACTAGGTCTTATCATTGTCTTATATATATATATATATATATATATATATATATATATATATATATATATATATATATATATATATAGTAAAATCTTATTTTTCAGTAGTTTTTTATTGGCGTACATAGCCCTATTAGACGCTATGATTTTCTCCTTATTTTCTGTTGTTTTTTCGTCATTTGTTATCGTTACGCCTAGATATTTTATACTTGTCACTTCCTCGAATTAATACCCTGTGATCTTTGATCCAATTATTTTCCCCATTCTAATAATTTTTGTCTTTTTCTCGTTTATTCTAGATTCTTAAATAAACAAACCAATTCGGGCGGAAGTGTGTGTGTCAAACTAATCATTACAAAAACAAAGGCTCGTGTACGATGATACAAGTTTGAACTTGTCTCAACAAGTAGATAGCTTTGCAGGTTCCGCAATCTTTTCCTCCGAAACTTTGAATTGTCGACTGCGACGCCGATGAGTTTCGAATAAACGCGTCGTTTCATTACGTAGCGATGATGTTTTCCTTCGAATTATCAAGTGCATAAAAATGTATTGATTTAGTCCGAAATATAAAGAGATTTTCTAGGGAACTCGTAAATACTTTGAATTATAGAGAGGTTCGAATTGTCGCATGATTGAATTAACCCATAAAAACCTGAAACTATCGTTTTTTATAAATGGAACTTTTTTCGTGGATTGAGGTTGAGAGGGGGACTATAAAGTATAATCCACCATTCTTTTGAATTTTCGAGTGTTGTTATTAGTCGAAACTATGCGTCCTTTTAAAAGGCCAGTAGTACTATACCATACTCATATGTCATTATCGATAGATTTCAAACGAAGTCTTTATTTTCATCAAAAGAACATCAAAACATTAAAGAGTAGTTAAGAAACAAAACAATCTTTTGGATGCAAGCCATCACATTTTTGGCAGAGAAAATTTGCTTTTTTATGGCACATCGTCGCTGATTGTAATTATAAACAATGAGATGATCCAGTCTATCATAACGTGAAAAATCGTGTAAATTTTCTAGGAGCTTTGGAAGGTCCTCTCTTTTTCATTCTCTTCTTAGATTCTAATAGTTCAGTTGCTATAGATCTGAATTCTAGTTGGTCGAGTTTTTCGCCATTGCCTTATGTAAGCGCCAAGAGTTTTGTACATCCATGTCAATGCAATGAGCAAATAAAGAAAAGTACCATTTAAACTCTAGTGTCACCGAAATTTTAATTGCCACGGTCCACCCCTCCCATATTTCCCACATTTTATCAAGCCTGGTTGATCTATATAAATATATTTCTTCCCAGATTGGGAAAACCTGTTTATCTATTAACCGCACTGTTGAAGCATATGTTTCGAACTAAATACGTTGTATGTTCATTTCACAAGGAAAGTGATTTAATTTCTAAGGGCTTCAAACCACATTTTAGTCTGAAAATCAAAACCTCGGTTAGATTGAGCATTACCATCCGCCTTGAACAACTGTACGTGAAGCATTACATGTTCATTGCTAACTGTTGAAAAAGCATCATTCCATTTTCATTCACAACATTGTTGTCAATCCATTTGGTGATAATGATTTCGTCATTCACCAAAGTATGATCAAAATAACCTCGATCTATTTTTTTAGTACACTTGAACTAGATAGGGGTGATGAGGGGATTCGGTTTTCTCTCAGCGTTCCAGTAGCTATCAGGCCCTTCAATTTCATTTCTTTGAGCAACGAAAGTGAGTTGAAGTAATTTTCAAAGTCTAAATGAAATCCTTCAAAAGGCATATTTTTCAATATATCCGCATATTGTAAAACTACTGATGCGTCAAGACCCATATGTTTGTACTTATCTAGCAACGTACTTGAAGAACCTTGGTATAGGTCAAAATGAACTATATAACCTAGTCGGAGAGCACCAATCCAAAACTTATATCCCCATCTGATAAGTTTTCCAGGTATGAATTGCTTTGCGCTGTGACGTCCAAAATTAGTATCATTGACTCGGCTATACTATGATTTTCTTCGATAGGGGCATGCTCAAGAAATTTTGACGTTAGAATGTCAAAAAGTGGTCGCATTTTCGAATATTTGTCCTTCAAATCAAAGTTTGTATTATCATTGCAGTGAATGTTGCTCATTATATGCTGGAATCTATCAAGCAATATAGCTTCACATACCATTTTGTTGTTGGTGGTATTCCTTTTCTGCCAGAACATCTTTTTCCTGGTGGAAGAGGTACATAGCCACTAAGCAATAGAACTTCAATAAAACAAAGTAGCTCATTTCTTAAGATATCCCCGGCATGATTCTTCTGCTGGGCGAAGGTGTTTGAGAATTTAAGAATAAGATCGATCACTTCCTCATCGAAGAATAACTGGAACGTAGCAGATGGTGAAAGATTGTTATCCGCCGATGATATTGGTGTTCATTGCGGCAGAGGCGACTTTTCCAACACTTTCTTTGTGATCGAAAGTTTTCAGAAGTTTTGGTCTTCGTTCTACAAACTCTGAGGAGGTTTATCATCGTCGCTCTGAGGTGAGTTCCCGGTAAATTGTCCAATAAGACGGTGTTTTCATCTCCGGAGTCTTCATCTGTATCGCAGTCATTGGTGTTCTCAGGAGGAAAAATTGCTATTTCTTCTAGAACCTCATTCTCAATTTGTTCGATCTCTGCCATTATTTTAGCTAACGTTGAAGGTCTAAAACAATCATCTTTGTACCTGAAACAAAAATATTCCAATTGAGTCGACGGTAGTCGATGAACCTACTGTCCTTCTAGAAGGACAGCTTTATATATTGTCTCATATTTAGCGGAGTATGAAAGAAATGTGAGGTTATGCAGATGGAAATATCAGATGAAATGAAATCATACCCTACAAAAATGAAAGAATTTACTTACTACCTCTAGGACATCTCGATCGATATAATCAAACTTCACTACAACACTGGCTAATCACAAGTAAATTCTACGTCTGCAACGGTTACGCGTCTTAACTCGTTTGAACAGATCACTTGTTATGCTATACAGGTGGCGCCATTTAGAATCGAGTTACCTTTCAAAAGGACAGTAGGGCTAAATGGGTTAACGAAAGTCGACTGTATGTGATATGTTCAAAAACTGCAGATTTGTTGTCTGTGGAGAGATAGTCTTTGAATCTAGATTCAAAACTTCGATCTTTTTGTCCTACGTAAGCTGTTGGACATTCAATTCTGTATTTTCCAGACTGTTTGAATTCATTACTTTTTGTTTCTTTGGGATCACAGGAAATGGAAGTTGTGAAATTAAATTTGTGAAGATAATTACTGATGTTATTAGAGAGGGCCGATGTTAGTTAGATAAGCGTATTTATCTTCTGGTTTTTTTTAATAGAATAGTAATTGTGAAATTTGTTTCAGTTCTTTGCGTTTAATAATACTGTTCATATGGGAGACATGAATATTATTATTTGATATTAATTTCACAATTATATTGATTTCCGTATTAAAGTCAGTTATGGATAGGGATGGAAATGTCATATGAATCATTAAATTGACCTTATGAAAATTGCATCAAATAATAATATTCTAGTCCCCGTCTGCGTATTCGTTTACCGATTTTCTATAATGAAATATTATTATTTCTGTTCAATGCGTTTGATAATAATGTTCATGCGAAAGACTGGATTATTATAATACAATGGGCATCCCTGAGTTTCGTTTGAAAATGTTTGATTCCATAACTCAGGATTCCCCCCTCATCCCCTTTATTAGCAGATATTTCCATGAACAATCTTGAACAATGCATAATGAATGAAAAGTTAGCACAAAAATATATTATTTTTTGGTACAGGTACTTTGATGATATTCTTGAAGGTCTTCAAGGCTCAAACATACAACAGACCAGGTTTTCTGAATGAAATGCATAATAAAATAACCTTCATTGCTGAAATTGAACACAACAATTCAATGAATTTTCTTGACATAACCATCACTAAACTCAATAATAATCTCACCTACAACATATGTAGAAAAGAAACATTTACAGACTGAACAATCCCAGATTCTTTTAACCAGATTACACATAAATTAGCTGCTGATAATTCAGAGATTCATAGAGCCTTTTCCATTCCTCTATTCATAACAGACTTCAATAAGGAAATCGATATCATAAAGAAAATTGCAGCAAATGATAATATTCCAGTCTCCCACATGAACAGTATTATCAAACGCAAAGAACAAAAACAACCCAAAATTCACCACCATCAACAGTCAACTAGAATTGAATCACTCCTCATTATTGAACATTCAAAACCACAACTATTAACTCTCTAGACACTTGAAAATTACGTAGCTGTCGAAAACTGTCATGTGTAGTAAAAATGAACATTGTGGAAATCAGACAAAAGTATTTCTTTTTATTTATATTATGATTTTAGTTGACCTTTTTTCCTCTGCCTGTAAAGATATTTTCAACGAATTTCGGAGAAAGTTTAATCTAAAGAATTGGATATTGTTCTTCATTATAAAACCTAATTCAGATAGAATTCGAAATTCAAAAGCCGTCTTGCCAGGGACAAACCAATGAAGGAAAGTGGCAAAGTTCATACTTGAAAAGTCAGCTAAACCAACATTTTGGGTTTTGCGCAGTCATCTCAAATCAGAGATGGTACATATAAAAAATAGGTGAAAGTGATTATCAACATTGTATTCAAGTTTTGGTGGTTTTATTCAACAAGTTTTTTAGAAAAGCATAGAATTCATGATTGTAAAAAGTGGAAACACCATCGAAATCTACTATAGTGTTACTTTTATCCGACAAAACAGTGAAACAATTTTCAAATTGAATTGAATATTTCATATGTGAACGATGTTTTTTATTGAAGAAAAGATTTTCTTCACATGAATATTGAAGTGATTATCATGTATTGATCTGTTTCCAGAAATAAATACTCCTCGCTTACCTGTTGACATATGTCAATTATCCAGCACTTCCACTCGAAATCATCTTTCATCAACTTTTAACATTGAAAATCTAATGTTAGCTGCAACGTACAAACAAATCCTAATGATGTACTGAAAATGGCTATACAATGAATTTTTGACGTGTTAGATAAATGTTATTTGTTATAATATATTATTAATATATACAAAGTGTTAGCGTTCTGATGTGCCATACGTCACAGGTCGATAAAGAAAAGAAATTTAAGAAGACTTTTGAAACCAACTATGCCTCAGGAATAATTAGTTTTTCATGTACAGAATGTCAATGTTCGAATTTTCGAAACGAAAAATTACCCAAACTTTGGATTTCCCTGTAGTACAAAATTTGACACGTTCGTAAAATTTATCAAGGCCAATTTTTTGACGAAGTAATAATTTCTAAACAGTGACGCAGCATGTTCCTGAGCGATCCCTTTTTCTTGCAAAAATTCTGCTTCTTTGAAATTCTACATCCATTTCACTTCTTCGATCATAATCCCCCTAAAGAAATGGACTGTACCTGCTAGCTTTCGATCTTCTGAAAATAACCAGTCTAGACAAGTATAAGGGCTTCTTTTCCTTCAAAACTTTGTACACTAGACATATCATGTGCAATGTTCTGCGGTTCAACATATTCAGCCATCCCAAATTCTTTAGCTTTACAGAAATGCGATCTGTTCGCAAGATAGGACCATATACAACATCACTATAGTTCAAATGTGATAAAACCATGGAATCGCATAGCTCCTTTCTCTGATTTCTATCAAGAAAGGATTTGCATCCGAATATGATCTTGATATTTGCATAGGTTCTTTTGAGAAACAAATTTATGTGTGAATTAAATCTCAAATCAGTATCAAGTATTAGGTCCAGATTTGTAGTCTCAAATGTTAAAGGTACATCTGTACCATCCAAAGAAATCTAAATTAGATCCTTACAAGTGATTTTCAATTTCCTGTAAGAGCATGGCAACGGTTTTTGAAGGGTTGATACTCAGACACATGTCTTTCGACAATTAACAAATACGTTCAAGATCAAGATGCACCCTTTGAAGAGCCTCCTCTATGAAATCACGAAAAAACGGCATGTAAAGCTGAGTATTATCAGCGTACAAATGCAATAGGTAAGACAATCTATTTGCTGAAACGTCTAGACTGTGAAAATAGATCCGAGAACGGAACCGTGCGGTACACCGTACGAAACGTCAATAGTACCGGACATAACACCGTTGCACAACACAACCTGTGTTTGTCCCCTTAAATAGTTCCCGAACAGCAAAACAGTTTCATCCACAAACTCAACGAAATGCAATATGGTAAGTAACAATTCATGATTTATTTTATCAAAGGTCCTAGAGAAATCTAACAGGAGGAGAATTAGTAGTTCGTTATAGTCAACTGCTCTTGCGATATCATCAACCACCTGGAGTAAGGCGGTAGTACAACTATGATTTCTTCTGAACCCCGATTGAACATCAGGGAGAATACATTCAGATTCAAGGTAACTCCGAATTCGAGCAGCCATCAATTTCTTGAAGACCTTTGACATTAAACACAACAAGCTTACAGGTCTCAAATCCCTGAAATCTTTTGGATTTCGCACCTTTGGGATGGGAACAATATGCGCCACCTTCCACGATGCTGGGAACACAGACTTCTCAACACAATAATTTATTATATGAAACACGAACCTTAAAATGAGCGGTGAACACATCATCAACATCTTAACACTAATACCATCGGATCCAACTGAAGCAGATTTAATGGAAATTAACGTCTCACGAACCTGGTCTTCCGAGACCATAGTCTCTTAGCACTTCACTGTTATATTTGTTAAGGAGATCTGTACTAGGAAAAGGATCACCAGTTAGAACTGTGGCGAAGAATTCATTGATTTATTTTGAATCACTTAGGTTTTCAGGAATAGAATTGTCCTTGACTGGCAAGATAGCGAACTCAGTAAGATGTTTACACATGAAGTTGGACGTAGAGATATCAGCAGTCTGACATTGTCAAATATGGCCAGGATAGTACTCCCGAAGTGTTGGCACTTGACGTCAATATTTTCCTCTCTGATCATGGGCAAGAAGTCCAATCGGTCTAAATCGAGCAATGGAGCCTCCCTCTTGAAGTTTCCATAGTCTCGGTAAGTTAAGGTCTTTGGCTGATCTGGCTTTCTCGTCACTGTTATATTCAGGTGAACAGATAAGTGGTCAGTTCGAATGCCACTATCGAGCACGCAACATTCCAATATATTGAGCTCTTCCGAGCAGAAGAATAGGTCAATCATTCTAGCAGTTGTCTTTGTTATTCGAGTTGACTCATTGACAGGCTGAACCTGACCAAAAGTTTTCAAAATATTATTCAGATATTTTCCCGAGGTAGCATCTAAGAGAGGATCAATATTGAGGTCACCCGCACAAATCTAGTAGGAGTGGGAAAGAAGTAAGTTTCTCAGGTACTCTTCAAGTGCTTCAAAAAAATTCACATACTCAGTGCCCGTTATATACAACGCGCCAAGAGCGTATGTCTCTCCCTGTATCAATATAGTTATCTACAGTTGTCCAGAGTGTGTAACTTCAACGAAAACTCTTTCGGTTAACCATGTCTCGAAAACCATCAGCAAATCAATACCACTCTGTAACACATATGACATTTGTCATATTTTTAAAACGACTGTCAAAATTTTTTCGCAAATATTTCTTTAAATTAAACAAGATCCACGAAGAAATAATATATGGGAGATGTCAACCGAAATTATTGGGTTCATAATGATTCTAGAACTAGATCATAATCGGCATCACTTGGAAGATCGAACCTAGTCATCGGGGCTCTCGGTCAAACAGAGAGGGAATTGTTTTGTAGAGTTTGAATGTTGAAGGGATTTTGCGATTATACTTCAAAATTGGCAAGCAAGAACAAGGAAGTGATTATGTTTCAGGAGACTCACACTGCGACGGAAGAACATCTCCGCGAAAGAGGAAATATCGCAGGTTAAGTACTTTTTGATTATCTCCTTAGTCCTTTTTATGGCCTTGCTTGCTATGTAAAATCTTTTCTTAAATTCAAGTGTGTTTAGACATATAAGAGTCAGGTATGATTGTTGAAATATTTTTCTGCAGGTTTTCTTTTTCCATTGTTACAGATTCCTGTCCCAAACCCCCTTCCTTTCTCCCTTGTCTTCATCTGGAAATCATGGAGTGCAAGATGAGGATTGAAGCTGGTAAGAAGAAAAATATTTGGTATTTTTTATGTACACACGACACTTACACAACATAAACAGGCAAGCTATTGCTAGTGCAATAGGGACAGGGGAACGAGTTTTTTCCTCAGGGTTTTTTCACTCGTTTATTGAATCATACGCAAGATAGTATGGTTCCCCTGTTACATTTTCCTGAGCTCACACTTGTGTTTTTCTGGTATATATATATATATATATATATATATATATATATATATATATATATATATATATATATATATATATATATATATAATATAATAATAATAAGGGCAAGAGCAATGGTCAAGAAAGGAATTGCATGGACGACATCACCATGAGATTAATCAACCACACATTGACCAGAACAGCAATGCTGGTGGATGTCGCCATACCGAATAATAACAACGTGCTGAACAAGTTCCAGGAGAAGAAGTCCAAATACACAGACCTTGCTATTGAGATCAAGCAGATGTGGCACCTCGATAAAATAGATATTGTTCCTGTCATCGTATCCTCGACTGGTTTAATACCCAAAACTTTGCATGATAGCCTTAAGAAATTAGAATTGCATAAGAATACCTATATAGAAATGCAAAAGCTGTAATTCTTGATACATGTAGGATAGTTAGAAATTTATATCAAGTATATTGTAATCGAGCCTATTCCTTTGATTGCTAAATCTGGGAAAGGTAAATTATATCCAGCTACTAGCTGAGATAGTGCATAAGTCCACGATAATAAATAATAATAATATAAAATGCGATATTGTTCCTGTCATCGTATCCTCGACTGGTTTAATACCCAAAACTTTACATGATAGCCTTAAGAAATTAGAATTGCATAAGAATACCTATATAGAAATGCAAAAGCTGTAATTCTTAACACATGTAGGATAGTTAGGAAATTTATGTCAAGTATATTGTAATCGAGCCTATTCCTTCGATTGCTAAATCTGGGAAAGGTAAATTATATCCAGCTACTAGCTGAGATAGTGCATAAGTCCACGATAATAAAATGCAACCTATCCAATGATGTACAATCTAAGGAATAAACGGGTGAATCGACATTGTACCACCATAACCTCTTGTCGCGTTCAAGATTTAGGAAGAGGGTCTTGTTCGGAAAGTGAGTCACAGTCTCCTCGGTTAGCGACGGAAGCAGCGTGATATCGAGTAGGATACTGCAACACAAAACCAAGTGGGAAATAACATCAACACCTCCCAACCGACTCTTCATGTTTCAACGGCGGCGCAAGCCATTATGCCTACGACCACGAGAGCCGGACTCCTAGGAAACGCATGAAGTGGACTCCAGAAATGAATACCTTCATTATGCGTTCCTATTACAAGATTACAAACTTGGAATCGGAAATGACAGCATACAGATACGCGTTACATCTTGCGTTCATAGAAAAATATCCTGAATTACAGCACATATCCGAGCAGAGAATTTCGGATCAACGAAGAACAATCGTTAAAAACAGGCTACTTTCTTCAGAAACGCTGCAAAGCTTACGAGAAGAGGTCATAATGGAACTCAGAAGCGAAAATGATACTCATAACGGTATACCTGCTGGAGTCAATGAAAGTGTTACAGATAACATCGAAGCCACGGAAACGAATATTAACATGGAACGCCCTCTTGAGCCGAATCAGCAGAACGAATATACGTATTTAGCAAGATCAGAACTCAATGAAGCAATAACTGAAGTCAGTGGTAGTAACCCAACAAAAGACCTAAACTGCCCAAACTCAAGACGAACAAGAACACCTATATCATCCTAGCAAGCGTAAACTCAATGTTTGAAGAATATACCGACCAGAACACCTTGGAGAAGATTCACACTTTGATTTATTGTGGATCAGTAGCGGTTCTTCGACTTCATAAACAACAAATCTCCACAACTCTGATTCAAGCTGAGCCAAAAGCGTCAGAAACCACCATGGCAAAAACGACTGGGAAGGATATTGATAATATTAGAGCAGAAATCGGTCGCCTCACAGAATTCCTGAGAAACAGAAAACCCTCAAGGCGCTTGAAATCACATATACGCAAAATTTATAGGAAAATTGGTACGAACACAAAACACCCTGATCACAAACAACACATCGACGTGTATATGGACACTTTGAAACAGAAACTCCAAGCAAAAGCAAAGAGGCTTTCAAGATACGTCAAGTGTACTGAAAGGAAACACCAAAACCAAAGGTTCCTCCAAAACGCTGCCAATTTTCATAAGGGAAATAACAAAACTGACATATGGACTTCGATGGAATAACGGAGGAAGAAATCACAACAGTAATTAGAGCGACCAACAATTGGAAGGCCACAGGTATAGATAATATCCACAACTACTGGTACAAGAAGTTTGATAAGCTCCATGGAGCCCTAGCGAAACAGCTCACGTATGTTCTTCAACATCCCAAGAAAACACCCACTTTCCTAACGCAAGGCTTAACATATATGCTACCTAAGAGCGATAGAACACAGGATCCGTCTCAATATAGGCCAATCACTTGCCTGCCAACACTCTACAAAATACTCACCTCATGCATATCCAATCGAATATACCAACACCTTGACGACAACAATATATTAGCAGAGGAGCAGAAAGGATGCAGAAAGAAACACCACGGGTGCAAGGAACAACTCATCATCGATTCTGTGATAATGAAACAGGCACACGTAGGGCATCGGAATGTTCATTCAGCTTTTCTCGATTATCTGAAGGCATTCGATAGTACCGCCCATTCTTGGCTTGTTGAAGTATTGCAGATATACAAAATTCACCCAGCCCTGGTAGAGTTCTTAGAGACAACAATGACACACTGGCGCACGTCTCTGCAGGTCAACATGAACAATAAATCAATTAAAACCGACGAGATACCCATACGTCGTGGAATTTTTCAAGGAGACTCTTTGAGTCCACTATGGTTCTGTTTAGCAATGAACCCATTGTCCTCAATGCTCAATAGAACAGGATACGGATTTAGGATAAAAGCAGAAAGGAATTATCATACAATCTCCCACCTGCTGTATATGGATGACATCAAATTATATGCTTCGAACAAGAAGCAATTGGATGATTTGCTGAAAACTGTCAGTGAGTTCTCGGCAGATGTTCATATGAAATTCGGGATTGAAAAATGTAAGACCCTGAACATTCAAAGAGGGAAAGTCATAGATGGTGAAACACAACTTCCAAACGGTGATATTATACAGTGCATGAGAGATGGCGAAACATACAAATATCTGGGATACCAACAAGCCAGATTGTTAGACCAAAAACAATCAAAGGGAAGATTCGTTCAGAATACAGTCAGCGTCTGAAGTCTGTGCTGAAATCGATGTTGAACTCGGGGAATCTAGTCAAGGCAATTAACACCTACGCCATTCCAGTGTTGCTTTACTCATTTGGAATAATCAGATGGACTAAGACGGAGCTGCATGATATTCAAAGGCAGACCCGAACGATGCTTACAAAGTACAACAATCATCATTCAAAATCGTCTGTGATACGAACAACTTTGAAGAGAAAAGAAGGAGGACGCGGATTAATAGATGTTGTCAATTTACACACCGAACAGATAAGAAATCTCAGAGAATTCTTCTCAGCAAAAGCTCCCACTTCTGACCTCCATAGAGTGGTATCGTTGGCTGATAAGGGTATACACCTCTGAATCTTGCTACCAGAGATGACCTGCTGAATCTACCGTTCCTATCAGATACTGAAAACAAGAGCAATGGTCAAGAAAGGAATTGCATGGCCGACATCACCATGAGATCAATCAACCACACATCGACAAAGAAGCCTCCAACAAATGGTTAATGAAAGGAGAATTATTCGCAGAAACAGAGGATTCCTTATGGCCATCCAAGACCAAGTGATCGCTACAAACAATTACAAAAAATTTATAATGAAGGACGGAACATTACAAACAGATAAGTGCAGAAAATGCCATATAAGATCGGAGACTATACAGCATATTACGTCCGGATGCGAACAACTGGCCAATACGGAGTATCTTCACAGGCATAATCAAGTGTGCAACATTATCCACCAGAAACTTACACACAAGTACGGACTTCTGAACACCTTCTAGCCATATTACAAGTATCAGCCGGCGCCCGTATTGGAAAATGACTCTATCATATTATACTACGATAGGCCTGTTATCACTGACAGAATGGTGACGAATAATAGGCCGGACATAGTGGTGTATGATAAGAGAGCCAGAACAGCAATGCTGGTGGATGTCGCCATACCGAATAATAACAACGTGCTGAACAAGTTCCAGGAGAAAAAGTCCAAATACACAGACCTTGCTATTGAGATCAAGCAGATGTGGCACCTCGATAAAATAGATATTGTTCCTGTCATCGTATCCTCGACTGGTTTAATACCCAAAACTTTGCATGATAGCCTTAAGAAATTAGAATTGCATAAGAATACCTATATAGAAATGCAAAAAGCTGTAATTCTTGATACATGTAGGATAGTTAGGAAATTTATGTCAAGTATATTGTAATCGAGCCTATTCCCTTTGATTGCTAAATCTGGGAAAGGTAAATTATATCCAGCTACTAGCTGAGATAGTGCATAAGTCCACGATAATAAATAATAATATATATATATATATATATATATATATATATATATATATATATATATATATATATATATATATATATATATATATATATATATATATTTATATATATAATATATATATAATATAAAAGTATATATATATATATATATATATATATATATATATATATATATATATATATATATATATATATATATATATATATATATATATATATATATATATATATATATATATATATATATCTATATATTCAAATGGGCCTTAATCATATTCTTAGACTCCTATTGTCCGTTATTGTAAATACAATTATTCGAATTTTGTAAATATATCTCTTTTCAAAAGTATATATATATATATATATATATATATATATATATATATATATATATATATATATATATATATATATATATATATATATATATATATATATATATATATATATATATATATATATATATATATATATATATATATACCCACTCTCTCAACTGTACCATGCAGGAACAAGAGATCTAATATTCAAATGGGCGGCCTTAATCATTTTCTTAGACTCCAGTTGGTTTGAGTCCTTAGTTTTAGTTTCTGTAGTGTTTAAATAGTTGAGAGGTGATTACAAATGACGTGCAAACGGATTATTCACGACTGAATGAACCTGTTGTTGGTTTTGACCGAAAAAACCTGTATCTATGTAATAGAACCCCTGAAGGCCATATTTCAGGGTTCATTAAGTTGTCCACACTTGATAAGTCTGCTCGTATTCGAAAGGAATCATGGTATTCGCTTTTGGAATTCAAATTTTTTACCTCAAAATCAGAACTTGGAAACCGCTGTTTCAAGTAATTTTCAACCTTAACCTCCTCTGTACATTTCTCTGCTCTAGACAGGAAAATCCGCGTATACTGTTTTTTTGCCAGAGAAACCATTTGTTGGGTTACCTGTACCGATAACAAGAGGTATAGTGGTTGGCTTTTTATTCATTTCGCCATAAAGGGATGAGTCTGCTGACAGGAGCCTATTTGATGATGTATTTTGGACAATTCTTTTTTCTTTACTCAAATTCTTTGTTCGATAATTTTATTCATAGTAAAAATCGCAAATCACACTTGTGAGAACTAACAAAATCGAGCACTGTAAACAAACTAAATGCCAGATCGCGTTCAAACTCTGAGTCAGTATAGAAAACAGTTTGGCCAACTTAGCAACAACAAATACACTACCCACAAAAATTGTCGCATCACCCTACTTTTACGACAATACTATATAAAGTTTTAGGTTGGTCATTCAAGAGTCGCTTGGTAACTTTCAGAAGTGTGAAATAAGAAGATATCATTCAAAAGAGATGAGTTTATGATGGAAAATACCAACAATTTTCGAGTTAATGAAAAATTAAAATATTCTACCATCTTCAAACATTCGCGAAGAGACCAATCAACTAGCATCGAATGGTTACTAATCATTTTCAAAATCGAGTGTTTCCTCCCCGGGCCCTAATTACTGCCAGTATACGTCTCGGAAGCCCCTCAAACAAATTTTGGATGTACTCTTGAGTCAGTGAGTTCCAGATTTCATATATATATATATATATATATATATATATATATATATATATATATATATATATATATATATATATATATATATATATATATATATATATATATATATATTAAGATTGTTGACGCATGTGTTAAGATATTTAACACGTACATTTTAATCTCAGATTTTCAAACGTGTAAGGGCACCTGAAAATATTTACAGAAAATAAATATAGAATGACAATTTCTAAGAGGTTTTTTTCCACAGGTTCTTGATGTCCTTCATAATCTAAGAAATTCGGTAAATTGAAAGACGTTTTCACGAAATTGAAAATTTCGAGATCTACTTTTCGGAAGAAAGGCATTCTCGAAAATTAGCTGTTACATCTCTCCAGATAGTTCTAGAGGAACAAATTTAGACCACTTATTATATTATAGTGAAAAGAGTGGTAACGCTAGTTCTGGGTGTTCGAGAATGATTTTAAAAAGAATTAATTTTTTTTAGGTTACGGTTTTGTTGAAATTTCATTTTCCGATATCAATTGTTAAGGAAATCCGCATTTTCACACAAATTAAAAAATAAAGCTTGTCCACGATCTTTCGTTCGAGTTTTTTTTATAATCCCAGGGAACGCTATTCACGCACTACACCGATTATTTTTACAAATATTAAAGTTAAATACTCATATTTTTAAGAAACAATGGTGCAATTTATTTTATCGGCTTCTATTTTTTAAATTGAGAAAAAAACCTCTTTTTCAATTATACAAATATTTTAGGTTATGAGGAAATCCACAGGAGAAGAACGCTATTAGTTAAGAATTTTGGGAAATTATACAGTGGGGTATTATCTGTTGACCGGATAAGAAAATGTAAACTTTTGTATCGGTGTACAATATGGAACTACCAAGACTAGCTAAACTTTCTCCGGCTGGGTTATACATTTTTTGTGTTGAGATGATTTTCGGAAAGCCATTTGTGTCGAATAAATAGGAAGAGGATTGTGGTCTTCGCCAAGAATAGTGATTTATGTATTGAATTGTACATTTTTACAGTCTATAACTAAAGCTTAGTTATTATAAAATTATCCATCGTTACTACTTCAAGTTGGGACACATCATTAAAATCTTCTCATTGATAGCCGAACTCATTCAAAAAAAAGCAAGGTTATTTTTATTTCAGTATATCCTGTAATTATCCGATTTCTTAAATCTACTATATTCTTCACTGGAAGAACAGACTATTGACTTCAGATAACTTCGTAGGAAATAATTCAGCGGACCGAGCAGTTCATCGGTGTGGTTGACCCCAACAAATCCAGCGATCACCACACGTTGGTACTAACGACAGCTACACCGAAATGCGCCTGAGGACTATCCTGTTTGAACTACAATGCAATTCTCGTTGCATAAGATAATCGGGTACCGTTTGTTTTGAAAGTTGAAAACCTAGCCGGTAAGAGTTTCTGGTAGAAATGCAGATCCAATTAGAGATTAACTTTGCTATGTTCATGTATAGACACGGATATGAATGCCGAAGGTCTAGTTAAAAATTAAGGAGTAATGTTGGAAAATCCACGAGGCTGGTTCAGTGGAAGAAGAGTCTTATTTTTGAAACGAGTATAAATCGGGATTACTCGTGAAATCCTCTCCTTTACACCTTTCTTTATCGTAAATCACTTTCTTTAAATATTAAACCTACATTGTCTGATTTGAAATTATTAACTCTTCATTATGAATTTGGTTGATATTGAAATGAGCGTTAATGAATACACCAAATTGGATTTTCATAAAATTTTGATTTTATTGTAAAATTGAAATGAGCGTTAATGAATACACCAAATTCAATTGCATAAAATTTTGGGATACTCTCAGAGAACAATTTGGTTTTGGTTTTCAGACAAAAAGTTCAATTGCAACTATAATTTTTCAAGTTAGACTCTCATGTTGAACAATTTGTTTTTGGTGTTTCAGACATATGAGTTATAATATATATATATATATATATATATATATATATATATATATATATATATATATATATATATATATATAGTTTTCTAGATATAGTCTCTACAATCAAAGCGTTGCAGATGGAATAAACATGACTGGAATTAGTCTAAATAAACGTATTTCCTTTAAAGGCCTTTTTGATGTGGTACATTATAATGAGCTTGAATGTTTCCATTACAAAATTTTATGGCACTAATACAATGTTCCTTATTTTTAACTATGGATAAAGATGGAAACTATCTTTCAAAACGAAACTCTTTATTTACATCACAATAAAGAAATTCACAAGGTAAAAAATATACAGGAATTTTTTAAAGTTAAAATAGAATTCAATATAAACATTAGGGAATATTACAGTACTTGAGGGTATTTTAAATAGCACGCAACGTTTCCATATTGTAATTTGCATATCACTAGTTATTAATAATTATGAGCATATTTTCTTTCATACCTGATTTCTAACTCTAGTCTTGCCTGGAGGTTTGAGGTAAACTTCGGTTTTTCAGTTGTGCGTTCAAAATAACTATCTTTTCCCCAAGTTTCTCATTGTGCTCCTTCAGATATCTTATTAGATCCGCCTAAAAATTTTTCGCGTACATTTATTTGATAGTTTAAGTAAATAATATCTTAAATGAGTCTGAACTGTCTCACCTGCTTCTCGATAAAATCATAGAGTTTGTCACCCAAACGTCTATAACCAATTTCAGCCTGATTCAAACCTTCGGGATTTGAAACAGTAGCCCATTCTTCTTTCTGCACGTCAGGCGGCATTCTTTGCTTATTGAATTTTCGCACCTTAACTAAAAAATAAAATTAATTTGAAGGTTTTCCAAATCGACATTAACACAATTAATAATTCATCAGTTGCATTGCCATCATTAGAAAGTATACCGTGAGGTGTAGGGTGGGTCAAAAAAACGAATATTTTGTTCTTATTATCACATACAAAAATTGATATCTCGCTTCCAACTATTTGAAAAAATATATCATTTCAAAGCTTTCGTAGGAAATTGGATGTTCCCCAAAAAGTCTCTTATGATTTTTTCGTAAACCTAACGGTTCAAAAGATATTAACGGTTGAAGTTTCATTATTTGAAGTTAAATCTTTTATTTTATATGAATTTTATAACTCAATGAAAAAAAATCATTATAAATCATGAAACTCAAAGTTTCGTAGGAATTTTAATGCTCTACAAAAATGGTCTCCTATAATTTTTCGATAAAGTAAAGCGTTTACGAGATTTTCATCGTCAAACATCAATGCCTATCAATTTTTCCAGTTTTTGATCAATAATTCGAAAAATTTTGATTAAATTCATGAGTTTTGGGGAAATTTACACGAAAGTTTTAAGGAATAGAAAAATGTTATGAAATATTCAAAAAAATGTTTGGGGTTTGGGTTAGGTTAGATGTATAGGTATACCGATAAAACGGATTTCTCAATTCATTGTAGGTTAATTAATGATGAATAAATTTATGTGAAATTTGGAATGAATTATTTTCTATGTATGCAAGACGATCAGTTTAAGGATCACTGAGAATACGATACTAAACGGGTAGATACTGAAGATAGTTGAAAGTAAATAGGCATAGATGGTGTTAGCTTCAGAAGACAAACGGAAAAAGTAATGGACTTCAAAATAAAAACCCCTCGAAAAAAATTTTATGTATATATTTTGTGGAAGAAAATTTTAAAATACGCACTGAACAAACAACAATAATAAATAACAACACAACTAAGATTTTGAATTATTAAAGATAAAATTGAAAAATGTATTATCAGAATAAAAACATTTGAATAAATAACTTCTATAAGAGTTACTTTTATAATAGAAATTCAAATTTGTGTGAATTTCCGAAAATTCATAAATTAAATGAAAAATTTTCGAATTATTGACCAAAACTGGAAAAATTGATAGACATTGATGT
Organism: Cryptolaemus montrouzieri; assembly: GCA_013387265.2. Taxonomy (NCBI): domain Eukaryota; kingdom Metazoa; phylum Arthropoda; class Insecta; order Coleoptera; family Coccinellidae; genus Cryptolaemus; species Cryptolaemus montrouzieri. The sequence goes on along the minus strand of JABFTP020000185.1, from coordinate 40,702,704 downwards.
TTGACGATGAATATCACGTAAACTCATAACTTGGTTTACGAAAAATTGAAAGAGGCTTTTTTTGTAGAACATTCAATTTCCTACGAAATTTATAAAACGATATATTTTTTCAAGTAGTTGGAAGTGTCTAGGAACTGATAAAGGTAATTCCTTTCGAATTCCAAAAAGTTATATCTATCACCTTACCCATAGATTAAATTATTTCTGTCTTTGTTGAAGTTCGTTCACCTCTTGCTTCGACTGTTTCTTATTTTCAGAATTATAATGGAAGGCCCAAGTTTCACAAGTAATTCATGACGCTTCATTAGATAGGATTTCTTTAATTCCACGTTTTAAATTATTATCGGCGCAACTTTTGATTGAATCTTAGCACATATGCGAAACAAAAACGTGTTCAGTTTCATCCCCATAGTTTCAATTCATACTGAACATCATCCCCCGGAGAGGATGAAATAACCGCAGCGGAATGAAATAAGCGTCAATGCTAAGCGTTTCCAAAATAATCTGGGATACCCGTTATCGAAACTGTAAAGCATTTTTTTGGAAGTATTAAATAATGCCTGAAGCCTGAAATAATGCAAAAAAGAGTGACAACAAGAGGAAACTATAGAGAATAGTCCAATTATATACAAAGTGCGTAGCAGAATCACATTGCGCAGACTCAAAGTTTTGCGTAAATATCATAACGGAATACCTCTCAAAGTTCTAACGTGGCTAATCAACAACAGAATATTTCTTAACAAATGCCATGAATTCAATAAAAACTCTACCACCTATTTCTTGATTTCTACTCAATAATGTTGGACTCAATATTCCAGGAAAACAGATATGCATAAATGAGAAAATAATACTTCAACAGATCTATTAACTGACGTCGCACTGCTCACAATCAAATTAATTTGATGGGCATATAAGCCATGACTCCATCATAACTCCATCTCGAAAAATCAAGTTCTGATGGACTGGCTTGTGATTGTTTTATTTGCGGCTGCATCATAATTCCTGGTAGACAGGAATGGACCAGCTCCAAGGACCGTCTACTTGAGGGTCCCTGTTGGTACACGGACGGCTCAAAAACTGCAAAAGGCGTTGGAGCTGGTGTCTACAGTGGAGGTGCTGCCAAGGAACACTAGATCTGTGTTGGCGGGCTTACGACTGTTTTTCAAGCAGAAATATTCGCCATTGACCACTGTGATAACCTCTTGCTTGCGGAGGGATTAACAAATAGGTCAGTTAAAACAATCACCGATAGCCAAGCTTCACTGAAGACAATGGCATCCGATACATGTACTGTCTCTCTCATAGAGCAGGAACGTCGCTCGTCCCTTGCCAAACTACTCGGGCACTAAGGGGAATGAGAAGGCGGACACATTGGCCGCTCAAGGAACAGGCTTGGGATTCATCGGACCAGAGCCTAAGCTCGGAAAATTTCCCTGGAGACTGCATGGATGGAGAATAACTGATGGTGGGACCTGAGGGTACTTGAGCACTGGATGATTCTCTCAGGTCTCAGACACGCTCAACTTGTCATCAGTGGACCTTCCACTGCGAGAGCCAAGGTTTGGCTAAAGCTAACGGGTCACTCTGACCTCAGAGATCAGCTAAACAAGATGGGATTGATTGAGGATCCTTCATGTAAGCTATGTGAAGAAGATATAAAATCAATGGAACATGTTATCTGCCAGTGTCCAGCTGGGACCAGAGTTAGGATGGAAGAACTTGTATCGAACAAACTGAAGCTGACTGAGCTTATTAAGCTCACACCCAAAAGCTCATATCCTTTACAAGAAGGATGGAGCTCATGGATGAAATTTAGGACAGAGTGTGCCACGATAGACATATGATATATCTATCTATTTGCGATGCAGGTGTGGCAACACTCAATCTAGCATACTCTAGTGTAGTAGGAAAAACTGAATACTATTACCTCATTATTGTGCAACATTATCAAGTTAATATATTAAGATCTTTTTAGTTTCATCAATTGGTAGTTTACATGAGGTCTTGTTAATTGGAATAGTCAGGTAGGGTATAGGTCCTTGACACTTTGAAGCAAACTGCCACTATTCTTAATATTGAAAGGTATAGACTCTTTACTCAGGTTTTTTCTCTACTTAACTATTTCAATGATTCCAGAAGCATTGATAGTACTGCATTTTTGTAAGCTTCCGACTGAAAGAAATCAACTTCATTGCCTTCTTCAAAGGCAACACTTGACTGACAAGAGCCTATATAGTTTTTATACAATTTACTATATTTTAAAACTAATCTTATAATCTGCATCTAGATAAGAAAAATTAACCAAGCAGTTCGTTTCATAAGTCATTCTAAAGAAGCTATCATAGTAAAATGCCTGTCAAGAATTGGGAAATTAAGTTTTGGACTGCATATTATTAAATGCTAGAGACATTAAATGTCCAACAAACTTTTTAAATTCAAATTCTACAAGTTTACTAAATCACATATTTCATAGAAATTTTTTCCATGAAGATTAATACAAATTTTTTACAAACCTATGTAATCAACATTGATTCCAGCTATGATGAAGAATTCAACTGTGATGAAAGCGCATAGGTAACTGATAGGCGATAGAGCACCTCCTTTCAAACACTCCTCTTCGAAATTATCAGGATAAAAATGTTGCATTATTGTCTGGATGAGCATTATGACAGCATTCCATAAGCTGACTACATATAATGGAAGGCGGTGTTGGACATGAGTCTTATTGTAAAAATCTAGATAGCCATTAATGCGCAAGTCGAAATGCTTCATGCGAGTTATTTGGTCCACAAGCTAAAACATTGAATAAGATCAGCATTGACAGTTAAGGAATCTAGTCACCTTAAAAGAATAAATAATATATAGGAATAACTAATGATAATAAATCATGATAATAACTCATTTATTATAATTTGAGAAATAGCTATTTTGGTTTGAAATGTTTGGAATTGTCAAAATTAGGTTTTGGTGAAGTATGAAATATGGCAAAGATGTTCAAAATTAATCTTAATCAGATGAAATATTACCATTGTCATCAGAATGGAATAATACCAAGAAATTTAATGACATAATATTGGATTATCGAAAAAACTCAATTTGATTTTGCATTGAATTATACTGTTACAATAAAAATATAATTTAGAACAGCTGCACCAAATATGACATTTATTATAAATTTATATTGGAAAAGTTTGTAAGGAAATTTTCAGTTACAGGAAAACTGAACCACCCTCTTTTCTATGGTATTTTCATATAATCACTAGACCTTATTTCACCATTCAAACCAATTAAATACTCACATCCTTTCTTCACTTTGTAAATAATGATTCACAAACTTACAAAATTATAATGCTTAGCAGATTATGGAACATTAAGAGAATAGCTGAGTTTGCATGAGATTCCAAGTGGAGATATTTGAAATTTTATTGAAAATTGGGAAGAACTATGGCAAATTTACTTCAGATTTAAATTCTTTCCCACGAAACTAGTGAATATTTATTGTCTTATTGAATCCGGCCATGCTGATGTAATACATAATAACCTTATCAATGAGTAACAAGATAGTGTGTTAAATACTTTACATACAAAAGAATATATAAAAGGAATTAAATATCTTACCAAAGTTAAAAACCATAATCCAATGTGGCCATAAATCACCACAAAATATTCAACACATCTATGCCGCTCATCAGGATGAATGATAGCATAAACTATCGCTAGGATTTCTAACCCTAACGTATATAGTAAATGAATAGTAAAAACTGGTAGGGTTTTCAAAGGTTTGAATGTGCCGTAGGTTTCTAAAATCGGTTGTAATTCCCGATTATCCATAGTATCTGAGTCACCGAAAAATGTAGCTCCCTAATTGTAAGAGAATATATGAATTAAACCAAACATCTATAAAATATATCTCTGCCGAATTAAAAAACATTCTAATATTCCAAGATTCTTGATTGATTGATACTTACTCCTGAATTGGTGTTGATACTCCTTGTTAAGCTTACCATTTTGACCTAATTATTAATACATCATAATAAAAGTCATTTTATCAGGATTCTACAACTACTAAAAACGGCGACATTACCGAATCTCTTTGATGTTATTTTAGGATTGTTTATTGTTTTGATTAATTACCCAGATCTTTCACAGGATAAAATCTGACTTTGATAATAGGCGTGTTCGTATATTTGATCTAGGTGGTTACGATTTGCTGGATGTCAGTAAAAACTCGTTAGACTCTACTCTGTTAATCTAGTGATCTCGGGTGTCAAAACGAAATAACCTTATACTGATCGGTAATTTTTACATCTGAGCTTTCATGGATTTTTACAGTGTTTCTTTGAAGCTTTGAGATACTTAGGTAAATTGTGAATTCATGTATCAAGAATATGTTTTTTTTGTATTCAGAACCCGAATAAAATGAATTTCAGATTTTGTGTACAATCAACCTAACCTTTTCATCATTTTTAATTGACATAATCGTTACTGTTCAGAATTTATAAGGTTCGGCAAGATTAGTGAGCAAGAATGTAAATTCGAATATCGTAAGCCCAGCAGAGCTAGGTTTGAATCCGAGTTTGAGTCATGGATGTCGTCCTCCACAAAAAGATTAATTGTGACGATGTCCGAGAGTAAATCTAAGACGATCTTTAAAACATCATCCGAGCGTGCAAATTCGAAATTCGGAACGGCCTAGCAGACGGTGCTTACTGCCAGCTAAAAGTTATCAGCAGCGTGATTTTGTTTTTTGAGTTTGTTTTAATTTATTTTCTCTATTTCAAACTAAAGATTAAAATCCACTCACAGGTTCTCATCATCTTAGAAAAAACGGCCGGACGGAATGGTGAACTTGATGATGAAGGATATGTGACGATTTTTTTCCTAATTTCAGACTTGTCACCGATTTCTGAAGAGAAGTTGGTCTAAATCGACTTATTTCGAGCTGAAGAATCTGAGGTATAACGTTGTACACGCAATTCACGGACACCCGTTATATCCAGCTGATGAAATATTTAAGGTTTGTCATAGATAGGAATTGAAATTAACCATTATTAGATTATCACTCGTCTATTATCACAGTTGGGGCACCTTCGTACGCCTACGAATATGCCCCACCTGGTTCTGTCCGAAAATACCCCATTAACCAAATGATAATGAAATATATCCCCTTTTAATATTTATGTCAAATTTGGATAAATCAGTTATTAAAAATACTTTTTAGGTATATTTACTAGCTGCTGGCCTAAATCGACTTATTTCGATCTGAAGAATCTGTGGTATAACGTTGTACAAGCAATTCACGGACACCCTGTATATCGCCTTGTCACCGATCTGTTTTAAGTTTATTTTATAATGTCTAATTAACAGTAGATAATTCTTTCACAAAAACATGGTGATAAACTATAAAGCGAAGAAGACACGTAATCAAGCAGTGGATGAAGAGTCCATGCAGTCAGTGATACACGATGTGGTACAAGGAATATTATCATGTACAAAAGCTGCAGATAAGTATAATTTGAAAGTGTCTTCATTGGAAAGTCGAGTTAAAAATACAAAAACAGGACTAATAATGAAGCGTCTAGCAACCGTACCTTTGATTCAAAATACACGAGCGTCCAAGTTTTTTCGGCCGAAGAAGAAAAGCTGTTAAATGAATATATTGTCAAATCGTGTAAGATGCACTATGGGCTCACGACAGTTCAAGTAAGAAAGTTTGCGTATGAGTACGCTAAATCTCTGAGTTTAAAATATCCAACAAAGTGGGAAGAAAATGAAATGTCTGTGAAGGATGGGATCTTTGGATTTCGTAGGAGAAATCCAGATCTCAGTTTACGAAAACCCGAAAACACCAGTGCGGCAAGATCTTTTGCATTCAATAAAACCTCGGTTACTGAGTTTTACAGTAACTTGAAGACAGTTTTGACTCGACATTCTTTAACTGCTGACAGAATTTTCAACTTTGATGAGTCAGGGGTGTCCACGGCTCTAACTACTTCCAAAGTCTTGGCTCCAAGGATCCAAAAACAAGTCGGTCGAATTGTATCTGCTGAACGAGGCGAATTTGTGACTTTTGGTGGCTCCATATCTTCCAGTGGAAATACTATGCATCCATTCTTCGTGTTTCCACGCGTGCATTATAAAGATCATTTTCTCGAAGATGCACCCGAAGGCAGTCTTAGGTCTGTAAATAGAAGCGGCTGGAAAAATAGTGAAATATTTGTCTCCGTTTTGAAGCACATCCAGAAGCACACACTATGCACCAAAGATAACCCTATATTATTGTTGTGTGAAAATCACGGAAGCCATATTACCTTGGAAGCTATAAACAACGCTAAAGAAAATGGTATAATTTATCTATCTTTTCCCCACATACATCCCATCGGACCGTTTAAATGAAAACTCAAAACAACTAACATATTATGAATCCTGGCAAAGCTTTGAGTATTTACAATATTCCCAAACTTGTGAAAACTGCCCATCTTGAATCATTTTCGGCAAAAAATATCACAAGTGGCTTCAGTGCATCAGGGATATAGCCCTTAATGAATTAGCCTTCAGTGATGATGATTTTGCTCCAACTGAGGTGTATACATCAGGCAACTTGGAAAATACGCCACCTAATTAGAACATCAATAAAATTTTGGCAACTCCTACATAGCAGCTAATTGTAAATGATCTCTGCCAGACGTCAACTTCTACAATACAGGATTTCTTGGAGATTTCAAAAGAATCTAGATCCCAAAGAAGTAACTTACCGTCAATAATTGCTGACTGTGAACCGCAAAGTCTAATACAAATATTTGTGAACCGGAAGCATTAGATGATCTACCAGTCCACCAAATCCCAACACCGAAAATTCTCTTAACACCAGAAGCAATTTGGCTGTATCCTACTGCTGTAAGAAATGAAAAGACAAATCAGGGAAGACGACCAGGAAAATCACGTATTTACACTGATACGCCTGAAAAAAAAAACAAATTGAAGACAAACACAAAGAAAAACAATTGAAGAAACTAGAACAGGATAGAAGAGCAAGAGCCAAGCAAATGAAACGTATTTTAGAGGATTTAAATTTAAAAATAAAAACAAGAAATCTGAAAACACAGATAGTGATGGATCAGAATCTGAATAATCGGAAATAAGCTTACATGAGAGTTCAACTTCCATTATAGATGAAGATGAAACAGATAGCGACAATTTTGAAACTGGAGCAATGACAATCGATGTGATACCAGACAACATTAAAGACGGTTCTTTTATTTTAGTTAAGTTCCCGAAGAAAAAGTCTATAGTTTATTATGTTGGAAAAGTTATGAGTCACTATAATCAAACTGAATTTGAAGTATCTTATCTAAGAAAAAAACAGAATCATCATGGACATTCGTTTTCCCAAATGTTGGGGACATAAACACTGTTTATATCACTGACATTGAAATGATTCTACCTGACCTTAAGCCACCAACCGTTTGTACTTCTAGAACTTCTAAACAGTCAATTAGTATAATTTCAATGTTCAATAGTGTCCTCATATCGTTGCTTGATGATAAGTTGTTTAAAGTGCTAATATGCACCAAAATTATAAAATATGATCATATCAAGATGACTTGAATATCTGTATGATATGAATCTCTTGATCTCTTAATTTTAATTATTTTCTTATAAAGTAGAATTTAAGAAAGTTTTGCTGGATTTTTTTTCAAGGAAGATTTTTAATTTTTATTGACTAGAAGAAAAGTTATTAGTTTTTGTTGACTTAGAAGATGTCATTTATTTTTGTTAATTGTATTTAAGCTGAATAAAAGAATTTTGGTTATTTTTTATTGTTTTAATTGCTTGTATGAAACAACCCCATGGCGTCTGAAGGTACCCCAGTACTGTATGAAAGTACCCCACATGTGGGGCAGATTCGTACGCATTCCCGAATGAGTTTAAATCTTGATTGTGCAATAAATATGAGATATAATCACCAGACAAGTTTTTTCATAGATCTCGAATAAATATACTAGCGCTATATACAATTAGTAGATTTTTTATGAAATAATCAAAAGAAAAAAAAATAAAACGTAAAAACCGCACGACGGGTCCCTACCTTCTCCTACGAGGAGTCCTAATAAGGACAACACAACAATCCAACTCAATCATGCCATCGCTATTGTGGCCCTTATGGACAACCCTGGAATCATAATGCAACACTCCCAATTCGCACAAATATAGAATTTTCAATTTCATATTTCAGTCATCTCATATTGAAGTGAAACAAGTTATCTAAAAAACTTACACTGCTATCTATCAAAAACTTGTTGAACACAAAAACATTTTGAATGTGGTGCTAGATGTTCGAAACATATGTCAAGCATGTTAAGTTAGTAATCTATACCACGCTGTGCCGACTCACATATTCATTTCGGTAGTCTGTATGCGGCTAAGCGAGCCACGCGCTCGCAACAACAACAGGCTGATAGCGGAAGCTTGACGCAATCCTAGCCTACGTGATATTTATGTGGGAAATATTTCTTCGAATATATCGTTCAAAATACACTACCCACGAAAATTGTCACATCACCCTACTTTTACGACAATACTCTATAAACTTCTAGGTTGGTCATTCAAGAGTCGCTTGGTAACTTTCAGAAGTGTAAAATAAGAAGATATCGTTCAAAAGAGATGAGTTTATGATGGAAAGTATCAACAATTTTCGAGTTAATGAAAAATTAAAAATTCTACTATCTTCAAACATTTGCGAAGAGACAAATCAACTAGCATCGAATGGTTACTTTTTTTCAAAATCGAGTGTTTCCTCCCTGGGCCCTAATTATTGCCAGTATACGTCTCGGAAGCCCTCAAACAAATTCTGGATGTACTCTTGAATCAGTGATTTCCAAATTTCAGGAAGCAGATTTTCTAGTTGTTGGAGTGTTCTACAAGGCATCTTACTTTGCTGAAATTGCCACCCCATGTTGTTCCAACCATGTTCTATGGGATTCAAGTCGGACTTCTGGCTGGCCATTTTAAAAAATCAATTTCGGCATTTTGCCGAAATTCTGTAACTACTCTAGCTACATGAGGCCGAGCATTATCATGCATATAAATGAAGTTTTCGCCAATCAATAAGCCAAAGGGTACAACATGGAGTTCAAGGATATCTGCGATGTATCTGGCCACTGTCATTCTTCCATTATTCACTAGGACTAACTCAGTTCGACCATGGAAAGAAATGCGTCCCCACACCCCTTTCGAAGTTTTCGGTTTGCCGGATATTGCATTGCTGATACCGTTCCCCAGGTCGTCTGTATACAGGCATGCGTTTATCATTAAATTCTAGACAGAACCTGGACTCGTCGGAAAAGAGAACTCTCGACCATTCTGGAATACCCCAATTTGCATGTTCCCTCGCAAACTGAAGTCTTGCAACTCCATGCTCTCTGGTGAGACGCGGGCCGGTAGAAGCCACCCTTGGTCTGATATCGTCTTCTCTGAGCCTGTTCCTAACAGTTTGCAATGAAATATTCACATTTCTCGAAAGCACACGTTCATTTTGTTGCATTCTAGCCGTACAGTGCCGAACTCTTAGTGCAGTTAAACAAAGCTAACCATCATCAACTGGTGTTGTTCTCCGATTTCTTCCCTGTCCGGCCCTTCTTCCATATTCTCCTTTTTCGTGGTACCTATTAATTGCTCTTGAAATAGTGCTTTGGTTACCATTCAACAAGTTGTCCACGTAACGTTGGCTTCGCCCCTCCTCTAGAAGTGTTACAAGTCTTACCACTTCATGATCACTCAAATAGCGCTCAGGACGTCCAGCAGTGAAAACTCAACAGACAGTTAGATAGATATTTCCACATTTACAATCTTAGTTCTTATTTTACGAGTTGCGAATGGTTCCCCATGATCAAATATGCATTTGTGAACGTAAAATAATTTTTTTCCATAATTCCAAAAAGGAGCAGCAATTACGACCGTATTTTCCATCTCAATCGTAACTAAATTTCCTCAGAAGAATGTATTTTCCACGAGTGAGCTACAATAAATATTAGATTGTGGTACTAAATGACGATATTCATCGTTACCCGGTGTCTAACAATTGTTGACCAGTATATGCAACTGCCTATCGGTGGAATTAAGGAAAATGATTATTTTATATCGATAGTATTCAGACGGGAAAAGAAATTTAATAGATATAAGTTAGTAGACAGAAAAACATGAAGATATATCAAAATGGCAGTAAACATAACATTTCGGTAAGAACTTAGATTCTCCAAGTTAGATTATGATGAGTAGTAGGCCATGTTTTGCTTTACAGAACAAATGAATCTGATACATACCGAAATCAGCTGCGAGAAGAGTATGATCCATATATTGGAAGAGAACCTAAAACTCCAATTTCGTAAGTTTTGATATAGACAGTTGATTTATATTACAAAATAATGCATTATTTTCAGAAATATCCAAGCATTATGCCTTCTTCTACAGGGAGTATTCGGCGCAGGAATGTTGCAATCTATTTTCATTTTTGGAGAGGGATGGCTTACCGGAATCATTTCCTATGTACTAGTTGGTATTTTGTGTACTCACTGTGTTCATATTTTGGTGAGATAATTGCTGTTCATGAAGTATTCTGTTATTTATTTCATTTCCTCGATGAAAATCAGAGTTATTAAGGGAACAGGTTTTTCTTTAAATCTTGAAATGTTTTAGTTGCGTTCTCAATATCGGTTATGCAAACAATTGAGAATTCCCCATTTAAGCTATGCCCAAGCAATGGAAAGAGCAATGGAAACGGGCCCCCCTTTTCTGAGGCCTTTCTCTAGATTATCTCAGTAAGTATATTTAATGACTAACTCTTATTACTTAGTTTCGTTTTTGTTCTGGTCTCATTAGTGTCGTTAATACTAAAATAAATTGAAGACCTTGATAAAAAAACCGGAATTCCATATTTTAAAAATGTTGGAAAATTGATAAAAATGTATTATCTTCAAATATTCATCACAAAAATGATCTGCACGCTTTTAATTTCAGGTTTTGATGGTTGAAATGTTTGAGTGTTATTGAAAAATGAGATTTCGCAATTTAGAATTCTTTGAGAATTTATCTTTTTGCAACAAAATTGTATAAAAAATGATTATCAAACTCGGAAAATAAATAACAGTCAGAAATTACGAAAATTTATATAAACGAAAAATCTGAATCATCGTTCTCATCTTTCACCGATTCAACTTCATGTGATGAAGCTGCTTCTTCTCCTTGAATATTTACATAGTACCACTGATCCGCAACTGATACGTAATTTTCTATGAAGGTTTTGACGTCCTTGCCTTGGAGTTATTACAAGTTTCATTCGCTGATTTTCATTATGCGGAAAGGCGTTATCTGAATACAAGTTGCCACGGATTCTGGTAGAAATGCACATAGTGTTAAACTGAACTGATGTCCTCATTAGTTCCTTTTTTCGATGTTCCTTTATCGTACATGTTGTAACGAGTTTTACGCTCAGGTAGCTTAGCGGAGGAAACACAGAGTTCATAAACATTTAATTTATTATCACTATCAACCATAAATTCTGAATATTGATATATACACTATTCACAAAAATATGTCATCCTGGGGATCGACTGCTACTCCACCTCCCAATCTAGGATGACAACTGTACTCAATATGTACAGCCATGTGTGTGGCCCCTCAATTCATGATCACCGAATAGGGCAGTGTTGAACCACTCAAGGATAGGAATAGCTGAACTCAGTACGTACAGCTAGGAGTTCTCTCAGTTCGAGACCTTGAAGAATTTTTTTTTTTAGGCAAAGAGGAGGAAAATCTTCGAGAAGATGCACCCCGGAGACGGGGCCAATGTCGGATTTTTACCGACTAAAAGCCTCCTCTTGGGGTTTCCAGCCCGAAGGTTATAGTCCCCATGTAGAAAGAAAAGTAGCGGAAGAAAGAGGTAAACTCGGATGGGATGTCCGAGAGGAAGGCTGGGCGTGGAAGCCCGAGATTCCGGAACTCGTAGAGTCCGGAATTAGACTGGGTGGACTCCCGATTCGGCTGGGCGAATGCCTTAAAACATCCAGGTTCGCATCTAATTTTCAATTATAGCATTAGTGATCACCACCAATGCCGCATTAATTCTAGTTATGCCAACATTCAAGTATTCATCAGAAATGCATAAGAGAGTATCATCAGCTAATAAGTTGACAAAACCACAACCATGTGAGAATTGAATATCATTTATGAATAATAGAAATAAAAGGGGCCTCAGGACACTGCCCTGAGGTACTCCAAAATTATTCTTCAATCAGTCTGACAATGTGTTGCCAATTTTCGTGACCTGACATCTATTTGATAAATAATCTAACCAATCAAGAGGATGGTACAGGTGCCGTTCCTGTAGAATGTTGTTTTTATTGGACTGCCTGATTCTTGTACCAATTATTGATCGGTGATATTCTAATTAACCAATTGAACGAAAAAACTGATATTTGCCAGAAAATGGACTTATTCAGTTTCTGCACCAAGGTCTCCAATTCTACTTTAAACTCCGTGTCGAATTCCGGATAGTACAGGTATTTGTGCTGAGTGACTCGACAAAAACTAAAGCGTTACCAAATGACCTAAATGTTGGATGATTTAGATGTAACTCATTCAGTGATTGATGCAGTGTGTAGATAAATGATTCAACATGTACTGTAAGTTAAATATATCTAAATGACATATGACAATTCGAATGGCATATTATGCCATTCGAAGAAAAATTAAAGTTTTTTCACCTCCTTTGTCTTTCAAGAGAATCGAAACTATGCGCAGAACATAACTGGCTAAAAATAAAAACCGAAATATTGTTTGAAATTTGACCGAATTTATTTCAGTTAAAGTCTGCACTCTGCATATCAGTAATAATATAGATAATATTAGCAGAGACTTGAATTCACCAACTGCAACGAAAACAGATTTGATTTTCAGAAAATGGGATAGAAATGTCTAGATGTTTAATTTGTTCCTTCGTTTGTAGGCTGAACACTATCTAATAAATTTGAAATTTTGTGTCTGTATCTTAGAAGTTTGTTGATCGATGAGTGTGTCAGTGACAAAATTAAAGAACTTTGACTGGGCATTCATGCTTCTAGTTTCATCCATAACGAAGTTGCAGGGGTGTTGAAATGAGTGACTTCGGAAAACGGCTATGCTTCCTGCTCTCATTCAGGGGGGCACAAACGTGCCTCCCGATGCAATGGTAAATTATGTAACATTCAAATTACTGGATCATGACGGTGTTAACTGATCCGAGTAGGCAAACTAATTTCACGACTGCACTCAATGTATCTAAAATTAATATCCCATTTATTTGTTTCCGGTTGTGAAAAAAACGGTTTATTAGCAACAATTTAACTAGTTAAGAGTTTTACTCGAATGTTTATGGAGGCTGCAAAAAATTTTTATAACTAGCAGTATGCAAACTATTTAGCACAACTGTAATTAATCATAAATTGTGAAATTGAGTCATTAAATTTCAACAAAACCTTATAAAATTGTAGAATAAGGAAAGTAGATTATGTTGTGATATCTTTGAAAGCACATTTCACAAAATATATCAGTCTTAAAAATATTTCGATCTATCATGTTTTTAATAAAAAATTTAAATCAAATAATTTCAAATTAAATGTTCAAATTGGTCTCCATTTACTTCTATATAATGATAATATATATATATATATATATATATATATATATATATATATATATATATATATATATATATATATATATATATATATATATATATATATATTTATTTATGGAGTTATTTGACGACAGTTATCTACAATTCGTTGTAGATCGACCAAATTCTCAGAATCTTATTCCAATCCAACGAACAAAATTGGGGTATTGTTAAACTGGTGCGGCGTAGTGAGGAGGACCTCTATCTTGTTGATAATACAAGTGTTGTTTAAATAGCAGGGAATCGTTCCTGTTTTTTTTCATCCTTTAACGTGCTGTATTTCTGCCTTTTGGCTAATGACACGCCGGAAATTCTGCCACCTCACTAACCCGGGAATTTTGCCGAACCCCTGTCGTGTCGAGAAAAGGGATCTTTAGTGTCCAACACACCTCTGATAGACAGGACCGACGGTTTTACATCTCCAACGAAAGATGGACACAATTCCCAGAATCCGAAAAATCGCACCGACATATTGGGGATTGAACCCAGATAACTCTGCGCAGGGGACGAGCATCATAACCTCTACGCCACTGAGCCGGCTAAATTGTTTCCTGTTATTAACAAATCAATTGCATTTTCCAGCAAATCGAGATAAATTTTACCAGGAATGAACAGAAGCCCAATTATTTAATCTCCTATCCAAACATTCAGCTTCTCCGGATTTTAGTGTGGGTTTCCCTAAATACATATCGCTCCAAAATCTATAGTTATATGGATTACTTTATTTCATTATAATTTCGCAAAAGTCTTACCTTCAATCCAAATCATCATCATTAAATTCATGAATTAATTTAATTTCACAATTCCAATATTTTATCCATTACCAAACCCGTCCCAATAAATTTTGATATCAATTGCATTACGTACTGATAGCGAACGTAATGTGCAAAATGGTTTCGGTGGAATATATTTGCAGCCACTCGGACATAATTTTGATTCAGGTAGGGCAGGCTTATTATCTCAATAGGTTATAATGTGTACACCATAATTATTCTTAGAATTTCAACGATCGATCAAACGTATTATCATATAAACTGCTCGCTTTTAAGAACAAGAGATTAACTCAAAACAAATGTTTTCATTAATTTTTTAATTATTCATAGTTTAGTGGAATTGGTTTACATTGAATGAGGAAAAATTTCAAATCAGATCAACTAAAAAGTAGTTTTTAAAACGCACCTACAACACACATTACAATAAAACCTTCATTCCTTATTGCCTCAAATCCATAGGTGAGTAAATTAACTGATTCATGCACGCAGGCGCTAACTACGCTTGAAAGATTTCCCTTCAAAATAATACTTAATTTTCCTTTTTCAATAATCTTGGAAACAGCCAAAATATTCAAGGTGGTTTGATTGAGATAAACAATGACTTTTGCGAAAAAGATTCGACAAAAAAATCTTTTACTCTTTTCTATACATCGTTGTCAAGATGTAGAGAAAATCTTTCAAATGAGATATCGATTGACCCATTTGCCCTATTCCATTCTGAGGAGTTTAACCCCTCAATCTAAACAAAATAATTTATCGTGTTTCGGTGATTTTTTTCGGCTTGTTCCTCTACTTTTTTTCATCTGAAGGAGCTCATCCTCCAATCTTCTATCCTTTCCAACACCTATTATACCTCTCCATTGGCCTATCTTCTAGACATTGATTGAGTTGCATGAATAACGGTTTGTGTATATGCCATATAATTTTCCTGTTGGTATTTTTGCAAATTCAATTCCTCTTTTTGATGGAAATTTCTTTATGTGAAATACAGTGATAATTTAGTTCGTTATTTCAGCAATGCTTTCCTCTGAAAAATGCAAAACATAAATGTAAATCCGCAAATCCTAGAACTTAAAAAACTGTCAGGTATGATTATGGAGATGAATGATATAAGAAAACATACAGGGAGCTACTATTATACTAAACAGTTTAATATTATAAATACCCCCAGTACAAACAAAGCTATGTAAAACCAAATAAAGAAGAATGATATAAATAACATGGAACTCAGAAAGATTTTATCACTTGTAGATGAAAAGGATAATGTTCCTACAGACTCCTTGTGCGTTCAACACCTTTTTTATAAAAAGTGCCCACCTGGTTCCGAACCCACATTAAGGTGCAACTCCTTAGAAACTCTCATTCAAAGCGCCACACTCCTTCCTCCACTGGTCTTCAGACCCACGGCATAAATAGTATATGCAATAAAAGATCTAGTGGTATTGTCAACATATCTGGAAACATAATAAAAGAAGTGGCAAATTATATCAGTAAACCCTTATCCATTATATTGAATCTGAGATTCGTAGAGGGAACATACCCGGCCAGACTTAAAAGATCCAAAATCATCCCCGTTTACAAAAATAAAGCCAGTAGAACCGTTGCAAGCAATTATAGGTAGTGCCAATTTAGTAAGATATTCGAACACCTGACAAACACAAGATTATCGGAATTCTTGGAAAAGAACTTAATCCTTTCTGATCAGCAACACGACTTTAGACCGAACCGATCAACCCATACAGCGATCGTCAGTGCGCTGGATTATATATTCGAAAGTATGAACAGAGATGAGCTGATAGTTGTAATTTTATTTGATCTAACCAAAGCTTCCGATCTCGTAGACATACTGATACCTGGCTTTGGGCTTGAAAGTTGCCGTATACGGGGGGTCGCATATGAATGGTTAATATCCTACTTGATGAATAGATCCCAGACTGTGTGTTGATGGAACACAATCGGTCATCCTGGAAGCTGAAATGGGAACACCACAAGGATCCTGCATCTCTCCTTCCTCTTTAATATATATATATATATATATATATATATATATATATATATATATATAATGAATTACCTAATATCCTGAACAAATACGGACACCTATTTCTTAATGCAGATGATACCACAGTCATTATTACTGCAAAAAAAGGTTTGGAGATGGAAGACAAGTGTCAGGGGTATGTTGAGGCTATGTCCGTATGGTGTGCTGCTAATGGATTGAAACTCAATGTTGCTGAGACCACTATCTTGGAAATATACCCCAAAAACATGAGAGTGGAAAAATCAATATTAGTGAAAGTACAAATGAAGTCTTTTGTAAGACTCTTAGACAGAAGCTGACATGGAGTCCGCATATCAATGAACTTAATCGGCAGCTTAGCTCATGTTGCTATCTTATCCGTAACCTGAGAAGCACAGTATCCTTAGATGTACTGAAGCTGGTCTATTTCGGATTATTTCAATCCAGAATGAATCACGGAATAACATACTGGGATCTTGCCACCGATGCACCCAAAGTACTGATCATTCAGAAAAAAGCTATGTTGACCCTTGGACCAACCAATTATGACGAACTCACTTCAAATAAATAGGAATTCTAACAGTCACAAGTTTATACTTGTTCAGGTTACTTCTTAAAATAAAACAGAATCTTAGTAAGATGATCAGAAGAGGTGATACCAATGACCATGCGACACGCCAAAACCTTATGCTAGATGAACCGAGGCAACGACTGACGCTTGGTCAAAAAAATCCTTCCTTTGATGGCATAAGATGCTATAACAAGCTACTACAACTGGATAGAAGATTCTCCACACTCAGTTTCCAAGCGTTCAGAAGACAACTCAAAATCCTACTACTCGAAAAAAATTATTATGACATAGAAGAATTTTTCAGTGAATAGGTCATTTTATATGTTGCCCTCTATATTGAATGTGATCTAATTAGCTCTTATTGTGTTTTATGTGTTAAGCTGAGTATTTTAACTTATCTTTTGTTTGTTTTATTTGTCTATATTTATTCGTTGACATATCATAAGCAATCATCACCATACTCTACAATACCGATGCGATTATATCTAATTAAACAATAAGGGCATGATCATGATCTAGAGCAAGATCAGCTAGATATCCATATCTAGATAGCACCGTGTAGTTCGAAGACAGTGCATAGTGGAACACCCGAAAGACACACTTCATAAATAAAAACTTGCATCTTTAAAGATTCAATTTGCACTACTTACATAGATATGTGACAGTTTGGAGAAGACCAGGACAGTGATATATATATATATATATATATATATATATATATATATATATATATATATATATATATATATATATATATATATATATTCCAACCTGTGGCTAGTTTGATTTGTATTTAAGTTAGGTTGATTATTTAATAATAATTATATATTGACGCTTAATTCAAGAGGTATTCAGTAACATTGTAGAATTCAGCAGTCTCTTTACTCCCACACTCAATTTAGCAATTCTTAGTTATTTTACTTCTGTTGGTATCTTATTGAATATTTTAATATCAATAAACATGCTTCCTCCTTTTATGATCATGCAAATTTTTTTGTGAGAGAGAAATATGTGTTTCCTTTCCTTAACGTAAAGTAAGCAGTCCAGTATATATCGAGATGATAAAGTTAATATCTTCTCTGTTTTTTAAATTCGAAAACACCCTAACAGAGCTCTCTCCGACACAGCTAGAGAAACTTCGCAGTACAAATACACTGCTGCCAAGCTACTGCAATAGAATGTCAATGGGGGATATCCAAGTCAGTTTTGAATCCGTATTGACCCCAAGAAAGTGAAGGATCTCTACTCTCTACCTGATTCCACCCACGTTCTTCAGGATGAAAGCGATCTCGCTTTCAACGGAAGTCTACCAATCTTCAGCTCTAGACCACGCCTCACACACTCTTCGGTTCACTTCATCCACTGAATCACCTGTACCGGATAAAGTTGTGTTATTCGTAAAAAGAGTTTTCTGTCCATCCATCCCTATCAAGGGAGGTCAATGATGAAAATCAGAAAGAGTATTGGCCCAAGCACTGAACCCTGAAGTACCCCTATGGACAATACTCTTTCAGCCAACGTCATACCGCCAAATTGGTCTTAAATCTCAAAGTATGATTCTATAGGTTGAAAACTATCATTGGTAATTATATTATACTTGAGATTCTCTATAGAATCCATTATACCCGTCATCAGGTCTAAAATAGCTGAAACTGCGGCCTTCCCCTTCCTGAAACTGGACTGTCCTTCTGAAATGATGTTATTGGCCTCGAAAAATAGAATGATATGCTATGCAACGTTCAAGAATTTTAGACAGTATAGAAATTAATGAAATGGAACGGTAGTTAAAGACATTAGGATCTCCTTTTTTAAAGACTGTTATGACAGCTTTTTTCAAGACTCCAGGAAAAGTATTTTCCTTAATACAATTGTTTATTATTTTCGTTAGAGGAAAAATTATGATATTTCTAATATGTTTATGATGTTAATTCCGTATATGTACCTAGAAATTATGTTTTGAGTTTATCTTTGATATCTCTCACTTGAATAGAGAAGACCGTTTCAATGCTAAAATTTCATCCATTTTGAGTCCTCGGAAGAGATCCATTAGCAAGCAGGGCATATCTTCAGTTAATTCAGATATGCTGAAAAAAAAATTCTGTGACCCTCAAAGCAGAAATTGCTTTTGCTCCTTTTGTTGTTGATGATATTCCATATACATTTCTAGCTATACCTTTTGCTTTGTCATTTGCCTTCATTTTTGCGGTTTTTATAGATTTTTTGTATTTCAGTCTGAAGAGTTCGAACTCTTTGAAATCAGTGTCTCTTTTATATTGTTTACATATATCTTGAAGAAAGATTAACATAACAACGTTCTGATTTTTTATGACAGACTTAAGAACATCATCAAGTCTGTCGGAGAAAGTTTCAAAATCTCCATCTGCACACCTATAAACAGTTACAGTACATAAGTTGAGTGCCCTTATGAATACACCACATACCTCGATGCATTTCTATTATCAAAAAATTTAAAGAACGATTAGCGTTAACCAAGTTCATACCTTTCATAAATAATATGACAGTACCTCCACCTATTTGATGCCTCCGGCACGAGTATGCAACTACTTTGTAACCTGCAACAAATGTAGAAATAGCGATACTCGGATATGTCTATCAACTCTATTATCGTTCTTTGTAGTGGTGCGATTAGTGATAATTTTTTTTATTGATAACGTTGTTTGTCCCCATGGAGTTATGGCGAATGCAATCTAAACTTTCCTTTCCAAGCATGACCTGGATTGAACAATGAGATATAAAGATTATTCAACAGTCTCTAAAATACTTCAATAACAGTTTTGAGCAACTCCCTGGTAGATATAGGCTTTTAGAAATTATAGTCTAGTTCATAATTTCGAATCTTGTTTTTTTGAGTTTCTGAAATAGTGGCAATAACTCATTGTATATGGAATGACATCAAGAAAATGTATTAGAACGTTCAACCAGCACATAAAAACTGCAAAAGATATTAATAAATTAAGATAAGAAACGAGGTATTCAGTTTTTGAAAGAAATTCAGAAATAATTAATAATTCAGGAGATATGGAAAATGATTACTCCAGAATCATAACTCCAGAAACTCTATCTCTATTATTTATAATCTTTATTTAAGGTTTGAAAATTTTTCGAAGAATTAAGTATCAATTTAAAAATTTAAAGAAATTATGGTGCCATTTCAACACAAGAATGAAGTGGTCACACTTAACTATACCCTTTCTATTGTTATTCTCTGGTGGTTAATGTCAGATCCATTTTTAATCAGCTCAAGTCAGAAAGAATGGCTGAGGATTCAATGAGTAAATAAATAAGCCAATAAAATAGATATCATGAACATTTTTGCAAGCAATCTCAAATTATCACTTAAAGACTCAAAGAAGAAGAATTAAAAAATTGACATATTACAGTGAATTCTCAAATTTCGACATATAACATGGAACATAATCTCGATGCAAATCCTCTGAAAGCTTCATACAATAATTACTCGCCTGACAGTCAAATCATTGCTTAACTTAATTGAAGTTTTACTATACTGAAAATTAGACAATAGGTGTTGGATTAAATAATTAAACAAACTAGACTGAAAAATCTAGGACTAGTCGAAATTCATATCATATACGTATGATTTGATTGTCATATAATCATATGATAAGGTGGAGAAGGGTTTGTGAGAACTCGTGAATACTCGAAGGGACACCTACATGTTGTTGGAAGTGGGAAGAATTTTGCTTTGAATATGGGTATTTCTGGAAATGTTGATGAACAGTATTCTAAATCAGGACCGCGAAATATGCTTCAAAGCTGGATCTGATTCAAAATGTAACATAAGTATATTTCGGGTACCTGCAAAATATAAATTTATATGAAAGATTGACTATAAATCCAGTTCATTTATATGATAAATTTACTACACTTGAAGTTAACGTTTGGTGGGACCAAACTTCAAAATTTGAATAACAAATTAAATTTTTACTATGATTTTGCTACCACCAAATAAATTGAAATGAAATTTCGTTCATCATCGGACAGTATGAAAGTCGAGTAAAAATGACATGAAATATGAAATCAAGATTTGAATTTGCTAAAACCAGATATTAGGTATGCAGTTTGCAAACTATTGAAGGGTATTAGTAGAATACATCGAAAATTTGGGATTTACATATATCAATTTGTTTTTAGTCGTTCTTTATCTGAAATTTGTTATTCAAAATGATTTGAAAATTTCAACTAATTCTTTGTAATTCAGTTTTTGGATGTAGTGGTTGAAAAATTTGGAATCTTGTTCATTTTCAATAATTAACGTTTGATTTTCTCTATATCTAATTTTGAAGCAACGACCAGTCTAATCTATGTAGAAATTATTGCAGTTTGGACAAGACAACTTATAAATTTCTGATTTAATTTCTCTCAGATTGGGTTTTTTGCAATAGGAAAGATAATTTAAGACATTTTCACTTTTCTGTCCAAAATTTGTTGAAGGAATGAATTTTTCGGATTCGTTGGTACTTATAATTGGATATATTTGGCCAATAAATATATGAAATTGTTTATGTTTCACTTTTTGTCATTGAGATACAATCAAAACAGTTGATGTGAGCTGTAGTTTCAATGGTTTCAATTTCATTTTGAAGATTTTCTTATGATAAAGGTAACGAAAGTACTATCATTTAAAAAAGTGATTAGAAAATCCTGAGCATCCCACAACTAAAATTCAGAAAAATAATGAAAAGCACTATAACATACATGACATCTAATTTATTATTCATTAATTTTAACTACGCCTAATTATTATTATGCAAGCCCGTCACAACTATATCGTCTGATAAAAACCAACAAAAAAATTCTCCGATCCGTTCAGTTGGCTATAATTCGCACCTCCTAAGCTTAGATGTAAACAACATTGTCTCAAACATTCCGAGAAGTAAAAGTATTAACTTAATGTCTGATATTTTAGAACAATGACACGTTAACCCTTCAATACATTGCGAATTCATCATTCTGGTGGAGTCTTTTGATATATATATATATATATATATATATATATATATATATATATATATATATATATATATATATATATATATATATATATATATATATATATATATATATATATATATATATATATATATATATATATATATATATATATATATATATATATATATATATATATATATATATATATATATATATATATATATATATATATATATATATATATATATATATATATATATATATATATATATATATCACTTTGTTATTTCAAATGGCAATCTGCCTTTTTTATTATACATCTAGAACCGACATTTGGGCAACGCATATATTGTTGTTGGCACTTATCTGTCAAAACTTTTGACAGATTTCATCATTTTTGTTATAAACTCGATTTTTGAGGAACATTTAAAAAATTGTAACTCGTAGATCTTTTGCACTACAGACACAATTTTTGCTTGGGTGGATAGAAGAAGGATCAAGGAAGTTTTTAAGCAATCTACACATGTCAAATGTTTATTGCGTTGTTTTGTATGATTTTTTCAATTTGGCCTTTTTCAAACAGCAATAACTCAATTTTTTCAAATATCACGTGCCAATTTCTATATCGCCATCAGATGAAGCGTCAAATTTCAGATGGAATAGTATAAGCATGTACTATACCCATCTCTTATAGTTCCGAAATAATTTGGGAATATATTGATTTTGAATGATTTTGTAAGAACTAACAGAGAATGCTTTGAAATATTTGAATCAAATAGCTGAACTGGCTACGCTCACCTGACAGGTGCCTAAAATTAATGTACTTGTCACTTCGTTCATTCGAATTTGATATTTCAACAAGAATTGTGGTTATTTCAGATTGAAAATATCCAAAAAAATACAACACATTTGGAATTAAACCACTGGTTATTCAAACGAAAATATATTTAATTTTTTTTAAATTCATTTTAGATTGTAAAAAGTAGTGGGTAGAAATTGCAGGCAACTCAATGACCAATTTCCAAATTTGCCGTTTATGAGTGAAATAAAATTTCGAAGCATTAGAACCAATTTTCTACAATTCGGATGAATAAAAATTGTAGGAACTAAGCGAAAACCAATCATCGAAGATAATTACATTAATACGAATAAATGATAGCAAACATCATAGGAGAAAACTAATTTACGATCTGAATAAATCTTCAATATGAGCCCCATTTTGCTCTATACACTTGACAGCTCGTATACGAACATGATGAGTTGCCCTCTTAGTTACCTCAGGATCAATATTACGAAAAGCATTATGAATGCCCTATAGTAACTCTTTTTTACTTCTTACAGGAATAAGATACACTTCACTCTTGATTTTGCCCCATAAATAAAAATCAAGGGGCGTCAGGTCCGGAGAACGCGGAGGCCATAAATTAGGTCCTTGATTACCCACTATCTATCCTCGAACATTTCTGTTAGCTGCCGATCTACAGCTCGTGTTTTATGTGCTGGTGCACCATCCATTTGGTAACAGCAATCCCTCAGAATGTTAAGGGGTAATCCATCTAAAAAATTTGCTAATGTTCCTCTCAAAATTTCCAGGTATCTTTGTCCATCAAGATTTTCCTCATAAATGTGATAAGCCACCAAATCATTCATTAAATCTGCGGAAACGTTCACGCTGAATTAATTTTGGAAACCAATAACCTCAATGAAATGTGGATTTTCTGTGGCCTAAAAATGTGGATTTTCTTTGGCTCAAAAATGTCAATTTCTCCTGTTGGTTATTCCACTTTCATTGAACTTGGCTTCATCAGACCATATAATTTTTTGCAGAATTGTCTCATCTTCTTGAAGCCGAATTAATAAATTGTCACAGAAATTTAGCCGCTTGGGAAGGTCAGTTGATTTCAATTTTTGTAGTCTGATAACTGATAAAAGAATACGGGTGCATGTTATGTTTCTTAAGGAAGTCCTTTGAATGGAAGTATAACTCAATCCAATATCCATTGATGCTGACTTAATGGACGCATGTGGATTGGCACGAAAATACGCTAGCGTATTAATTTGATTGTCGTCGTCCTCGAGAATTGGTTTTCTTCTAGTTTCTATGTATTTTGTTTCTCCAAGTTGCAGAAAATTGCTTATAATCCTTAAAAATTTTGTTTTACTCATAGGCGGCAAATTTGGAAATAGGTTATTGAATTGCCTGCAAGTTCTATCCACCACTTTTTGACATTCGCCATGAATTAAAAAGAGATTAAACATATCCTCGTTTGAATAAACAGGCATTTTATTATCAATCTGGTGTTTTTCAAAAATTTTCACTTCACATTACCAACAATTCTTGTTGAAATATCAAATTCGAATGAACGAAGTGACAAGTACATTTTTTCTAGGCACCTGTCAGGTGAGCGTAGTCAGTTCAGCTACTTGATTCAAATATTTCAATGCATTCTCTGTTAGTTCTTGCAAAATCATCAAAATTCAATATATTCCCAAATTATTTCAGAACTATAAGAGATGGGTATAGTACATGCTTATACAATTCCATCTGAAATTTGACGCTTTATCTGATAGCGATATAAAAATTGGCACGGGCCGTTTGAAAAAATTGAGTTATTGCTGTTTGAAAAAGGCCAAATTGAAAAACTCATACAAAACAACGCAATAAATATTTGACATGTGTAGACTGCTTAAAAAATTCCTTGATCCTTCTTCTATCCACCCAAGCAAAAATTGTGTCTGTAGTGCAAAAGATCTACGAGCTACAATTTTTAAATGTTCCTCAAAAATCGAGTTTATAACAAAATAATGAAATATATCAAAAGTATTGATATATATATATATATATATATTGCTATATGTATATAGATATATATATATATATATATATATATATATATATATATATATATATATATATATATATATATATATATATAATAGACTCCACCAGAATTGAGTATATGATATACTTCTATATATAACCGGAAATAAAAATATGTATACACTATCGAATATATATATATATATATATTCATATTATATATATATATAGTTATATATATATATATATATATATATATATATATATATATATATATATATATATATATATATATATATATATATATATATATATATATATATATATATATATATATATATATATATATATATATATATACATCTTATCTTCATCTTTTATGAAAATAAATTATCAACCTAGCGATCTAGGTTAGATGGGATCTCTACTTAGCCGCCTTATAACGAATATATTCATGTCTAGAATAGAAAACAAAGCACTAAATTCTAACTAGATACGTCGATGGCATACTCGTTTATGAGTGTGTCGATACACCCAGGATCCTCGACAATTTGATCATTTTCTCAAATTCATAATTTGTATCCATCCGAAGAACACGGAGGAAAACTAGCAAATACAATATTTCGATCTCTCCACTTTCCTTTCAAATTGTAAAATTAACTTCAACATCTTTAGAAAACCTACTAGCATAGTTGCCCAAGGATTGCAACTATTCAGATTCACATAAAATTTTTGTATAAAATTCAATGATCCACACAGCATTTATCCTAGAAAGTCTTGAAGAAGAAATTTAAACCATTTATGCTGTAGCTCACAAATTCATCCCTTCATGTTTGGACAACTTAGTGAAAATGTAGCAAATAACCTTTCCAAATTGAATTCTAAAATTGCATTTAGACCTTAAAATAAACTGTCTTGTTTTCAATTAAACATAAAGAACATCAAACTTCATCCATTTGAAATAAACAAGATTTCACGGGAGCTAACCAGTGCATCCAAAATGGTCACTCTTTTTTAAGTGTTGAAAGATTGAAAGTTGTATACATTTCCCGAAAGAAAAGAAAGTTCAGTAACTTAGTATCAGTTGATATTTTCAAATCATTTTCAACTGACAACTTTCAGATAATGATAAACGCCCATATTGATCTATGTAAATTACATAAGTATATATATTACATAAGTATTATATAAACACCTCAAAAAAGTCTAGGGAACACTTCTGAATATCGATAAATCGTATCCAGAACGATCAATATGGATGATTTTTTTAAAGAAATGAACACCTGCATCAATTTCTCACCAAATTATGTAGAGTGCCGCAACAGATTTCAGTTTTTTTTATAGAAAACTAAAACTGCAGCAGATGCGACACCGCTTTATTATCATTTCATGTACCCCAGCATCTCAATTAGCTCAAGAGCTATCACGAGTTCATAATATACAAATTTCTGACCAAACTGTGAGAAATTGACTGCACGAAGGTCAACTTCACTCCAGACGTCCTTTAAGAGTTTCACAACTGACCCATGGAAATCGCGCTGCTCGTTTAGCTTGGTGCCAAGAACACGTCAACTGGGATCAAGAGAGGTGGGCCATAGTTCTCTTCAGTGATGAATCTAGATTTAGTTATTATCCCGATTCGTTAAGAATTCGAATATGGAGGGAACCTGGAAAGCAAAACCGTCTCCAGCATGCTCTAGAAGTTGTTAGAAATGGAGGCGGATCAGTGATGTTTTGAGGAGGTTACGCCTTGGTGGAAGAACTGACCTCGTTTTCATACAGAACAACCTCACGGGAAATTCTTACGCAAATGAGATAGTTTTACGTGTAGTGGTACCGTATCTCCAAACGATGGGTCAAAATCCACTATTCCAACAAGATAATGCCCATCCTCATCGTTCAAGAGTTCTCTTGAACGTTCTTGAAGAGAATGATATCGATCTTCTACCGTGGCCATCCTGCTCCCCAGACCTGAATCCCATCGAGCATGTGTGGGACACCCTAAAAAGAAATCTCCTACGTCAAAATGTCTTCCATCATGAACAGGAGCTTCGATTAGCAGTTCAGAGGGCTTGGAATGACTTAGACCAAAATGTAATAGACAAATTAATATTGAGCATGCCGCGACGATGCCAAAGTGTCATTAATAACAGAGGTGGACCATCTGGGTACTGAAAAATATAAGTGCTTCCATATCGTTTCGAAAATATTAGTTCCGGTTTTTTTTTTGTGTTTTACCAAATTTCGTCATTTTCAAATTTCAAATTTTTTTTATAAAAGGTGCTTTGGAGGAGTCAAATATTATTTTGTTTTCTTGAGAATACATTATATACAATACAAAAACCGAAAGATTTATATAAATTCGAATCATGAAATTCATAAATATTTAAAGATTAAGTGTTCGCTAGACTTTTTTGAGGTGTTTATTTCATGTCACTTAGTACTTGGTTTCATACTGTTCGACGATAAACTAGAGTTCGAAACAGTGATCTATTAATTTAATGTGTTTCTTGGTAGTGAAAACATGGTAGAAAATTCCATTTGTTAACTACAAAAAAAGTGAAACCGATCTTATATGAATGGCATAATTACAAATCTAGATGTGAATACTTTCATTTTTGTGGCTCGTGACACTTCTTTCTCATTTATGAAATTGTTGCTGATCCTATCAGTGATTTCAGCATCTTGCTTTCCTGATTCTTTGAGCTCAACTCCTAAGTACTTACCGTAAAGTGGGGTGAGATTGATCTCGCGGGGTGAGATTGATCGCGCTGCCATTTTGTGTTCAATTCTAAATTTCCCCACCACCTTTGCTTTGATTCTCAGGCAGCTTTTTTCAGGCGATAGTAAACACATTAGGCTTTCGATCCAGCAGTACATATCGCGACAGTGTAAAGGAAGGTTCGTTCTACAGCGTTCTAAAGTTTCGTGTCAAAAACGTGTAAATTTGAGTGTCGCAAACTTTTCTTGCTCGGGAAAAACTCGTTAATCGTCGAGGATTGTGCACCATAAGATATTTACCTGTCATCGATTGTGAAGGCTGCGCTCAATTTGGAAGGTTAGTTGATATGTACTTTTCGCGCAAAATGACCTGAACAAAACGGGGCGAGATTGATCAACAATAACAAGAAGTGATCAATCTCGCCCCATCGTTTTCAGATTTTAATGTCTACCTGTTTCTTTTACTTTTAAAATCAGAAAACTGAAAATGGGCAGAACATATACGCGAAAGCTAGGCAGCAGAACTTACAACAATTTTTCTGATGAACAACTAGAAAATGCCCTTCGAGACGTTACAAATAATACACTTTCTATGCGCCAAGCAGCTCGCACTTACAATGTTTCTTATGGTACCCTTAACAACAGATTTCATGGGCGCAGATTCAAAAAATCGGCGGGCAGACAATACTATCAAACATTGAAGAGAGAGCCATTTTGACGAATATACTGAAATGCGCAGACTGGGGATTTCCTTGTCTCCACAAAATCTAAGAATGTTCGTGAAAAGTTATTTAGATAAAAGTGGTAGAAACATTTACAAATTCAACAATAACTTGCCTGGTAAAGACTGGGTCAACAGTTTCCTTGAGAGGCACCAACATGTCGCAGGAAAAGATTATCGTCCAACATTAGTGCGAAACGGAGTCAGGTGACTCCTTCCATACTAAGAGACTATTTCAACAACTTGCGAGTCACCCTGGATGGTGTTCCCCGGAGAATGTGTTTAACTACGATGAATCAAATGTTACAGATGATCCAGGGAAAAAGTTGCGCATTTATCGTAGAGGTACAAAATACCCAGAAAAAGTTTGCAACCATTCAAAATCATCAATGACCTTAATGATGTGTGGATCAGCATCAGGCACTCTACTGCCGCCCTATGTAATATACAAGGCCGAAAACTTGTGGAATACATGGACTGAGAATGCTCTTAAGGGCAAACCATGCTGTGATAAGATATGCTGCTCGCAAGGTACTCGATTCAACCGAACTTCGCACGGTTGGATAGATATGCCCACATTTCACGAATGGTTTTCCACAGTTTTTCTACCACACGCTAAAAGGTTAAATGGACGAAAAGTCCTTTTGGGAGATAATTTGGCCTCACACTTTAATCCAGAAGTACTGAGAACGTGTGAAGAAAATGACTTTTCTTTTGTTTGTCTCCCTCCCAACTGCACCCATATCTGCCAGCCTTTGGATGTCGCTTTTTTTCGTCCATTCAAAGAAAGTTGGAGGAAAACACTATCAGCCTGGAAAGTTAGAAATTCCAAAACTTCTGGGATTCCTAAGAACGAATTTCCTCTTCTACTGAAACAGTGCATTATTAACATGGACGAAGTTCTGCCTAAGGACAACTCTAAAGAAAGAAGCGGTGTTACACGCAATCTCATTTCTGGATTTGCAGCTTGCGGTCTTGTGCCTTTCAATCCTGATCGAGTTCTTCAAAATTACCAGGTAATACTTCTGACAATGTAGAAGCTAATGTTGCGGATAGTCTCACCGATTTTCTAAAACTCAAAGGTATAATGTCAATAGACCTCAGAGACAGCGAAAGAAGCTTTTACATGTTGAACCAGGAAAATCTGTTGCTGGTCCGAGTACTCAACTTTCGTCCAGCGAGGAGGAAAATGAGAATATACAATTAGATGATAATTCAGAAGACGATGAATCTATAGATGAACCGACGGCAGACCCTATAGAATATTTCGAGCCAACTTTAGACAATATTATCTTCGGAAAGTTCGTCTTAGTTAAATTTCTATCTGGTTCAAGAAAGAAAACAGAATTTCGCTATGTGTGCCTCATTCAGAAAGTTTTAAAAGATAACGTCTTTGAAGTTGTCGGTTTAAAGTCTGCTCATTCACGAAGTGTATTTAAACTCGTCGAGAATGATGTTTCAACAGTGCAAATTGGTGATATTGTGGCACTTTTACCAGACCCTAAGTGTGTTAAAATATCAGACAGAATAATAAGATATCATTTTCCAAATGACATTAATATCAAGGAATGCTAAATGCTCGGCTAAATATTTATTTTTCTATTTTATTAGGTACCCTGTTTGTTAAAATGTTAAACAGAATAAGATATGATTTTCTACATGATAAAAATATCAAGGAATGCTAAATGTTTATTTCCGTATTTTTTAAATAAATGATATCCTCTGAATCACTTTTTATTCCGTAGTAATTGAGCTGAACAATGTCACCCCGTCTGATCAATCTCACCCCCTCATACAAATTATCCAATAACTTTTGTTCCACAACACCGATTTCGAAGAGGGCGACATTAATCATTCCTAACATATTCTCCAGCATTTCTATGCAATAAAAGAGGCCTGATCAAAGTCACCCCACTTAGGGGTATGACATTAATCACTCATGTTTTATTTTTTTTCTAGATACTGATGAATGATTGGCTCAAGTTGAGGCCTAAATTCGGTAGTACTGAAGGAATCTAAGGAGGTTCAAAAAACAAAATAGAAATATAATAAAAATTGTTGAAAATATTAACAAAAGTTGTTCAAAATTGATCAATGTCACCCCACTTTACGGTATATTTTTTCCCTTGTTCTATTTTTGTCCCCTCTATCTGTAGGTTTATGTCTTCCTTTTCTGTTCCAATCACCATTAACTCAGTTTTCTCTTTGTTCATTTTCATACCACTCTTCTCTAATTCTCTATATTCAAGTTTTTCTGAAGATCTTTTTCATTGCTGGCCATTATCATTGTATCATCCGCGTATGCGCCTTCTGGTACTTCTACTTGCTGCAAGTTTCTATATCCAATCTGGATTTTCCTCACTTCTGTAGAGCAATTTTTTATTATTTCATCGATAAAGATTATAAACAACAGAGGACTAAGCCCACCCCCCCTGTCTAAGTCCCTCCGTTTCCGCTTATAATGCAATTTCTATTACTTTCATATACAGGGTGCTTCAACGAAAACTAAACAAAGGCTATATCGACCAAGATATTCATTTCTGATCAAAACGCCGAAACAGGTCAATTTTTGTTTCAAGGGGGACATCCTTAGGTGTACAAAAACTGCCTGAAATATCAACCACCTAAGCGGGGGTTGCAATCCTTGAACATTTTGAATAGGGAAGATGAGTCGAGTGATGACTCAAAAGAAAGATGGTATCTTTGTCTCCATTGCCTCGAACGAATTTTCATTTTTAATTGAAAACTGTAAGAGATACAGGGTGAGCAACTGAAAGATTGAGCAACTGAAAGATAGGGAAGACTATTTCCCTGATACTATTCAAGTTTCAGTGAAGTAAAATGGAACAGATCTATGCTGATCAATGACTGTGATCAACAAGTACCATCCTAATCTCGAATTTCAACCCCTAGAGCAGGGGTGACCATCCTTGAAAATTTGGAAGAGGGTAGATGGGTCGAGTGATAACTCGAAAGAAAGGTTCATAATCATTCCAATGTTTCAGCTGCTCACCCAGTACTTTTGATGGAGAACGAAAACTTGCACACCATTGTGGAGACAAATAAAAATCCTTTCTCAGAAGGTTATAACTGGACCTATCTTCTGCTTTAA
Organism: Cryptolaemus montrouzieri; assembly: GCA_013387265.2. Taxonomy (NCBI): domain Eukaryota; kingdom Metazoa; phylum Arthropoda; class Insecta; order Coleoptera; family Coccinellidae; genus Cryptolaemus; species Cryptolaemus montrouzieri. The sequence goes on along the minus strand of JABFTP020000185.1, from coordinate 40,671,280 downwards.
AAATAACACAGGGTGGTCACCCCCTGCTCAAGGGGTTGAAATTTGAGATGTGAATGGTGTTTCGGAAGATGACAGCCTTTGATCTGGAGTGAATCTGTTCCATTTTTTTTACACTAATACTTGAATAGCTCAGGACTATAGATAGTCATGATGACTGCCATTAATCAGCATGGATCTGTTCCATTTTACCTCACTGAAACTTGAATAGTCTCAGGGAAATAGTCTTCCCTATCTTTCAGTTGCTCACCCTGTATCTTTTACAGTTTTCAATTGAAAATGGAAATTCGTTCAAGGCGATGTAGACAAAGATACCACTTTCCTTTTGAGTCACCACTGGAACCATCTTCCCTATTCAAAATGTTCAAAGATTGCAACCCCTGCTTAGGTGGTTGATATTTCAGGCAAGTTTTGTACTCCAATAGATGTCCCCCTTGAAACAAAAATTGACTTGTTTTTGCGTTTTGATCAGAAATGAATATCTTGGTAGATATAGCCTCTGTTCAGTTTTCGTTGAAGCACCCTGCATATTTATTATCAGTCTTATAATTTTTGCTTTGATTCCTCTTCTACGTAGTATTTCCCATAATCTTCGTCTAGGCACCCTATCAAAAGCTTTTTCCAAGTGCATGAACGCAAGTATATTTTCTTCTTCATCCTGTTAGATTCTTCCATCAATATCTTTATGCTGAATATATGATCTTGAAGACTTCTACCTTTTCGAAATCCACTTTGTGTCTCTCTCAATGTTCTTTCAAAAATTGGCCTCAGCTTCATATCTATTATTTGTTCATATATTTTCATAGCAGTGCATAATAACGTGATTCCTCTGTAGTTGCCATTCATGTTTGTCACCTGATCTGTAAATTGGGATTATCATTTAAATCTGCCAGTCTCCCGGGACTTGTTCTTCTTGCCATACCCTATTAAATATTTTCAAAAGCACGTCTTCTCCATATTGTCCCATATTCTTGATCATTTTGGCCGTAATCTTGTTATACATGTACATAAAATCACCAATTTAGAACAGGATCCAGGTTTCAATCATGGTTGAGATGTCTGAAATATGAAATAAGACAACCCAAAAACAAAAGTTGCAGAACCAAGAGGTTGTGAATATCGATTATTTCAGAAGATAACAGCCACCATCCAGTCAAATAATTAGAGCTTATATAGAATACTTACCTTGTAAAATTCTGAGAAATACATAGGCTTATTTTCATAAATTGCTAAATCTCAAACCATTCTGAAAACTGAAGATATCCACGTTCACTGAGATCTGAAATTTTCCAAGATGTTGATTCATTGAGAAACCAACCAGAAAAGACCAGAAAATCGAAAAATCACAGACACAGTGACAACTAGGCAGATGATATCGAGTGGTACGACTTGATTTTCAGAACATAGTAGCCTGAAAAAAGGTATTTAAAAAGTTAGATATACTATAATTCAAGTAGAATTTAAATTTTTGGCACCTTAAGAATCTTTTTTGTTGAGTTCTAAAATTTTCCATCTTATTCTTGCAATTTTTGTATATGCCTTGAACATTCAAATACATTTTATAGACAACATTTCGAATCATATGAGTCATCGCTTGTATTTTGGGATCTCAATCTGGAATTAACCCCTTTTAAACTAGACTATTAACGAATAATTTAATCAGAGGAAAGCCAAGAAAAAGGAGCTTTGTTTTCGTGTAGGCCCTACAGAATAAAATAGTCTCAAAGACTTTCAAGAAATTTGAATCCATATTTTTGAATTATACCAATTAGTTTTTTCATGTGTGTTCTATTTATCATTCGAACGGATTTAACTATCATATTTTCACCAACAGTTTGAAATCGTCAGAATACGAAAAGATTATCTTGATCGCTTTCCATTGATTACTATATAGGGTGGCGTATCGAACAAAGAAATTTCTACCCCAAAAAGGTTTGAGCTGGGGAAGGGTAAAAATCACAGTACTGAGATTGATGTGTTCGAGCAAATTTGCATTTATTCATTTTCAGGGCAAGTTACCTTGGTGAAAACTTTTCGATGCACTAATCTGTATAAACATTTTAATATTTTGTTCATTTCAGTGTTGTAACCGACAGTTGTTTCATATTGAATCAACTTGTACTATGCTGTTCCTATACTGCTATTGCTGTAGAACTCTCCACTGTGATTCTTGTACTTTTGATGGAATGGCTGAACGTGGAGATAAATGGTATGGTTTTTTTCATATGTTCTTTCTTTCCATTCATTTTCGTAATTAGTATGAAAAACTTGAGAATGGTTGGAAACGTCTGCATCTTGAGTACATTAATTGTGTTTGGTGGCCTTGGATTTTTTTACTGGAATTATTATACAGTCGTACCTCCCCTCGATGATATAAAAATAACATTTCCAATAGTTATTCACCTACCAGCGTTTTTCGGATCATTGATAATGTCATTAGAAGCAATCACTGTGGTAAGACCTCAAGAAGCTCAAGTTATATAATCATTAATAAATTATTTTGTAGATTTCTAGTTTTGAAGGAAGTTTAAGAACACCAAAAAGGTTCACCAAATTCTTCGGCATCTTCAATTTGGGAATGATCATTATAATAGCTATACATTCCAGTGTAGGGTTTTTTGGATATTATATGAAAATTAACGATGAGAAAAGTTATTCAGATCAGGCCGCTAAAACGTAAGAAATTAAAGAAGAATTATTGTTAGATCAGACAAAGGTTCTCTGAATCGAGTGTTTTTTCTTTGGATAACAATTTCAATAATGTTTTTTGGTAATAATAGTATCAGTTATTCAGGACCGCAACAATATCTGACAAATGATCACTTCGAGCTGTTTCACAATGGTTACATTTTTCATTGTTTTTAATGACATTTTGACCGAATTGAGATTTTTTCACCAGGGTTTTTATCCCTCATCTTCTATTGATATATTGATATCTGACATAACCTCAAATAATCTAGTCTACCACTGATAAATCACATGATCTTGATGGCAAATTAACAACACCATTTTTTGCAATATTTTTCATGAAATTGATTTTTACATATGCTAATTATTTCATTAGCAAAATGAGATCCTAATGGAACTATTCCGGGTGTCCATTCAGTGCGTAATCGTTCCATAAGTTTGTTCATGTTAAATATATTGGAGAGGAATATATGAAAGAAAGTTAGACGCTTATTTGCTGCATGTCAAAACATTATTCTCGAATAAATAGCTGTTTCATTATTGAGATTCATATTAATGATTTTAAGTAGGATGCCCTGTTTCTCAGCATTTTTGAACATGCTAAATATAATAATAAAGCGAGTTTCTTCAAACCAGTACTTCTACTAAATGATTCCTATAAACCAAAATATCCATGAAAACTAAGAAATTATTTTTACAGTTATGCAGAAGTTCTGTGATATATGTCAAGTTTTTCTTAGTTTCAAACCTTATTATTCTAATCAAAAATGGAACACTCTGTATGTAGAGACTACAACTGAAAGACTACTCCAATAACTATTGAATAATATCAAGTGTTCCATACTCACTTTCAATAAATTCAGAGTTAAAAATGATTTTGTATTTTATGCTAGAATTTTCACATAATCTTAACTAACTTTGCACACAAATTCTCAAACCCGGAAAAATATCTGAGAATAGGATAACTTATACACGCTATGGAAAAAGTTCATTGTCTACCTACTTGGATGCACGTTTCAATGCGACGTGAGAAATTTATTTTTACGTTATTGAGATTGTCGGGAGCATCCCAAATTCTTTGGCATCATATCGTTTCTTGTTAGTACTTCATCCTGGTAAAATATAGTTTCTACTGCGTACTATAAATAAAAGACCAGACGTGACTGGGGTCTTCACCATTCAATGGTTTACCGAAGAAATATATTATTATCAACATTCCCTCCCCAAATATTGAGGAACCATTGATGTTGCAACAGTTGTGCAACATCGCGATTATTGCAATGGAAGTTGTGTCTGTTGACAAAGCCATTTTCACTGAATATGCATTCATCAGTGAAGAAAATAAATCTCAGAAAATGTTTATTCTTTTATCACAATCAACTAATTCGCAATGCTCAATTCTTGTGCACATGAATTGGAATTTCCTTCCATAAATAAACACATTTTCAATTTTTTTCTGTCAACACAGTTCTTGTTCATGCTGTTTTCTCGTAAGAAAATCTTTCAGTCCCCTCAATTCGTCGTTTCGAACTTTCGAAGCATTTTATATAACTATGTCTTCTTTCCGGATAGATTGCCGCATAAATTCGGAACGCCAATAAGCAATTCTCATTCTCTTTTTCAGTAGTAAAATTCATAGTTTGCCAAGAAAGGAAAAAGCAATTCAAACAACCTAAAAATATGAAAAGTTCCGAGAATTAAATCAAAAAACAATTAACTTCGAAAAACAAAAAGTCGGAACACACTCTAAATGATTTTTCTGTATTGATTGAACATATATGAAGGAAAACAAATTGAAATATTTCGTAGTGATTAAGTATATTATAGCCTTCTCGAATTGTGACCAGGGATGATACGATACAAAGAATTCGAGATGCATTCTCTAATATTACCTCGGACAATCACAATAACGACTACTTCGAACACTTTTCATAGCGTGTGTAAGTTATCTCTTTCTCGGATATTCTTCCTACTTAGACTATGTTCAAAAATTTAAGTACAAAATTTGAAAAAAATATGTGAAAATTCTAACATAAAAAATAAAATCATTTTCAACTCCGAATCTATCCGAAACAAGTATAGAAACATGATACATTTCAATGGTATTGGAATTTTCTTTCATTTGCAGTCACTAAATACGAGGTGTCCCATTTCAAATAAGAAAAATATTGAAGATTGAAGCTAAATAACATTTGTGATAACACAGAACACTTTTTATAGCTGTATTAATAGTTACTTCGTTTATGTGAAGCGCTTTAGACATCAATTCATTTGATGTTTTCAGTTCTTCGACCAATAGATGCAGTATGTAAGTGGAAGCTAATTTTTCATACACAATTCTTCATCCAACCTTTTTCTGAATTAAGATCTTCGTTGATGATCTCGCGCTCACATTTACATGTTCTCGAGTTTTTGGTGCTATTGGATCGTCTTCAAGAACAATCACCTCATACCAATGGGAAACTCATAACTTAAACAGTTCATTGTAGCCAAAAAACTCACTCACTAAATCTTCGGTTTAAGTTCAAGAAAGGATTCTACAGTACTTATATTTTATTAATGGCAATCTCTATGTCCCATTATAAAATATTTAAAAGACATTCCCGTATGAGGTGACATTCCATGGCTATTCATCCTATGAATAGGTAAAGAAGTTTCGCAAAATTCTTGAGAGAAAACAAAAAATATGATCATATAGAAGAGAAGATTCTAAGAAAGATAGCGTTTTTTTCCAATGGATCTCTAATGCAGTGCATAATGAAAAAAACTGGTTTTGAGAAGTTGACAATCGCAGTAAAAGAATTGGAATCGCAATCAGAAAATAGTAAATGTTTCGTAGTTTTGCTCCTTTGTCAATGAAAGAACTTATGTATAGTCCTGACTTTTGGCCATCTAATGTCGACATAAAAAGATTCGATTTCGAAAAACACAGGGAGTTTCTAAATAAGCAATTTGAGTTTTTTTATAACTGGGAAAACTGGACAGGGCCACTTGAAATCAAAGTAACAACTAAATATTTGCCATGTTAATAACATTAGATCTCTTGCCAAATGTTTTCAGGACTTTTTTTAGCTATATTTTGTCAGAAAGCTACCACTTAATTGCAATCATCGAGACATGGTAGCATAGTGATCTTCCTGATTCCTTATTCCATATAGTTCAGTATAGTCTTTTCAGAAGAGATAGAGGAACTCGAGGAGGTGATGTCCGTTGCTACGTATGTAGTGAGCTCAAAGCTAAATTGCTCACTGCAGGTATTCCTTAGAGTTCGGACATTGAGCAAATGTGGATATCTCTTTGCGTCAACAATTTAAAGTATGCCTTTGGTGTAATATACAGATCACCAGGAACCTCAGTTCTGCTGAATTCCCTTGATGGCTCGTTGTACGCTGTGAGCGGTGAAGCGGACAGAATTATTGTTGTTGGTGACTTCTACATAAATATCCTTCAGGATACTCCATTGAAAAAAAGTCTTTTTGGCCTACTTGACATCTATAACATGAATCAGATTGTTCAGGAGCCGACAAGAATGAGTGACACATCTAGCTCTCTAATTGACTTGATTTGTTGTAGCAAAGCTCTGCTATTCGCAGTGTACTGTTGTGGATATCTTTGATTTTACGGACCACATGCTGGTGAGCTGCTTGTTGGGGGTGGCTGTCAGAAGGCAGGCTCCTAAAAGGGTGACCTACAGGGACTACAGTAATTTTGACATTATTACTTTTTCGAGAGACGCTGCTTATGTGGACTGGGATTCAATCCTTCAAGGAGAAAGCATTGACGATAAGACAAGTTTTCTGAATGATTCTATTAAATCGATCTTCGACGTGAATGCTCCTTTAAAGATAATTACTTTGAGAAGGCATCACTATATTACACATAATATAAGGGAAATGATAAAACTAAAGAATAGATCCTATATACGATATAGGCAGAGTGGGTCTACTGCTCATTTAGCGTATTATAGAAATATAAAAAACTACTTAGTTGGAGTTATACGCAGAGAGAAGAAAGCGTAAATAGAATATCAAGTTAACGGTAAGCAGAATGACTCTAAGCAATTGTGGGAATCCCTGAAAAGGCTAAATATATACCGGAGATTCTGCGGTAATGCCTGAGATGATTGGAGCTGAGGAGCTTAATAACTTTTATACCGGGTGAGTCAATAAGGCGAGGAACTTCTATATCTCAGAAACTATTTGAGATAGAAGCAACAATTTTTTTGATTATTGTTTTATAAATATGTGTGCATTCCTTAGAATTATTTTCGTACATACAGGGTATTCCATTTTTGCTCCAGGGACAAACATAAATTTTTTTAAACGGCACGCCCTGTATTTTTTATCATATTCTGATTACAATTTGGATGCTCTCTTCAACGATATCTGTTTCGTGCCCAAACAACTATCGGTAGATTTTAAATTAATTAAAATATCGATAATTTCGGGAATTTGGAAGTTTTTTCAAAAGTTCTCAAATGCCACATTTCGCATAATTTACGCATGATATTTTTTTTTCTTGAGGTAAAAGTGTTGTACCTTATTATCAAATGAAGAAAAAAAATTTTTTTATACCGAGTGTCCCTAGTAACCCGGCGAAAATGAAATTTTTCAAACATAAAAACTTTTTTTTCAAATATAACACCTTGTATCTTCTTCACGAATTTTGTTCCCACTCAAATAAGCTTTACAACGATACTTTTTTTCAAAATTCGATGGAGATTTCCCAGAAAATTTCGAAATTAGTGTGAGGTTTAGGTATTTCTTGCAATAAACATGCTGTTGATAAAATTCAGACATTGAAATATGCTGTTCAATGAAACTTACACATCAAAACTCTCAAGGTGTATCGAAATTTCTTCACAAGAAAGGATTTATGTGCAATTTTATCAGTTGTGTTCAGAGCTAAGTCTTCACTTAATCGAAATTACTCAGTTCGAAATCTCAAAATCTCAAAACAACCTGCATGCTATTCTCTTCAATGAGTACACGCTTAGCTCTTTCATTCTTCTCATATCCAACTTGTGATTAAACCATAGAGATAAGTATGACTTCTATGGGCATACCACATGAAGATAGAAAATATTGTTCGATAGTCTGTGGTTTAAACCACCTGTGCCCATAGAAGACTTATTTCCATGGTTTACTCACAATGCCCCAAGATTTGACAGTTTTGAATTGGATAATTCCAACGTCATATGAGTGAGTCTAAGTGAGAAATACATAATATTATTGCAACAATGAATTTTACCCAAGAAGAGTTAATTAATATGATTTATTGTTTGGGAGAAGGTGAGAGGAATTGTTTGTTGGCGTCACATATTTATTCCTAACGTTAACCAAAATTCCAAAGTTCCATCCTTTTCATGTTCAACTCCACCAACAGTTTGAGCCCCTAGATTTCGGGCAGAGATTGTATTTTTGTGGATGGTCTTTGAATAAAATAGCAGACCAACCGAATTTTTTCAGTGGGGTACTTTTCTCTGATGAGGCCACCTTTCATAAGAATGGATTGGTGAACCGGTATAATTTTCATTATTATGATACTCAAAATCCTCATTTCATGAGAACTGTTGACCACTAACATCGTTGGTCTCTAAATGTCTGTGGTGGTAAAATTGATGATTATGTGATCGGACCCTTTTTTTCCAAGAACATTTGAACAGCGAAGATTATTTGAATTATTTGCAGCATAATCTGGAGCCTTTGCTTATTAATGTTCCCTAAAACATAAAAAACAATATGTGGTTCCAACACGATGGGGCACCAGCACACTACAGCGGCAATGTTCGCGATTTTTTAAATGAAAGGTTTGAGGGCAATTGGATAGGCCGTTGAGGTCCTGTAGGAAGGCCTCCTAGGTCTCCGAACTTGAATAAATAGGATTTTTTTGCGGGGTATGTTAAAGAAATAGTATATCGAGACCCTCCAATAACCAGGGAAAATATGGTGGAGAGAATTACAGAAGCATTTAGGAGTATAACGCTGAATGTTCTCCAGAGAGTGAGCGAATCATTTATCAATCGTGTTCGAGAATGTATTCGTCAAAATGCGAGACATTTCGAACATCTAATTTGATTTGAAAACTTATTGAAATAGAATTAAATTTGTGTTTATGATTTTGATTTGCATTTTTTTCAGAGGATGTTTCATTCACGACAAGCAGTTCAATTTCGTTTCTTAATGATAATTCCGGAATATTTTGGGCAATTGTAAAAGTAATATAAGTGCAGTAGAAAGAACAGGGTGTTACATTTAGGAAAAAGTTCTTTTATCTCGAAAAATTCTATTTTCGTTGGATCACCAAGAACACTGGGTATCAAAAAACAGTTGATCTCTTACTTAGATGACGAGGAACATATTTTCTTCAGAGAATAATTATTGTCACACTCAAATGATACGGAATGAAGATTGTGAGAAGTTCTGAAAACCTTCCAAATTCTCGATCTTTTTGATATTTTGACATTTTGGACATTTATTGAGATAATTTCGAACTGAGTAATTTCAATTAAGAGAAGACTTAGCTCTGAGCACAACTGATAAAATCGCAAATAAATCCTTTCTTGTGGAGAAATTTCGATAAACCTTGAGAGTTTTGATGTTTAAGTTTCATTGAACAGCAAAGAATCTAATTTTGTGTTGAAATTTGCATATTTCAATGGCTGAATTTTATCAACAGCATATTTATTGCAAGAAATACCTAAGCCTCACACTAATTTCGAAATTTTCTGGGAAATCTCCATCGGATTTTTGAAAAAAAGGTGTCGTAAAGCTTATTCGAGTAGGAACAAAACACGTGAAAAAGATACAGGTTGCTATATTAATGTAAAAAAAGTTTTTCATGTTTGAAAAATTTCATTTTGCCGGGACTAGGAACACTCGGTATAAAAAAATTTTTTCTTCATTTGATAATAAGGTACAACACTTTTACCTCAAAAAAAAAAATATCATGCGTAAATTATGCGAAATGAGGCATTTGAAAACTTTTGAAAAAACTTCCAAATTCCCGAAATTATCGATATTTTAATTAATTTAAAATCTACCGATAGTTGTTTGGGCACTAAACAGATATCGTTGAAGAGAGCATTTAAATTGTAATCAGAATATGATAAAAAATATAGGGCGTGCGATTTAAAAAAATCTATGTTTGTCCCTGTAACTACGAAAATAATTTTAAGGAATGCACACATACTTATAAAACAATAATCAGAAAAAATTTTGCTTCTATCTCAAATAGTTTCCGAGATATAGAAGTTCCTCGCCTTATTGACTCACCCGGTATAGTTTCAGTGCCAATTTCAGATGTGGATGAGCAGCTAGTTCAGCTCTACTCAACAAATCCTCATATTCCGGAGGTAATGAGTTTCTCTGGGGTAGATGTGCAACTTGTGGAGAAAATATTTGCAACTATTAAGTCCACGGCTGCGGGATGCGATGGGTTGAACTTGAAGATGTAAAAACTGATACTTCCTTTCTGTATCACACACCTCACACATATTACCATTGTTTCTTTATCTACAGGCTTTGTGCCCCTAATATGGATGAGAGCCATCATCAGACCTATTCCTAAAGTGACTCAATCTTCAAAACCCGCTGAACTACGCCCTATTAGTATCCTACCAATTGCGTCCAAGTTCCTTGAAAAAGTAGTGCATCTGAAAATGATTGAACATCTTAATAAATATGTGCTACCACCTTGTTAGGACCATAGATGATTCTCGGATTCCTCTTCTGATATTGTTGGACTACAGTAAGGTGTTTGACATCATGAATCGCAAGCTTGCCATTGCAAAGCTGCATTATTGTTCCCTACATCTTGCGGTGCTGGTTCTTCAATTATCTGTCTGAGAGAACTCAATATGTAAGGTTGGTTAGTTCATCATCGAGTATTCGCAGTGTCAGCCAGGAGGTTCCTCAGGGAAGTGTATGAGGCCTTTTATCCCTCCGATATAAATTCTGCTATGAAGATCTCACGGCTTAATCCCGTTTTTCTATTATTTTGTCAACTTTGATAGTTTTTTGTGCAGAAAACAGAGCAAGCATTGAACTGAAATTCATATCAACAAATCATAGAGGTTCATGTTTTGTACAGATAGATGATTAATGGTGTCCTCTATGTTCCAGCATGCAAACACAAAAGACAGCCCTCGTTGTCCTATTCACAATAACGAGTCTGTCACTGCGGTTTAGCGCGAGTTTGGCAATTGAAAGAAAGAAAGAGTAACAGAAGCCCTTTTAATGAGCATAGGTCACTTCATGAGTACATGGGTACATAAGTACTATATTAAGAATTTTGCAAGCTGACAAATCGCAATCCGCTAAGAGATATGTATGAATCATCACAGTCCTATTGGAGACAGTGGAAGCCAGTTTTCGTCTATGTCTGCAACAGTGAATTATCCGAAACGGGTGCATTTGACAATAATTTTCGTTATACCTATTCAAATATTCCAAATATTTTTCGGGTAATAATTTTTTTTGGTGTTCAGTAAAGCTTTTTATAATTTTTTCAAAAACACTTGAGTCTTGTTTGCTACCCTCTATAAATATAATTTTTCTTTCCGCAATACTTACAATCTCAATTTAATATTTTTTATCTGCTCGGTTCGATGATTCACTTGTATTCTTACTATTTATTCTGATAATTTTAAAGAGAAATTGTATGAATTTTTTCGATATAATTGTTATCTCCTTATTAATAGTTCTTTTTCAGATTCAAATATTATACAGCATTATATTGCATTGTGATGTATATTGCATATGGTCTTCAAGGATACATTCTTGTGGATATGCTTTGGAGAAAAACACACAAAAGAACATCAAATACGAAAATATAATTCGTGTCTCGTTACTGCTCTTATCAGGTGAATCTCTTCACACTTTGAGGGTTCCTTATAATATTTTTTCTCTTTCAGTTATTTTTATAGTTGCCAAATATTTTGTTGGGTCCGCAACCATGGACTACATCGTAAAAGTAATACTTGGAATCACTATACCAAGTTTAGGTATAATACTACCAGTTATTATGGACATCTGCTTGAAATGGCCACATAATTTCCGTCGTGGAAAATTGATCTACTGGAAAAATTTAGTTTTAATATTCATTGGAATATTTGCTATTATTGTTACTATTATTCCATCGAATATTTTTATTGAGTTGATTTGATATTTATGAATCATGACAAATATACTGACCATAAATAATACTGCGACTTTTTTTTTTTTTCATCATATATTTCTTTAGTATAATAATAGTTTAAAATAGGTGAATATTCGTCTGATAGGCTATTGCAGAACATGCCTCCAATGCGAAGTCAAATAGAATAACAAGAGCGGGTTTATCAAACTTGAGATCATATCCCATTTTGTTGGATGGACCGTACTTCCGATACCCGACGGGTAACAAAAGTTTTCAACCAATAAGGTGATGAATTGTTTCAATTTAGTGCTATCATAGAAAACTGTCCAAAAGAAAATTTGAAAAACAATGTTAATTCTGGTTTTGATGATATCAATAGGTTTGAATTCTCGCCATAATTCAGTACCTCATACATACCCCCGTCGCCCGGTGTGATACCACAACATCCAGCTATAGGTCCCGTGAATTGGTCACTTGTGTGACTAAGTTTCGGGATCTGGCGGATGGTCCGGTTTCCAGGTTGGGAACGATTGGCAACGAAGCACGATGAGCTCTTCTGGGACAAAATCATCCGAGGTTAAAATAGTCTCCCATTCGGATCTCCGGGGGGGACTGCCTCGAGGGGTTCATGATGGGGGAAGTCGAGGACTCCTCCGGTGAATTCACGAATTCTTTAAAATTCTAGGAAAGAAAGTAAACTCTTGATAGAGTTCTGCAATATCAGAGGACTGGTGCACAACAACATGAATGTCGATGCAGTCCAACAGCATCTGCAAAACGCACAACACCATGTGCTGGCCCTAATCGAAACCCAAATAAGTCAAACAACATATTTACGTTTTAATGGTAGGAGTTACATACGAAACTTAAGTTTAAAGGGGGTCTCTGTGTTTTCGCCAGATCGGATGTTGCATGCCAGAGGTAGGACACGATGGGGGACGACGCTTTCGACACTATTTTTATGCTGTCTATATCGCTCGCCAAACGATATTCACTTCTCTAGACTGTTTCAGTATCTAGGTGATTAGGTGGATCGGATACAGACACATCAACCGGCAGCTGAGATCATTGTACGTTCACAACATCAACTTGCTCCACCACTCCAATACAACAGATGAGGCGGGAAGACAGATTGAAACTTCCGCAATCAGCCATAATCTAACGCAGCTAGTCGACCTGATCACCCAACCGATTTCCCGAACCCCTTGGATCTTTTCTTGATTTCAGATCCAGATGATTTTGGAGTGGAGGTCTCAGCACCACTAGGCAACTCAGACCACAACCTGATTTCTGCTACTGGAACCATTGTGCTACCACTAAACTAAGAACCTGAACCCCAGACGCATTTGGCACTGTAACCGTGCTAATTGGGATGAGCTGCGTGAATTCTTTTCGTGCTTCCCATTCAGTGATGTTTGCCTTTCCGATCCTGAGATAAATCTGTGCACTGAATCTGTTACAGAAATCATTCATGCAGGAATGAATCTCTAGATCCCTCATTCCATCAAAAGAACATCCGCACAAAAGCCATGGTTCAACAAAGACTGCGAAAGGCCTCTGCAGCCAAGAGCAGAGCTTACAAGCCATGAAAGATAAATCCAACAGAGGAAACAAGAACAACCTTCCTACGAATACGGAACGTATGCAACCTGACAACTACGAGAGCAAAGGCCAATTTCAGCGAAGGGGTAACTAATAAACTCCTAGAACAGGCAAGCAGGACTAGACAATTCTGGTCTACGGCTAAGACTGTCAGTGCCAATTTCTGCAAATCTGCGTTTCCGCCTCTTGTTACAGAAGCTGGAAGTATAGCATCATCTCCGAAAGGGAAAGCCGATCTCTTTGCTCTCTTGTTCTCGAAGAATTCTGTGCTAGATTCATCTGACGCAAAACCACCAAACATTCCACCTACGAATTCTTCCAAGGCAAAAATCAAGTTCCGAGTCCGCACTGTGAGAAAGGGTCTCGAGCAGCTGAACTGCAAGCAGGCAGTTTGTATAGACGAAATACCGCCAATAGTCCTGAGAAAGTGTGCTCCCGAACTGGTACCCATTCTTAACCGTCTGTTTCAATTTTTTATGAAAGCCAGACCTTTCCGAGCGCCGGAAAATAGCGAGATTTCTGCTGAACTTCTTCCCATTATGTCCAAAGTGATGGAGAGAGTCATAAATGATGAACTCATCAAATATCTTGAGTTGCAGGGACTTATTGAAGACCGTCAGTTTGGTTTTCACAGGAAAAGATCGACAGGAGATCTGCTCGCCTACGTCACTTATGTTTGTACCTCAACGATGGAACAGCATGAAGAATCTAGAGAAATAGCCGTCAACATCTCAAAGACCTTCGATACGGTTTGGCATGCAGCTTTGTTGAATAAACTTGCTGCTTATGGGCTTCCTGAAAAATTGCGGGGTTGGATAAGTAGCTTTCTTTCAAATAGATCAATAAAATTTGTGGTCGATGGTATAACACCTGATTGTTTCTAGTTGCAAGCAGGAGTACCTCAACGATCCATTCTTTCGCCAATCTTGTTTCTGTTGCAGATAAACGATCTTCTTTCATCTACAGAGAACAAGATCTTCGGTTTTGCAGACGATTGTACCCTGGTTTCGTCTTTCAGTAGTCTGCGGCCAATTACAGCTGCGGAATCAAAGCGTCATAGATGTTGAAAATTAATAACTTAAACTCTGACTTACAGAGGATATCTGAGTGGGGTCAGTTGAACCTGGTGAGCTTCAACGCGAACAAGACGCAAGCAACTACGTTTTGTAAAAAGGTCCCCGCTGGAGAACCTGCTCTGAATGATGCAAGGCCAACAAATTGCATTCAAAAATTCGATGCACCTTCTCGGAATAACTGTCAGCTCCGGGTTTTGCTGGCATGAACATGTATCAGTAATAGCTAACTCTGCATCTGCTAAACTTAGTTTTCTTTTCAGAGCCAAGCTGTACTTCACTCATCTCAGCTGCTGCTACTATATAAGGCGCAGATTCGACCTGTTTGGGAATATTGTTTCCATGTATGGGGGATCTGCGCCCAAATATTCGTTGTGTTGTTGGATAGTGTGCAAAAACGGGCCGTGCGCCTCATCCACCACCCGGAGATCACCCGCGATCTCTAACCGCTGGCTCTCAGGAGACAGAAGCTGAAAGACCTTGTTCCGAGAAAACTCATGTTTTGCCGGAACACTAGGCTGCCAAGGTGTTCTCAACATATGGCGGTACATTTAACGACCCCTCGAACCTCTCTCTATAATATTTCGTTTGTTTATAGGGCCGGCGAGCTGTGGAACTCGTTTCCTTTTAGGGCGGCAACATCTTCCCAACATCCTACAATTTGGGCCTCTTCAAGAAGCGAGTAAACAGACAATTCTACCCAGGCGACCACTCATTTGGTGTAACAGGTTCGCCTATTCCTGGTTGGCACGCATAAAAAAAAAGAAAAGGTTTGATAAAAGAATAGCAGCATACTCTAATCGGGATATTGTTTGAACAGATTTGATTGGCGTACTCTTGATTTAGCACAAAACACAGAAGACAGGCAGTTGTATTTCAATTACATCGTGAAGAAGACGTTTTCTATCGGAACATATGTTGTTTGAAGATGGTTGGTTATATATGTATGTATCCAGTTTGTTTGAATTCTTAACGGTACAGCTTTGGCCCAATTCAAATTCAATATTTATATTTCCATAAGACAGAAATATCGGGATTTAGTAAGCTGAAGGGATCGTTGATTTTAGAAAGTTCTATAAAATTAGCATTTTCTGAAATAAGGGAAGAATTATTCATTTTGTCGATAAATAAATAAAAATTTGAATTATTTGGTCACTTTGAGATTGCCAATGCGTTTCTAATGTTTTTAAATTCTGGTGATCTTTAAAGTTTTTAATTGACATTACAAACCGATTTCTGGAAAATAAGATGCACCCTCGTATTATTTATTTATTTATTTATTGTTACAAAACATAGGAACCCCTACAGGATAGAACCAATTACCGGCGTTCACAGAAAATGATAACAGAAAAATAAACGGAAGTGAAACTGTCATACGAAATGAAAATTCAGGAGAGAAAAAAAGACTCGCTAAAGATTACAGAATCAAGCAAAATATCATGAAAACTAAAAACTAGTACAATGAGGATGATTCAGATCTAATGAGATATGCAATAACATTATTTCTGAAAGAAGAAAGAGGTCCATGAAAAATATCTATACTGGCAATATGCCAATTGTACAGACGCATAATTCGCAAGAAAACAGAATGAAAAACTAAACTAGTACGGGCCTTCGGAACATAGACGAGTGCATTTCGACGACTAGGATACACGGGAACATTGAAAGTGAAATAATTAACAAGCGGAAAACTGAAAAAATGATTAAAAATTCAATAAAGAAATACAGTGTCGAAAAGGACTCTTCTCTGCTCCAGGCTTAAAATTTTGTGATGACGCAAACTTAATTGATAATTATGGTTAGGGCTGAAAAATTTAAAGTTGAAACTTTTGATAAACTTTCTCTGGACTCGTTCAATTCTGTCAATATACTTGTAATAGTGAGGGGAACAAACAGATACAGCATATTCCAAATTACTCCTCACCAACGAGAAATATAGCATTTTTAAAGACCTCGGATCACTGAAACTGTTTATAATTCTTAGAACGAAACCCAACATTTTGAGAGCCTTAGAAACTATATGATCAATAATATACTCAAAGGACAACTTAGAATCGAAATATATTCCAAGATCCTCAATTTGGTTTACCCTCCCAACCACAAGCCCATCAATAGAAAAAAAGCATCGAAGATATTGCATTCTTTAAAATTTGATTGAGGAGGTCGTTACTTGATGAAAATCGATATACATATTTTCAATGAAATAAAACTATGGTATTTAGATTTTCACTATATTAACAAGACTATGACCGGTTTCACCACACTGTGGCATCAGATAAATACAAAAACTCAATCTATGGGAAATTTCAGAGATTAACAAAGAAAAGAATTCAGGTAGGCTACTTAATTGTCAATTAGATTCAAATCTTTCTCCTTTACCCAATCTTTTCAATTCATAAAGTAAGCAAAACCGATGGGTTTTCCAACATACCCCTTGTACTTGTACCTTTTGTAATATTATGTAGGAAATAAGACTAATATATGAGGAATAACTCTGTTTATTAGTTTGTATTTATCTGACGAAGCAACAGTGTTGTGAAACCGGTCATAGTTTTGTTAATCTAGTGAAAATCTAAATACCATAGTTTTATTTCATTGAAAATATTAAGATTTTTGTAAACCTTATATGCTTGCACTTATCAATATTTAATTGAAAATACCTACTTTGACAAAAAAAGAAAAGTGTGTCAAGATCACTCTGAAACCGCGAAATATCATCATAGGACCGAACAGTACTATACACTCTTAAATCGTCGGATATAAATCATGCTTTATATGAAGAAAACGTTTCGAAATATTATTAATGTGAATTGAAAATAAAAGAGGACCCAGATGTGACCATTGAGGAACACCAAAGGTGACATGAACAAAACCGGAAAGAGTGCCATTGAGTGCAACATACTGCAGTCTATCCGACAGATACGATTCTATCCATTTCAGTGAGGACCCCACTACACCAAAGTCCTCTAGAACCCTCAACAAAGTTGCATGTTGTACCTTATCAAAGGCCTTAGCCATGTCTGTGTAGATGGCATCAACTGGAATACCGTCATCAAAACTACTACTTATGAAATGAATGTAAGGAGTTAAATTACTCAACACCGACCTACCCATGTTGGGATTGAATCAACTTGGAACTGGATGAATGAAAAAATGTATCAGGTACTATTGCTTCGAAAATTTTACCGAAATATCATAGAATATAGACAGGTCGGTAATTACTTGCTTCATTTTTCTTACCACTTTTGAAAATAGGTACGATCTTTGCCGCCTTCCACTTATATGGAAAGACACCTTGTACTGAAGATTAGCGGAACAAGATTTTATAGAAATTGGTGGGATGGAGTTCAGACGTGAAACCTCAGTCCCTCGATTTTAGCGTTGACATCCTTCGGATCTATCGTGTTAAATCTAATCGATGAAGAAGATCTATATATAGTTTGGTAAAGAACAGGTTTATGCGGATCTTCATAAACACTAAAAAAAAATACTTTCTAAGATTGTTTTACCATGACACATGGATTGAGGCATCATCTGGTTATCTCTCAACTCGCCCACATAAGACCAAAAGAGCTTAGGATTTTTCACAATTCCACCCTCCACAGAAGCAATATGTTTCTTATGATCTCTTTCAATTAAGACTCTACATTGTCTACGCAAAATACAAAAATTTTCATACAGAAAACGCTCTTTGAATTTTTTAAATCTGTGATGTAAGTTAGTTCTATTGTTAATGCATTTAATAGTGTCATTACCAAACCACGAAGGAAATTATTACACTTAACAGATCTATGAGGTACATAAAGATCAATAACTTTATTCAAAGTAGAATAAAATGAATCAACACATTCATTCACATCTGTAGAACATAATAAAGTTTTCCAATTGAAACTTGACAGTGCCAAATTTATCGCTGCATAGTCCGCGTTAAAAAATTTGTTCATCGATCTAGAATTGCTAGGAGTTTTATGCAAAGAAAATTTTGCATACACTTCTAAGGCAGGATGGTGCCGGTCTTCTGGAACGAAAGGCGTACAACATCGAACAGAAGACACATCAGTAGAATTCGACAGAATCAAATCCAAGAATTTGATTGAGGAGGTCGTTACTTATTTTCAATGAAATAAAACTAAAGTATTTAGATTTTCACTATATTAACAAAATTATGACCAGTTTCACCACACTGTGGCTTCATCAGATAGATACAAACTAGTTTGTAGTCACAGTGTGGTGAAACCGGTCATAGTTTTGTTAATATAGTGAAAAACTAAATACTTTAATTTAATTTCATTGAAAATATGTATATCGATTTTCATCAAGTAACGACCTCCCCAATCAAATTATTGAAAGAAGCTGAGACAAGCTTTTTGGTCATTTGGTATTTCAATCAAATTCTAAGATGTGTGACCAACACACAGAATATCTGATTCCTATCCAGTTGTTTGAAGAACGAAGTATTTCCGAAATATATAAAAATGAAGACCTATAATATCAGCCCCGCAGCCCAAAATGGAGTACTACAAGGCAAAAAGCAATGGTTGAAGTTAGACATCAAGTTTCAATACAGCCAACGAGACAACTACAACATATTTTTAAAGGTGATCCATTCGGAGTTGCTTCATAGATTGCATTCAGTAGAATTTGACATTTTAGATTCCGGAACAAGATTCAAAGTTCATTCATTAATTCACAAAAAGTATAAAATTCAGTTGCGAAAATTAAATAAATTATTGAGTATTAAACCTGAAACTTCAAAAATCAAGTCCAAATTTTCCGATCACCAATTTTATGATAGGTTCAGTAATCTTTCAGATGCTAATTTTTCCGAAGATGAAGTTTCACTTCAGGAAAAGGGTTTTAATCACAATTTAGAGTCGAATAACGCTCGTCTCCATTTCGATCTACTAGGAATTGAAACCGAAATAGCCCTAGATTATTCACCACAAGCCAAATACCTAAAACACTCTTCAGCGTTACTACTTCAAAAAGAGTTCAATAGTTTTCAACCTAAGAAATTCGAAAATACAACTTTAAAGTCCATTAAATCTAAGTCCGCATCTGAAGATATCATATTCACCAAAGCAGACAAAGGTCATACAGTCATAGCCTTAAATAAAGCAGATTATTTATTGAAAACCCAAAACTTCATTGAATCAGGTTGTTATGAAGAAATTGATAAAGATCCAACTAATAAATTTCAAACCATAGTAAATAACGCTTTAGAGTATGCCAAGTCTATAATACCTACCAACAAAAAATATGAATTTTTCATTGACAACCCGCAATCACCGAAACTTTACTCCCTCGTCAAACTCCATAAAACAGGGTATCCCATTAGACGAGTAGTTTCATATTTTAAACCTCCAGCTACAAAACTTTCACGCTTTCTCATAGACATCATTCAACAGTACACTGATTTTGAACCTAAACTCTCAATAAAAAACTCTTCAGTCCTAATAAATAAAATTCAGCACAGGATACTACCACCGAACGCTAAACTTATGTTTATCATCAAGAACGCCCTTCAAATTAATAAAGTCAATCAGAAATCTTACACCTTTTAGAAATTTGTTTAGAACAAAAATATGTCAGTAAAAAAGGTTTAATCATGGGTAATCCTCTGAGCCCTCTGCTCGGTGAAATTTTCAAATTGAAAAAACTATTCAAGAACATCCGTTATTCAAACACTTTAATTATTGGTTTAGATATGTCGACGATATCATTTGTTGTTTCACTGGCACAAACAGACAACTAGAGTCATTCAAAACATTCATTAACAAAATTCACGATAATATTAAATTCACGTTAGAGATAGAAACGGAAAACTCCATTAACTTTCTGGATTTAACTATTACTAAAATTAACGGCAAACATGATTTTTCTATTTTTCACAAGCCATCGCATACAGATATTACTATTCACAGGTCATCTACACATCCTTATCCACATAAATTAGCAGCTTACAATAGTATGGTACATAGACTCATTTATATCCCAATGTCACAAAATAATTTCATAAAAGAGGTAAAAATAATTAAACAAATAGCAGTCAATAACGGTTACAGCCCAACTATGATTGAAAACATGATTTCACGCAAAAAATTTCAAAGATCAATCCAGGAAGTATTTCCAAGTATAAAAAGTTCTAACACAAAATACAACAGCTTAACTTATATTGGTAATCCTAGTCTAAATTTAAAATCATTCCTCTCGCATTATAATTTCAATATAACATTCCGAACTGATAATTCTTTAGGGCGATCAAAAGCTGCAAATCTAAAATTGATAAAAGTAATAAATACGGTGTTTATAAACTGTCTTGCGGGGATTGTAATAACATTTATACTGGTAGAACTTTCAGAAATTTCAAAATTAGATTATCCGAGCACAAACGTAGTTTTAATTATCATAAATAGATTCCCACTATTCTAATCACCTACTCGAAGAAAACCATAACTTTAATGATAATTTCAAACTTTTACACAATGAAGATAACAGACAAAAACTCAATCTATTGGAAATTTTAGAGATCAACAAAGAAAATAGGTAGGTAGGTTACTTAATAGTCAATTAGATCTAAATCCTTCTCCTTTACTCAATCTTTTCAATTCATAAAGTAAGCAACTCCGATGGGTTTTCCAACATACCTCTTGTACCTATTGTAATATTAAGTAGGAAATAAAACTAATATATGAGGAAAAACTCTGTTCATTAGTTTGTATCTATCTGATGAAGCCACAGTGTGGTGAAACCAGTCATAGTTTTATTAATATAGTGAAAATATAAATACTTTAGTTTCATTTCATCGAAAATATCAAATCCAAGATTTTATTATAATTATAATATTATAAAAAGAAAAATCCCTGAACGAGGAATACGCATCACCGCGAACAACCTCACTGATGAAGCCGCACTCACTGCCATCAGAAGACCATGAAAATGATCCGAGATTGAAATCCCCAACTATCATGAAGATATCATTGGGGTGCGACTCCATGAGAGATGTAGCACTGTCAAAAAAGACGAGAAAATCTTCGCTTTTTATATCTGGCGGAAAGTAACAAACACCCAAGAATAGTTTCCTATTTCCTGTTATTAATATTTTCACCCATACATCCTCCACTAATGATATATTTATGCTAAAACTCTTACAATTTTTTATGTGCCTAAGAATCTCGAATCGAATGAACTTATTTCTCGTAGCTTTTTCGATAATAATCAGCGATTAAAACTTGTGAACTAGATTATATAAAGACTATTATGGAAAAGAAGCAAATTGTAAATCAGTGCCGTTTTATTTTTTTTTATATTTTGAACTGACGGTAAATTTAGTTTTCAATATCAATTGCGAAAAGTATAATTTTTCGAAACTGGCGATGGTAAGTAATTGATTTAAAATAATGAAGTTTTGAAAATTATTCTGTTTCTCATCGTTCAAAGTAAAATTTTCACATAATTTCATTTTGTAAACTATAAATTAGATTTTCGTTGTGACCCTCTTAATCTTTTCTTAATTCGAAAACGTTGTGTTGAAATGTTGACAAGTTCATTACGGTTACTGTTATTCGAAGTTGCATTAAACAAGAAGTAATTACATCTTCTTCATACCCTAGTCATAATGGAAATCTTTGTAATAAATTATCACAATTGGATAATTTCCTTGTCGATTTCTCAAGAGTCATTAAACGAATCACTCCAAAAAATCTACTTCCGAGTGTACATGACCAGCAGCAAAGACAGATTCAACCACATGCGAATACTTATACGAACTTATATAATGCCAAAATTAACATTTATTGAACTTGGGGTTTTCATACTTTCAATTTCAATGCTTGCGTTCAGACGATGTCGCAACACTTCTTGTTTAGTTGCGGTTACGGAGATCAAGTAATGGGTACAGTTCATTATATTCAATCTTTCATGAAAGTAAAAGCGTTCTCCAAATGCTATTTGTTGCTTATTAAAGATTGCTACTCAACGAGACAACTGATTCGTTTTAATTTGATTGAATGAAATGAATTGATTCTTCTAATTTGAATTATGAAATTTTCTGTTATTTGTTTGTTTCTAAGTTTGTGCATATTTAGTGCTTTATGCCAGAAATCACTTTATACATCTGGTAAGTAGAACAATGAGTAATATAATTTTTCATTAAATGCAAGGTGATATGTGTGAATTCAAATCATAGTACGTGTCCTTGGGTTTTAATTAGAACGGTAACGGTTTAGTACATTCAGAAGAAATTAATCTGACTCAACCTGATATGCGTATTTTGGATTATGAGAGTATATAACTTTCGTATGGTGCAATTCGATTTCTTGATGATATTTTCTAAAATTATTGCCCATTCGGTCTCCAAAACAACAATTCCAAGAAGCCAAGAATGTCGAATCGATGTAACCAAAACGCGGAACCTAATAAACCTTAGGAAAAATTAATTTGGATGACCAATTGGCTGATCAGCTAGATCTATTTTCTTCAATTTTTCGATTCCTGAGGGATGTGATTTTCACATCATCTTCGTGTTGTCTTTAAACAATTTGATATACAGGATGGTGCATGAAAAATAATTCACCCAGCTTAATTGACCTATATAAATAAAATTGCTCGGACACGCCGACCTTGGTTCGATGGGGAGCCTTTCGATCTTATAATATTAATTGGGAGGTGAGTCGAGTGAATCTTATTGTAAAGGAGATTGAACTACCTTGTTAGTCGTATTTGATTTAGTACTTATTAAAATTTTGAATGAAATGTTAAATAAACTGACTAGACGGATAAATATCTACTCGAAAATGTATTCTCGAGTTTCACTGCGGCATACCGTTTTGATCTTAAGGTATGAAAAAAGTGTGACTCTCGTTTGTAGTGACATATAATAGTAAATATAATAACAAGTTTCAATCGACGAGGCTTTTACGAGATAGAAATCCATTTTCACAAAAACAAGTAAACGATGATTTCTACAAAATATATTATTGAATGCTCGACGCGTTTCGATACACAGTATCTTTATCAAGAGCGAATGATACTACAAATATATCTTACTAACAAATTTTTATATATACTAAAGAGGCAATCCACTCAGAGCTATCCGTACTTGAACTAATGTTTAGGAAATAAATTTAATAAGGGTGAGTTATTTATTCCTACCTAATCATAAAGAATTTCCGGTGAATTCCTAAATCTGTTAATTTCAAGTGCTTCCAGAAGGTTGAGTTTTATTCCTCTCGTCTCAGAATGTAGGATTTTAAATTCTGAATTGAAAGAGGGACCATTTTCCCTAAGATGATTTGAATAATTTGAATCGGTTTTTCCATTGATGAAACTGCGTTTATACTCAGAGATTCTAACATTAAAATTTCTTTCTGTTCTACCTATATAAAAACAATTGCAATTCGCACAATCCAATCTATAAACATCTGATTTATTTTCTTTATTAATTGGAGATTTATAGTTCTGATAAATGAACCTAAATTTGTTGATATTTTGAACGCTATATTTAAATTTGAATTTTCAAGAAGGATTTCAAGCTAATATTGCCTATATATGTTAAACTATTGAATTTCTTGTCATGGTGTTCACCGATTGGATATATATGTTGTAAAGCTAATTTTTGTTTTTCTTATGTATGCTGCTAACTGAATTTGCATAATAAATTATTTATTGCGATCTGTTTTATCAAATTCAATTCTTTGAAATAATTATCACTAGACATCGGTGAGTTCAAGAGTCTATGTATATAAATGCTGCAACTTTATGTTCGTAAGGATGTGCTGATGTATAATGAATTGTGATATCTGTATGAGAAGGCTTATGATAAATTGAAAACTGGTGTTTATTATAACCGTGTTATTGTTAGGTCTAGGAAATTGATCGAATTGTTCTGTTCTATTTCAGAAGTGAATTTTATTTTTGGGTGCAGGTTATTGATGAAATTTTCGAATACAGTGAACTCTCTGTTTGTTCCTGTGGTATCGATATGTCGATGACATTACTGTGTATTTCACAGGAACTCTGTTTGCTCCTGTGAAACACAGTTCACTGTATTCGAAAATTCCATCAATAACCTGCACCCAAAAATAAAATTCACTTCTGAAATAGAACAGAACAATTTGATCAATTTCCTAGACCTAACAATAACAAGGTCAAAAAATAAACACCAGTTTTCAATTTATCCTAAGTCTTCTCATACAGATATCACAATTCATTATACATCGGCACATCCTTACCAACATAAAGTTGCAGCATTTAACAGCTAAATACATAGATTCTTGAACACACCGATGCCTAATGATAATTATTTCAAAGAATTGAATTTGATAAAACAGATCGCAATAAATAATGGTTATGATGCAAAATTTAGTTAGCAGCATACTACATAAGAAAAAACAAAAATTAGTTTTACAACATATATATCCAATCGGTGAACACCATGACAAGAAATTCAATAGTTTAACATATATAGGCAATATTAGCGTGAAATCCTTCTTGAAAATTCAAATTTAAAAGTAGCGTTCAAAACATCAACAAATTTAGGTTCATTTATCAGAAATTATTGATCTCCGATTAATAAAGCAAATAAATCAGTTGTTTATAGAGTGGATTGTGCAGATTGCAATTGTTTTTATATAGGTAGAACAGGAAGAAATTTTAATGTTAGAATCTCTGAACATAAACGCAGTTTCATCAATGGAAAAACCGATTCAAATTATTCAAATCATCTTAGGGAAAATGGTCACTATTTCAATTCAGAATTTAAAATCCTACATTCTGAGAAGAGAGGTATAAAACTCAATTTTCTGGAAGCACATGAAATTAACAGATTTAGGAATTCACCGAAAATTCTTGATGATCAGGTAGACATAAATAACTCACCCTTATTAAATTTTTTTCCTAAACATTAGTTTTCAAGTATGGATAGCTCTGAGTGGACTGCCTCTTTAGTATATATAAAAATTTGTTAGTAAGATATATTTGTAGTATTCATTCGCTTTTGATAAAGATACTGTGTATCGAAACGAGTCGAGCATTTAATAATATATTTTAGTAGGAATTATCGTTTACTTGTATTTGTAATAACAAGTTTATTGTATCTAACATCACTACAACATCATATAACATAATTGGAAGCAATATGTATGAGTTCAGCTATAGCTGTTAATAAATAAATTTATAAAACGAACAAACAATAACAAACTACATAAAACTCTCATTTGATTGTGTCTCTAATCAAAATTTCTTGAGATTACTCTTGAAACTGTCTCTGGAAACAGCCGCACGATAAAAATTGTGGTACTTATTCAAAAATAGCACTGCTAGGTAGGCAAAACATTTCTCAAATTTCACAGTTCTATGATAGAGTATTGTATAGAGTTCACTTCTACAAATGTTGACACTATGTCATTCATTACTTTTCAACAAGAATTTATGTAGGTATAACTATTGACCAGTTAGTAGTATATTATAAATAATAGATGCATATTGCAACACGAAAAGATACTCACACTTCAGAATATTTTGTGGTATGTAGTGAGGCGTTACATGGTCCATTCGATTAATATTGAATGAGAATCTTAGACAAGAGTTTTGCAATCTCCGAATGAACCTCTGAATGTACCCAGTAGCACAGAAGAAATACACTGAACTGCAATAGTTCTGCTAATGGTTAATTTCCACTTCACATTGCTACTTATTAAACTTATAGATTAACTTGACTTTGATGTAAGCATTTTCAATTAGTTTATTAACATGATTTTCAAAATTGAGTTCACAATCAAACAGCACATCTAAATTCTTCACACATTCACTCAACGAGATTACAGATTCATTAATGTTAATATCACAGTTAGTTTCAATTGACTCAGAATATAGTTGTTTCGTACCAATGCATATTGCCACCGAGTTAGCCGGATTCAGAAACAGACCATTATTTGTAAACCAAGTACTAAGACTAGAGAGACCTTCATTGATTTTTACAATTCCTTCATTAATATTTAAAGGGGCGAATGACTCATATAGTTGCGTATCGTCCGCATATAGGTGAATTGAGGAGTGTTTAATGAAGCCACATAGATCGGAGGTATATATTGTAAAGAGCAGGGGCCCAAGGATGCTTTCTTGAGGGACACCCTGATTGACTGACGAAAGATTTTCATTGACATCAACATACTGGAATCTATCAGATAAATAGCTTGAAAACCAATTTATGACCGTATAATGGAAAGAATTGTAATGAAGGTTTGCCAAAGTGAGCAAGTGATTCATCAAGTCAAAAGCTTTGCTTTAATCAAGCAACACAAGCAGTGTTACCTGATATTATCAATTTTTTCCACTATATCACTAGTAATCTTCAACAGAGCCGAATTAGTGCTGAACGCTTTGTGTTTGCAGAAGAACATAATTGTTTAGGTGATCGGATATCTGTTCCAGAACTATCTTCTCCAGAATCTTGCTTGCCACCAGTAGCAAGATAATGAGACGCAAATCAGAGGACCCTGTTGGCTTATTAACTTTTATTATCGGGGTAATCCTAGCCAATTTCCAAGCTTCAGGTACTATACCTGAAGTTAGAGAGCAATTTACTATATGAGTAAATTGATCGACGCAGCAGGGCAAGACAAGGCTCCACAACTTTAAATTTATCTTACCACTACCTTCAGCATTAGATCTAATAGTTCGAAAAAGCTCTTCAACCTTCTGTTCATTCACTGTTTTGAATTTTGGTGATTTGGGTATTGTGTATTCCTGGCTTTACACAATTCCGAAAGAAGTTGACAGTGGTTTCACCTACCTCTGGGCAGGACAGGGATTGAACAAAGAAATTACTAAGTTCCACTACTGTTATGTCAGCTGGAATTATTCCAGTATTTTTTTTATTTTTATGTATATTCAGCTTACTGAGAGTTTTCCATTGAGACTTTGGGTTCTTGTTAATGTTGACTCATTATTCGATGTAAGCCTTCTTCTCTCTGCGTAGGGCCTGAACAACATAATTCCTAATTTGCCTGTAGAAATCCAGATGGATGGCGGATTTAGATTTAAGATATCTTTTGCAAGCATCTTTGTTTGCCTTACTTATCTGTAATATATTATGTGTGATGTAAGGGAGGCGAGCCATCCCGACTGTCACAGTTCGGTATGGCACATGTACATCAAATGATGATAGAATAGCACTACTCATGAAGCCAATTTTTTTCATTGACATCGGCAAAAAGGTATATACTGTCCCAGTCAATGGCCATAGCATCGCGAAGGAAATCTTCATGATTGAAGGCACCGAAATCCCTAAATGTGAAGGTTCGTGGACTTTTTCTAGGAACCTCCACATTTATTTCACAACTCATAACTCTGTGATCGGTTAGATCCCTACGTCCACTATCTTGCAGTTGGAATATCTCAGATTGTAATCACAGCAAAATAAGTCAATCAGAGTTAATTGTCACATATCTCGGAAGTTTTCAAAGCCAGAAACCAACGTCAGATTTTAGATATCCTTAAAGAACATAATTTAGTTCTTTTTTCTCGTATTTTTGGTTTAGTTTTTGTTAAATAAATTAAAATAAAATTAGTTTTTTTGGTTTTCCATGTATTGCTCTTAAAAAATACAAGGTGTTCATAAATATTTTGTTCTAATTGAAAAGAATGATTTTTTGGCTAGTGTTATGGCTGAAGTTCTTACAAACTTAAATCCACGAATGCTTCGATGCGGATCTACAAGGAGTTGAAATCAAGATAATTTTAACAATTTCATTTCTATTTTGCAGGTTCTTCGCTCCAATTTTGAATGAGGTTAGGGGAAAAGGGAGTAATGAGTCACCTAAACAAAAAATAATATAAAACATAATTTTTCTTTCAACTTAATTAGAATCAATTCTTATGGTAGTTTAAATTATTTAATTATCATCCGAAAATAGTTTCATTATCCTCGGAATAACATATTAATTGCCATTAAACTTCCTAAAAAATCATCTTTGCCCACCATTCCCCACATATGAGAGTTATTATAGTCACTAGGAGGACAATAAGAGTCAGCGTAACCCAACAATTGTCATATACGTAACCTCATCACGAATTCCATCCTGTCCAATTAGCGTGTGCCCAAAGGCCACAAGAAGTGCTTTAGTACAACAACTCATTGTTGTGACCAAATTCTTCACATATGCATTTATTCAACTCATCGTCTTCGTCGTCGTCACATATCTTTCTGAGACTAATATCTGATTCTGAAGTAGTGTTTTGATTTTGTAGTGTGCGTATTCTCGCCTTATTCGCAACATTTTCTTAGGTTTCTTCTTTTTGTTAGCTTTCGGCACTCTATTTTCCTTTTGCTGCTTTCTTACTTCCTTTCGGAACACGACTATCTTTGATGGGAGCTGATTCTTGCGTATTGCTGCGTTCGTCCTTTTCTTTCGGGCCTTCAGGAATTATTTTGATAGGTAATGAAAGCAGATTTTCGATATTGGAATTCAATATTCTAAATTCAATATTCTATCAGTTTACCTTGGCAGCATTGTTGCAGATTATGTCTGTCTGTGGTATAAGATCGATTGCTGTAGATAACATTGATGTCATATGATGAATTTCTGCAGATGATGTAGATTGTATTAAATTTGTTGCAACAGATGAATTAGCTGACATTGGATGTATTGATGTAGATCATGTAAATAGTATTGGATTTGTTGGACTAGGCGTAGATGGGATGACAATTGAGAAATTATTACATCTGATTGGGTCAAGACTTCAGCTCCTGTAAAATATTTTCCATTGAGAACATTGGGATTTTATGGAAAAATACCGGATGCCCAAAATCCTGATTCGCCTTTGTTCATACATGCCACAGTTGAATAAAGCTCTATTGAATATAGCCGCCACATTATATGGAGTTACATTTTCTTCTTTTAAAAATTAATTACACGTCTTTTTGTGAATAACTTCAAGTGGTTCAAAAATGTGAGATCTGCATCCTTTGTATGTGGAAGCAGTAACATTATATGTATAATGTTTTGTTCACAAAAATCATAAAACTTCAAAGAAAAATAACTGGCATGATTGTCAAGTATCTATAAAACACGATCCAGTGACGTTGGCTCGGTATAATTGGCGAAGTGTCGCATCCACTCAAAGAATAGAGTTCATTAATTCACCCATTATCCGAAAATTTGTATATAGCTCTTGCTTTCTCAAGCTAAGGAGTCATTGTCTATCTCGAAAAGATGAACATTGGCGGGACGAAACCACCAACAGTGCTTAAAATAATAATAACTTTATTTCATTCATAGGATACATCCTAATATACATATAATTTCAAATGGTGTTTGGCCCGAAAATTAAAAATATGTTTTCAAAGAAGGAAGAAAAAATAAAAACCATACACTTATTGAAACTAATAACACATTGCTCTTATATGCTCAGTTAGTCTTGATTTGAAGATATAAATACTTTTGATCAATTTAAATTCATTTGGCAATGCGTTGAACTCTTTCAGACCTCTGTACATCAACACCTTTTGGGACGCAGAAAGTCTGTATTTTGGTAGATGAAAGTCATTTTATTGTCTTGTACTTTATTCATGAGTAGAGCCTCTGTAAACGATTATATCAGCAAGATAAGATGGCAAGAGGTTGTTGATAATCTTAAAAACGAATATCATCGCTGATCTGTAGTATCTTTGTCGCACAGACAACCATCCCAGTGCAATGATCATGAATGATATGGGTGTAAGTCGGTTACTCTCATTCCACTATTTTGGAGTTTCGGCAGCATCAGTATTTTATTTTTATCAAATCTGTACAAGGTACTACAATAATCAAAATGAGCTTATGGCACATAAGAGTGTAATATTTTTTTCTCTCTCACAATTTGTTAAGGATCCAATTCATTTCATGCCTTTGGGAACTGAAATTTTACCAGGGCCTTGCACTGTGGAAATATTTGTCTCGTCGCAGTTATAAATATTATTGAAAGCGGTGTTCTTGTGCAAACGATTGACGCGTACTGAACGGGCAGTCAAAGGGGTTCGAGCTACCACTCAACGAGTTTTTCAAAACGATATTGGTTTGGATAATGTCGTCAAGATGTTACAACGTTCACCATCATTGCTATCTGCTCCCATTACCGCTTTTTCCACCTAAACAATATGAGTTACATAAATGCGCATGTCAAACTCTCATCAGAGTCTGCATAGTGATATTTTTTTAGGAGTCATGCCCCATTTCCTATTTCCTCCGCCTCAACTTTTGTTCGGTGAGCTGCTGGTATCGAAATCATTTTTTCTTTTTATTAAAAAATTTTTAGTTTCATATTTTTCTCATATCTTCTACCTTTATTGAAGAAAATAAATAGAACGATTGCCCTTAATTAGCTTGATGAAAATAAGATTTTGAAAGGGTCTCTGAAAGGTAATGAAATAATTTGAATATTTTTCGATTTTGACATTTCATAAATCACAATATAATAAAAAATTGCAGATGGGATGGCCGGTTTATATACATAGAAAAACGATTTATTCATTCAAACGTTAAAAATCGAGGTATTATAATTAATTATGATTATTAACAACAAGATCTAGTTTACAAAGATTGTTGGAAGTGTCTTTCTCCAAACCTTATACAGGACATCTTCATTCCTGCAATTTTTCAAATACTCCGTGAGTATGTTTTATAGTTTCAAATGTAGACTCTGTGGATAAGAGATTCTAGGTGACAATGGATTCTCCTCGTCCTACCCACTTACTTTGATATGCTTCATTCAATTATTCCCGAGCCAAATAAGAAAATGTGTTGGAACTCCATCATACATGTACCATACATGATATCGTAGCATAAGTGGTAAATCTTCAAGTAAAAAGGCAATTCGTGTTGCAGTTAGTGCATACATGAATAACAGCAAGTCGATCTGGTAAAAAAGGATCAATCAAATGTTCCACAATTATACCCCCTCGTATATTCAATGAAAAATACTCAAATACAAAAATGAGTTTTGACAATCTCTTGAGGATTCTCATCTGCCAAAAATCGTTGTACGAAGGGAGTCTTTTAACTTTAGCATATAAAGGTAGAATGCACAATTGAGAGCTTTTGAAGACTTGTGGTAAACAACTGGTTGTGTACCAATAGGTACTAACCGTTCTTTGATCTTGTGAAGAAATTGTTGCTACATGACTTATTTTTGAAATAAACGTTTCGACCATCTTTTCGAAGATACTTTGTCCACGGATGACTTTTTGTCGGTTTTTCCTTCCTTGGAACACCCAAACAGAAGATTGGAGCTTATTCTCTGGCTCATATGAATAAAACCAAGATTTATCAATACTGATGTTGTAAACGCTTTTAGGCTTTCTAACGTTAAAACGGTCCTGAGTGTTTTGACGCTAATCTAGCAGCTATCTATTTTTCGGTCAACAGATGCAGTATACAACAGAAAAGTAATTTTTTCGCACGAAAAATTTTTTGTTTTGAGCTCTTTGATAACCGCAATGATGCCTCCACCCTTTGATATGTTACATGCTGATCTTCCTGGATAATCTTAAGCACAGCATCCACATTTTCTTCAGTGACCACTGTTTTTGATGCACCTGCCCTTGAATTGTCGCAGACGCTAACCCTTTTGAATTCTCAATACCAACGGGAAACTGGCCGAGGAGACAAACTCGGCAAACAGAAACTGGCGCTCGAAGGAAAACTGTGACAGTTCGATGACAGATATTTCTTCGTTTGGATGGCGCATTTCCGCAAGGCCATATATAGGATACATCTCAGCCATTTCAGAATTCGTATAACTTACGATTGTAATGAAATTATAACGACTATTCAAAACTTTTACACTCAACAATTCTTAATTAATGTTGTTATAATTTGGAATGTCAGATGTCAAAATAAATGAATATTCAAATAGTACCAAAGTCTACTCGAGACCATTTCAAAGAAACTTAATTCCATCTTGTTAAATACAGATCGTATTTTTTTTCCATGATGAGGGGTGGGGGGAATGGAATATGACAACTGAAAAAAATGTCACAAGGTTCTATTGACAGTTTGACACGTCCATCCATTAAAATCACATTGTGTAACCCTATTCCGAAATGTGAGGTGAATATTCCTGAAATTGCATAAGCTATAGACGAGAACTTTGAAATATTAAAATTTGATCACCCTGTGGATCCGTAACAAAGTGATTGCGGCGTTTATGCGAAACTTTAGTCATAGAATCACCTTAATCCGTTAGTACATGATATTTAGGAACACCCGGTGTATGTTATTAAACTTAATGTGCACTAATTCTCATGAATTTATCTGATAGTGTACCAACTGTTGAATAAAATTAGTTATTTTTAAGAAATGATTCGAAACCCCTTCATAGAATCTACCATCTTCGGTTCTATTGAAAATAGCCTCCAACTCTTTTATTTCAATAGTAAACCCCATTTATTATTTTTTTCTATTCTAGATTATGATTCTGCATTTAATTTCGAGTGATTTTTATTTAGCACACCTCCAGTTTAAAATTCACCATTTTCAATTAATTAACCTTTTTGGGAATTTCGCAAACAAGTAGAACAAAGTAAATACTATTGAAAAAAATAAGTTTGGATCTCATAATTCTGTCAGCAGTTGTGAAAAAGTGGTAAATTCATTTCGAAATCATCATAAATGTTTGAATTAATCATTTGAATTTATTGTTGAAATGTCAACAATAACTTACACTAATGAAGACTTGTCGAACCTTTAAATTATTTTTGAAGAAAATCTAAATCTCATTATCTTCGAATCACTTTGTGAAATTTATTTCTGTCAAAAATATAATGAAGTTTTTTCATTGCTTCTTGTCGAATGTACGAGGTATGCCAATTGAGTTCGCGAAAGTTGGCAATGCTGCGGCGGTTGGAAACTCTGCAGCGTTCGCATTAGTTTCATTCGAAACAAAATTCATTTTTGCGTTAGCCTGGGCAAGTTTCGTGTTGATCAGTTGTATACTTCGTGTTTTATTGTCTTTTGAACATCGACCTGTTTTGACCCTCCGTCGCGAAGATGAGTCATAAAGTAACTGAGCAAAGAATACTAATTAAAGTTTTGGTGAAACGAGGCGAAATTTCCGTGGAAATTATGAATCAGTTAACTGACGTGTATAAGGAAGATTGTCTGAAAAAATCAGCTGTCTTCGATTGGGCAAAGCGAATCAGAAGCGGCATAGATTCAGTGGAGGATGATCCGCGGGAGGGAGCTCCCACCACTTTTCGAAACGCACGAAATCTCGATCGGCTGCGCTCGCGAGTGATCGGAGACCGTCGGGTAAGCCTCAGAATGTGGGAACATGAGTTGGGCTTCTGGAAGATGCTACACGAAGATTTAGGGATGTGTAAGCTGTGCGAGAAAATGGTTCCCAAAGTGCTCACAGTTGAGAAGAAAGAGCTCAGATTGTCCATCTGTCAAGACATGATTTCACGAATTGACGACGAAGGAGACAACTGTATGTAGAACGTTATCACTGGAGACGAGTCGTGGGTGTTACAATACGACCCTGAGACCAATAAGCAGAGCATGCAGTAAGTAGAGAAGGGGGGTAGCGCCCCACGAAAGCTAGAATATCAACATCGAAAGTGAAATCTTTACTCATCGCATTTATCGATTAATGGAGTTGTACACCACGTTACGTTCCAGCAGGTCAGACAGCCAACGCTGTATTCTACATCGAAGTTTTGAAACGTCTGAACGCCCGTGTGTTTCGTGTGCGACCCGAATTGGCGGAGCGCGGATGGATGCTTTATCATGACAATGCTCCGGCCTACTCGTCATTCGCAGTTCGTGATTTTTTAACCAAAAACGGTTTCCAACACTTCCACATTTCCACTACTCAAAGGAAACAGATATGACGGAGTTTCGGAAGTCCAAGGCATCACGACGGCGGTTCTTCGGGGGGTGGGGTTTTGGGTGTGCTTCCAACAGTGGGTTCAACGTGGCGGCGGTGCATCGAACTCGAGGGAGACTATTGCAAAGGAATATAAGGTATTTTCAAGTATTTATGTACTTTCCGGACTGTCCAGGCACTTAACTGACATACCTCGTAGCAATAGATTTTTTCGAAACAAAAAATTAAAATTCTTTTCAAAGTAGCAAAGGTTCTCATGAAAATAAACGGTTACAACAAATGCTCAAACTTATTTAAGCATAATTCAAGGCATTTACGAATTCTTCTTGAACACTCCTCCTGGGTTGCCCTAGAAATATATTCCAGCAAAAGTGGAATGAATCTCGTACTCTGAATTTTATTTTATCTATTGTTGTAATTCTATTATCTTAATCAATATATATATATATATATATATATATATATATATATATATATATATATATATATATATATATATATATATATATATATATTTTGAAAAGAGAGGATTTACAAAAATTTGAATAATTGAATTTACACTAAATGCTTATATCTATAATTTTGATGTGTGTCAGAAAAAACACAAGTGTGAGCTCAGGAAATGTAACAGGGGAACCATACTATCTTGTATATGATTCAATAAACGAGTGGAAAAACCTCAGGAAAAACTCGTTTCCTTGTCGCTATTGCACTAGCAATAGATTGTCTGTTTATGTTGTGTTAGTGTCGTGTGTACATAAAGAGTACCAAAGATTTTTCTGCTTAGCCGCTTCATTCTCTCTTGCATTCCATGATTTCCAAACGAAGACAAGGGTGAAAGGAAGAGGGTTTGGGACAGGAATCAGTAACAATGGAAAAAGAAAACCAGCAGAAAAATATTTCAACAATCATACTTCTTATATGTCTAAACAAATCTAAGAAAAGACTTTACATAGGAAGCAAGGTCATGAAAACGACTAAGAAGATAATAAAAAAAACACATAACCTGCGATATTTCCTCACATTCCATCTCTGTTTGACCAAGAGAGCCCCGATGGCCAGGTTCTGTCTTCCAAGTGATGCCGATTATGATCTATAGATGTTAGAATCATTATGGACCCAATAATCTGGGTTGACATCGCCCATTTATTATTTCTCCGTGGAACTTGTTCAATTTATAGAAAAATTTGACAGTCGTTCGAAAAATACGACATTTGTCATATGTGAAATATGGCGATACAGAAGGTCTAAGATCGAATCTACCATTTGAAAGCACCTATGATTAAATAATAGTTTCAAAACAAGTTCGAGCTACTCCGAGTGGGCAAACGAACTTCCACGCGACCTTTTTAAAATCATGAACTCCCCCAAAAATATTCTTCCACCTGTCTAATACCAAAGGTTGAACCAAATTCCACTGTATAACATATTTGGCTGTCCAATTGACGTAGAAACATTATTCTTGTATATATCGTGTTGCTGTACAAATATGAAAAAGATATTTGTGCCTTCTCCCGCTCAAATTTGAGAATAAGCTTCCCTCCTCTCCTTCCAATCTTTTCTATTCTGTGCTGTCACTATCCAGTTCAGTCCTGCCACCCTTTTTATACCATCATACCACCGCATGATTGGTCTTCTTTTTCCTTTCTTTCTTATCCATGGTCTCCATTTAATGATCTTACTGTTCCATCTTTCATCTCTGATTCTTGCAACATGGCCGCCGTAGCCCCATTCAAGATGTGAAATGGTGTACACTATATCTTTTACTTCTGTTCTCTGTCTTATCCACTCGTTTCGCTTTTTATCCCTCAAAGAGATACCCAGCATTGATCTCTCCATAGATCTTCGCGTTACTTTCAGGTTGTTTATTGACTGTCTCGAGAAGGTCCACGTTTGTGCACCGTATGTTAGAACCGGGAGCACACACTGGTGGAATATTTTGGTTCTCAGATATTGGGAGGTTTTTTGTTTTTCAATATATGTGAGGGTTTCCTGAACGCCACCCATCCTAATCACGTTTATTGATTTCATTGTCCTTATTTTGTTTTCCAATCTCTATCTGTTTTCCGAGGTATATATATTCTGTGGCACTCTCTATGAGTGCCACCGTTTATCGTAATATTTTGTTCAAGTTGTGGACTCATCATTTCGTTTTTGTAATGTGACAATCTTTCACCGTTTATGTTTATGCCCAAACCATCCCACTCCAACCCTTTTAAGATTACTTCCAAGGCTAGAGTGAAAAGTTTGGGCGATATCGTATCGCCCTGTCTTATGCCTCGTTTGATCATTATTCTTTCAGAATCTTCATGTCTGATTGCTGCTGTAGCCCGACGGTATGTGTTTTCCATTAAATTTTTGTAGCGATAGTCTATACGTGCTTTGTCTAGTTCCTCCATGATTGCCCAGTGTTCGATATAGTCAAAGGCTTTCTCAAAGTCTACGAATGTCATGTGTAATGGGACATTATATTCTGTTATTTTTTCTATCAGTATCTTCACAGTCAGTAACTGATTGCATGTACTGCCGCCTGTTCAACTGGTTGGTAGTATTCAACTCTTTTCTCTATTCTATTTACTATGACCCATGTGAAAAGTGTGTAAATCTGAGAAAGTAAACTGATTGGTCTATAATTTTTCAGAAGTTGTTGATCTCCATTTTTGAATAGGATAATCAGGATGGTGTTATTCCAGTTGCCTGGTATAGTTTGTTGTTCCAGACATTCGTTAAATTGATTCTTCCATTCTGATACGATTATATCATGCTTCCTTAACCATTTCAGCCAAATATCATCCTCTCGTCGCGATTTATTGTTTTTAGTATCTTTTAGACGAATTGGATCTCTTCTTCATTTATTTCTGGAGTGTCTTCTGATCCAACGTTCAGTACTTTAGTGTCTGTTGATGTTCGAGGTCATTCGATTTGTGTGCTGTATAGATTTTCATAATATTGTTTTGTCAAGTCTATTATTTCATTCCTATTTCTCATCTCTCTGCCACTCTCATCTGGTAAAGCTACTATTTGCTGCTTTTCTTCCTTTCTTCTGACATTTGAGGTTTTCGTTCTTGTCTATTACATTTTCTGCAAATTTTCTGTAATGTTCTTCTAGATCTCTTCTTATCATGGCTCTTGCTTCTTTTCTCGTTTGCCTGTATCTGTCTGTTGCATACTGACCTAATCTGTATAATTGTTTCCTTTCCTGTATTTTTTTCTTCGTTTCATCTGAAATTCTATTCTTTCTTCTTCCTTTCTTCTTTACTTCTTCTTCTGATGCTTTTATTAGTGTTGTTGTGATGTTTTGTGACATTTGGTTTACATCAGAAGTTTTTCAGAATCATTTAAGTATCGTATAATTTTTTCCTGGTATAAAATTTTATAAGGTATATAAGGTTAAAATGCAAAATGTATTGAATTATATGTTCTCTAAATTATCTGATATAACCACAACAGTGATATAGAATCTCAGACAGGCAAAAAGTAAACGAAAGTGTTGAGTGAAAAACTGTGGACGATTAGTACACAAGACCTAGTGAAAGATCTACAAGAAAATGGAAAGGCATAGCGAGGTTATAGAAATATTAGCAGCAAAAGATTTAAAATATGACATTAACAATTTTAACATAGTGAACTTGCAAGTA
The DNA here is from genome assembly GCA_013387265.2 of Cryptolaemus montrouzieri. Lineage (NCBI taxonomy): Eukaryota > Metazoa > Arthropoda > Insecta > Coleoptera > Coccinellidae > Cryptolaemus > Cryptolaemus montrouzieri. The sequence continues at coordinate 40,633,278 of JABFTP020000185.1, read as the reverse complement.
ACACAAAAACTACCCAAAAACAGAAAGAAATGATTGGTTTTCAGTCAATATTTAACAATCTAGAGGCAGAGAACATCTGAAGGAATTTGCGTTTTGGATCATTTCAGAAGGACTATTTGCTCAATGCGAACTTGTCCCCTGCTTTCCACCTTTAGGGTGGTTTTCATAAGAATGCTGAAGCACCAATTGTTACTTTGAAATAAAGATCTTAAATACAAATTTTTCATGTGTCTAATTTCAAGAATCAGCATATTTCATTCAATAATAACCTCTATTTCGCACTTTTAGACGAGTCTTCTCTGAAATCCGGAGACTATATTGTTTGAATATTGAAAAAGAAAAGCATATGTCCTGCATGAAGTTGATGGTATCTCAATACCGAATTTTATCAAAATCCATAACAAATGACATATTCCTATTCAAACGCGAATTTCAAATCATCGAATTTTTGAAAGGGCCCTATTGTTTTAAAACCAACATTTGAAGGCTAAAACCTCAAATAAATTGTAACGGAAGAAGCTTATTCGTTTAAATTGACGACGATAATAATGTGGGCGATTGAAGCTGTGCATTTTACATTGATCAGAGAAAATAAATCATATATCAATGTGTTGATGGTAAAGGCTGCTATACAACGTAGTTTGTTTTCCTACCACTATGGTCAAAGACTTGTTTCAGATGGGATCATTATTTTATACACGACATAAGTAAACAGCACTGTTAATTAGAGAGAATTTTACCTGCCAACAAAGTTTGAACGTTTGACGATATTTGAAATATCAAGACTATCAACTCGAGATACTCTTCATAGGTTGTTATCAATCTTCTCAAGCTTCATTTCATTTGGACGAAGTGTTGGACCATCAAAATAATTTCTCCATAGAATATTCAAGATGAGCAACTGACAAACTCAAAACAGAATTAAAATCCAAAGAAGTGGCAAAATCTATACAGTACATAACCAATAGTACTGAAAGCAGCATTCTGCATTATGGCTGCTATTGACCTAAAGGCAACTGCACAGTGAGATCGCGCACTTACATTGCATTTCATATTATTTATTATCATATGGACGAGATTTATCTTGAATACGTTTGTTGTACGTTGTACGTTTTACTGGGGCATTAACAAAATAAAATCATCCCATTATAATAGCGACGGTGATACAAATTGAAGAAGCGCTCGTGAAAATTTACAGAGGCCTCATACGCTCTAAACTTGATTGTGCTAGCATAGTATATTCTTCTGCAAGTAATACTTTATTGAAAAATTTTGACACAGTTCACAACACCGCCGTTCCTATATGGCTTGGTGCTCTTAGAACAAGCCCCGTGAAATCACTCTATTGCGAGGCAAACGAACTTCCCCTAGCACTACGTCGAGAACAAATGGCATTATCATATGCCGCCAGGATATCGGCAAATCAACATAACCCTATATACAACATCTTCAAACCGGTCGAAACAATTGCACGAAATCCGTCGAAAAAACCTACCTCAATTCCACAAATCTTAGAACTTCTTCTCGGAGATGTGAACCTACACAGGACAACCACCCATTTGCAAATGAACACTTCTCCCTGGACATTAGTTTTACCTACAATAAATACTGAACTACCGGCACACAAGAAAAGGGACACTCCAAATACTGTAAACAAGCTTTTTTAGAACTGATCAACTCACAACAGCACGATGAACTACTATTTACAGATGCATCCAAAGCTGAAAGCGATGTTAGCTGCTCAGTAGCCTCATCAAATGAGATCTGATCACAACATCGTTCTCTATCTTCTATCAGCATTTAGGCTGAAGAACTGTATGGTATCCTAAAAGCACTGGACCACATCACGGGCACAAACGAAAACCTTGCAATCTGCACGGACTCACTAGCCTCAATAGAATCCATCAAAAATGTTTAACAGAATTTCCTTGTGCAACAGATCCAAAAAGGCGCTACCGAGCTTCACACATCAAGAGACATACGAATTAGTATCATCTGGGAACCATCACATGCAGGAATAATGGGCAATTAAGAAGCCCATAAAAGCGCGAGAAAAGCTTTCGTTTTGGACCTACCAATTCAGAATTTTCAACTCCTCAAAGACCTAAGACCTAAAAAGTTAGATGAAACGCACTATTAAATTCAAATGACAGAACATCTGAAACAGGTCAGACTGCAAATTGTATATTATAACACCGTCGATAAATTCATACCAGCTACCTAAACTGACAAGAAGAGAAAAAAAATGTTATCCGCCGCCTAAGAATCGGACATACTCTTCTAACTCACAGCTATCAGATGGACTCTACCGCCTTTCCATATTGTCAGCAATGCAACAGCCGTCTCACCGTGAAGCACATCCTCACAGAATGCCCAGAACACGCAAGAAGCCGTCAGCTATACAACATAAGCGACGATCTCAAGAAAACACTAGCCAACAACTTTATAACATAACATAATAAGTTATCTGAAAGAATCAAATCTCTTTAATTGTATTCAGCTGCACTTACACTGTACCAGTGCCAATAACCATAGCAGTTGAGGCACTATAATGAAATAAATAAATAAATAATAAAATTGTTTAGTTTGCACTGATTTATATTGCAATCTTATAAATAAAAATATAGAATGAAAATTTACATTATTTCTTTGCATTTTCAATAATAATTATAATGATAATTTTCTCCAACTATTAGAGCTGAATGATAAACACTAATTCACAAAAAACTAATTTTATCAGGTGTGTCCTGAGATCTCTCGTTCCCTCGAAATATTTGCTGTTATTAGTTTGCCTTTTATGAACCTGAAATCGTCCGTGAGGATTGAATGTTGGCACTAACAATATTCAAGAATTGGCTGAGATTATTTCTTTTTTCTTATGACATTAGAATTGTGTTAGAGCTGCTGTTCTATCTTACAATATGTTGCATCCCAATTAGCCAATACTCATTTATCTATTACTGATACACGGAAATTATTGCCGAAGTTTCGTGAAACAGATTCAGTGTTGAACATGTTAATAAATGTTTTGGTGGATATTGCAATCGATCCCAGACCGAGCACTAGAAATGTTACGTGTGTCACTTAAGAGCATTTAGCGAATTTCAAAAAATATTTGTTCCATCCTTACAAAATAACATTCTTCCATGAATTCAATGATTTAATCAGTGAAAGACCTTACTCACAATTTATTGTCGAAATTTGTTTCTTAAATGAGTCCTTTTTCCTTTATCTGGTTATTAGTCTACATAATTGTAGTAATTGGTCAGATTCCAATCCTTGAATTTATGGGGAAGGTGATACACAACATCCTGAATAATTGAATGTATGTGTTAGAATTTTTGGGGACCGTAGTTTTAGATAATATTTTGTACCAGGAAAAGGTTAGTTTGTGTGTACCTAGAAATGTTGGAAAATGATATTAACCCTGCTTTATTATCATCAAAAAGTAATTGGAGATGAAGAGCTCCACAGCTATCTTTCCTGTGAGGCGATTGATACGTTCCAGGTAGATGCATTGGGAAAAAGGCTCCCAAAATATATTGGGACAAACAATATTGGAAAATTTATTTATGTAACTAAACCCAATTCATTCATAGACTGCCGATGAGTAATTGTGCACAAGTTGCACCAAATAAATCCCGAAATCCTTCAATATTTTCGCGAATATTTCAAACTCTTGTCACTTCATAAACACAAGTAGTTATAAGGTTTCTTTTTCAATGAATTTTTCGGGAAATGTCCACTCGATGCGAACAAGTGAGCTATCATTAGAAAAGTAATTGAATCCCATTTGGAATAAAGTGTCACTCGATCCCCATCTTCAATAAGATTATAAGGACCAAAGCTACCCCGCAGAAGTGATTTAGGTTAGGGCAGTGTTAAATTCAAAGGAATATGTTCCTTTTATAACAAATGTTAATATAATCGGGCAAATTTTTTTTTATTCATCCATTTCTTTGGAATTTCAGATTCGTTTGAAAGAAGAATAAACAACTTGTTAGTCGCATCAGTACATTGATTTCAACACTTCTATAGCACACATAATTTTCTAGTTTGTGTATTCTATAAGGATATCGAAAACACAAACTAGAAAAATGTGTGTTTTACAGAAACTGTTGAGGAAACAATTTCTGTCATAAACTTTATACACCCAGGTCGACTGCAACCGTTATAAGGTGAAATTATTGATTTGAAAAATTGATTAACTTGGAAACAATTCGTCGTATCAAAAATACTGTTACGTATTTTTTTGTCTTTAATAGTGTATGTTAAAGCAAGATGTTGTTGGTAATCTCAAATTACATCTGACTGAGCTACATGAAATTGTCAAGAATTATAAGCATCATTTGTGAAAACCATTTAATTCTAAGTCTGCTCGTGCCAGACCAAAAGTAATATGTGACTATGAACAAAATGGACCTCGCATTTTGTTCAATATAGTCGAAAGCAAATCACATTAATAAAGGTTTCTACATTAATTATTTTTTCTTATTTTTTTCTGGGAAGATTAGATATATTTCTTATATCACAAAATGTAATGTAATTTTTCATACTGGAATACCAGGGATTTCTCTCAAGTTTTTCATATACAGCTAGAATGAAATGATTGAGAGCTTTTGAGAACTTTTTTGTTTTTCGAAGCGTTCTTCGCGAAGATTAATACATTTCTGCATTTGTTAGAAAGAATTATGGAAGCAGTTATTCCAATCGTTGGCCTTATGGAAGGCATCAACAGCTTCTTCTGAAAACTGAAACCTTTGACCACGCAGCATGTTCTTAATTTTGGGAAAAGTGGAAAAATCGTTGGGACTTGGGTCCGGACTGTACGTGAGATGGTCTAACAATTCAATGCTTTTGAGTTAAATATTCAATTGTTTTCCGAGCTGTGTGCGAACTTGCATTGTCCTGCTAAAGTATGATTCCCCGTTTGGGATCGATTTCTCGAAGCCTATAACAAATTACGGTAAACGAATAGTTGTATACCAATCGGCAGTAACTCTTCTTTGACTTATATTTTCTGGCTCTTATAAATAAATCAAAGATTCATAACCAATGACAATGATGTTAACGCTTTTAATTTTTCCAAAGTTAAAACGCTTCATATTTTCTTGACACCACTTCATCGTTGCAGCTTTCTGTTCTTCGGTTAACAGATGCGGTATCCAACGGGAAACTAATTTTTCCACACGCAATTCTTCGTGCAAAATTTTTTGTTTTGAGGTCCTTGAAATCAGTTACAGTGCACCTGCCCTTGTTTCGTCACTAAGCCTTCCCTTGTGCGTTTAAATTCCTCATAACAGGAAACTGATATCAACTCTCAGTGTGGTGCTTCAATACTGAAAACCGAAAACACCTAGCCGGCTTGATGACGTAGGGGATATGATGCTCGTCTTCTGCGCAGAGTTACCTGGGTTCAATCCCCACAAAGTCGGTGCGATTTTTCGGATTCTGGGAATCGCTTGAGTGTCCATCTTTCGGAGGAGATGTAAAGGTATCGGTCCTGTCTAACAGAGATGTGTTGGACATTGAAGATTCCTTCCCTCGAAGCGAGAGAGGTTCGGCAAAATTCCCGGGTTAGGGAGGTGACAGAATTCCCCGGCGTGTCATTGGCCGAAAGGCAGAAATAGAGCACGTTGAAGGAGAAATAAACAAACAAACCGAAAACACCTCGCCGTGAGATTTTTGTTGAGATTAGATTGTTTATTAGAGGTGGGTCACAAAACGAATATATTTTTTCGCTTGGTACTCTGAAAAATAAGTTTCTAGACACCTAAGGAAATCTCTCCAAGTATAAGAGCTCTTAATTGTGACGGGAAGGTCGTCCGTCTTACAATTTTCTATTTTTTTTCTTATTGTCACATTGAAAAATTGATATATGGCTTCCATCTAATTGAAAAAAAATTATCGGTTTTTTAGATTTCGTAGGAAATTGAATGTTTAACGTAAAAAGGCCCTACGATTTTTTCGTAAACCTAACTGTTCAAAAGATATTAATGGTTGAAGTTTGATTATTTGAGAGTAAATTTTTCCTTTTCTTTGAATTTTATACCTGAATGAAAAAATCATTATAAATCATGAAACTCATATTTTTGTAGGAAATTTTCTGCTTTATAAAAATGGTCTCGTATAACTTTTCGATTTAATTAAGCGTTCACGAAATATTCATAGTCAAACATCAATGCCTATCAATTTTCCAGTTTTTGATCAATAATCCAAAAATTTTCAGTAGAATTTCATTCGTCTGAAGAAGCTACGGTGTAGTGAAACGCGTTACGAATCACAATTATTAAGTAAAATTCCTAAAACACATTACTTGTTTTTATTATTGAAAATTCAAACTAATTTGAGTTCCTAGAAAATGTTATGAACAATTATTCTCAAATTTTTTTAGTCACGATCATGTTGGGTTGCATTGAAACAAAAATGTATGCATTTTTTCAACATATAGTCAATGATTAATTTCAATCAGAATAATAACCGTTTCTATTTCCAATTTAAGATGAAGAACATTGAGTGATTCATTTTTTATCAAAAACTTTTTTCATTTACTTATCAACTGCGATAAATTGTTTATTATTTTAGGAGCTCCACTAGTTGGGATCTGATGTTTTTTCCACGGTTCAATAACTTGGACAAATGAGTTTTTCGCACTTTGTTTGATTAAATACCTTAAAACTTCAAGTTGATAAAAAAACATTTTCATAACCCCTTTCACTTTTGGTAATTTACGTTCCGAAATTTTTCGTATAGGTATACCGATAAAACGGATTCCTTCATTCATTGTAGGTTAATTATTGATGAATAAATTTATGTAATGATTATAAAACTTATTTAGAATGAATTATGTTATTACGTATGCAAGATATGATCAGTTTCGGTATTACTAAAATTACGGTACTAAAGAGGTAGATTCTGAAGATAGTTTAAAGTAAAAAACAAAGATGTGTTACCTTCAGGAGATAAACAGAAGGAGATACATATAAATACCTAGAACACAATTTTATGTATGTTTTGTCGAAAAAAAAATTGAAATACGCACTGAACAAACGTCATGATAATAAATTGAAATACTATTAGGATTATGAATTATTCAAAATAAAATTGAAAAAAGTATTAGAATAAAAACATCAGAAAGGAATTTTTGACATAAAACTTTTATAGGCGTTACTTTTATAAAAGAAACTTTAATTTGTGTAAATTTTCCCGAAACTCATAAATTGAATTAAAATTTTTCGAATTATTGATCAAAAACTGGAAAATTTGATAGGCATTGTTGTTTGACGATGAATATCTCGTAAACGCTTAACTTAATCGAAAAATTATTAGATATCATTGTTTTAGAACTGTAAATTTCCCACAAAACTGTGAGTTTCATGATTCATATCGATTCTTTTTTCATTGAGTTATGAAATTTATAAGAAAAGAAGAAATTTACATTCAAATAATCAAACTTCAACCGTTAATATCTTTTAAACGGTTAGGTTTACGACAAAATCGTAGGAGCCTTTTTATTCGTAGGACAAAATCGTAAGAACATTAAATTTCCTACGAAATCTATAAAACGTTATATTTTCTCAAGTAGGCGGAGAACCTTTCCGTTTGAATTAGGAGCTCATACTTGGGGAGACTTCACTAGAAACATATTTTTCTGAGTATCAAGCGAAAAAAATATACGTTAATTTTACCCACCCTATTGCTTATGAAAATTGTACAAAATTATTGAATTATTATTTCAACTAACTTGTCAACTTTGACAGTTTGTTGTGGCTGAATCAGCACGCAAAGAACTGAAATTTCGGATTTATATTACCAAATCATGGAGGTTCATTTTCAGTACTGACAGTTGATTAATGGTGTCTTCTATGTCCCAACATGCAAAATATAAAAGACATTTCCTGTATGCAATGTTATGGTGTTGCCGCTGTTGAATCCCTTTTCAGTGATGTTATTGGTTGGCCGAGGATTTTTAGTGTTGCTCTCAAAAATTTCAATATTGGTCCTGAACATTTTCAGGACCTTTTCCGTTTCATTAAAATTGCATTTTATCTCACAATAGAACTAATATGAACAGAAAAATAATGAATATATTTTTAGTACTTAACACTTACAAAACTTCCATTAAAAAGCTGCAGTAATTACTTAAAGTAATTCAGATGTTGACTTTTGAAATTTTCATCATTATTGCAATAGTAAACCAATTTCTTTTCTATTCTATTAATTGTGTATGATCAACTATAACAAATTAAGACCACAATGTTTAACAGTGGTCAAATGTAGGTTGAATTGCTTTTCCGTGCAAAAAGTGTCGGACATAATATTCCTAGTCTAATTCACAAGATTAATAATAATAAGGGGGCATAATTCTCGATAAAGAAGTCCTTACTCCTGAATCTTCTTCGCCGTTATTTATAAATATAATTCAAAAGAAAATTTTATATTTCACCTCGAATAGTCACGATTCTTCGGGGAGTAAATTCAAAGATGCAATTTTTGCAACTTCTTTAACATTAGGTGTGGTGTCAAATTCGCTTGTCTATCGCTTTACGTTTTCATTTTCAAAGCAAAAATCTTTGAATTTGAGATGTTAAGAGCCACTTGTGTGATACAATTCGGAAGATATCTAGAATTTGATTTTTGATTTGACAAGCCAAAAGGGATAGTACCGTTACCACCGTAATAATAAGGCCTGAGCGCTGTGACGTATCATGATGTCACACATCTCTAGTAGTCTTAACAAGCATGCGAAACGAAAGCACAGTGTCATCGAAAAGCCGGTGCATGTCCTTTTGTTTTCTGTGTTTCATACGAAAATAAGTGTTTCAAGTGCTTAATTTATGTAGTAATGCATTTATAAGACATCAGGATATAGTATAGTGCTGTGTGTTTACCGATTAATTCACGTCAGTTATAAATTTGAACGAATTTCAGTGAGGTGAATTGTGAGTGAGGTTAGAAGAGGCGTATTAGTGTACAGATGAACTTTTCGTTCATAAACCTAAATTTTTTGATATTTTTATTTTGAGAGTGTAGTTTGAGATATTCTGCCGTTCAGGTGTTGTGTTCCTGATTGTTCAGGAAACTACGGTTATGCAGATACGAAAGTGGCGGTATTTTCCTTTCCGGAAGATATCCCTTCAAAAGGTAAACGGTTGAAATCAATTCCCCGAGCTCATTTGAAACCGTCGAAGTACAGTGAGATATGTGAATTACATTTTCAATAAAATGACTTAATCAGGGATACTGCCAAATTTGATAAAGAAACTGGTACTCTACTGTGCCAGTAGAATGTCTTCACTTGAAAGAAGGGGTACTGTCAGCTATTTTTCCGAATTGCCCCATCAAAATCGTAAAGCGAAGGAAGGGAAACTTATTGAAATAGAAAATCAGAACCTGCTAAAAGCCATAAATGAAAGTAGAGCAAAATACGCACTCAGCAAAGATCTCATTTCGATACTTTCGATAAACTTTTAGTAGTTCTAGATTAAATGCCGCACAATCCTTAGTGGCTTAAGGTTATTGAAACAGAGAAAGGTATTTTTTCTTTCGATTAGATTATACTCCAGGCCCCACAACAAACTATGGTATTGTTATCAGTTCTAATTTAAAAATGAAAACATATTTTTACGGTCAGGAAATTTTTGTAAATATTAAAGGAGTGAGTACACCATGCGACATAAACAATTTAAAAATGTTAAAAAATTGCTTGGAGGTACTAGATTCTGAAACAGAATCGTTGAAGAGTTCCCCAAAACTCAATGATAACGATGAAACGTATAGTTAGTCATTTGACAACTATTATGGACTCTATAGATGGCGAAAACTTAGGGAAAAGTAATTGTTCCAAATTCCTTTTCGAACAACTGAAACTAATAATAACACCAAAAGAAAGATATCGCTACTCAACTAGCCCTCTAATGTTGTCTTCTATTATGCCTACTATAAGTTCGCATGCTTATAAATTTTTACGACACTCAGATTGTTTCATTCTGTCACATCCATCCACTTTGAATAGAATTTGTAATAAGTTTTTAACAGATCCAACTAACGAGATTGACATGTTTTCCTTTCCTACGCACGTAATATTTTCAAACGTTAAGAAGAACACGAAAAAAATGTCATGCTGCTTATGGACGAAATTCACATTCAACCCTACTTAGATTTCAAAGGTGGAAAAATTGTGGGGACTTCATATACTGATTCGTCTGCATGTACATCAGCCTATACTTTCATGATAACTAATGTGACATAAAAATTCAAAGAAGTTATTCATATATTCCCCACATCGACAACTAAAAGTGATACATTTTTTGACTATATAAACATAATCGTTTCAAAACTTGAAGATATAGGTTACAGAGTATTTTGTGTTATTAGTGACAATACTGCTATTAATATTAAAGCCATGAATAACTTTTCCCCGAAAACTAAACTGAGCATAGTTTATACTCATCCATCGGATCATAAACGACCACTTTTTTTTTATTTGACCCAGTTCACATACTTAAATGTATTAGAAATAATTGGCTAAATCCTAAAAGTAATAAGACTTTAACGTTTCCAGATTTTGAGACTGGTTAGAAGAAAAGAGCCAACTTCAAGTCATTCATACAATTGCATAAATTAGAACACGACAAACTTTTGAAATTTGGATATTCTTTATCACTCATTTATCATTTCCTTGTAGTTTCGAAAGCCAAAAAGTAATGTTAGCTTTGAAAATTTTAGTCCATTTGTATTAGAAGCTCTATTGAAATTGGGAAGCAATTTAGAACATTCAGCAGAAACAGCGGATTTTATGAAAATTATAATTACATGGTGGAAAATCGTAAACGTGAAAACTCCTCTGAAAGGACAGAGACTCAGAGATGAACTGCAAATGCCAATAACTTCTAAAAATCCAGATGATATCAAATTGACATTTTTGAGCGATATGATCAATTGGCTAGATTGTTGGAAATCTTCTGATTTTCCCCATAAACTTACTCCTCAAACTCATACAGCATTATCGCATACTCTACATGCCATGATAGAAGTTATTCAGTATTGTTTTGAAAACCCAACATGAGCTATGTTTTGTTGGGGAAATTTCAGACAGACTCTTTGGAATATAGGTTCGGAAAATATAGACAATTATCAGGTGGTAACTATCATATTTCGATAAGGAAGTTATACGAATCTGAAAAAAAACTGAGAATTCATTCGCTCATTGACATCTCAACATTTTAGCAATATTTCTATAACTAGCTTTTCGGAAAATTTAGACGATTGTCATGAAGAACAGAAATTTTGTGATAATTCCTTTCAGCGATATATTCATCTTGACGAAAACGATTTCGAAAAAGTTCAATTGGAGATGCCAGTTGTTACATATTTGGCAGAATACTGCAGCTATAAGGTAATACGAAAAATTAAGTGTTCGACGAGGAAATGGTTGTCGAAGAAAGTTATAATTTGATAAAAAATTGGAGCTGTGGAGGTCTATCTTTTCCACACGATATTATAGTCCGTTTGGTTTTAGTTAACTACGTTTTATTCAAGAAATTAATTGAAAATTTCGAGGATGAAGTCTTGAAACTCAATTTCAAGAAGTGTTTTGTTTTCAATTATAGGATGACAAATGAAATTGAAAACTATAGAAACTATAGGTTACCTGCTTGTGAAACCCATAGCCTGGAATATATTTTGAAACTAATTATAACAGGTACAACAAATACTCTTTTGAAGAATTTTTGCGGGAATGCATGATAGATTGGGAAAGAACAAAAGAAGGAAATTGGATACAGTATCGAATAAATGAGTATCTGAGTCTCCTGAATATGTTCTTTTCTAAATTTTCCCAGGCAATCTAGGTCTTTTGTGCTAATGCTTTTTCAAAATAAGAATCACTTAAAAATCTAAAAACCCAAAAAAAATTAATGTTTTCAATGTTTATAGTAGTTGAAGCGCCTACGAACGCCCGGCAGTGTAGAGTATCGAGCTAGCGCGTTATGACAACTAGCGAGACGAAGCGGTCCGAGCGCTCAGGCCTTATTATTACGGTATTTACGGTAGTACTACCACATCATCCGAATTGGTTGTCTCGAACACATGAGCTTCTGACAGTTCTGTCTGAAATCGGTTGCAGTTTTGGCCTCTATTTGCCTGTGCGAATTGGAAGATTTGTATTGTTTCTAGTTACTTCTTATTTCTATCTTACTTCATATTTATTATTTTCTTCGGTGTCAACGATCCACAGCGAATAAGGTTTTGTTTCAACCTTTGGAAAATAGACCCATCAGACTGATGGCTTTCAGGAAACTGATTTAAATATGTTTCTACCGTTGCACCTGAATCATACCTACTTTGAATACATGGTGTCCGTGTCAAGGGGCCCATAAGAAGGATCTTGTGAACGAATTTATCGATCAATTTCAAATTTTGGTATTAGAGTAAATGGTTACTGATCTAATCGTTTTCAGAGCGGTACCACTTCCGGTTATATCAGACATCGACTTCAACTTTGCTATTTCGAATGGCATGGTTTAATCTTTAGTTGTTTTTATTAAAGGGCATCCTTTTCCAAGCAAGATTCGTTCAATCTATTACCGATTTTTTTTTTAATTTTCGGAATCATACTGTCATCTTTTCTGTCCATAAAAATTAATTCAGATTTGAGTTCAAGGAGAAAACTGTTATTTTTGGGGACAACGTAGTTGCCGATGCTATTTTATATACAGGATGCTCAAAAATACTTGTCAACTCAATGAAGCTCTAAATTGTCAAAAACACTTTTCATTTACTTCATGAGAACCGTATTATGAATTATTATTGATTGGTATTAGGTTTTCCCATACCTAAAAGGCCTTGTTTTCATTTTATTCGCGATTTCATCAGAAATCTACAGTTTCTTCAGAAAATTAAATCATTATCATAATCATCTATAATGTTCTATGTAAGGTTCTATGAGTAACAGCCTCAGTGAGACGTTTGGAAATTATTTAAAAATAGCGATAACACTAATTTTGTTTGTATATATATATATATATATATATATATATATATATATATATATATATATATAATTAAATGAAATAATGACAATAATAAATAAATACCTAATGGATAATATAAAGAATTTATTCATCATTCAACAATATCAACAAATAATAAGCCGAACTTGCAGAACATTTGGCGAAAATTACTCGAATTAATATAAATTTGCAGAAAACCATTAAGAAAATTACAACAAAACCCTGCATAACATTCTATCATGTCAATTTATCATAATTTTCGTAGTGATAATTGTCATACAGCATCACAGAAGAGCCACGCATGCAGTTGAACCATGTTTTGAAGGAAACAACGTTGAACATACGACAAACAAGTTGTAAGATTTGGATATTTATAGAAAATTAGTACACTTCAAAACTAAAATCGTAAGTGATAATCACCATGGTACAAATTAAATCATAAAAAACAACATGATCTTGGAAAGGACTTAAGAAAATGTTTGGGTTTCACTCATTGAACAACATAAGTCGTTGATAGACATGCAACGAATGAATAAACTTGAGACACTTTCAGATTATTGTTGAAAACGGGTAGCGAAAGTGAAAATCTCATACATATGTTATATAATTTTGAAGAGGAAATAATACTGCATCCAACAAAAGCAAAAAACCTAGTTGCCATTGTAAAAGATTGAAATTTGTCCACTCTGTATATACTTTTATTTTATCGATTGTTTCCGCAGCTCACGCACATGAATTCAATATGCAGAATTTTGATATCTTTGGTTACATTACAGGAACATTCGAAGAGATATAGCATATGTCAATCATATAAAATCGCTTTACGTAGGTGAAAGAATTTTCGAAATCGGTTGAGTAGTTCTTTATATATTGGTAACAGATAAATAAACAAACGATCAAAACCTTTCTATTTATACAGGGTGATTCACGAAATACTGCACATAAAAAAAGCTGTAGTTAGATTACACTTTGAGGAGTCCAAATCGAGCCCCAAAATGCAAGGTAAGGTGATCCGTTCTCGATATACATGTTATTTTATGTATTGGGAGCGAATAGAATATTCTAAATGCCATAAGTCTTGAATGCATAGATCGATTTACTCGAAATTTCGCAAGAGAATGACATGAATATGCTGATGATGAAGTTAACGAACTGATAGTAAGTGAAAATCAAATTCTAGGACCGGACTGAAAAAATGAGTTGTTACCGTAAAGAAATCAAAGCAACACACTGCACATGACTTTTTGAGAATCCTCATGCACGATGTGAACGCGCAAGAATCGCTCTGAACTAGCTCAAGCTCTAAACTAACTGTGAAAACTGCCACATTTTGTTCAACTTTTTTATTGAAGAATGATATTGAAGACTCATTTTTTTAATTTCAGAAATACTTAGCGACCCCTAACCACGAAAACCTATTTATTTCCAATTCAGAATCTGAAATTTATCGCTTTCTATTCTTCTCATGGCCACTTCAGCTATACCTTGCAGAATGAGACTGATAGAAAATCCCCAGGTCTGAAAAATGCCATATAAATTTTTCGGAAGCTGCCAGATGGTCAACTCCTGCAACATCCGGCAGGTATCAAACAACAACTTTGTGAATCATATATATATATATATATATATATATATATATATATATATATATATATATATATATATATATATATATATATATATATATATATATATATATATATATATATATATATATATTCTTTAAAAGGATTTACAAAAATTCGAATAATTGTTTTCACAAGAAATGCTTATATCTATGATTTTGGTGTGTGTCAGAAAAACACAATCGTAAAAAATGAACGAATAAATAGAATACCAGCGGAAAAAACAGACCATGCCTGTTCCTTAATCTGGCAGGGGAACCATACTATCTTGCGTATGATTCAATAAACGCGTGAAAAAACCTGTGGAAAAAAATCGTTTCCCTGTCGCTATTGCACTAGCAATAGCTTGTCTGTTTATGTTATGTTAGTGTCGTGTGTACAAAAAGGTTACCAGAAATTTTTTTGCTTAGCAGCTTCATTCTCTCATTCTCATCTTGCAATCCATGATTTCCAGAAGACAAGGGTGAAAAGGAAGCGTTTGGGACAGGAAAATCTGTAAAACCAACAGAAAAATATTTTATCAAATATAAGGACTAAGGAGATAATCAAAAAATACATAACCTGCGATATTTCCTGTTTGGCGGAAATGTTCTTCCGTCGCAGTTTGAGTCTCCTGAAGCATAATCCCTTCCATCTTGTTCTTGCTTGCCAATTTTGAAGTATAATCGCATTTACCCTTGGAAAAGTATTCAAAACTCAACAAAACAATTCCCTCTCTGTTTGACCGAGAGAGCCCCGACGGCCAGGTTCGGTCTTCTAAAAGATGCCAATTATAATCTACAGATGTTCTAGATTCATTACGAACCCAATAATTTGGGTTGACATAGCTGTTACGGAATGGCTTTGATATTGCCACGTTGGGTTCTACTTATAAAGAAGAACGCTTTGTACTATATACATATATTAAATTCACTACACTAATATGATAGTTTTTACATGTAAATACTTATGTTGTTGTATGATTGACTATTGAATAGTACGTTACTATAATAATTGTTGGATGAGATGTTACTGTGTTGAAGGTTAAAGCTTTAATGCCAGTTATCTCGGTTATTCTGTCCGAGATAGGGTTTTATGACCTGTTCACATCTGGTTCGGGCGTACAAACCCAGCTCCGATATGAACCAGGGTAAAAACCTAAGTTTTGTGGTAACAATAGCTCATATAATATTTCTACGTTGATAGAAAAATTTGCGAAGAAATTTTGACATTCGTTTCAAAATTATGAATGGAGGTAGCAATACATCTTCAATACTTATTAAAGGAGTGTGAAGAACATTTCGTTAACCTGGTATACGAGCGTCTCGCTTAGACCACTCCTTTTTTTGTCTCGACTATCCTACTCACAGAGGAAACAACAAAACATTGTACATCCAAGCGCAGACCTAGCAAAATAGCAATTACTTTCAAATATCCACATATTTTTTTTTATTTAAATTCTCATCAACCACGAAGGTTATTAGCGATCCACATATTTTCCAAAAATATTGGTTGTATTTAATATGTTCTAGTTGTGATTTCATATTTTCATATGATTCTTTCATTTCAGTAACATGAGCAATCAGTACGGAAGGGTATTTATTACGATTATGTAACAGTACAGCTTTTAAACTAACCTTTAGGAATCTATAAACAACCGCCAGTCAGATGTTTTATTTTCAAACGTCAACTCCGTCATCACTGAGGCAATGTCACTGAAATACTATATTGCCATCTTGAGAAAAAACTTGAGAAGTGCGTATGTCAAGTTCTGTATACGGATATTCTGGTATTTTTTTCCAGTAAATTCCAGTCATGAAGTCGGGACGCCAACAGTTCAGCCTGTCTTTTACTGGGATCCAAAACAGGTACCAAGTCATTGAGATCGTTTTGAGTTATAAAATGTGGTTTTCTCTTTGAAGTACTGGGCTCAAAAGTCGGATCGGAATTTGAACTCTCGGCCAAGTCATCCATGTTTACTGGAGGTTGATGAACAGGTAAATCATCACCAAAATAATTAAAATAACAGTTTTTAACTAATGGTGTCAAACTACGACGTTGACTTTAAACAGTAAGTTGACCGCAAATATAACAGAAGTTATTAGGATGGTTTACACACACTCTCGGCATCTTAGTAGGATGTATAACACTAATCTAAAAACAAACTGTTTCAATTTCAATATTTTTTTGTTAATTTATTCGGAAACACACGTCGGTAAGCAAAATTCGCGTATTCGTGTTTGAAAATATGACTTGATTTCATTTAATAAATTTACTGTTTATGAGTATAATCATTAGAGCTTCGAATTAATTATTTACAGATCTGTAGAACACAGAATCATTTCTCGACAATCAACTTGACTAAACCAGGCTGTGAATTTTTCTATTGAATCTCAAATTGTTCCTAATATCGTTCCAAAGTGCTACTTCATTGTTCTCGCCACTGGACGTGTGCTTATTTTCTTCGGATTGTTTTCTACGATTTCTACGATATCATTGAGCTGTCTATCGTTCAGGGTTGTATATTATATAGAAAACTATTGTAGGTTGTAGGAGACATCAATTTAATATTGTGTATCTTTGTTGAATACAGACAATTTTTACATGATTGCTGGTTTATTTTTTCCTTTTTCCTTCTAATTAACCTAATTCCCTGGTGAAGCTTTTTGTATCTACTTGTTGCGCTGCGCTGCGAATCGACTATATATAACGTTCTGAAATCCCAGTGTATCGCAGTTAATTAAAAAATTTTGTATGACTAAAGATACTACCTACTTCTATTGCATCTGTACGGGTACAGCTATTAGTTAAGTTAACTTAACTTTATGCTCTCACAAGTATCAAATTTCAAGCAGATTGAAAAAGCTTCATGACAAGTGAAACTTTTGGGATGTAAAATCAAGTCGAGTCAAACCTTCGATTTTTCAAAAGCTTGAATTTCAAGTTGAGCTTTTCGAAAGATTTTCTAGATGCCTGACTTGATGAAACATGGATAGGCCTTTATCTCTTTTAGTCGATGTAAACTTTTCAATTTCTCTTGAAGAAGGATATACGCCTGAAATCGTTTGGTGATTTGTGACTTATCATAGTGAATCTTGCCGAGAATTACAATTACAAAAACCATACACCAACATCATATCACTCC
The DNA here is from genome assembly GCA_013387265.2 of Cryptolaemus montrouzieri. Taxonomy (NCBI): domain Eukaryota; kingdom Metazoa; phylum Arthropoda; class Insecta; order Coleoptera; family Coccinellidae; genus Cryptolaemus; species Cryptolaemus montrouzieri. The sequence goes on along the minus strand of JABFTP020000185.1, from coordinate 40,615,516 downwards.
ACCGATTTGCTATGATCCACAGAATTGTTTTTTGAAACCAACCAGATGTTCAAAGAAAATCAGTTGTCCATCGAGCAGTTTGGTGAAGAATTTGTTTACGGGAGAAGGAAGGTATCATTGTTTTCTATCTTCTAGTTTCTCAATGTTCAGCGGAAAAAGAGCGGTGTTATAATTTTAACGTTTGAATCTGCGTGTGTCTCTGTCAGTCTCGTGATGACTGATCGGAATAAATAAAGCTGCCATAATGTGAAGAATAAATAACAAAATATTTACATTCTATCGTCATGGGTTGAAAAAAGTACTCGTCAGGGAAATCAAGAGATCACATAAAATTTGTCAAACGATTATACTAAGTGATGGAAATAGGTAACCAATTTTTTGCAATGTTTAATTCTAAGATAAATAATGGCAGTAGCTGTTAAAAATAAGCTGGCTGTGAAGTTCGCATATCGTTGCAAAAACTGCAAAATGCTGACTTCGGCGTATTTCTTTCAACAAAAGATATTGCAGAAGATTTTCCCAAGAAACAGTCTGTACTTCGACTTCTGTTTTATTCTTCAGGGGGGAGGTGAAGTACTCATAGATAAATATAAAAAGGTAGATATTGAATTCTGAATTGGAAATAGATAGGCAATAATAATATGCTTTATTCATCATCATCAACTATACGTTTTATAACAAGTCAATATTTAAAATGAATTAAACTTAGAACGAATAAAATTATAGAATTAAAGTAGAACAGATAATGAAGATCATATAAAATTTAAAGTTTGAGGAAATAATAAAATATAAACGCTAAGACGCATAGGTCGTAGGGATATCAGTGGACATAAACTCATCGACATTATAAAAACATTGATATATCAAAAAAGTTTTGAGCAGTTCTTTAAATCTTAAAGCTGGCAGCTGTCTCCAGGAACCGGGTAGCTTATCATAGAACCTGACATTCAGCGAATTATAAATAGACCTGGTCAGCCTGTATCTTGGACAAACAGACCTGTTCCTGGTTGAGTAACTATGTATCTCAGCATGAGAGGCGAATTTGTCTAGATTTGACCGAACATGAAGAATTTGAGAGTAGATATACATTGATGGTACACTAATTATTCTATTTGTGATAAACAGTGGTTTACAGTGATCTAAGTAGCTGGCTGCCGACAGAACTCTAACCGCTCTATTCTGCAATTTAAATATTCTTTCCGAACTGGCGGAATTGCCCCACAGTAGGACCCCATATGATATGTTTGAATGGAACAAGGCAAAATACGTTGATCTGACTATTCTATGATCGAATTGGGCAAATCGTATTTTCCTGATCAGAAAGATAATGGAGGAGAAATTTCCAGCTAGTAAGTCTGTATGTGGCTTCAGGTGGGAGAGTCATCGATGGTAAGTCCCAGAAGATTTACTGTTCGAGGTAACGAGGCGCGATCCTCACGAGGAATCATGATGGATTGAAATTTTCGTCTATTGAGCAATAACTTATTGCCCTGGAACCACATATGCGCCTTCGAAACCGCGACCTCCCTCGAGTCAGTCACTGACCGGATATCAGTGCCAGAGGCTACGATCGTGGCGTCGTCCGCGGATGAAATGCAATCAAAGGGATCCAAATAGTTCGAAAGATAAAGATAATATAAATGAAAAACAGTAGGGGCCCCAGGACAGAACCCTGAGGAACCCCGTGATTTACCGGCATGAATTCGGAGACGGCACCACGAACCGAAACGCACTGAGACCGACCCGACAAGTAGGAGGCCAACTGGTATGCCTCTGAAGCCACATCTCTCCGCTTTTATTGCGATTCCTTAGTGAACAACCATATCGAAAGCTTTCGTTAGGTCGCATAGCTCCAGGTCAGTGATCACACCATCCTCCAAGCCAGACGAAATCTTCTCGATAACGCAGAGAACAGCTCCAATTGTAGACCGACCACATCGAAAATCGAATTGAGCCGAGGTGAAAACCGAATTCTTGTCAAGAAAGTTCATGAATTTGGTTTCAATAGATGTTCGAATAATTTTGCGATAGTTGGTATTATCGCTATGATCCTATAGCTGTTCAGATCATTAGGATCGCCTTTCTTGAAAATTACCCTGGATCTTTTGAAAACGATAAGGAACACCCCCTCCTCCATTCACCGATTAAACAATGTACAAAGGGGAAGTTCTATGATCTCGCACACGAATTTGATAATCTTACTATTCGTTCCATACACATCTAGAGATGAAGAATTTGAGAGTCTCCTAATAGCACTCGCAGCTCCTCAACGGGAATAGGGGTGAGGAACAAGGTGCAATCGTAGACTTTGTATATTAGGTGATATCTGGAAGTGATTGCCCGGAACCGGATACTGTAACTTCTTCAACCGGCTGTTGACCTGCCTTGAAAAAGTATTCATTGAAATCCCATGAAGTTATAGAATCTGGAATTATATTTCTTTTTCCCTTTGTTTCGTTCATCATGGATAAGACACCACGAGTCCCTAGCTAGATTACTAGATCGCTCCAGGTATCTATCCCTGGTCCAGTCATTTTAGGTTTTATCTGCGGGAAAATTCCTAGTGAGGTGAATTTTTGTATACACCTTTATTACGGCATAATAATGAAGATGTGAAAAATCGACATTGATATCGTGCCACCTAAAAAAGTTATAAAGGTCAAAAGGTCACGAAAATCAGTTTTTCGCAAATATCTCGCGATCTATTTCTCAGAGGTCAATAAAGGTCATCATAAAAATTGTTTGTCGTGAAATTGTCTACAAAAAATGTTTCTTGCATTTTTTTGTAAAATTAACCGTTTTTGAAGTAGAGACTAGAATGCACTCACATACGGTATTGTATACCGTACGGCGTATACCAATACAAGGCGAAAACCCTATTGCTTTTTAGTCATGTTTGTGTGTTGTTAGTAAAATCTATTACATACACAGACATATAGCACTAGTAATACTAGTATAGACAGGACAATTCGTGCCCATGAATGTCTCAAACGACCTCCACTGGTAGGCAGATGTTCCGTATTTTATTGAACCTTTATACCTGCTACTACCTGTCGGGCTGTATTTTGCTCAGTTGAAAATTATTTCTTGAGTGTTAAAGACGTTATTTTAGTAGTATTGCTCTTGAACAGTTTTCATAATGAGTAATATATGTTCTATAAGCAAAGAAGTGTTATCGATGGTGATGTAGTAGAAGTTAGGCGTGGTTTTCAGACATTGAAAAAATGCTAGTATTGCTAGAGGTGATGGTAATATTGAGTATTTAAATACTGTGACTTTTTTAAAAGTTCATAGCAATTGTCGTAAAAATTATATGAACAATTTGAGTATAGCGGCTTTTAAAAGACGCCAAGAAGAACCGAGTACATCAATACCTCTACGTAAGAAAAGAATCACCTCCTTTGATTTCAAAAAATTATGTTTGTTTTGTGGAGAAGAAGCGAGTTAAGTAATTAAGAAAAAAAATTATGACGCGTTATTAGAGCAGTGAGTACTCTTTCATTCAAACTCACATTATTAAAAGCTGCAGAGGCGCGCAGTGATAAATATGGAAGAAGTGTAAAGGAGGGTATGAATTTTGTGTATGACTTAGTATCTGTCTGATAAATGTTTCTCAAATTTTGTATTAGTCAGTGGAAAAGGTAACGCAGGCCGTCCATTAGATGAAAATATTAGAATTACCATGGAAAATGTTTTTCATTACATTGAGAATAATGACGATTGTCAATTCACATTGGCTGAGTTAAAAGATAAAATGAAAGATTACGTTCCAGATGATAAAACAATAATAAAAATTGATTGTTCGATATGGGAATAATATTGTAATTACCACGAAAAGTAAATCATTAACAATTATTTGCTTTCGAGATACTGCAAGTAATATTTAAAAAATTCGTGGTAAGAAGAAAAAACAGAAGCTGCTACATCAATAATTAAAGAAGATATTCGTTCCGTTGCAACTATTCACGACTTATATCCACCACCAAGTCGAATGTTAGATAATATTAATGACGAAATTCCTAACAATTTGACACATTTTGATTTAAATATAGGAATAAGTCCACTCGACGTTCTGTCAGCAAATGTTGATGACACAGAAACTGAAGATATTGACAATGAATGTTAAAAAAAATTATATACTGAACTTAATTTTTCTGTATTCTAATAAAAAATTACTCACAATTAAATAAATGAAACCTCTTATTACATATCATGAATTGTGCCTACGGGGGAAACCATGTAAAAGAACGCGCCCTGCATTCTACCTCGAAGGTGGTGAGGAAACGAGTGCATCGTTATAATATAGTCGCTTTCTCATTTTCTACTCCAAAAACCGTTAATTTAACAGAAAAATGCAGACGACATTTTTTGTAGACAATTTTACGACGAACAATTTTTATAATTGCTTTTATTCACCTCAGAGCAATAGATCGCGAGATATTTGCAAAAAACTGATTTTCGTGACCTTTCGACCTTTATAACTTTTTTAACCGGCACGATATCATTGTCAATTTTTCACATCTTCATTAAAATGCCGTAATAAAGATTTATACGAAAATTCAGCTCACTAGTAATTTTCCCGCAGATTGGGGTTCAAAATGGCTAAAATGACTGGACTATGGCAATTTTTTTGCAACCACTATGCGTTGCCTGTAAAATTTTCGAGAATTCATAAAATGCGTCTTGGGTTCATGGTCACCCAATACGTTCGAAATTAGATGTAAAGTGCCCAAAAATTCTCTAAGTCTCGACAACTCCGGCGTAAACCAAGTAAGAGGATTGCTTCGTGACTTGCATTTACGTAGCGGAAAAGCAGAAGAGATGTTTTCCTGTAAAACTAGTCAAAACTTTGTTAGATATAATTCGCTCAAAGTAATAGGAATTCTCACTACGTTTCATACAGTATGGCATATTAACAGTTAAAGCCTTGGCAAAGTGATCGCAAACCCCCGGTTTGATAACACTGGCGCTGAAGCTGCCAACAGGCAGATTTGCAATCACATTATCAACACAAGTTGCCGAATTTACAGAAACTCATTTTTAGTAAATTCATTGATAACAGGGATCAGGGAGAAAGTCTCAAACAAGTTCAAGAGTACAGAGCGTCTAGCTGATTGAGTCATAAAATCAACGTTAAAATCGCCTAAGATTATGTTTTTTTCGAATTGATGGCACTGAGATTCCAAAATGCCCTCAAGACTACTTAAAAAATATTGAAAACTACCTGCAGGTGATCGGTATAACAATATAATTGAACACTTAATACTGAACAAATACATACCGCAAACATACCGCAATATTCAGCAGTACGTCGTGATTTGCGGACGCGTAGTGTTTATGAAACTAGAAATATGGGTTATCTTCATAATCATTCTTCAACAAAGAAGTTGAACAGAATGAAATAGTTTTCGTAGTAACCTAATTTTTTGAAGCGATTCTTGCTCATTGACATCTTGTGCAAGGATGTTCGATAAGTAATGTACATGGTGTTGCTTTGATTCTTTCAAGGTGAAAGTTCATGTTTTCAAGCCAGCCCAGAACTTTCATTTGCACCTATAAATTCCTTAATTGTAATCAAGTTATGCTATGTACGAAATTTCAAGTGAATCGATCTATGCGTTCAAGACTTATGGCGTTTAGAATGGTATTCCAAATACATAAAACAGCCTGTATATCGAGAACATAGCCTTATCTTGTTTTTGGGCCTCGATTCGAAGTCCTCTGGGTGTACTCTAACTAATATTTTTCTCTGGTGAATCAACCTGTATACATAAGTGTGTAGATGAAAATGATCGGATTATATTTGATATAACTTGATGGTGCCCTTGATGTTTTTGATGTGTTAATAATCTCTTTGATTGCGACCAATCAGAAATCTCTATTTATGATTATGGAAAATTGAAAATCTGTTGTTTAGGCAAAGATTGAAGAATTATACCGTTAGAATTAATTGGTTACAGACAAGTTGAATTTATTCATACATTCAACAATGAAATGTTAATATTCAAACAATTCACTAAGAATTAAAGTTTAATACATTCATATAGGTACATTTATATCTTGAGTGTCAATGTCGCATAATTCAAAGCTAGTTATCTGGAATAAAAACAGAATAATCATAACTACTCGCCGTGTTAATTGGATGAAATAAATGGTGCCTACTTTAACTATCTAGTCTCTTAAGAGTTTCTTGTGAATTGATAACTGTAATTGCTACAGCAACACTGAAAAAGATTAAGAAAAAGGGGCTAATGTTAAGGCAGTTAACGCTCTTCCATGCATGTATAGCCTTGTGCTGATTGCGTTATGGAACATTTTAAGTTGTGTGGGTATATGACAAGACAATTAGATATCAAGTTATGCAATTTTGTGAATCTATTTTTTACAGTATTATAAATTACATTCTTCTGACATATTTATGAATATCAACTAGGCTTATAAAGAATTTCTCAAGAAGTTTCCTTTTAGAAAAGTTCAAGACCATTCATTATATATTAAAATTTGATTCTGAAGTATTAACGACATATCTATAGAAAATTAAGACAGAATTTAAATCAATCTTCGTCGAGCTCATTATGAATTTATTGATCTAGTTGTGAAAATTCACTGTAAGATGTAAATAAAAACTTTGTCAAGGAGAACCATTCTTGCGAATTAAGAATACTTCTTCATGAGAAGATGCATTCAAATATTTCAATTTTATATGTTGTGAGTGTGCAAATGGTAGACATTTTTGTAAATGATGAAAAGAAAGCATAAATTTGTTACAGTTCTGTGTGTTATATGTGTTTCTTTAACTACGATATTCAGACTGAGCATGGAAGGTAAAATGTTTGGTTATCAATTTCAATATTTTTTTCTTCAATCTGTTGTTTGGCACATATATCTGGACAATTGTTATAATTCAGCCTTCCCTAGATATTAATGACAACAAAAAATTGAAAATGAAATTTGATAAGCACAAGGCAGTTCTACCGGCGAACAAAAATTAATGAAGTGTTCACATTCATCTAATTTTTCAAATTATATTATTTAGAATTTAGATGAATATAGGATGCGCCAGAGAAAACTGGACAATTTTTCTTCCGTTATAACTTTCGCAATTTCAGAGCTAGATCATTGGTTCTTGCTTCATTGGAAAGCCTAAGGACTAGGTTTTTCAGAAACTGTATTGAAATTTCACTTTCGGTGAAATCTAATATGGCTGACTCATTCGAAAATGAGCAATATTTCGAGATCGCTGGAACGTTTTTTTTTTCACTAAAAAATTTGAATCGGACATTCAGTCGATAATTCAGTCTTTTCTGAACAATTTGACATATTGATCTTAAAAATATTCCCATAATTGGTAAAAAAGTAGAGTGAAGAATTTTTTTCATTCTGATTTTCAGATGAGATCGAAATATTTTTTTCACTTCATGGCGTTGGCACTCCTCAAATTGTTGTGTTTTTCATGGATGTTCTAGGAAGACAAAAACCATTTTTACTAAAACCAACCTAAAATTTGATTTCCGTTCGAATTCAAAATGGCCGACTTCCTCAAATATTAACAATTTTTCCCGCGCATTAAAAAAGTTTTCGCGTTCGTAATGAATCAACTGCGTAAATCAATCACTAGATTGAACCTTTTCCATCATTTTGAGGGGTCGAACTCGAAAATTGATTCAGAATTGCGCCAATTGCCGTCAATAATGTTTCCCTTTTCCACCATCATTGCATCTCCCGTTGTGAAACCTCTGAACATAGACTGCATGCATTAACTCTATGATAAACAAAAAATAATGAAATGTCATCGAGTTTTAGACGACATCTGATTCGAACTTGAATTTTATCTTGGTGTTGTTATTCTTGATGTTTGAAATTGTCATCAATGGTTTTAACAAATTAACGCGTTTCATTGAATGTTTATTTTGCATGGCTATACCTCTAGGCAAATATTACGCCAATTCCCAGCCCTTAATTACAATAGAAGCACAATCTACGCTTATCCCCTTTTATTAAAACCATTGTTAACAATTTCAAACGTCAAAAACACCAAGATAAAATTCGAGTTCAAACCAGATGTCCAAAACTCGATGACGTTTCATTATACCCTATTTATTATTTTATTCAAGTCCTGTTATTTGTTTCGTGTGGTTCATATCTCGTATGCAATGTAATAACGCAGTGAAATATTTGAACGTTCCTAACTTTGTGCAAAATACTGTGACTGGGGGAGAGAAAGCGGTACTGCTGCAGGTTGTAATTTCTTAGAGTACCTAAGATATAAAATTAAATTGTATCAATGCTAAAAACTCCTTTGTCACTGCTGTTCATGGTATTCAATATTAAAATTTCGATTTAAAGAATGAAGAATTCATTTTTTCTTCTGTTTTTGAGGCAAACTTTCATTTCATTCCGATATTGGCTAAACAAATTTCTGTTCTACAGACAAACCTGCAAAGTACACCTTAAGCTGTTTTTGACACATGTGTTTCTTAGAAATGATTTAATTCGTCATAAGGTTAGAAATTTCCCTCTGTTTTTACAATCGTCATTGCAATGATAACGAGTATTTCTAGTAACAATACCTTCATTTCCAAAAAGTGAATCTGGACAATTGTAGAAAAAGTCAGGAGAGCATGAAAACGGAAGACCTACATACATACTATTCTGGGAGGGCTAATTAAGATTGGGAAAGTATTTTGGTAGCAGAGGAATTGAACGACTACTTTGTGAGTATTGGAAAATCAATACAGAATCTAGTAAACCCTAGTGTTCAAAGAGCGATGAACTTTATCAAGGGGAAGATTATCGGATCGTCTGGGTCTCTGTTCAATTACCCAACAACAGAAGAGAAATTGAAGGATATTGTGAAAAATCTTAAAAACAGGACTTCGTCTGACATTTATGGCATGAAAGTTCCTCTGTTGAAGCTAATATTGCCAGTGGTGATCGTGCCATTGACTCGGATTCTCAATTTATGTTTGCAGCAGGGTGTATTTCCGGATAAACTCAAGATTGCGAAGGTGATTCCCATATATAAGAGTGGCAATAAAGATGATTGTAGTAATTATAGACCCATTGCTTTGCTGCCAATATTTTCTAAAATTTTTGAGGAGGTTCTGAGAAGAAGACTAGTGGAATTTCTCGAAAAACATAACGTAGTTGATAACTGCCAACATGGTTTCCGTTCTGCTAGATCTACCACAACAGCACTTATCAACCTCGTTGAGGCGACTGTTAAGGCTTCGGACGAACACCAATTTGCGGAACTACTGGCATATGACCTCAACAAAGCTTTTGACAGTATATTTAGAAGCTTGTTGATTGATAAAATGGAGTATTGTGGAGTTAAAGGGAATGCCCTTTCGATATATAAGTCCTATTTGTCGAATAGAACGCAGGTTGTCGAATGAAAAAAACAAAAATCTAGTGAAAAAGACGTTGAAACTGGAGTACCACGAGGTACAATATTAGCACCAGTTCTTTTTCTAATTTATATAAATGACCTACCTCTTCATATACCAACTGCTACCACTAGTCTATACGCTGATGATGCTACCTTCCTAAACATGACGACAACCCGATGCAAAGTTCAATCTCTAACTGAGGAGTGCATGAAACATGCGGAAGAGTGGTTTTCGGCTAACGGACTAAAATTGAACTTAAAGAAAACACAAAGACTAGTCATAAGCACTCATAAGGATGGGTCAATATCTCTCTGTCTTAAATTGTTGGGAATCACTCTGACCAGTGAGTTCACATGGAGCAAACATATATCCATATTACTTAGGAAATTGTCAACAGCTATTTTTACGATTCGCAGAATTAAACAGATAACGTCAAGGAGAATTTGCAAACTCACTTACTATGCTAACTTCCATTCATTGGCAACGTATGGGATTCTTGTTTGGGGTAATGCTACTACTCTTAGGTGGATATTGCCAAAGCAGAAAGCAGCAATAAAGGCACTCTGTGATGTCCCCAAACACGAGAGCTGTCGTCTAATTTTCAGTTCAGAGAAAATCTTGACCGTTACCTCGGTGTTCATTTTGTCCTATATTTTATATGTAAGACAGAATAGAGACAAATTCATCTCCCAGGCTACAGTTCACCAATACAACACCAGGAATAGAGATCAATTAGTTCCCACATACCATCGATTGGAAAGAACTCAATTAGCGTCCAACTACATGTACCATTTTCTACAACAAGCTTCCATCTCAAATGAAAAGACTTCCGGATGGAAGATTTATTAAGATGGTAAAGAAAATATTAATTGAGGAAACAATTCATGAGATCCAGGAGTTTATGGACAAAAACCTGTAGTTCTGCGTTTCTTTTCGTTTTGTGCATTTATTTGTTTCTCTGTTGTGATTTGTTGAGTCCTAGATTCTCGATCGACTTTTGTTCGAGGATGTTTGTTGATACTTTTTTCTGTTTGACCGGTTTGTTTGTTTTATTTGAGAACTTATATTTTGTATCGTTAATAACTATGACATGACATGTAAGTTTTGATGTCACAAATATATACTACTATTACTACTAATTAGGTATATACAAAGCCCTCCTTGGTCTTTACATCAAGATTGGTTTCATTAGTTGCTGAAGACTTACGATATGGCGATAACAAATTTATTGGAATTGAAGTCTAATAATTAAAAAGAAAATATTAGCCGTCACGGCAGTCTACAAACCTCCTCCTATGATTCCTGAAGATTTCTTAGATAGTCTAGATCAGGAGTGCTCGAACTTGAACTGCTGGCGACCTACCTCAATATTTTCATACTACTTATGATCGACTCTGAGAAGCTGCAAGTATGTGTGATGCAGGGTTGTCTTACATACACGATATACCCTACCTACCTACCTACTTAGGTAGGATGTACCGTCGCATATATATATATATATATATATATATATATATATATATATATATATATATATATATATATATATATATATATATATATATATATATATTTATATATATAATATACATTATTTTAGTCAAGGTTTGAGTTAGGTTTGGTTAGGTGCTTCTCAACAATATCAAGGAAAAACTCATAGTTATTCAAAATTGCGAGTTTATTGGTTGTTACAAAACAAAAGAGTTACATATGGTGTTAAACTTAACTAAGGAGTGACTTTGGATGTTGAAGTGTGGTACTGCATGTCCTCAGTATACTTTTCATAAGATGGTACGTAACCACGGAGTGCTAATCGCATGATGACATATGATAGTCAATTGGTCGATTGCGATATTTTGACTTGATTATCTTCATTTCAGAAAATGCTGACTCGCACAAGTAAGTTGACCCAAACATTGCCGTCAGTTGAGGGGCGATTTGTCTTAGATTCGGATATTTATCTTCAGATATGAAACACCAGATGATGCTGTAGCTTTGAGATGTATATCTGATATAATCTGCACCAACTCATTTTCAACAGAACATGAGTTCGTATTAAACTGACTTGCTTTTTCAGTAGCTAATTTCTCAATGTTTTTACATCAAAAATGATAACTCATAAATGATGCTATATTTGCCAATTCACTGCAATCATAAAAACGCATTTCGAATTGTCCCAAAATATTTGATAATTCAGCCTCATACGTATCATAATTCAACTGAGGAATCCTTGCTTTCAAAAACGGAAAATGTTTCAGATAACTTCTTTTCAGCTGATCTATCATAAGTTGCAATTTACTTTTGAATGCGTTTACTGCTAATCATCTCAATAATAATTTTTCCTTTACCTTGAAGCTCCAAGATAATGGTATTTAAGTGCATTGTGATGTCAGTTGAAAATGCCAAATCAGTCAGTCATTTTTCGTTTTTCAACATCTTAGTGTCATCAAATCTTTCGTCTAGAAAAGCTGTTATTTCTGGCAATAATTCTTGAAGCCTTTCTAGGAATTTTCCGCGACTCTACCACCTGACGCCCGTGTGAAGAACTAAATCAGTCTGTTAAGCTGACTCCCTATCTTCCAACTGCAACGCCGTTGCAAGCTACGTGCACGGATGGAATTCACAATTTTTATTGCAATGGCCATAATTTCCTCCAAGTTTAACACTTTTGAACACAAAACTTTTTGACGTATAATGCAATGGAATGACAAAACCTTTTCGTTTTCAGTCATTGCTGGTACTCCATCGATTGTAATGTACACTAATTTATATATTGGTAGCTTGTAGATTTCTACAAAATTGACGAAAACGTCATATATATCTTCGCCACGGGTCTTCCCCTTCAGAGGAATGATTGTCAAAAATTCTTCCCTAGCCAAGATGTCATTGAAAACCATCCGAATAAAAATACACAGACATGATTTCTGTTTCATTTTCATAATCTCCAAATAAAGTCTCACCCGCTTCAATAAATGCTTCCTTCACAACCGATCCATCTTGGAATGGTGTCTTGTGTTTCGCCAATATATGAGATATTTTAAATGACGCGATCGTAGCAGCTTTTGATTGTTTGGCTGATCTTGTGAACACGGTTTGTTATTTTTTCAAATAAGATATCAAATCACGTACTTTTCGCTTTCTTAATTCACTCTTTTCATAGTTTTTATCAACCATTTTAAGATGCCTCTCTAAGTTACCACGCTTAGGTTTTGAAATTGACACACGACAAATAAGACAAATGCACTTATCCTTGATCGTACAAAAGAAAAACTCTTCCTCCCATTCGTTGTTAAAATGATACGTTTTAGATTTCTTCGCTGCACTCATTTTGTACTATTTAATAATAAACTTTGTATCGACGTAGTATTGCCTTCAAGTTACAATTCAGAATGACTCCAATTCCTGCAGGCGCAACATTTATATCGGCGTGAACGAAAGTTTCGAATGTTTCCGTCAAACGCGTCACCCGAAATTTCTAGAAAAGCGGCAAGAATAAAAAAACGCGGCTTTTCTTTGACAAGTACTGTGCGTTCCTTCGATAAAACCGCCTTTTGCCGCTAGCTGAGTGTTATTTTATTCTATCTAACCTAACCTACGGCGGGTTGAGGTAGTTTTCAATTCGGTCAGATTCTCTTTCATGTATGAAATTCAAATAGAAATCAGAATTTTTTTTAGAAATATTGAGGTATATCGCCAGCAGTTCAAGTTTGAGAACCCCTGCCCTAGACGTTCTTAAATCGTTTCAGTACTAATTTACACTCAACTGTTCTGTCGACGTTGCATTTGCAGGAGCCTAGGAGTAGTTTACAAAATTCGCGCCATGTCGCATTTTAGTTGCATTGGAACAGAAATGTAAACAGAAATGATTAATTTATCGATATTTAGGGTTGAAAGTAGAAATTGAAAATTTCACGCAATTGCAGATTAGTGTATGACCCTTGTGCGATAGACTTAAGTAAAATTGATATTTCCGTTCACAATGTTGCCATCAGATACCACTCGTTGGTAGAATAGTGTTTTATAAATACTTATAATAAATTTGCTCTGCGATTCCATACTTCAAGATTCGCATGAACAATAATTTATTTTGTTCCTCATCTTCGATTCTGTTTCGAAGAGTTGGGAAATTCGCAATATTCTCGAGAACACGAGAATACCAGGGTAAATGTTTAACGCTTAGATATCCTTCGATTGGAAAGCGTCTTTAGTGTTCTATTGCTATTTGTTGTGTGTATTTCTATAACAAAAATCATGAATGTAAATCATGCCCGTTCATTCAATATTTGAATTAAAATTGAATAGGCATAATATTAGCTTTAAAAATTTGATGAACCCATATAACCCTGAAACTATCGTTTTTTTATAAATGGAAGTTTTTTCGTGGATTGAGGGGCACTATAAAGTATAATTCACCATTTTTTTTTTTAATTTTCGAGTGCTGCTTTTGGTCGAAACTATGCGTTCTTTTAAAAGGACAGTAGTACCATAGTATACTCATATGAAATTATCGATTGATTTCAACCAAAGTCTTTATTTTCCTCAAAAGAACATCTAAACATTAAATAGTATGATAATAAACAAAACAATCTTTTGAATGCAAGCCAGCATCACATTTTAGACAGAGAAAATTTTTTATGGCATACTGCACATCGTCGCTGACTGTTATTGTCATAAGGTGAAAACTCGTGTAAATTTCTAGGAGCTATGGAAGGTCCTCTCTTTTTCATTCTCTTCTTAGATTCTTAGTTTAAGTCTAAGTTTTCCGCCATTGTCCTCATGTAAGCGCCAAGAATTTTGCACAGCCATGTCAATGGAATGAGCAAATAAAGGAAAATTCCATTTTGTCCCCTGATGCTAACTCTAGAGTCACCGAGATTTTGATCGCCACAGTCCACCCCTCCCATATTTTCATTGTAAAATTTTATCAAGCCTGGTTGATCTTTATAAATATATTTCTTCTCAGATTGGGAAAAACTCTTTACTCTATTTACCGGAAACGCTGTTGAAACATTTGATGCTACATTCACAATATTTTTGTCATTGCATTTGGTGATGATGATATCGTCATCCGCCAAAGTATGCTCAAAATAACTTGGATCTTTTTTTAAGGTTGGTAAACTAGATACGGGTGATGAGGGGATTCGGTTTTTCCAGTAGCTTATAGGTAGGTCCCTCAATTTCAATTCTTTCAGCGACGAAAGTGTGGTGAAGTGATTGTCAAAGTATAAATGAAATTCTTCTGAGGGCATATTTTTCAATATATCTGCATATTGTAAAACTACTGATACGCCGAGACCCATATGTTTGTACTTATCTAACAACCTACGTATGGGTCAAAATAAACTATATAACCTAGTCGGTGAGCACCAATCCTAAACTTATATCCCCTTCAGATAGGTTTTTCTGGTATGAATTGCTTTCCACTGTAACGTCCAAAATATGGTGTCATTGACTCATCTATACCATGATTTTCTTCGATAGGGGCATGCTCAAAAAATTTTGACTTCAGAATGTCAAAACGTGGTCACATTTTCGAACATTTGTCCTTCAAATCTAGGTAAGTATTATCATTGAAGTGAATGTTGCTCAATATATGCTGGAATCTATCACGCAATATAGATTCACATACCATTTTGTTGTTGGTGTCATCCCTATTCTGCCAGACCATCTTTTTCCGTGGAAGAGATACATAGCCACTAAGCAATAGAACTCCAATAAAACAAAAGAGCTCATTTCCTGTGATATCCCCGGCACGATTCTTCTGCTGGACGAGATGTTTGAGAATTGAAGAATAATAAGATCGAAGAATAAGTGGAACGTAGCAGCTGGTGAAAGATTGTTATCCGCCGATGATATTGATGTCCATTGCGGCAGAGGCGACTTTTCCAAGTCCAAATCACATTCTTTGTAATCGAAAGTTTTCAGAAATTTTGGCCTTCGTTATTTAAACTCCAAGAGAGGTCTATCATCTTCGCTATCCCAGTCATCTTCATCCGTACTTCAGCAGGAGCTCTGAGTTGAGTTCCCGGTAAATTATCCAATAAGACGGTGTTTTCCTCTCCGGAGTCTTCATCTGCATCGCAGTCATCATTGGCGTTCTCAAGAGGAAAAATTGCTATTTCTTCTAGAACCTATTATTCCGATCTTGACATTTAGTGAGATTTGTTCTTGATCATGAGGTTCTTCAATCAAATGTGGGTTTTCCTCAGCCTAATAATGATTATTGTGAAAATTTGTGATAGCAGTTGTCGAAAAGTTAGCTTCGTCTGTGAAAATTATTTCACTATCAAAATGAACATTTTCTCTAATTTCATCTAAGAACCATCGGCAGAAATTCAGTCTTGAAGGAAAATCTCGAGGAAGTAGAGTTTGGACGCGTTGAATACGAAACGGGTACAATAAAAAGTCGTGGAGAATCCTCCAAACTAGAACATGTGAAATATTCAACTGATTTCCAATTTTTCTTGTACTCACATGAGGATTCAAATCAATACAATTCAAAACTGCTTCCTCAATATCTGGAGTTCTCATAGTTTAAGTTGCATCTTCTGAATGATTATTTGCAGTGAAAGTACCAGTTTCCCTCAACCTTCTGTGGATATTTGAAAATGTTCGCCTGTCTGGTGTTACTCGATTTGGAAAGCGCACCTGATATAATCGCCTAGCTTCTGTTGTGTTCCCGTCAGCCAGACCGAACATGTAATGGATATCAGCCAATTCGGCGTTAGTAAAATTAGCCATTTTTTCTTACAGCAATAACTTCAAAAGTTTTGAAACTAATCGTTAATTTAATGAACAATTCGACGCTGGTGCAACCTTAGCCACTGTCAAAATGAATAAATAAATGAAAAAAATCAAAGCCTACAAGTCATTTTTTTAATCAGAAGTGCTTTCAATTCAGCGAATGCGTACAATCGTTTAATAATATTTTGCTCGAGAACGGTCGGAGATACGAAAAAATTACAGGTGTCAAAAAAGTTTCTAAATTGAACGAAGATGACGACAATTGATTGTACGCTGTTCAGTGGCGTACTGCAAAAAAGTTTGAAAGGGCAAAAGAAGACATGGCCTCGGGAAAGAAAACACCTTGTGATTTTCAGTTGAAAACTAGGTCGTGTAATGATGGAGGTTGAACAAAATAGCTTGCATTCCAAATTTGGGCTGAATATCTCAAAAACTGTAGGAGTTTTGAAGAAAAAGCCAATTTTTCCGGAAATTTCAACACCTTGTAGCTCCGTTAAGAAGCTTTTGCGGGCCCATGTTTATAGTGTGTATGTGTAAAAATTAGCTTGCATTCCAAATTTGGGCTGAATATCTCAAGAACTGCAGGAGTTTCGAACACCCTGTAGCTCCGTAACGAAGCTTTTGTGGACCTATGTTTATATGAACTTTTTTCTTAAAATTGCACGTAGATTTACCATCTCAAGTTCTGACATACTATTATGTAACACCCTGTACATCTGTAGCTTTCGTTTTTAGGCAAAATTAAATAAACCGCAAACAGCTGGTTCATGTGTTGATTCAAAATTGGTGATTTATCTTTTTGACCAACAAAGTGGTTACACAACGTAATCCCTGTTTTCTCTGCTTGTGGGATAGTAGAGCTAAGAATCAATAAGGTTAAGAACGATTGGCCTACTCGAGAAGTGCTAATTCCAGGGAAACTAAACGTGTTAAATCCGCCATTAGTATCATTATATATAATATTGCCTCCGTTGCATCAAACAATTTGTTGAAGCTCTGCACAAAAATAGCAATTGTTTCCATTGCTCCTACAAAAAGTTCACAAAACTGAGTGCAGAAATATAAAAGCGGGCAGCTTCGATAGGCCACAGATTAGATCATTAATAAAAGACAGACATAGATTGAGAAAAATGCATGGAACGAGTTTCTTTGGCTGACTATTCTCAACACGTTGAATAACTAGTGAGTCACTTTCAAATACTTGGATGTAACATGAGATTCAAGTCACACTTTCGTCACAACTACCTTGACTATTTTACAATTAATCTTGGAAATCTAAATTAAGAACAGGACCAGAGATTCCACCAGGACCCTCAGCTATGGAAGAAAGATATCAGGGCTACTCGAACGCACACATGATGGCTGACTATTGTTGGAGCAATCAGAGCAGCTCACTGACCACAACATCTGCAAGAAAATCGTAGAAAAGAAAGTTTTTTCCTATCTAAGAATTTAATGAAATGTGATCAATTTTGAAGAAATTGTGTTTTATTGTAAAATGGGCTATGTTACATATTTTCTAAACTAAAGCTGATACAGTGTTAATCACGTATTTGAAATCGTATTTAAAAATAAGGCAAAAATCATGTGCCAAAACTCAATCATCAGAATTGCTAATGTTAGGTGTTATAAATACCAGACAATTATGGATTATGGTAACATTAACTTTTCTGTTAATGTATGGTGGGGTATGTACTACGATAAACTCATAGGACGACATTTCTTTTTGCCTTTTGTACGGAGTGCTATGAAGGAACGTGTTTATAGTAGAGAAATCAATACAACAGACGAACTAATGTAAAGAATAAGGGATATGGCTGTGAATGGTTAGAAAATCTGTTAGTCATATTATTCGTCGATCATACAAAGGCATGGAAATTGGGGTTATTCATTTTGAGAACCTACATCACTTTGAAGAATGGCTTTTCATTTCGAAATTCAGATAACAATTATGATAAAATGGGTGCCGTGTGCAGATTTTTCGTTTGGACCATTCAATTTCGTGGTTCGTTCCCGTTTTAACTTTGATAATCGTTTTTCAGATATCTTTAACGAATATGCTAGAACAGTTGTCATTTCATTGATTTTGTTAGTGAATAATCAAATTTGGAAGCGGGTATTAATATAGAGTTTTCATGGAAAAGACGTTCAGGTGAAAATAATTCGTAATTCTGAGATAAATTCTTGGAATGATGTCGAACGATATAATGGGTGTATTTTATGGACTCATCCTCGCAGCTTTTTCGAAAATGTTTTAAATATGAATAGTAATATATTCATTTTAGTTGAAAATTTCCGGTTTTTTCGATAAAGAAAACTTTGATTTCAGAGGCGTCTCAAAATTGTCTTTCAAAATATTGACCATTGGATTTTACACATTTCGCCCATCTGTCAAGCAAATTATGGATACCATCTCAAAAAACTTTTTCTCTTTCAAGGTAAACCATTCGACGTGTCATTTTTCGAATTTTTCAGAAATAGCGAAGCACTGCCCTGCAAAGGATTGTCCCATTGATGATAGTCAGACGGGACGAGGTCTGGAAAGTAGGGCGGGTGCGATAATATTTCTCAATTAAGTGTTCTTCATTTGTCTCTCACCAGTTTAGCGGTGTGAGGCGGCGCGTTGTCATGTTCCAAGATAACTCTGACATGTCTTTGGTCCTATTCCGGCCGTTTTTCGATGAACGCATGATACAAATTGATAATTTGTTGTCGGTAGTGATTCGTGTTCACTGTTTCACTAGGTTTTAACAACTCTTAGTACACCACACCACACTGGTTCCAGGCCCGCCGCTAGCGGTTTGAACGCCGGTGTGCAATTCCTATCTTGCCGCCCCTATCTAACTACAAAACCTAGGTGTTTATAAAAATGTGAAAAAAAATGCTGTACAGTGAAAAACTATGTTATATTAGGTTATTTTATACAAGATAGTTACACTAATACGACATTAAATGAAAAAATGAAGGCAAGAAAGGTGCAGTTTATACATATTATGTAGGTAGGTATAGGTATTAAGTTATTTTACAGAAACTGCACCTTTCTTGCCTTCATGTTGGCAAAATCAGCTATAATTTTTTGGTGTCTAGTCTATTTAGAATCTCATGTTCAATTGAAATTATTGCTAAATTACTTAGTCTTTGCTGGTGCATAGTTGATCTCAAATAGTTTTTATTATTTTCAACTTTGAAAATGACCTTTCACCAGATGCAACTGAAACCGGCAATGTAAGTAGTATCCTTAGCGCTATTGCTGTATTCGGAAATGTTGACATTAATTCATTAGCAAAATGTATTACAATAGGGTTTGTGGATCATTAGACTGGTTTTCAGTTAAATGCAACTTTAAAGCATTGATTTCATTAAACATATCTATACCGTCAATATCTGCGTCACTACTTGAACTATCTTTTAGCTTCACATTCAAATCTTTACAATGTTTCATTAAATCATCTTTGGAGTAACTAAACAAGTTATCATTGGTGAAAAGCCAAAACGTCGGTAAAAGTTTCCAACTCATCGAATCTACGTTTTAAAGAAGTTAAGGTTTGGTCCAGGATCCTAAAAAACATCTACCTTGTATTTTGTTTTAGGGTCTAGTAAGACTTCATCACTCTGTTCATACTGAAATTGAGTTGGTTTTCTTCGTGAACGAACGGTATCTATAGGCGGAAAATCTGCATCTACATTAAGTTCCCGAGCCACAGTGGTAGCTTCTTCTAACACCCTTTAGAAATGCTCATCTGTGCGATATTCGGTGAATTTATGAATCAATTTATTTAACAAATTTATGCAGATTTGAGTATTTATTGTGGGTTTTGCATCATTTTGCTAATAGCATTAATTTCGTTTAAAATATCAAACCAAATTACAACTAAGCAAATAAATCTATAATTTTGAATATTCAAAGCAAGCGTGTGCTTTGTGAGTTGTTGTACAATCCCATTCCGACGAATTGTTATCTGATATTTCAAGTAAAGCGTCAAATATTTTTCGAGGTAATACCGTAAAGGTTTGACTGCATCGATTCTGCTAGACCATCGCGTGGCACTTAATGCCTTAAGTTTTAAATCAGGTAAATGCTTGCAAATTATGGACCACCTTTTGGTAGAAGACGAAAAGAAAACGTAAATTTCTTGAATTAAGTTGAAAAGTTGACCGTGTCGTGCGTTATATTTGCCGCATCGTTAACGACCAAATTGAGACTATGCGCCGAGCATGGAACGTAAATGCACGATTATTCATTTCCAATATTTTTTTGTAATCCATTGTGTTTTTCACGCATATTAGAACTATTGTCATAACCTTGGCCACGTAAGTTTTAATATCAAGGTTTAATTGCGAAAATAAATCTAAAACAAAATTTAATAGTCCTTCACCTGTGGAGCTGGTTATCGGACAGTTGCCAATAAAACTTTCGCATATTGTAACATTTTTAGTTTCACTGTTTAAAACAACATACCTTAGTATAACTGTAATTTGTTCTGTGTGACTTACATCTGGTGTGCAATCTAACATGATAGAGAAATATTTTGATTCTCTGACTTTGTTCAGGATATAATTTTTATGGTCGTGCCGAGTAAATCAATGATTTCATTCTGAATCTGATCTCCTAAATAGTGAGTCATGCGAGTTGAATCGAATTTCGAGGCTTGAATTCTGTGAATATGTTCCGCATAACTGAATCAAAGGATGCTATCATTTCTATTGCTTTGAGAAAATTACCATTATCATGCTCATATAATATTTTGGACGAGCCCCTAAACGCCAGACATTGATGACATAAAAATTTATAACAGCTATAATCCTTTGCAATACATCACACCATTGTTTTTTTTTCAGATTCTAATAGTCTCAGTTGCATTTGATTTACAGTAGTTTTATTTTTAACATATGATTTAGTTGGACCCAACATTTTAAATTTTCGCTATGGGAAATGCTTGTTTCGTGTCGTTTTAAGGTAGATGACAGATGTTGCCAATCGGAAAAACCGCTTGGAGCTGACAGACTACTTACAGTTTTACTGAATATTTTACAACAAAAACAATAGACTGAATCTTTTGACGTAGAGTAAACACGCCATTCTCTGTTAATTTTTTCTCCATTAGGAAGATTTCTAGAGTAATAACTTTTGCAAATTTTCTTCCATCGATATTAGCAGGAAAATTGTGGTTAAACAGCTGCACGGGACCACGGCTAACCAAAATATTAACAATATCATTAGTCATACTGGCGGGCCACGAACCGGGATCATCACCACAATCTAAACAGCTACTTGATGACGATAAATTGCTTACAGGTTCTTTAGCACTACTTTCTCTTTTTTTAGTTTCACTGGAGTCTCCTTCTGAAGGACTAACATTTTTCTCTTCAGATACCTCCATAACTTCTAGATTTAAAGCTGCGCTTGTTGAAGCTACATCTACGTCAACATTCTCTTGACATTCAGAGTCCCTATTTTCTGGTTTGCTAAAAAATTTCTCAAGAGATCCCGCTAGTTTTTTTTTCTCTGTATCTTTTTCTCGTTTTTGCCGTCGAAATTGAGCTCCTGAAATTTTTTTCCTTTTTTGCGGTTCCTGGAATTTTTTTGAAAAAGTTTAGTATACGGTTGTACAAAAGTAACTTAAATCCCAAAAGGGGGTCGATCATTCCACCCATTATTGCGAACAACCTTTACTAGGGGGTCAACACTGAAATCGCGAAAAAAAATCAGCTTTTCCATACATTTTGTATGGAATAGTTATTTTTTTTCGCGATTTCACCGTTGACCCTATAGTAAAAGTTGTTCGTATTTATGTGTAGAATGACTCCCTTTCGGGATTTAAGTTACTTTTGTTACACCCTGTATAGGTATAATTTTAATATTTTTTTTTATAAATCTTCACTCTTAAGTTGTATAACAGAAAAAATACCCTTTAAATCACAATAATAATCACAATACTACTGCGAAAAAAAAATGTTCATACCTACTGCACACAAATGTAATGGAATAACTAATTTTTTTTTCGCGACTTCAGAGTTGACCCCATAGTAAAAGTTGTTCGTATTGATTAGATTGAATGTCCCCCTTTCGTTACTTAAGTTACTTTTGTTACACTCTGTATTAATTTTAATACATTTTTTTAATAAATCTTTACTTTAAGTTTTTTCAGTAAAATAACCTTTGAATTTTACATGAATACCTGCTGTTTATATGAATGCGCCCATATGCTGATTAATTAAACAAAGACACTTACCATAATTATGATTTTTTGCGCCGACGGATAATATAAATAATTTTCTAAATTATTTTTATAGTCACACTTCGCACAAAAATATACAGAATATTATTAATTTTAAGTACCCTGGACCGTTTCCGGATCTCACATTAGGGCTATAACCAAATAATTGAAGTTTGTTGTTCACTCACATCACTTTCGCATTTGAGTTAAATAAATAAAAACAAAGAAATGAGTATATAGTTGTAAGGATTTCCCTGATATCTGTGGGATTTCCTATTTCGCATAGAGCACGATACGGATTAACTTTGTTCTCATGAATTTCAATAGATGGCGCTATGTAATGCTACGATATAAAAGAAATCTTTGGGCGCCGTTCATCATATTATTTTTATAAGGATAATCTTTTTAGTATTGTGAAGTGACAATGTCTGAATTTTAGTCGATGATTGTCTGATTTGCCGCCCCCCTGAATGCGCCGCCCGCGTGCATTGCACGCCTTGCACGCCCGCTCACGGCGGGTCTGACTGGTCCCACCAAACACAGAGCATTGTCTTAGGGCCAAAGCGATTTGGCCTTGCAGTCGATGGGCCGGCTTAACCAGGTAAAGCTATGATTTTTCCGCTTCGGGTTCTCAAAATGAATCCACTTTTCGTCGCCCGTGACAATTCGATGCAGAAAAGATTTCCTTTTGAATCCTTGAAGCTGCATTTCACAAACGGGTTTTCGGTTTTCCATTTGTCTAGATTTCAAGTGGTGTGGCACCCATTTTCTATACTTCTGGATCTTTCCCATGGCTTTTAAACGTTGGCAAATTGCTCCTTGAGTCACATTCAGTGTTTATGCCAACTTTTGTTGCGATTGGGTTGGATCAATATCCTGCAATTCCTCGTCTTCGAACTTTTTCGCTGCACCAGGATGTTCATTGTCTGTCAAATCAAATCTCCACTTTTAAATTGACGAAACCATGTCTCACATGTTCTAATCACTAGAGCATGTTCACCATAAGTTTCTACTAGCAACCGGTGAGCTTTAGCTGGTTCTTTTTTCTATGAAATAAGAAAAGTAACGATTGCCGCGAATGCGATTTACTTGAAACGAAACTCGACATGTTCACTGAGGTAAACAAATATGTCTAAACTGGTACCAGGTAGCAGAGAGTACGGAATTGTGGAGGAGTAAAAGGGAGGCATATAGCTAGAGGGTAGAAAACGGCTGACAGGACAAACAAATATGACGCTATTATTTTGGTGGAATGTGACTTGCGTATTTTTGAAGATTAATGTCAATAGGAAAAAATGGCATACATGCCAAAACATAAAAATTTATACATATAGCTAACGACACAACCAAATTTATATGGAATCAAACGATATTTTGAATATTACCTCAAGGATTTTGGAAATTTCGAAGGATTGTTAGAATTGATACTTTTGGGATATTTCAATTGAAAAAAAATTAATTAAGGTTTATTTCAAGAAAGAAACAAATAAGAGAAAATAAGAGACTCTTTCCGCATGGAGTGGAAAAATTGAAAATTTTTTTCTCACGGAATAGGTGTTTTTTCCCAGTAAGTAGTATTACCTCCTCTTGTCGTGATACAAGCCTGAATCCGTCTATACATGCTTTTTATTAGATTTTCGACCTCCTCTGGGATGATGTTCTGCCACTCTTTTGTGGCGGCTTAGATGAGCTGTTGTGTGGTTCTTGGATTATCTTGCCGCGATCTAATGTTCCTTTTGAGATTATCCCATAAATGTTCAATAGAATTTAGGTCTGGAGAGCAAGCTAACCAGTCCAAAATAGCGATTCCCTTTGTTTCAAGATAATGTCGCGCGAGGTTGCCAGTATGCGGTATGCATTATCTTGCATAAAAGTGAAATACTCACCATGGTCACCTCGCCAGAGTCTCACCATGGGCTCCAGCACTAGGTCCACGTAATTTTTAGCCGTCACACTTGCAGGAAACGAAATCAAATCTGTTTTGCCCCCCAGCATAATGCCACGCCAAAACATCACACTGTTCCTTGGTATTTCGGAATTTGTCTTGCTGCTCGAAATCTAGCTTGTCTTCCACGACCCCATTAAACCCGAATCCGGCGGTTATCTGATCGAACACCAACTCTGGTCTCATTTGAAAAAAGAACATTTCGCCAATTCTCAATATTCCAACTTCGGTGCTCGATACATCTATTAAGTCTGATAATTTGTTGTTGTATGATTAGCTCTGGAACTCTTAAGGGCCTTCTGCTGAATAAACCCCTTGAAAGAAGTCTTTGACGTATCGTTTGACTGATACTCTGATGCCTGTTGCTTCCAGAAATTGTCTTTGAATTATGGGGTGGGACGCACTAGGATCTCTCCCCTTGCAATTTGGCACAGGAAGCGGTGTTGTTCTTCAGAAGTCATCTTCCAACGACTTCTTCTAGGCCTATTTTGCAGAGATTAGTTCAATTTTGAAATTCACAGTTTCAAATATTAGTGACGACTGAGAGTTTAGTATCGAACATGTGGTGATAATTCAACATTTCTTATCATACTATCCAGTTTTTTACAACAGAAAACTTCATTCTTCACAAGTACACACAACCAAATTTATTGTCTTGTGAACTAACTGGATAGTATCATAAGAAATGTTGAATTATCACCACATGTTCGAGATATTGTACTCAGTCGTCACTGAGATTTGAAACTGTGAATCTCAAAATTTAAAAAACCCTATAATAATAATTGAAAATTCACTATGTTGGATTGTCCAATGTGCAGAAATAATTACTCTCATTGAAGAAGGGGTGACACAGACGGATATAGAGCCACAATGGGGGTATCACAAGAGGTGATTTCAAAAACCTACGCCCGATACGTGAAGCTACAATTTCTGCAAAATAGGCCTAGAAGAATTTGTAGGAAGATCACTTCTGAAGAACAAGACCGCTTTCTGTGCCAAATTGCATGAAGAGACCCTAGTGCGTCGCACCCCATACTCCAAAGGCAATTTCTGGAAGCGATACGTCAAAGATTTCGTTCAAGGGGTTTATAAAGCAGAAGGCACTTAAGACTTCCAGAACTAACCAGACAACAAAAAATTAAGACTTAATTGGTGTATCGAGCACCAACATTGGAATATTGAGAATTGGCGAAATGTTCTTTTTTTGGATGACGCCAGAATTGGTGTTTGATCAGATGACTGTGGGTTTTAAGGCGAGCTAGACGAGCTAGAGCAGCAAGACAAATTCCGAAATACCAAGGAGGAGTGTGATGTTTTGGGGTGGCATTATGCTGGGAGGCAAAACAGATTTGGTTTCCTGCGAGTGTAAAGGCTAGAAATTACGTAGACCTAGTGAGGAATTAGTGAGACTCTTGCAAGGTGCCCACGGTGAGAATTTCACTTTTATGCAAGATAATGCGACATTATCTTGAAGCAGAGTGAATCGCTATTTTGGACTGGGCAGATTGTTCTTCAAACCTGAACCCTATTGAACATTTATGGGATAATCTCAAAAGGAAAATTAGAGCGCGTTACGATAATCCAAGGACCCCAAAACAGTTCATCCAAGCTGCCACAGAAGAGTGGCAGAATATCACCCCAGAGGAGGTCGAAAACCTAATCCAAAACATGCCTAGACAGATTCAGGCTTGTATCAGGGCAAGAGGAGTTAATACAAGCTACTGAGGTAGAGAAAAAATCACCTTTTCCGTGAGAAAACAATTTTCAATTTTTTCACTACATGCGGAAAGAGTCTCTTATTTTATCTTATATATAAAAAGGATCAATTTTAACAATCCTTCGAAATTTCCAAAATCCCTAAAGTAATATTCAAAATATCGGGTGGGTGATTCCATATATTTGGTTGTGTGTAGGGTGAAATTATAAATGAGGTCCGAAAAATCTCAGCATCAGCTATCTTGAAGTTACACTTCAATAATATTTATCTAATTTTTTCAGTTTCTAAATACACAGGGACAGGACTTAAAGAAAATGGAGAAAAAAAAGAAGTTTCGAAAAACAGTATAAAGGAGACTATTTCCGTTGTAACTCCAAGTACTCCAATTCAACCAACTTCAGGCTTTAGAACTGAGAAGAACTTTTCGAATAAATTAACATGTCCAGGAAAAGAGATACGAATTCCATTTTTATCTCTGCCATGTTTCTCTGATGAAGAATGCTCTGTCATGGGACCCAAAATGAAGTGCTGTTCTAGTCGATGTATTAAAGGCGTGGAACTACAAGAACCACAATTCAAAAATCAATGTGAGTAGAAATATAATCGTCGTATTATCAGTTGATAATGCTGTGCTGGAATTTGTTCAAGATTGGGGATTGATCTCATGTAAAACTTCCTTATCCAAATAGTTTTTTTATATAAGTCTAGAAAGGGATTTCTATCTTTCTTTCAGAACTATGCAAAAATATAAAATGTACGACAATACAATATATAACTAATTGTGAAAATTGAAAAGTAAACATTTATTAATAATAACATAAATCTGAAAAGCACATAAATAAATATCTTGTTTCTTTGTATAGCAAGCGTGATCTAAACAGCGTTTGGCAAATGTGTAGGAACACTTTAATTCTGGTTGAAGTACAAGTTCTATAGAAAAATTACTCTAAACAAAATTCTTGTATAGTTGGACTACAAAAAAGTAAAATAGACGTTATCACTACTACGCCTAAATTATGTTTTTGAATGATATCGCCGCTGTATTGGTTCGGCTTTTCCTTTGACAAAAGCCGCCATCGCCGCAGTTAATGTTTTTGGGAATGTAAGCAAACATGATGTTTAAGTAAAACGACCTTATTACTCAATGCATAAAGTATATTGTAAGATGCCCATATAAGATGTTCCGTCCTTTAGAAAAAGCCACTTTGCGTTTTTTATTATATCATTCTTCCATTCGATACCGTTTTCTTCCTAATTTATAATGTCGCCTACAAATTGAAAAACGAGTTTCAATACGAAAAAACTCACTTACCGCTTAAAGCGATATGAAATGCTTCATCGTTTACTCCTTGGAGAGTCCTTTGCATCCATATCATGCTCAGGCAGTGTTGACGAATAAACTGTACGATCTATTAAGAGATTAGATCGTCTGTAGCTTCAACTTCAGATGAATAAATAAAATAGAACAAATGGAAGTGGCATTGTCATAATGGATCGAAGACCGCAACCAAAACAGAGTGACCCTGAGTATCCAATAATTTGAATTGTGGAGGCCGTTACTTGATGTAGATCCATGATATAAATGAGATAAAAACACAAGGTTTAACTTTAATCTACACTTTATTTGAAAAAATTCGACGACGTTTCGCTGACACAGCAGCTTTATCAAGAATGAAAAATAGAATGAAGAGTATGGTATTATAAACAAATCGTAGAACAAGTTGGATGAATAACAGGAAAATCCACACCGAGCCATTGTACAGTTAGTATGAAAGGTAATAAAAACTAATTAAACAAGTTAAGTAGGGGTGAGTAATTCAAATCTACCTGTTCATTCAAAAGCTTGTCCGAATGTTTGTATCTATTTATTTCTAATGCTTCTAGGAGATCTAATTTTGAACTTTTGATTTTATATATAATATGTCAAAGTTTTTATTGAATGAATGGTTTTCTTTTATTAGGTGGTTTGAATAATTTGAATCAGATTTATTTTTATCGAAGCTACGTTTATGTTCAGATGTTCTTATGCCAAAACTCCTATAGGTCCTACCGATATAAATTTTATCACAAGAACCGCAATTGAGTTTATAGATTCCTGATTTACTTGATTTTTCAACACGAGATTTATTATTTTTAATATGTTTACCTAAGTTATTAGAAGTTTTGAAAGCTATATTAAGATTTTGTTTGACGAGAAAGGATTTAATATTTGTACTTGCAGAACCGCAGAATGTTAAACTGTTGAATATTTTATAGTCTTTATGAATAGGATATACTTCATTTATTGCTTTCTGATAGAGTTTTTACGAATGATTAGATCTATCATATCCGGATTATATGAATTATTAATGGCTATCTGTTTGATGATGTTTAACTCTTTATTATAATCTTCTACTGATAAAGGTAAATTGAGTAACCGATGTACCATGCTGTTTAAAGCTGCAACTTTGTGTTGAATTGGATGTAATGAGTAGTTATGTATAATTGTATCAGTATGTGTTGGTTTACGAAAGACCGAAAAACATGATTATTATTTTGTTTAGTGATTTTAAGTCCAAAAATTTATGGAATCGTTCTGTTCAATTTCTATCGTGAATTTAATGTTCAAATGGATGGAATTAATGAAATTAACAAATAAGTCTAATTGACGAGTAGTTCCAATGAAACATACTAAGATGTCGTCAACATATCTATACCAATAAAGAAATTTGGAAATGAGTGGATGTGTATGAATTTTCTGTTCAATATTATTCATAAAAATCTCTGCTAAAAGTGGACTCAAAGGATTTCCCATGATCAAACCATTTTCACTACTGTAATAGATGTTGTTGAAAGAAAAATAATTTTGTTCAATGCAAACGTCCAACAGATTCAATATTTCTGATTTGATTATGTGGTTAACATGATTCGAATTCAACATGTTTTCGATTAATATTTTGACATCACCTGGAGGAACACTTGGTTATAAATTCTCAACATCAAACGAAATAAGTTTTGCGTTAGGTGGTAGGTTAACGTTTTTTATGTTATTTATCAATTCGAAAGAATTTTTTATAGAAAATTTTGATTTGAATGAACAATAATTTTTAATGATATCTATAAGGTAGTGCGACAATTTCAAGGCTGGGGCTGTAACGTAAGATACGACTGGTCTAACGGGGTTATTTACTTTATGCAATTTAATGAGTGAATACAGTTGAGGTGGTTGAGGGTTTGGTAAAATTAATTTGTATTTATCTATTGCTTTAATTAAAGATTTTGCGTCATTTATTGCAATTTTAATATTTTTCTGGAATTTAATAGTTGGATCTTTGTTTAAAATTGTATAGTTTCGGACGGAATGAAATTTAGAGTTTTAAATAGGTAGTCATTTTATTTAACGCAATAACAGTATTACCCTTATCTGCTTTTGTAAAAATAACTTCATTTAGTTGAGATTTTTGTTTGATGGCCTTTAAAATATTTTGTTCTTTACTCGGTTTAAAGTCAGCTAATGATTCATTTTTATAATGTTAGATGCTAAATATTTAAGGTGAGTGTTATTAGGAATATTTTTCAGAGAAATTTCAGTATCTATGCCAAGTTCCTCTAAATCAGATTTTATCTTGTTTGATTTAATATTGTGTTTGAAACCTTTCTCCAAGAGATTTGTTTCATCAGTTGTGAAATTAGTATCAGAAAGGTTAACGTTAACCGGTTCTGCAAGTACAAATATTAAATCCTTTCTCGTCAAACAAAATCTTAATATAGCTTTCAAAACTTCTAATAACTTAGGTAAACATATTAAAAATAATAAATCTCGTGTTGAAAAATCAAGTAAATCAGGAATCTATAAACTCAATTGCGGTTCTTGTGATAAAATTTATATCGGTAGGACCTATAGGAGTTTTGGCATAAGAACATCTGAACATAAACGTAGCTTCGATAAAAATAAATCTGATTCAAATTATTCAAACCACCTAATAAAAGAAAACCATTCATTCAATAAAAACTTTGACATATTACATATAAAATCAAAAGTTCAAAATTAGATCTCCTAGAAGCATTAGAAATAAATAGATACAAACATTCGGACAAGCTTTTGAATGAACAGGTAGATTTGAATTACTCACCCCTACTTAACTTGTTTAATTAGTTTTTATTACCTTTCATACTAACTGTACAATGGCTCGGTGTGGATTTTCCTGTTATTCATCCAACTTGTTCTACGATTTGTTTATAATACCATACTCTTCATTCTATTTTTCATTCTTGATAAAGCTGCTGTGTCAGCGAAACGTCGTCGAATTTTTTCAAATAAAGTGTAGATTAAAGTTAAACCTTGTGTTTTTATCTCATTCATATCCAATAATTCTTTACGCACAATTTAAATAACCTGGTGGTAATTATGTTCGTGAAGGATTCCAAGCATCGTGAGGTTGCTTCAATAAATTAGAGGTTCGACAATCATTCCATAGCATTAAAATCGTTGAAGAAGCTGCATCTGCAGACACTGCAGAAAAAATATCTAGAAGAATCTGCGAACATAGTAGCTGAAGGAAGATACAAATTTGTGCAAGTATTTAGTGCAGACGAAACAACATTGTTTTGGAAGAGAATGCCAAACAAAACATTTATTTCCAAAGGCTAAAAGTCTGCCTCTGGATTCAAGGCAGCAAAGGATAGAGTTACACTACTGCTATGTTCTAATGCAGGGGTGCTCAAACTTGAACTGCTGGCGATCTATCTCATTATTTTAAGACTACTTACGATCGACTCTGAGAGGCTGCAAGTATGTATGATGCAGGGTTGTCTTATATACACGATACACGCTACTTAACTACCTACCTAGGTAGAGTGTACCGTAGCATATATAGATATTAGCTTTCCGCACAATATATATTATTTTAGTCAAGGTTTGGGTTAAGTTTAGTTGAGTTCTTCTCTATAATATCAATGAAAAAACTCATAATTATTAAAAATTGAGAATTTATTGGTTGTTACAAAACAAAAGAGTTACATATGGTGTTAAACTTAACTAAGGAGTGACTTTGGATGTTGAAGCGTGGCACTGCATGTCCTCAGCATACTTTTCACTAGTTGGTACGTAACCACTGAGTGCTAATCGCAAGCATGATGACATATGATCGTCAGTTAGTCGATTGCTATATTTTGAGTTAATTATCTTCATTACAGAAAATGCTGACTCCACAAGTAATTGACCCAATAATCAGTTGAAGGGCGATTTGCCTTAAATTCGGATATTTATCTTCAGATATAAAACACCAGAAATTTGTATCAGATGCTGTAGCTGTGAGATATATTTCTGATATAATCTGCACCAACTCATTTTCAACAGAACATGAGTTCATATTAAACTGACTTGCTATTTCAGTAGCTAATTCCTTAAAGTTTTTACATTAAAAGGATAACTCATAAATCATGCTGTATTTGCCAATTTACTGCAATCATAAAAATATATTTCGAATTGTCCCAAAATATTTGGTAATTCAGACTCATACGTATCATATTTCAACTGAGGAATTCTTGCTTTCAAAATAATTTCAGATTCTTTCCTTTCAGTTGATCTATCATAAGTTGCAATTTACGTTTGAATGCGTTTACTGCGCTAATCATCTCAATAATAGTTTTTCCTTACCTTGAAGCTCCAAGTTAATGGTGTTTAAGTGCATTGTGATGTCAGTCAAAAATGCCAAATCAGTCATCATCTCTTCTGTCTAGAAAAGCTGTTATTTCGGGCAATAATTCTTGAAACCTCTCTAGGAATTTTCCGCGACTCAACCACCTGACGTCCGTGTGAATAACTAAATCAGTGTGTTCAGCTGACTCCCTAACGTCCAACTACCAAAAGAGCCACCTTTGCAAGCTACGTGTACGGATAGAATTCACAATTTTTGTTACAATGCCCATAATTTCCTCCGTGTTTAAAACTTTTGAACACAAAACTTGTTGATGTATGATCCAATGGAATGAAAAAATTAAAAGGAAATCTTCATTAGCTGTTCACAATGCCACAAAACCGTTTTTGTTTCCAGGCTTTGCTGGTACTCCATCGGTTGTAATGCACACTAATTTATATATTGGTAGCTTGTTGTTTTTCAAAAAATTGAAGAAAACTTCATATATATCTTCGCCACGGGTCTTTCCCTTCAGAGGAATGATTGTCAAAAATCCTTCCTTAGCCAACAAGTCATTGAATATCATTCGAATATAAATACACATCTGAGCAGTGTCTGTCATATCGGTGGATTCGTCGAACTGTAAATAAAAGTATGTAAATTTCATGATATCATGTTTAAGTTTATCTGCCATGTCCTAACTCATGACTTCAATACGCCTTGTGAAAGTCGGACGAGATAACTGAAGTTCTCTAATAGCAGACATGATTCCTGTTTTATTTTTAAAATCTCCAAATAAAGTCTCGCCCGCTTCAATAAATGCTTCCTTCACAAGCGATCCATCTTCGAATGGTTTCTGGTGTTTCGCCAATATATGGGATATTTTAAATGACGCGATCATAGCAGCTTTTGATTGTTTGGCTGGTCTTGTGAACATGGTTTGTTATTTTTTCAAAGAAGATATCAAATCACGTACATTTCGTTTTATTAATTCACTCTGTGGCAGATAATCCTTTTCATAGTTTTGTTCAAGTTTTGGACAATGCACTAGGTCAACTTCTCGAACTTGAAAGTATGCATCCAAATATGTGACATGAACGAAGTCTTATTTTTAAGAGACAAATTGCGACCTACCAGTATTTTAGTGTACTTAAAAGAAGGCGTGGGTTACAAGCGCTATTTTTTGTGACTGGTTTCGGAGTTGTTTTAGAAGTTGAAACTTATTGAAACAAAAATAATTTGGACTTTAAAGCCGTTCAAACACGTATAAATAATAGAAGATACATCATCATGTTTTATCGAATGAACATATAACATTTCATTACTCATAATGGCATAACTGAACACCGCAAATTATTTTCCATTAATATTAACGTCTTACAATCAAGTATTTTCATTCAGTCTGTAAAGATTTATATTACATAATTTATATACTATTAACGGTAATATATGCAAGAACAAACTTAGATAAACAAAACAATGATGATGAAATATAATCGGCTGTTACTATGTGAAATGTATTTAGCATTATGAGGATTGCGAATATTACTACGTAAAAAATATTACTGTTTAAGATGGAAAAGTTTATTCAACCCTATAGCTATTTCGAGCTTTCGCTCGTCATCAGACAAGTACCTATGACTTCAAAACTGAAATGCAAAGTTAGCAATTTTCTTATATAAAGGTACAGAGAGATGGGTTGACAGAACAGGTCAAACATATATTAGAAATTAACATTGGATACTGATACATAACTGAGAACTACTTATATTTCCCAATATTCGAGATTTGCAAGTAATTCTCAATTATGTGTTAGTTACCAATATTAGTCTATTCGCCAAACCATTGTTGTGAAAGTATATTCATCACTGAACAGTAGCAGATTGTTCAACAAGTTTTGTTGTTCGATAAGAGAGGGCGTTGCTACTAGTCCAAATTCATTTTTGTTTTGTTGGTGCACTCTTCATATGAACGTATGTGAGGGTTCATTTCAATCTGTCAATTCATTCTTTGTTTACAAGCCATTTAGTGTCGCCGTGTCCCAGTATTTCTGTACAATGGAAAAAATTGAATATAGCGGAGTGATAAAATTCTTATTTTTGGAGGGTGTAGCACCAAAAGAAATTCACGAACGAATGTTGAGAGTGTATAATGATTGTTCACCTACAATTAGAACAGTAGAAAGATGGGTTGCTGAATTTAAACGTGCTCGTACAAACTTGAAGACGATCCACGTGAAGGACGTCCAAAAAGCGCATCAATACCAGAAATCATAGCCAAAATACAGGATATGGTTTTGGAGGATCGTCGATTGACTGAGAGGGATTTAGTGGAGGCTCTACACATCTCATTAGGCAGTGTGAGCCACATTTTAAGTGAAATTTTGGGTTTTAGAAAGCTGTGTGCACAATGGGTGCCGCATTCGCTAATAATGGAACGAAAACACATTCGAATGCGACTTTCTCAGCAATATTTGGAGGGTTTAAAAAAAGGTTAAGTGGATTTTGTGCATCGATTCATCACTATGTTTGAGACTTGGGTCTATCACCATGATCCTAAATTAAATCAAGTGGCTTTAGAGTGGTGTGAACTTGGTTGTTCGGCTTCGAAACGAGTTCGTGTCCAGAAATCGGCCAAGAAGGTTATGGCATCAGTTTTTTGGGATGCGAAAAGAATTTTGTTTGTGGATTACTTGCAAACTGGTAAAACAATTAATTCAGAATATTATTGCAACCTTTTGGACCAGTTGAAGGAAAGAATTCGTGAAAAAAGACCCGGTTTGCAGAAGAAAAAAATCCTTTTTCATCAGGACAATGCACAAGAGCATTTTGACTATGGCTAAAATCCATGAATTGAAGTTCGAATGGTTGGAGCATCCACCGTATTCACCAGATTTGGCCCATTTGTTTCCAGTTCACAAAAAATTTGTGTGGCAAGCGTCTTTCATCAAATGAAGAGGTAATAACGGCTGTTGAAGCGTATTTTGCAGACCTTCCGGATTCTCACTTCAGGGATGGGATCCACAGATTGGAGGATCGTTGGAGCAGTCTATTAATGTTCAGGGAGATTATACTGAATAATAAAGTGTATTTTGAACCATAACATTGTGTTTTTCTTATCAAACGACAAAACGTATTGATCAACCTGGTACGTTTTCAAAAACACTGTCATTTTCCGTTAGTCTATCAAGCACCCACATACAAAATTGAATTTCGTTATTAAAATCATTTCATTGTTGACAAAGCTGCATCTTGTAAGGTTAAATTCTGCATTTTAGGATTCTCGAAATGTTTGTTTGACTAAAATTAGTATTTTGCACTATTTGATTCTGAATGATATTAGGATTTTCAATCCAGAACCGAGTACTGTAGTGGGTTTTTCATAAGTGACGCTACCACTTTCTTGAAACTGGATCAGAAGTCTTTCAAAAGTACTTTGCTTAGGATGAGCCCATTCACGATATCGTTGAGCATAAGCCCACAAGCCAAAAAGCTATTTTTATGACATTTTCCTAGGATAATCACTAGCATTATCCGTTAAGTTATAAAAATATGAATTTTCGGGTGATTAGAAAAATATGACATTTGAATTAATCAAGTTATTCCGCTTTGAATTTTCCATTTGATCACTTTTAATTTTCGCACACCCTGTATAACATGAGCAACTCGGAGTAATTGAAATATCAATTACGATCTATTTTCTCGCGTCGCTGTCAATTTCGCTCAACTACCTTGAATACTTTTTGAGTATTTTGAGACTAAAAATTTCTTTAGATTTTTAGAAAAATCGAATTATCTGAAAAACCTTGATGCTTAAGTATAGTAGTTTCTGGTGAAACTTTTTTCGAACTTTCAATCCAAATATGCAATAATATATAAAGTGTTCCACTTAAAAAACACAACTTTGGCAATTTCAGGGCTTTTGAGACACCCTGTATATTGTGAAGATAATTTTAAAATTACCTTTAGTAGCTCCTCATATATCCCAAACGATATATGAGGAAGTATATAATCTCATAGTCTCGTATTTAAGTTACAATATTCCGTGTCGTATAAGGTGGACAACCCTGTATATACCCATTAGCTATTCTGGCATTGCAAGTGCAATGATAGAAACCATATTCGGTATGCGTAATTGAGTGCGTTATTCACGTTATTTAGTGATCCACTCAATGACCTTTTTTTACAAGTGATCCTAAAAACTCGAAAGAGTTTTAATCAACCATAATTTTTCAACTGTCTGCGTTTGAGCAAAACTGTTTTAGACATTAAGTCGCTAGGCTAATTATCAAACTTTTTTGTCCTTTGAGAGATTTTGATATGATGAGCGGTTCAATCACAAAAAAACAGTTTCTTAGTTTCATTATTTCATTTCTTCAACCACCTAGCAAGTCAAAAATATCACATTTGACCATGTTGGCTTTGGATTTATTTTTGTCGTTTGGCAGATTGTTATTTTATTAGGTTTGACAACCAATTATTGACACAACAATATTCCTTAAATTCTTAACTAGGTATTTTGATGATATTTCATCACTATAGGCACGGAGTAACTCTGAAATGATTGATAAGGTTATGGTGTACGGATTTTGTGAAGGCAATGAACGTGAAAGCGCGAGAGTATATATTGAAAGATTTCCAGATCGCATAGTGCCGAACCACCAAACGTTTGGAAATCTGGAGAGGCGCTTCCGCGAGAATGGTTGGAGTTTACTAATCTCCAATTGACATCCGAGAAGAGTTACATATGAGAATTTTAAATGCAGCCAACTCCTTCAAAAATGGCCCTGAAGTAATGCCAAGGGTCCAATTTAATTTCTTAAAGAGAATTAACCCCTGTATTCAGCAAAATGGTGGAATTTTTGAACATTTACCAAAGTTGATGAAATTTTGCTGGTAAACTAATTAATCGTTATTCTGAAGTGATTTGTTTTTTTTATTTAGTTTCCAACTGGCCAACCTGTTTTTATATTTTTAAATAGTCATTGTGAAAAACTTATTGAATTTTTTCTTCGAATTTTTCGATTTTTGTACTACTAAACATTGAATTTCCTATTTGCTTGAAGCGATTTAGCATCCTAGAAAACATAATTTTATCAACAAGAGGTTGTCAAGCATAATAAAATATCAATCTGCTAGACTACACAAACAAATCCAAAGCTAATAAGGTCAATATGATATATTTTTTTAGGTGGTTGAAGAAATGAAATCATGAAATTGAAAAACTGTTTTTTGTGGTTGAACCGCTCATCATATCAAAATTTCCCAAGAGACAAAAACGTTTGATAATTAGTCTAGCTACTCAATGTGTGAAACAGTTTTGCTCAAACGCAGACAGTTGAAAAAGTATGGTTGACTAAAAACACTTTCGAGTTTTCAGGGACACTTGTAAAAGATCAAGGTCATTGAGTGGATCACTAAAAAATGTGAATAACGCACCCGATTACGTATACCAAATATGGTTTCTATCGATCGAGTCGTTCTCAAAATTATCTGAAAAATAAGAAAAATGACGATCTCTAGCGGCTAAACGAAGAAACTTTTCATATAGGTAAGTTGGCTTAAATCAACTTATTTCTCTGTGGTATGACATTGTACACGAAATTCACGGACACCCTGTATATATATATATATATATATATATATATATATATATATATATATATATATATATATATATATATATATATATATATATATATATATATATATATATATATATATATATATATATATATATATATATATATATATATATATATATATATGTGTGTGTGTGTGTGTGTGTAGCTGTCCAACAATGAAAAATTTTTCAAATCGGCCGAGTAGTTTCGGAGCCTATTCAATTCAAACAAACAAACAATCAAATCTTTCCTCTTTATAATATTAGTATAGATTCATTGATTAGAATAAATAACTAAATAATGCTATCAATGAGATTTAACCATTTTTCAAGCAATACATACTAACTTTTTTCAAAAATGAATCCCAAGTTACTCTTTTTCATTTTCAGTTTCCAGAACCCCGGAAGTTGCTACCTCAACGCAATCTCAAAAATATAATACATTAGAAATCACTACAAATAAAGTGATAACAACCACATTGCCTGTAAAAACAACAACGCAGAAAAAATTAGAACCTATTTTAGAAAACCCTGGTTTGGTGTGTCCTCCAAAAGATGCAAAAACGCCACTCTTTCCTTTTCCGTGTAGGACAAACGTTGATTGTTCGATAATGGGAGCCATGATGGTTTGTTGTAATAACCAATGTCTTAAAGGAATGCAAATAATTACTACAACGGAAACCGGGCCTACAGGTATGTGAAAAAAAATGTTGATAATTGCAAATTCAAATTTTATCAAGAGTTAATCAGTGATTCGAAGATTATTGAATACACCTTCATGGGGAGGTAATTCTTGGGCCTTAGAATCTAAAAATGCCTAAAAGGCCATAATAGATGTGGCAAGATTTAATGAGATATGAAAGCATGCAAAGACATGTAGCTCGTTTGTTCCTTGATATGAACTTATTATGCATCCGTGTCATCCAGGGATATACAAACAAAATTCATCTTGAACCATTCAGAAAATTTATTCATGAAATTTTTTTTTCGCATAACTAGTCTATTCAAGTAGATTTCCTCTGAGTTTTTGCCAAGTAGATCACGTGCATCTTTCTGATTTAGTTTAACAAAGATTTCGCGTTATGTATTACATTTCGCGAAAAGAGGTTTGAAATTAACTTACCTAAAAACAAGAAAATTCGTCGTTGTTTTAATCATTATTTGCCGATTTTACTGGATCACCTTATACCACAAAATTATTTTAATCCACTGTATGGATTAACCCGTTACTATTTAGTTAAACATGAATAAAATACAAATGGAATCGTTAACTACCAACAAATGAATTGAATCATTAGATCATAAGTCGCGGTTTAGAACTCTCGTTGATCATCGGCTAATATGACATTTGGTACTTGGGTTCCGTATTGTCCGAAGATGAACAAGGGTTCAAAACCTCGGTAACAGTGATCTAATAATTTAAATTTTTTGTTGTTAGCAAAAACATATTAAAAACCATTC
Organism: Cryptolaemus montrouzieri; assembly: GCA_013387265.2. Taxonomy (NCBI): domain Eukaryota; kingdom Metazoa; phylum Arthropoda; class Insecta; order Coleoptera; family Coccinellidae; genus Cryptolaemus; species Cryptolaemus montrouzieri. Next base: position 40,576,799 of record JABFTP020000185.1, on the reverse strand, counting down.
GTGTTTGATTTTAATACCTCAATCTGAGGAGGATCTTATGAATTGGCTTCTATTTTTATATCAATCATTCAAATTATTACAAGTATTTTTGTCTTCAAATCCTTCACAACATGGATAAATACTTCTCAACAGCATCCTAGTAGAATTAATATGTACGACCTGCAAATAAAATTCATGGTCCGTTTTAATAATTTAAATTATTACACTATTTTTGACTATTTGATGAAACTTTTCCAGTTTTCAAAATAACACCAAATGGAATTAAAATAGATGATAAACAATCCACAGTAGGAATTCGATTTAATTCAATTACCTCAACTCTGCCTACTACAATCACGACTGAGAAAAAAGTTGGCAGAATCTTTCAACCTCCTACATTAGTATGTCCAGAAAAAGATCCCCGAATACTTTTTCCTTTGCCATGTAGAACAAATGAAGATTGCTTGATAATGGGGAACAACATGATTTGCTGTAATAGCAAATGCATTAGAGGAGTTGTAGCTTCTGAACAGAAACTTACAGGTATGTGGTAGCTTCTGAACAGAAACTTACAGGTATGTGGAAAGATTAATGCATAATGACTAATATTTTTTACATACAAAAAATTATTGAAAAACACTAGATATACCTACATATATACAGAAAACAAAGTCTTAATGGGGCTACGATTTGCTAATTTATCCACTGTGTTCGCCTCCTATACATATCATGATCCGAGAGGCGCGAAATAATTCTCTTAGTGATTCTCAGAGCAGTTGTGACATCAACATAAAGCATTCCGGCCATAGCTCTCAGCATCTCATTTTTATTCGAATGCCGTCTGAGCATGTTTTCATTAGCACTAAAACACGTTTGCACTACGATAATTTATCAGCAACCAATATTTTCGTTAAACTTTGTTAACCAAGATGTCTCATTAACATTCATGTATGAGAAATTGTTGTTTATAGCTACATTATCACCAGAGGTATCAAAATTTGCGTGATTTAAAACTTAAAATTATGGAAACATAAGATTTATATGTCATCCCGAGGAGTTTATGGAAATTATTGCTATATGTGTAGACACATTGAAGAATTTTTTTTCAAGGAACAATATTCAACCTTCCGTAGAATGTTAAATATCCTTCCCTGAAGGAGCTGGTTTTCCGATCCACCCTTCATAATCATCATCAACTAGGGTCATACAGTAGTGGTACAGCTCGGTCGATGAATAGGAGCAATAGACTGTCGTTTGGATCTCATCTACTCATCTCAATCCGTTGGAGCATAACAAAACATGTAAATGTTATTGCGCCCTCTAAGGAGCTGACACCATGAAAACAAAGGGCTAGATAAACAGGAAACCTCAAGAAGCCACTCTAGTTCGACTATTTACCGGAACGCTGCATACCGTGTCAGCAAGAAAGACTAACAGTCCTTATTCATATCTGGTTGACAACCAGGCATACATCACAATCTCATCGGAAAACCATAAGAAAGGATATTAAACATTCTACGGAAGGTTGAATATTGTTTCTTCTATGAGTTTATGGAACTCTGAGTTTCATAAATTTTGGGTTGACTAATCTACTCATCTTAATCCGTTGGAGTGTAACAAAACATGTAAATGTTATTGGGCCCTCTAAGGAACTGGCACAGAGGCCACTCACCATCGCCACCGGGAATCCATGAAAACAAAGGGTAGATAAACAGAAAACCTCAAGAAGTCACACTAGTTCGACTATTTATCGCAACGCTACACACCGTGTCAGCAAGAAAGCGATCTGGCGAAAGACTAACGCTCACTATTCATATATGGTTGTCAACCAGGCATACATCACAATCTTATCGGAAAACCAGCTCCTTCAGGGAAGGATATTAAACATTCTACGGAAGGTTGAATATTGTTCCTTCAATAAAAATTCTTCAATGAGTTTCATAAATTTTAAGTTGACTTAAAGAGACTAGCGTAGATGAAAATATCAAGTTCTATAAGCAGTTTATTATTGAAAGTAAAAAAGAAAGAACACAAGAGAACTCATAGTCATGGACGAAAACTTAACATTCAAGCGTAATTTAGTATTCGAAAGTTGGAATTTCTGCACAAAATCTAACTCTGTCGAAACCATCACTAGAAAGCAACAATTACACTTTGTGAGGATCCAATTGTTAGTTTACCACAATTTCTAAACGTTTATCTCTTGGCATGATTTGAAGGTCCTCAATAGAAATTACTAGAGAACCGGTGGCGTTGTAACCTGATACTCAAAATACAGGGTGCTTCAACGAAAACTAAACAGAGGCTATATCTACCAAGATATTCATTTCTGATCAAAACGCAAAAATAGGTCAATTTTTGGTTCAAGGGGGACATCTTTTGGGGTACAAAACTTGCCTGAAATATCAACCCCCTAAGCGAGGGTTGTAATCCTTGAACATTTTGAATAGGGAAGATGGGTCGAGTGACGATGACTCAAAAGAAAGGTGGTATTTTTGTCTACATCGGCTTGAACGAATTTCCATTTATAATTGAAAACTGCAAAGGATAGAGGGTGAGCAACTGAAAGTTAGGGAAGACTATTTCCCTGAAACTATTCAAGTTTCAGTGAAGTTAAATGGAACAGATTCATACTGATCATTGTCAGTCATCATCAAGTACCATCCTCATCTCGAATTTCAACCCCTAGAGCAGAGGTGACCACCCTTGAAAATTTGGAAGAGGATAGATGGTGATAACTCGAAAGAAAGGTATTATCTTTGTCTGCATTCCCGTGAAAGAATTTTCATTTTTGATTGAAAACTGTAGAAGACACAGAGTGAGCCACTGAAAAATAGAGAAGACTATCGCCCCAAGACTATAGGAGTATTAGTGCGAAAAACTGAAACAGATTCATTTTAGATCAAAAGCAAAATCACCCTCAACTCGAATTCCAACCCTTAGAGCAGGGGTAATATTTTGATCCAGTGATACCTTTCAAGTGAAGGATTTCGATTGCCTTCATGACTGCTCACAATAATTCTATTCTCATTTAGTCCCATAGGAGTTAGAGTAGCTCACTCTGTATCTTCTACAGTTTTCAATCAAAAATGAAAATTCGTTCACGGGGATGCAGACAAAAATAATACCTTTCTTTCGAGGTATCACTCGACCCTCTTCCAAATTTTCAAGGGTGGTCACTCCTGCTCTAGGGGTTGAAATTCGAGATGAGGATGGTACTTGATGATGACTGCCATTGATCAGCATGGATCTGTCCCATTTTACTTCACTGAAACTTGAATAGTCTCAGGGAAATAGTCTTCCCTATCTTTCAGTGTCTCACCCTGTATCTTTTACAGTTTTCAATTAAAAATGGAAATTCGTTCAAGGCGATCTAGACAAAGATACCAACTTTCTTTTGAGTCATCTTTCGTTCCATCTTCAATATTCAAAATGTTCAAGGATTGCAACCCCCGCTTAGGGGGTTGATATTTCAGGCAAGTTTTGTACCCCAAAAGATGTCCCCCTTGAAACAAAAATTGCCCTGTTTTTGCGTTTTGATCAGAAATGAAAATCTTGGTAGATATAGTCTCTGTTTAGTCTTCTTTGAAGCACCCTGTATAATTTCGGTAAAGTCTCCATCAGATGAGTTTATTTTCTTTGGATGCTTTTAGTGGTACTTTCAAATTCTTTCGCTATCATTATTCTTTGCAATCCCAGTTTCCGAATGTGATCTTGATAATCAAACAATATACTAACAAATAAGTTTTCTGCGAGTACAAAAATAGCATTTCTTTCGATTGCAGTATTCACAGTAGCTTGATTAGAAAGCTTATATCTTAGGCACGTAGTTAACAAGCAATATGACACTCTCTGGTGGGTTCAGAGTATATAGTATGGAATTAGGGATAGATTTGTACCATTTTTTCAGGTTGATGGTTTACCAAGACAGCAAGAAATCATTCCTCTAAAAATATTTCTGATCCGTACTTAATTAATTGTTCTAATTTCTCGGAAATTGGACAAATTACCAGGAAACGCACAAAAAGAAGCCTGGTGTTTTTTTGCAACTAGCTAATTATTCTCAAAATAATCCAAAATATTCTCTATGGACCTAGAGTGCAACCATCCAAGGTGAAGAATCAATGAGTAAGGGGCAACTCATTGGCATGAAGCATATCAACAAACCCTTGTAACGGTCTCTTCAAATACATCTCTAAAAACTGAACCGGTCATCTTTCCAGTCGGTGTTTGTTGCTGAGTCACATCCAATGGTGTTTTTTCTTCTATAACATCATTTTCGTGCATCGAAGTATATATTTTCATAACAAAATTTCCTATATTTTTCTTAGATTTGTTTATACATGATCCGTCACATCCAATCATGGAATGCAAGAGAGAATGAAGCGGATATATATATATATATATATATATATATATATATATATATATATATATATATATATATATATATAAATATATATATATATATATATATATATATATATATATATATATATATATATATATATATATATATATATATATATATATATATATATATATATATTTTTTTCTACCAAGGTTTGAGATACAGGTGTATGGATCATATTTTTATCGAAAAAAGAGTAAAAAAGTTTGTTCTCAAAACTATTATTCCGATTCCTTTTGGGGTATCTAAATAAAATTTCACTAATTGTATAACTCGTTCCTAAGTCACGATTAAAATTGAAGTTTTGATCGAAATATTGTAAATTTCTTCAAAAATAATCGCACATGAAGAATGTTCCAGATTGAGTATCCATACCTTAAACTGGAAATAGTTTTCCTAAAAACATTTTCATTTGGCAAATATGCGGAAATGTTTTGCTTCCAAGATACAAGTTGTTTAAGTTTCAGAAAATATATCTTTATTTTTTTCACTCTTCCAGATTTTCCGCTCAAATTTAAAACTTGGGTTACTTTCCATGGTTTTTACGGTTGAGTATTCTAAATTGGTCTGTCAATACAATTTTTCCCAAAACCCGAGTTTATTGACCTATCAAAATGAAAAAATCATTTCAAGTCTTCTCTAACATTTTTTGTATAAGGATTCTGCTCTGAAACATCTTTTTCAAATCAGCAAAAAGACAGTAATCGCTGGGTCTCAGATCTGGAGAATAGGATGTGTGCGGCAAAAATTCCAAACGTAAATCGTTGATTTTGGCCACTGACTTTACCGACTTGACGAAACAATGTTCTCCCATTACCATATGAGATCGTAAGCGCTCAATCACGTCACTCGATTGGTCGAATAAGGCTATATAATAATCACTATTGATCGTCGCCATTACCTTGTCAGCCGATTAATGGGATTTTGGAAGCTTTGCATGGTTTCGCCCTCTGCTTTTTATTCAGTAGATGCTATTTTCGACTCTAGCGTGTAATGATGGATTCATGTTTCATCCATGATCACATATCGACGCAAAAAACTTTTTCATCGCTCTTTGAATACTTCAGACGCTCAAAATCATCAATTTTTTGTTCATTTTGTTTTACTGTGAGCAAACGTTGCACCCACTTCGAGAAAAAAGTTTTTTCGTCCCTAAGTTTTTGTGTAAAATGTTGAATGTAGAACAATTTTGAACAATTTTTCGTAATTTCTGGTGTAATAATTTCTTTTGGCCACCCAGAGCGTTCTGTGTCTCCGGTGGTTGTACGATCACGTTTGAAATCAGCATACCATCGACAAATGGTTTATTTTAGACAGAGAATTTTCTTTCGAAGCCATTCCTGGGCTTGTAAGGTATTTTTGCCCATCAAATAGCATCAATATATCGAAAAGTACTGAACGAAATGTCATGAAATGTTAACACGTTTCTTTTAAAGGTTGATACTAGCGCATCCAATATTTCTGGCGTCATCTATTTATTAGTACCAGGACTTTTTGACCCATCTGTTACGTATAAAATACGATTCAGTTAGCAAAATCTTTAAGACCTTGTAAACTTTGTATATCAATAATTGTTGCATAATTATCGTAGTATTTTTCTATGACTACTTATGAGGAAAAGACATGAAGAAGCACTGTGACCTTATTCAATGTAAGATTTTACGTCAAATATACATCGAATTCGAATACTTTATCGTGTTTGAGTTGTGCTCCAGACGTATTCGTCAAAAAACTAGTCGATACATAAACCGACATAGCTCATTCTCTCGGAGAAAGCGGGAGTAATTCGGCACGCCACGAAGCGCTATGCTGAAATGTTTCCAAACTGTCGACATTCATTGAGAAAAACTTTCTTAGCAGCCGACTGGAGGCTTAGAGAACGGGGTACATTCAAGAAATTCACTCGAATCTGGATCAGTCACCTTCGCCTGGATGTACAAATTGCAAAACGCGATACATATCAATCCTGGGAATAGTTTGATAGGAAATAAAAGGGGAGAAATAAGTGAGAATCTGATGTTTTCTTCACAGAAAATGCCAAAATTCAAAGAAAGAAAAACAACTAGATGAAGTTGGAATGAAAATACTATGAAATGAGCGATCCGGAATGTTCAGGAGAGAAATCTTTCTTTAAGAAGAGCTGCTGAACGGTATGGTGTTCCAATAAGTACGCTCCAGGATAAAATAAAAGCTATAGGTAATGGAGAAGAAACAGAGTTCAAGCCGGAATTGGGGAGGTTGGAGCACACATTTCTGCAAAACTTGCTCTGGAACTTCATGCACATGTTATCGATCTAGATAATCGGCTGATGCTACTTACGAAAGCGGAATTTTTGGCTTTCCCATTCGCAGAGCAATTAAAAATTGCTCATAAATTCAACAAGGGAAAAAATGGCCGGAAAAGATTTTTACCAGAGCTCTACGAAAAGATTCCCAGATCTTGCTCTAAGAACTCCAGAGTCAACCAGTATCGCGAGAGCCGTTGGGTTCAATAAACCTCAAGTAGATCGTTTTTATGATCAGCTATTCCAGCTTCAGGAAAAATTTAGTTTTCCAGCTTCGAAAATTTACAATGCTGATCAAACAGGAGTCTCGACGGTGCACAAAAATGAGGAAGTTATTTCTACTGAAGGAAAAAAGCAAGTAGGCAAGTTGGCATCTGGTGAGAGGGGACGAAACATCACCTTGATATTTTCTATGAGTGTGACTAGTCACTTTGTACCTCCTCTTTTCATCTACTCGAGAAAATAGATGGTTAAAGATGGTCGATTGATGATTGGAGCTCCACCAGAAAGCATAGCTATTCCACATGAAAGTGGATGGATGAATGGTGAGATATTCCTGAAGTGGCTCCAGCACTTCAAACAGCACGTACAGCCTTCGAGGGAACACCCTGTTCTTATGATTCTCGATGGACATGGGAGCCATAAAGAATTGGTAGTGATAGAGTTTGCTCGTGCTAATCACATCCATATGCTCAGCACACCACATCACACAACTCGAAAAGTGCAACCGTTAGACCGGGTATTTTTCTAACCGTTCAAGTCTGCATTCAGTTCAGCAAGTGCCATGTGGATGAGACAAAACTCAGGAGCGAGAATATCAGACTATGACATCGCTTCCCCTGTCAATTCGGTTTTCACTAAGGCAGCTAGACTAGAAATAGCACAAAATTGGTTCAAATGCACCGGAATTTATCCATTCAATAGAGATATTTTTACTGATTTGGATTTTTTGCCATCATCAATGACCAATATCGAACAGGAACCAGTTTTGGATGAGACTTCTGAGCAGCATCTACCAGCATGAGATAAAAATGATCCACGAGTTTTAATCCGCAGCCATCCACTAGCGGCATCCAACAGCCATCAACTATTTCTACCCAGCAACCATCCACCAGTTGCGCCCAGCAGTCGACCACTACTCAGGCATCACACCCATCAACATGTGGCAGCACGGAGCCACCTACTGCGAAAAATAGTGCAGAGCCAGTTGCATCTCTTAGTTTGAATGCATTGCTTCAAAAATTGTCCCTCTCCCTAACGCCTCAAGGACGCGTTTTGCAGCCCGTTCTCGAAAAACCCAAAAAGTGAGATTCTGACATCCTCCCCATTCTAAGATGCACTGGTAGCAAACAAGGCTGTAGCTAATAAATCTAAGGCTAGGAGATTGAAGAAACAAATCATGATACAGAATGCATCATTCATGGGGAAACCTTTGATGAAGTCTGGATTCAGGGTCACAAGTGCAAAAATGAATGTGTGGATATTGATCCATCGTCATTTTTCTACTATTGTGATGTTTGAAAATCGACATAGTCATATTTTTTTGTGTCCCAGAAATGATTGTGACAAATATTCGACAGTGCCTTCATTACAGTTAAAAAATGAGAATTTCTATTTCTTATTTCATTAGTATTGAGAGGAATATGTTTTGTTCATTATACAGATTGAAAATAGATCTTTTTCTCTTAGAGTTTTTTTTGTAATCCTGAGTTTTACTTATGTGGTCGAGGCTACCCGACTTTCCCCTACCTCAATTTCAGGTCATTCTTAACAGATGAAATGAATTTATGATTGGTAGTAGCCGATCATCAATTTCCTTAGTTGGCATCAAAATTATATTGTGTACGAAAAGAACACTCTCAAGTCAAGGGAATAAAGTCCTAAAAACCAACCAAAACTTGAAACGCAAATCAATACGTTGCTGTATTACACTTAGGTCCAAAATTGAACATAAGTATTTTGTTTCTAGAGATGAAATTAAAGATAGCGTATATAAACATACACATTGAAAATTTTCAAAATTTTGACGTTTTGAATAGTGCCTAATATTGAAGTTTCATTTCATATTTGAAATTATTTAGCTTATTTATGAACGATTTGGAAAATATTGAGAAACTTACAATTTCTTCATGAAATAAATTAAATTTAATTTTTTCAGTGTCAACAACCAAGTCATCAGAAATCAAGGGGGACAATTCAAAGGATATAGTATCTCGAAATGATTTCAGCAATTCGATTACTCCGCCAGCTACAACTCAAAATGCCAAAAAAATAGAAAACTTAACCGAAACTTTTACTTTCGTATGTCCAGGAAAGGAAGTGCGAATCCCATTCTTCTCGCGTCCATGTTCTTCTAATCAAGAGTGCTTGCCATTAGGCACCCAAATGGTATGTTGCTCAAATAGGTGCATCAAAGGAGTTCCGCCCCCTAAACCAGAAATCAAGCATGCACGTAAGTAAAAATCAATACTGAGATCAGCTATAAGTGGCGGAAGCTAAGAATTTTCAATACTTTCACGTTTCCACTATTAGAGTAGAATATAAGTTTCATTGTTGCAGCGTCTTGGTTTGGCTTAGTAGAGAGACAGTGTCCCGTAGATCCTATAGCTGAAATTTTGGATATTAAAGAATGTCAGACTGATGCAGACTGCGCACCGCGAATTTGCTGTCTCGATAAATATCCCAATGGAAGTCATAAGAGCTATTGTAGAACAGCACAACCATCTCTAGAGAGGTTTCCAGCTGCTGAAAGATTGATGGAACGTAAGTAAATATTGATAGACGGACACTTTTAACCTGCATTCGATACCAAAATAGGATGTTCTTTTGACAAAAGGAAACTCAACATTTTGGGAAAGTAATGGGGGTGAACCGTTTTAATGCATATAGAAAATATAATAAAATAAGAAAGGATAACGAAATCTAGGTGTAACAAAACAGTTCAGCAAACCAGACAAAGCTGTAAGTGTTAAGATTAGGATATATTTCTCAACAAATACAGGGTGGGGAGTAATGGAGAGCGTTTTTGGAACGGGTAGTACACGTAACGGTGAATGAGTAAAAGGAGCGGCTGTGGTCATTCGACTCAGGAGGAGTTACCATTTAGTTCAAAATGATTATTTGGACAAGAGTGTACCGTGCGTTCGCCGTTGAAGAGTATTTAAAATCGGGAGAGTATGTCATTGTCGTGCAGCGGCGCTTTCGTCACCGCTTCAACATTGGTCGTAACGCTTCAGTTCCGAAACGTGACACAATCATCCAATGGGTACAGACTGTATCAGCAATAAATCCAAATCTCAAGATCGTCGTCAAAGTGTAAGGACACCAGCTTCCGTTGAAAAAGTGAGACAAGCTGTAATTCAAAGCCCAGGGCACTCCGTCTGAAAACGAGTTGTAGCACTCCAAATCAGTAGTTCGCAGAATTTTACACCAAGACCTCGCTTTCACCCCTATAAGCGCATGGTTGACCAGCATCTGAATGAAGGAAATTTTGCACAACGCCAGCAGTTTGCTGAGAGAATGCAAATGATTATTGCTGATGAAAATATTCCAGTGATAATGATGAGTGATGAGGCTCATTTTTATTTGAGCGGTTCGGTTAATAAAGAGAACTGCCGATATTAGGCAGCAGAAAATCCCCGCGAACTGCATCAATCCCTACTTTGCAGTGAGAAAGTCACCGTTTGGTGCGCTATGAGCCGTCTTGGGGTGATAGGACCGTATTTTTTCGAGGATGAGGGAAGGGCAACCATAACTGTCAACTCTTAGCAATATTTTTTCATGCTGAAGATTTATTTCACTCCAGAACAGAAGAAATGTTTGGTTTCAATAGGATGGCGCCACGGCACATACAGCAAGAACCTCAATGGAAGTTTTGCGTCGCATTTTTCTTGGTCATGTAATCTCTCGTTTTGGTGATGTGCCGGGGGGCCCTCGTTCCCCGGATCTCACTGCTGTGATTATTTTTTATGGGGAAACCTGAAGGCTAAGGTCTACGTCGATAAACCTTGAAATCTGCAAGAGTTGAAAGAAGTCATCACAAGGGAAGTTACGCAATCGACACCGACTTTTTAGAGTTAGTGATGCAGAACTTTGAGGAACACGGACGTCATATGCCTGATGTCATTTTCAGAACATGATTCTTTTCACTTTTTCTATCTAAATGGTAACATTTGAGCTTTCATTTTAAGTAATCAAAAATGTTCTACATTGAGAAACAGCTGAGTTATCCTCATTTCAAAAACGCCCTTCCGTTACGCCCCACCCAATCTTAAATAGGTGACTTACATTTTGATAATTATTAAATGAACAAGAAACTTAGGTTTCAATAAAAGGATAAATTTTATAATCCTTTCTTTAAACTTGAGGGATGAGAACTTGAATTGTAGTTGCAGAAGAGGTACATTTGTATTTATTTGCCAGAGGAGTAAATCATTGTCATAATAACCGGTCTTGTTTTAAATTGTAATAGAGCTTAGTATATGATGAGGTGACGGTTAATGTTAAAATCAAAATGGCTTTTAAAACTGATACTCAACTGAGTTATTTCACTAGTCCATATTTTATTCATTAATGAAGAAATCCCTTCCGCGGGTGCACTACTACCTGACAAGCAAAATATATCATTTGATTTTTTTGTCGGAGACAGCGAAAAAAACAACCTGAATGCGGGACTGTACCATCGAAAGCAGAACGTACGGTCACATTAAGCGTGGACAAAGAACAATTCAGATATTTTCATTCAATCTAATTTTTTGGAAACTATAGAAATAGATCTCATGGCAAACTAGTCGTCTTTCCTTAAATAAGTGTGATCCTACATGATTGTAGTATTATACCATACCTTCTGTAGTCACTGCTGTTGGCTATGAAATTCAGATATATGCTGAATATTGCTAAAGATTTTATTTATTGCTTACTTCAGCACTTCGAGTATTTGTGGGCTATATGCAATGTACTCCGCCACCACCTCCTGTTTTGGATTTATTTCCGAAGCCATGCAAAAATACCTTAGACTGTTTTCCTAATTTGTGCTGCCAAGAGGGAGGAAAAAAATACTGTAGACCACCTAAAAGATCACTTCTGTCCTTTGTAGCTGGTGTAGGGCAGGTATGTATAAAGTAGAAGGTTCATAAAACCAAATTATTCATTTTTGTATATACTTCAGACTAACAATCATAATTTCTATATATAATTTGTATTTGTTTGGATCTTATCATTCTCAGATCTTCCAATCACTCGTGAAGTTGATAAACATTTCGAATGAATGACTACATAAAATAGTTCAACTTAAAGAATTCAATTCTCTTCATCAAAAAGATACATTAGAAATTCCATGAAATTGGGAGCAAGCTGGTCTCGGTTTTATTGGATAAGTGTTCTTGTATAATTAGAATCTCATTATCTCACAACAATAAATTAATGTTTTATTCATGCATTCACATCACAGTTTCGGTTGTTTTTGGGATACTAATAATAATGCATGTTCTATTATGTTTTCATAATTTCATTTGACTCTGGGAATAATCTGCTTGTAAAATATGAAATAACGTATTCAAACAAATTTAATTCAATTAAGTTATTAATTCCCATCAGGCAGAAGTGGGTTTTATCAAATTTTTAGATTAGAAGCTGTTCCAAAGAATGAAGTTTTTAAAATAGGATTGCTCGTAATTTTTTTCCCCACAGTCTAATTGTAGTTCCATTTATTTAGCATAAATTAGTTTTAATAATTTAAAATGAAATACAAACAATTGTATGAAAGTAAAGTTAATTCGGAACTATACCCTCGATTAAAATTGTCAGAAATATTACGAAAATCGAATAATTTGTACCAGTGAAAAAGGTATTAAATGATCGAAGAATATATTTGAGTAAAATAGTGACTCCACAGCTCACTGTATGGATGTGAAATTTTATAAATAAGACAATATAACATTTTTATCTGATTTGGAAGATCACATTTTTATTGTTATAAAAATATTCATTTACTTTATCTTTAATTTATAGAGATTCGTGCCTAGTGATGCAGCAAGGAGATTGATAGAGCGACTGAATTAAATGATATTTCATCCAAACCAGATTCTATGCAAGGAGAAAAAATAGAAAAGTGTAGTGTGTGTAGTTAATGGCACAAAGTTAGGTTCAATATTTGTACTGGCTTTCATTGTGGTCACATACGTGAATGTGATGTATATTTATTATATATTAGGGTATTTCAAAAATAATTTTTAGTATTTTTCACTCATACCCTCTTTCATGTCCACATTTGATATAAAGTATATGCTCAAAGTTAGACGCTTTAGCTAAACTCGAAAATGTCACTCTTAATTTTATTTCCTCATTTATTTAACATGGATACCAGTAACAGCCGTCTGAACATTACTAAATAGCTGACTGTTTATATTGAATTCACATCATTTATTATAGATTTTGCTGTAATCAGTTGTTACGAGTAAATTTTGTTTTCAAAATGGTCGTTAATACTTGGTGTAGGTAGCAACACTTAGGATATTTGGATAATATTAATATAAATTCCTTCGTAGTTAGGAATTGCTTTCGAGAAGATCAACATTATTCTAAAATTCTTTATAAAGTCATATAACCTAAGTCGTAGTTAGGACGACAAAAATGAAATGTACATATTTAAGAGTCATTTCAAGTCGTCAGACTAGTGCTTTGAAAAGCCACTGCATAAATTCTTTTTTCAAATTTATAATGATAGCTGGTAGTAATTAAAATTTAGTAATGTTCCACTTCAGATGACATTTACTGATTTTTCAATTTTTATTCTTGCGAGTTCTAGAAAGTTCAAAGGGTCAGCTTTAAGAATATATTATTGCTACTTGTCATAAAAAATAAATATATATACAAAGTATCACGCGGTGGATGGCCGATTAGATGTTTATGGAACATCTAATTCTATTTTTTTTGCGGTTGTAACGAAAGTGTTCACTTTTGTTTTGTTTGGAGAAAATTATTTTGTATAAGAAAAATAGTTCCACAACATATTTGAATACATAAACTCAAAAATACCAAATACATAAGTCTACGAAGTTGCGTTTAATTTTTCCTATAAACGTTACAAGTTACAGAGATAAAATAAATGTTTTGTGAAGAATAGACTGTAAAATAGAGTACAACTAAGAAACTCAATTTCATTCAGTATATATAGTGTTGGTCTCTTGTTATCATATTTCAAAACTACGTTTTCTCAAATTCAAACTCACGTGCTTTATTCTTCATAAGATTACTCGTAAGAAGATACGTAAAGTTCCTTCAACATTCCCGTTCTATCAAAATTTCAATTTCCGAAGCTATTTCCCCAAAACCAATTCAATATACAATCGAATATGATATATATGAAACAAGCTGACGCTACTATTCTTCAATATGATAGATTTATTAGTCCTACATAAACGTCTTATACGCGATCTACCGATGATACCATTATATATGAACATATGTACACAGTTGACAGTTATGCAACCGACTTCTAAAGTAAGAAAATTTAAGTTGTTATGTTCATTGAGGATATAGAAAGAGCACATTGAATATAACTTTACATAAATGAATTTTTTTATCATTCGCAAAAACGTATTGAGATAGTGTATATATTTTTCAATTATTGTTATAAATTGTAAATAAATTTATACTGTTAAATGTGTTTTTTTTCTTTATTGTGATTATTGATATTCAGATGAATAATCAATGAAGTAGAAATGGCATCCATAATCAGTTCGCGGTAATCCAGCTGTTTACGCTGACCACTTTCGCGCATCCAGTACCGAGTGATTTTTGAGTTAGCCAATATCAAGGTTATTATTGAATATTCAACCACTTTTTTGAATAGATAGCAGTGGATGAGACGAATTTTTTTTCTATTTGTCTTTGCATAAACATAAAAGTGTAATTTCAGTTTTTGACATTGAATTTCTGGTTTCGGGCTTGTTTACGGTGATCTCGAAAGATTTTCACTTTATATTTAACCTCTAGCTGCGGTAAGCATCTTCCGAGCCGGTGCAGGGAAATTTATCTAGTATTCTACTGCTCTTTTTATTTCAATACTGACAGAGATGTTGATGCTCAATTTTTACCTCATCTTGTTATTCAAAAAGAAAATTTCCCCACGAATTGATAACCTCCTTCTTTTTGTTTGTTTCTCTAAGCACCTACAGATGATAATGGACTCCCAACCACTCACCGGTTATGTATTCAGACCCTCTAATGTAATTTATATATATATATATATATATATATATATATATATATATATATATATATATATATATATATATATATATATATATATATATATGGGACAAACACATCAACATTCATACTACATCCATATCTTACCTGGGATTCGAACTCAGGCTCTCGGCGTGGGAGTCAGTACCTCTACTGACTTACCCACAGTGGGGGATCTCCTCCTATTTTAAATTTTTGTTGAAGTCGGTTGACAAGGAGACTGGACTGTGGAAAACAACTCAGTCAATTCAATCTCGCAAATTGTATTATAATGGTCGTTTTCCATTGATGAATTCTTAAAGTTCTATGGTTCGAAAGTCAACATTTAATTTTAAGGAAGGAAATGCGAGAAATTTTGAGTTTTTTCATGAAAAATATGTGATGAGAATAATACGATGGTAGATATTTCTTAAATGAGTGTGTGTTTAAAAAAAATACAAATATATGTCTTTATCTGTTAAACTAAGGAGAAAAGGAATTTCGGCAATCTACAAAAAGTCTAAATAATGTGAGAAAATTTTTGACGTAAATTTCATAACAGAGATATGGAGTATGGGTGAAATTAGGAAGTTATCAAAATTCGTGAATAATTCGAAAACCACATCAGAAATATCTTATTAGATCTATAAATACTAATGAATTAATATAACTGAGATATTGTTAGTGGCACCCTATAAATGTATGAAAGGAATATATTGTACAGTGTACAATTCTCAATTTATTACCCTTTAGTATCAACTAAATAGTATAGGTTCTAGCTTTCAAAAACTCTGAAGCTATTCATATTCTGCACTTAGAAGGAGAAATATTTCCTCAACCTCATCCATCATGTCGAACTTATTGAATTACTGAAATGAGAGGTCAGATTCTACTATCATATAAATGTTTTGGAAACTCTTTAAATTTTGGAAGTCACACATGTCCCATCCGCTTCCGAGAAGTTACGTCCCTGATTAGGAGTTTTTTGCTATCAGTTTCAGGTCAATAGTATATCCTATACTTCGCTATTTCACTTTCAACAATAGGTAATCAAACCTCCGACGTGAGATAAATTGTGGCAACACTGGCTTCAATTCGAATATTTTTGAGAAACGTCTGTTTGACTCGGTACTGGATGCGCGAAAGTGTCTGGCATTTTGAGTTATTCTGATGGTACTGATATTTTAAATGATTCAGTTTGTTATAGATATTTTTGTAAATATGGAGATACCAAATAGAAAAAAATGAATTCATTACTGATAAACATCGAAGGATTAGAGACCACATACTTTAATTTTTCATTATTTTATCCCTTTGTGATGTAATATCTGCGTAATATGGAAACGATGTATCCTATAGTGGGTATGATTCAAAGAGAGCTTTTCAATGCATGAATATCGATATGCAAATTATATCGTGTCGCAGTTAGGGTTAATTCCTTGGCTTGGGCTGATTCCTACCTGCCGGATCGAAAGTAGACTTTGGAAGTGGGTGATGTCCGTTCAAATAGACATATGGTTACACAGGGAGTGCCAGAAGGATTAATTATTGGACCCTTGTTTTTCATCATATTTATGAACGACATCTTTGATATTACCTAGCCACATCAGCTAGTTCTATATGCAGATGAAGAAAGTATACTAATCTTGTCTGCTCTGGACAGTCAACGTCAGAAGCTCGACAACACTGCATCTCGGGATTTCAACAAGCTCTAATAATAGCTTAACTAATATTAGGAAAACACATATTATGAGGTTTTTGCTAAAAAAGTTTCGGTTGAATACAGTTTTTTTTATTAGCAAGCTTGGCATATAGATATTTGCAAGATGTAGTTAAGTCAAGAGATTCTCAGATTAATGTACCATGGGTGAATGGAGGGGATCTTGTATGGAATAATATTTTGGGGGTCTTCGGCATATTTTTACGACGCGTTTATCGCGTGAAAAGAGTTATTAGTAATATCTTCGGACGGCCATTCTTAAGTTATTGCCGGCAGATTATCAGATCTATTCGGATACTTACATTTTCCTGTTTTTATATATATTATTTGATCATGTACATTCAGAACAATGAAATTCTTTTCTCCATAAATGACATGCATGATTATAGCACTAGAACACGAAGCTATTTTCATTTACATTTTCACGACTCCCTGAGACAAAATCATCCTAATTATGCGAGGATCAAATGCTCTCATTACATAAGCATACACATCAGACAGTTGAAATTGTAGAGTGCTGTTATTCTTCGGGAGAAAATGATGGTAATCACAAATTATGAAAAAAAAAATTTTTATGAACTCTCAATCATATCTGATGATAGGAGCAACATATTTTGTTGTTCTTTTTTGTTTTATGTACTAAACTTCATAAATAATCCAAATCAAAAAAGGTCACTAGCTTAGTACTAAGTAAAAATGGTTTATTTCATCGAAAATTTGTGAGAGAAATTTCTATGAAATTAATTTTGAGAATTTCAGATATCCAGATCACAGTGAGTCAAAATAGAAAAAGTCTTTTAATAGTATTTTCCTTAAAAACAATACTTTTATGCCACACTATTTTCTAACATCATTTCATTACCTAATTTATTTTTGATATTTTGTACCAAATACGGAATTTTCTCATAATCAGCAAGTTCATTCCAATTACTCCAACACACAGGAACAGTTACGTAACCAAGATCTTCTAATACTTTTATACATAACGATGGACCCATCTTCAAATGACCTTCTTCTGTGTACAACTCAGGAGGAAAACATAATATTAAAGCTCTGGAAATAAAAATTAAACAAAACCTGTTTGAAAAAGTTAGAATTAACTTACATTTGATTATCTGGTGCAACATCTAGTTCTTCTATGAAAGTTGACTTGAAGTTAGTAGACACTGGATATCCTCCCTTTCGGAATATTATTACATGGTCTAGAAAATATTGAATACATTGATTAAAATTAATTTTCGTACAAGGACTTGGAAGCATATGTGTTGAAATCTTTGTTGAGTTGTTTAATCTTCGAATATTAATTTTAATATATTTACCAATGAAAATTCCTTCCTTGGAGAACAGGCCAGATTTAACATATTTTTCACCCCCAAATGCGTTATAAAGAGCACTTTTCAATGGAAATTCTTCAGGAATAGTCAGATATTGAATTAAATCCTTTGCTCGCAGGTTTCTGGGGATGACTCTCAACAATTGTGGTTTATACAATTTCAGAGAGTGATAAATCACCATAAACAAATATATATGAGAGTGTCGTTTATTTACTTTAGCTTCTACATTCTCTTCAAAAGATTTTATTAAAATTTCCTCATTGAATATGCGTAGATAGCATAAGGCAGCAGCAAATTTCAACCAATTTAATGTACTCCGTTTGGGAGTCGTTAAATTCTCTATTAACTCTTCTATATAATTCCAGTTGGCTGGTCTATAATCTGTCTTAGATAAGTACTTCGTTAATACGTAAATACTGAACAAATTATTCGCTTCACAAAGAGAAGTGTCTTCTTCGATTTTCTTTGTAATATAATCAATCAAGTATCTGTTTATGACATCCTGAAAAAATGAAATATATTATTATTATTATTATTAGTATGGAAGCCATAACTTCATTTTCAACTTTTGAACAGCAAACAGTGTATTCTGAAACTGAACTGTATTTTATTTGAACAAAGCTTTTGATGAAATAATTATTGATTCCAGTTAGTACACACTTTTTTTCATCAAATACAGAAAAAAAGGTTAATTGTTCTGGAAATGAGTTAACGAAAATTTTGCTCAAACAAGTTAACATCAGTTCCAAGGGAGAAATATTGTTTCAATTTTTACACCTTCCCAGCTCAATCTCCTTTGACGGGAAGGCTTAACCTTGTGATCTTAATGAGGAAGGGGAAGAGTGGCGTATTGCTTTAAAGGCGATTGAATTGACTTTCTAATAATACTTTGCTCGTACAATTCGAGTGAGTTTTTCTAGAATAATACGAAAGAAATGAAATGGAAAATAAACTTGTTGAAAAGGTTCTTCTTCCACCCCATGCAATTATAAAGGCAGTTTTCGAAATGCTCAAGAACATTTTGAAGAATCACAATAAATTTATTTGCTAGTATTTCTGCACTATTCGTTGTTATAAGCCTTCTAAATAATTAAGTTCGGTTGTATAATCTACGCCTGCTCGTTATAACGCGAAGCTACTATAGTTGACCGAACACGTTGTTGTCTTTGTCCACTCATAAATTCTCCCTCTTTCATTGAATTGCGACGCGAGAGATTGTCAGGGAAACAGTCAAAGTACCAGATGATGGCTTGATCAAGCAGTTGAAGGGGCCAACTATTTTGCTGAAAACATTTAATCAGATGTGGGGAGAGTGTAGCTGGCACATAAAATATAGCATCTGTTTTCGTTATTTTTTCGCGTTTTGTGGTTAGATTTCCACCTTATTATTATTTGGTTTGTGTATTTTGTGAATAACAAAGAAATAAAATAAAAAGAGTTTTCTGTGACTATGTTATCCCAACAAGATATGAAAATATAAATATAAGTAAAGATAAAAAAACTTGTAGAGAATAATTTCAAACTATCTATCAACAAAAATACAAGTACCTTAGACATAACATATCAGCATCTGTACAAAACTCAAATTTTAAAATTTAAAAGAAAAAAAATTCTTCTAATACTTAATATTCGGGCGTCGAGCGTAGTCCCGTACGGGTTGAAGGTTCCCATAAGAAAAAAAAGCTAATGGCGACAAATCAGAAGATCTTGTAGACCATTCAGCATAACCTTTCTACTTATGAATCAACCTTACACCTTCGAGCCAATAAGGTTCATCTTCTTCTATGGCATTTGTTAACATTCAGGGACTCGCGCCTTAATTTGTAACTCATACTCGCTACCGGATGCGCTTGACCCAGTATAATATTGTATGTTATTTTGAGAAATACCTAATAAAAGTAACAACTGCTTTATTATAGGGATAATATGATAATGAATAAAGATAATAGTTAATCGTATACTAATATTTATTTGTTTTTCTTAAACAAGTTATTACAAAAATTAAAGGTTTTTGGCATAGATTTATGACAACATAAAGTGAGAAAACTTCTGTAATAAATTATTTTAAACAATACTTTCTATGTTTTTTATACTGCTGTAATGTACCTACTTAGACTAATTAACAATTAAAGATCTATAATTTTGGAACACAAAAAAACTACTTTGAAAATCAACAAAAGTAAATATCTTTCTTTAGAATAAAGTAATACTCGTATTTCAGCATAGGGTACTAAGTCACTCTCTATATCTAATTTAGTTATAACAATTTAAACAAATATGTTTCATGTGTTCTCCGCAAATGGCTATATTGCATTTTACGCAAAAATTTTTGGTTTTTCGATCTTTTTTCAGTCACAAATTGCCGCAACGCACTTTTCGTCCACTCATTGACACGGGTTGATTAGATGTCGCCGCTGTTGGTACGACTTCAGGAATTATATTTCGGATACGATTTTTGATATGCTGTGGAAAGTTTGTGATAGGCATTCTGTCGTCAAGGTGTGGTTGAATCAGAGAAATAGCGAACGTTTTGATGAAATCTCTTCGTGTGAAGTTATCAGAAGGTAAATTAGTCTTCTGAATAATGTAACTGTTCACCTACATGAGAATAATAATAGGCACCTAATAATTTACTCAAATTTACTTCTCATAATGATTTACATATATTGCTCGAACTGATTTCCATCATGTTGTAAACATAAAGTGCATCTTCGGATTATATCTTCTATGTCTGAATGCTCTCTGTGAACACAGAAGTCTTCATCTATGCACGTTCATTAGGAACCATAGAACGACCAATAATTATTATTATTCATTATCTGTGGATATATTGGCTTCGTGTCTATTTGAATTCGTAAAATTAGTGTTCGTTGTTGAATTTGGATTGTTTAGTTAATTTCTGCAATTCACACTATGGAACAAAATAGAAGATACGAAAATTTCGAAAAAGTTGATATGCTGAAGGTCTACTTTCAGTGTCACTGTAACGCAGTCCGTGCATCAGAAGAATATTTGAATAGGTAAGTTCGACAATGGAAATGGAAGTAGTAATTCTAATCAATATTAAATATCTGACTGACACTCTCCAATAGATTTCCTCAAAGAATTCAACCAAACAGGAAGTTCTTCGCCAAAATGGAAGCAAATCTTTCCAATTATGGTTCGTTCGAGAAACCAAGAAGTAAAAACTACAATAAACGGAATAGAGGTGATAATGAACTTGACGTGTTATCAGCTGTTGAGGCTAACCATTCTACATCGTGTCGGCAAATTGAGAGCGGAGTGGGTGTGTCAAAAAGCAGAGCCCAAAGAATTTTGAGAAAGTATAAATATCATCCCTATAAACATAAAATAATTCATCATCTCAATGCCGGGGATGCAGAGAGGAGAACGGCGTTCTGCAATTGGTATTTAGGGAGAATCAGAGGTGAAGCTCGTTTTGGGCGACATATCATTTGGTCTGATGAGTCAAGAATCAGCAGTGCCGGAATCTTTAATCGCCATACGAATAGATTCTGGTCAAACGAAAACCAACACGAAGCAGTAGCTCGACGGCAGCAGGGGAGGTTCGGTTTCAATGTGTCGTGTTTCGTAATGGGCAACAAATTAGCCTACTATATCTTTGATGGCAACTTGAATGCACAGAGATATCTCGAAATTTTAAATATTTGTCTGCCACAACTGCAAGATGACATTCCTCTTGCTCAATTCAACACATATTACTTCCAACAAGACGGTGCTCCTTGCCATAATTCGGCCGTGGTGAGGAACTACTTGGATTTAAATTTTGAAAATAAATGGATCGGTACCAATGGCCCAATTCAATGGCCACCTAGGTCTCCTGACCTATCCGTTTTAGATTTTTTCTTTGGGGTTATTTAAAAAATAAGATATATAGGAGGCAATATGCCAATTACGATCAATTGAAGAATGCAACAAATGAAGCATTCGAAGATCTGAGGAGATCCTCGCTACATTTGACTAGGGCCATAGAAGATATAATCCGAAGATGCACTTTATGTTTACAACATGATGGAAATCAGTTCGAGCAATATATGTAAATCATTATGAGAAGTAAATTTGAGTAAATTATTAGGTGCCTATTATTATTCTCATGTAGGTATTTCTCAGAGAACTCTAGAAACTAAACGACAATTTCAAAAATAAAATAAAAAGCGGAAATTGCGGATGCCATAAATAACGATGGAATCTTAGGAGCAGCCTAGCTCCATTATTTCGGTCAAGAAGATTTTGCATTGTTTTGATCGTTTTCATCGAATAACTACAAATGTTCTATGGTTCGTCCGCTCACGTGTGTTCCTTCGCCCAGCCATTAGGGGTAAATCATTATTCCGTTATTTTCTTCAAATTGGGTGGAAATTTTGTCATCATGTTATATATTTTTGAAAAGGAAAAAAACGGCAATCGGAATATGCCAAAAAAAACTATGTTCGTATTTAAAAAAATGCAACTTTATGTCATATCTGTCATAATTAATGAAAAAAAAAACTTCGAGTACGTCACTGGAATCTACTCAAAAAACCGTTTTAGAAACGTAAAAACAGATTTCAATTATCTTCTATAAGAACCGAGATATCGAGAAAAAAAGAAATCCGGAAATTTTCAAGATTCGCGAATAACTCAAAAACCACTGAAGTTAGAATAATTCTGATTAGCTCTATGAATTTGTCTCGAAAAAGTAGCCAAGGGTCGTGAAAACCCCATCTCTCTATCTTAAATAATAACAGAGATGGTCCTGGTGGCACCCCCAAAATGGGACATACTGTACAAGTCGTCTGAACAACTATATCAACTCCAGATTTTAAGGTATTATAATCAGTTATAATTTCCGGTTTCTTTTTCACAGGTTTCTGAATCTATGTTGGCACCATGACGCATAATAGATAATACCAGTGTGGCATTACTTTGAAAACCGAAGCAGGTTTCGAATGGAGAGTTGCTAATTTGACATGGCTCATCGGGTTGTTTACCAGCGTAAACTATATTAGATGTTTATTCATTTCTTTGCATCACATACTGGCAGCAGTATGTTGAGTCCATATTTGGCTGGTTTGCTGGGAAGATATTGTCGGAATGGACACCGACCACGGAAGAATAATAGCATTTCATCAATAGTGACGTGCTGTCTGGGTTTGTAGTATTTTTGAATGTTAGATATAGTCTTCAAAAAATTCTCGAGTTGGTGCTAATTTATCAGTTTCCTTTCTTGCCTGCCTTGTCTTGATATCGTCAAAACGTAAACATCGAAGTAAGAAGTGAAATCTATATCTTGACATGGCCAATATGCAGATATCCCATCCTGAACAATCGGTTGCCCACAAGTCCTTTGTATTCAAGTGCGCATCTCTCAACTTTCCGAATTCCCAACAAAGCTTTCATTTCCTTTATATTTGTGGGTTTAGTCTCTCTCTCTCTCTCTCTCAAAATTGTCTCACTCTTTCTCGGTCATATAAATATTAGAAAAATCCACTAGTTTCGTCAACATTTCATCTGTGAACAGATGACGAGATCAATGCTGTTAGACAAGGACCTGGAACTTCACGTATAATATTTGTATTCCGAGTTCTTACGTTTCTAGTTGGTTTATCTTTACCTATGTAATATACATTTTGTAAAATTGACAATGGAACATGATCTAAACCCGTTCGACGAAGATCGGGTGGGGATCGACGAATGCCTTGACTTATCTGTGAGGTTGTTTCATGCTCAGATTGTAAATTTACTTCGTTGTTGTCGCCTTCTTGTTCGAATTCCGCTTCATGCTCTCAGAAGAGTCTTCGTTTTCTATTGCTTCATTAATATATTAATTTATTTCGTTAGGTCTCAAGGGCCTATTGGTAGCCATATTCTATATAATAAACAGAAAACAGGATAATAAATAGTAATAATATGATAAAAAAAACAATCGCGTATTTAGTCGCTACAGGGTTAAGTGGACCCGTCCGCCCCTTATACGTCTATAACACTCAAATGCAGCGCGTTAACTGACGAGTACGACCGCCATTCGCTGTGCTACTCTGTTGTTAAAAGGTACTAATAGCAGCATCCTCGCAAAATTCAAAACTTAAAAGTTATTCCACTAAATTTGAAGAACTGGGTTTGTTAGACCCATTAGCGAGTCCTTAAGTGTTAAAGCAAAATGAATATCTTTTTTTTTAACAAATCTCGATAAATCTCATCTTCAGAACTTCCCGGTAGAAAATATGGTCCAATAATATGGTCCTTAAAATTCCAATCCACATGTTTAATTAATATCTACAATCAATCAATCAATCCATTTATTTGTTCCATATAAACAATAAATTGTCGCAGGACAGGTCGCTATATTCAAGTATATAAACAAATCATTTAAGATAAAGTATAAAACAAGGCAGTATAAACAAGTAGCCGGCAGCACAAAAATAAGACAGGCAGTATAAAACATGACAGGTAGCACAAAATAAGACAGTCAGTGTAAAAATATTATATACAGTATATGACAGGACATGCAGCATAAAAACATGATATGAGTACAAAAATATGACAGGTAGTGTAAAAGTAGGACATACAGCATAAAAACAGAAATCAACTCAGACTAATGCTATCTGCAAAATACTCCTGGAGTGTGTTATATGATTTGTGCCTAAGGTAGGTATTCAATTTTTTACTCAGTTTATTTCGTGACCACTTTCGCGCCTCCCGTGGAATATGATTGTAAATTTTCACAAGGGTGTAGGTAGCATTCTTTTGCAGGTAAGTATATTTGAATTTCGATATCTTCAGATCATCTTTTGCTCTTGTGTTATAACAATGTTCACCCTCGGCATCCTCAAATAAATCTCTATTGTTTATCACAAACATAACTGCCTCATAAACATATAGGCTACCGTTAGTATGGATCTTTCTGCAAAGTGAGTCCTGCAAGATTTTGTTCTACTTAGCCTGAGGACTCCGCGAATGCATCTTTTCTGCAACAAAAGTAGCCTCAAGATATCAGTGGAATTCTCCCATATAGCGATCTCGTACCTCAGCCTACTATCAACATATCCATTGAATGCCATAAATGCTGTGGATAAATATACCAGTTCAGCGACCGTTCTTAGCCCATAAAAATATATGGCCATGTCACTTGAAAGTTTCTCTACATGATCACTCCAATCCAGTCGATAGTCAACTGAAACACCCAAAAACTTGAGGCCACTGGACGACAACATGGCATTTTCACATCCAAGAAGTGTCCGCATATATTCTCTTGAATATCCAAACTTGACAATTTGGGTCTTTTGATGATTCATCGCGAGTCCATTCCGGGAAAACCAAGCACCGAGATCAGCAAACACTGCGTCTATCGTCGTATCCAACGAAACCTGATCACCCATCACCAGGGAAATGTCGTCCGCAAACTGGACCATGAATTCAGGCGTACAATCATTTAAATCATTGGCATAAATCAGGTAGAGCAACGGACCCAAAACCGATCTCTGCGGCACCCCCCTAACAACACTCAATGTTGCTGACTCCACCCCTTTCCAGTTGATGGCTCTTGTTCAACCACATATTGCGACCTTCCTGAGAGATAAGACCGGAGCAAATCTAGCGGCCTACCTCCAATCCCAACTGCATACAATTTCTCAGCCAGTCTGTCATGATCTACGCTGTCAAAGGCCTTTTTGAGATCTATACACATCAGTTGCTGTTATTTTACCAGCGTTCAAGTAAGACAGTATCTTGGTAATGGCTTGATATATGGCTCTTGCCTCAGTTTTCGAAAGCCATTCTGGTATTTTGAAAGTACCTTGTAAGTCTCCAAGAAGTCTACAATTCAGTTGTAAATGGCTCTTTCAAATATCTTGCTTATGTTGCAGAGTATAGATATGCGTCTGTAATTTTCTATCTGCTGTTTGTTCTCCTTCTTGTACTCCGCTCTAACCTTTGCTATTTTAAGTTTCTCAGGATATACACCACTTTCAAATGTGACATTTATTAGATGGGTCAAAACAGGGGAGATCTCATCCGCAACAGACTTGATCAGTTCAACAGAAATTCCATCTGGTCCCACCGACTTCGTATGCTTCAAGGACTTGATTATACCAATGATCTCCACAGAGAAGAGCACAGAGCTACCACAAGGGTAAGTTCGAGATTGTTCCCGACTGAAACTCCACTCCTTAAAATTACCATCACTTTGGGATAACTCTGAACCATGACTCACAAAAAATTCATTTATATTATTCAGCACTTCAAAAGAAAATATATATATATATATATATATATATATATATATATATATATATATATATATATATATATATATATATATATATATATATATATATATATATATATATATATATATATATATATATATATATATATATATATATATATATATATATATTCCATATATTCTATATATTCTGAGTTCCACCTTTCACTTCCCCAAAATAGAGACTCTTTTTCTAATCTTATTGCTGTGTCTTCGTATTAGATTTCACGTTTCGAAATTTTTATTTTTAGATTGTAAAATGCATTCATTATTATGCATTCTTTTGGCCCGCCTAACAACCTTTCTAAGTATGCCACTGTATGGTCTGTAGAAGTTATCAGATACCTCTCCTTTAATTTTCTTCTTATATATTTCCATTTTATGCCTGGAGGAAATTCTTATACCCATAGTCATCCATGGTTTCTGCCTTTGTGGTTTCAACGACTTCAGAGTGAATATTCGATCACTCAATTACTCTATAATACCCTCAAACATATCATAAGCCTTGTTAGGTTCATACTCATTATAGACTTCCGACCAATCAACACAACTCAATTCTTCCCTGAAGCTTATCATCTTTGACTCAGTAAATGCCTTTATTTTGAGGGGTTTTGTAGTATTGAAAAGATCTTCAATAGGCATTGGTATATATAAAACTTGCACATTGTGGGAAGAAACCATTGGCGATTAATCTTCAGGCGAGTCATAGCTTACGAAAATGTTGTCTATTCAATTCAATTCAGTTTGTTCGTACTTTGGCCATTTTTTTTATGGATGTACATGTCATTTTAAATTATAATATTGAACATACTATAATATTATTTACAACAAAATAGACTTTTCAGTCTCAACATCGGACAATAAACTGGGACATACATCACACACATAAACCTGAAGGTACAAGGTACAAAAACGAAGTACGAGGAGCAAGGAAAACTTTAAAAGATGCTAGACAGAAATTTATTGACAGAATAATATGCCTTTGATGCCAATAATTTTTTTATGGTATATTTGAATGGTTTGTCATGAAGGGCAGTATATTGAATATTTTTTTACCAATATAATGTTTCTCTCGATTTCTCAAATTTTTTGAGATTATGTTTCTCTACTACCAAAGAAGTGGCATTTCTGGTATTATAGACGTGGTAATCAGAATTCGATACGTTCTTGATGAGATTTTTTGTTGTACACAAAAGTGTTTTTAGAACAAATATTGATGGATAAGTGAGAATTTCCCTGCCACTTTCTCTAAAACCCAGCCCAAATATCAAACGTACGACTCTTTTCTGAAGGATAAAAACTGTCTGTGCTTGTGGACTATTTCCTCAGAGTATTATATTGTAGCTCAGGTGACTATAAATGAGTGAATAATTTTCATTAAGTCACCTATATCGAATTTATATTTTATTCGAGATATTGCAAAAAGCCCTCTGCTGACTTTTTTACATAGCTGTTCTATATGAAAGTCCCATTTCCAATATTCGTCGAGATGAACACCTAGAAATTTGACAGTCGATTGAAGCCATCCAGATTAATAGGGGATTTTTTTGATAATCGGAAATTAACATACACCGTTTTCTTCAAATTGAGTATTAAATTGTTTGTTCTACACCATTTTTGGAAGTCATTGTTTACTGTGCTAACCTGCTTCTTAAGATCCTCAGATGATCGAGCAGATACCACCATTGACGCATCATCAGCAAACAGAATAATCCTTGCTGTGTCCGGTACATAGTCCACCATGTCATTGACGTAGAGTAAGAACAAGAGAGGGCCTAGCACCGACCCTTGAGGAACTCCCATGTCAATATCTCTCAGATCAGATGTTTCCCCACACACTCTAACCAAAAATCGTCTACCCTCCAAAAAAGAATGTAAGGAGTAAGGAGTTACATTCATTTACTTGATACGTTGACTTGTGTATCTCTTGAACAAGACCATATGAGTGAAATAGGTCAAGAAATATATTCCTTTTAGATGAACCACTGTCAAAATGGATATTAAAGTCTCCACACAGTACCTTTCTGTAGTTCACAAAAGAGGACGCTCTTTTAAGGGCATTGTCAATGGCATCAAGACAAATAGTAATGTCTTCCTGAGGTGGCCGATAGACTGAGATAACAATAAGTCCAACCCGCATACTTATGCCCGCTGCAATTTCAATATGATTCTGTTGACTAAATTTATTGATTTCAGGATCTTCTTCCATCATCATATCCGCAGTTGCAAACACAGCCGCTCTACCATATGGAGATACACGTGAGAAATATGAAACCAATTCACACCCAGGAACATATATTCCCTGTATGTCGCTGTTCGCCAACCAGTGTTCAGTGATACATATTACCCCAGGAGGCAACTGCATACCTTTAAGGAAAAACTCCAAGTCCAATACTTTATTTTTCAGAGATTGTATATTCTGATGTAAAACACAAATATAGTTATTCACTTCTTTACGCCTTGCTTCAATGCCCATCCCGTGTCCGTCACAATATCCTATTCTAAAAAAGAAGGTGAACCATAATTAAAACCAGTAAATGTTTTCATGCTTTCCCCTTTCCAGCCTTTTACACACAGATTCCACGTGCTCAATTAGTCCACATATAAAAGTCGTCTTTGTTTTTGGAGACAAGTCATTCTGATTTATTTCATAATATGTGAATTTCCTATGTGATTCCTCCTGGCAGAATCTTTTCATGTTCATTATGTCAATTAACTTGCATAACAGTGAGCTATGGAAGATTGTTTCCAATTTGAATATTTTATGTCTTCATGCATAATATTATGGCAAGTTGAGTTCAGTTATTAAATATTTCTACATAAAAATGAAGTTCAGGTTGCATTGTCAGGTTGAAGAAGTCATAGGCTAAAGTTTTCAGGAATGACTAAGTTTATGCCACTTTTATTGGGTTTTGCCGATACAATCGTTTCTGAATGCTTTCTTCATTATTACAAAAGTTTCTTTAGAACTCTTTTCAAATTTAAAGTAAAATTTAAAACAAGTTTGATGTTCTGATTTTTCCGTGATTTCTCGTAAAAAGAAAATACGACGAATGCAGAAAGGCACTAGAGACAATCGCACATTCATTTATTTATTGATACAAACTCAACAGGATTACTCCCAATTACAGAGCCGAACAAGTATATACAAATTTGCTCAAACCTAAAAAACAGATTAAAAAAAACTTTCAAAAACAATAATGACATAAAACGCATTGATAATGCAAACTCAAATAATAGAAATACACACCAAACAATCAAAACAATTTAAGTGAGTGAACTAAGTTTTGCTAATAGGTTTCTTTTGAATGTAGCTTGAGAATGACTGATATCAATCGAAGAGGCCACCGTGTTGAATAGTGACAGCTTCGATTGGTAGGTGAGTTGAAGAAAACATCCGTAACAGCTCCAACGACATAAAAAGTGGCATTGCCTCTGCCAGCGAGTCTGGGTACCAAAAACATCAGTCTGTCAAGCAGAGACGAACAACAAATGGAGTAATTCAGAAGTCCATACAAAAACATGCAGCACAAATATTTCCTTCAAATGTGAATCTTGTGGTGGTTACTGTGTATAGAAGCACCAGTGGTGAATTTTCGACTTTCCTTGAGGCGTTTTCAAGGGTTCTGGACGCTCTGGGTAGATTTACTCGACATAGGATTGTCCTGCTGGGAGATTTCAATGTCAATTTTTGGTCGACTCGACTCATTTGAGGATCTTGTTGATTTGATGAGTTCATATGGATTTTGTGCTACCATACATGAGCCTACACGGCCAAAAACTGCTTGGATAACATTTTTGTCAGCGAGAATATCACACAATTTGCTAGTGCAGTGTTGTCTAATGGTATCGCAGATCATAGTGCACAGATTATTAGGCTCGAGAATGCTGCACCTAAATCAGATTTCGATGGCTTCGTTCAATATAGACAGATAGACAAGGAAGCGAATATTCAGCGGTTTGTCGAGTTGCTCCAAAGTGAGGACTGGCGTAGAGTATATGAGTTCTGACGGTGTCGATAAGATGTTCCAAGGGTTCTCCGAGGTCCTGCGTGGCCATTTTGACGGTTCTTTTCCTTTGAAAACAAAAAACGGAGTTCATCAGATTATCACAACAATAAATGGATTACTACTGGTATTCGAATTTCCTCGGCTAGGCTCAAATCTCTCTACCTGTTGTCTGTGAATGCGGATTATGAACAGAAAAATTACTATAAGAAGTACAAGGAGTTTACCGAAAGGTGGTTGATGCTGCAAAGAGAATGTACAATGATTCTCTGATGAGGAATTCTGAAAATCCGTCTAAGATGGCCTGGAGTATTATAAAGGGTTCCAGGAAGGAGAAGAAGGCAGTTTCTTTGAGTATTGATGACGTTGAGTCGACTGATCCTGTGGCTCTCAGTGATCACTTCAGCAAATTTTTAGTACAGTGAACTACTGGTCACAAAAAGAATGGTGGGATCAAACCAGAAATAAATAATATAAAATGCTCTTCTTCTATCTTTTTCACTCCTATTACTGAAGCTGATATCATCGACATTGTTGGAGGTATGAGTTCCTCATCATCTGCTGGTCCAGACGGATTCAATATAAATTTTGTGAAGAGGTATATCAGCTTGTTTGTGAATCCATTGACATATATTGTGAATGTTTCTTTGAGGAGGGTGTCTTTCCGGAATCACTGAAGATTGCTAAGGTCGTTCCTGTTTTCAAAAAGAGGGATCCGATCTTTTGGTTGAAAACTATAGACCTATATCCTATTGAGTGTCTTTTCGAAGATATTAGAAAAGGTGGTTGCAATGAAGGTAATACGATTTTACGAGGAATTTAATCTGTTTAACCCTGCGCAGTTCGGTTTCAGAAGGGGTCGATCTACTTCTTCCGCTATTATTGCTTTTCTGGATGCTTTATATGAAAAGCTCGACGGGGGAGGTGTGTGCGTGGCTGTATTTCTTGACTTATGTAAAGCCTTCGATCTAGTGAACCATAATATTCTCCTCGATATACTGTTTGATGGAGGAGTGAGAGGGGTTGCTTTGAGCTGGTTTAGCAGTTATCTCAACTTGAGGACACAATTCGTTGAAGTGGATGGTGTTAGATCTCAACCGGTTTCTTGCACTCGGGTGTTCCACAGGGTCTGTCCTTGGGCCTCTGTTGTTCATCATTTACGTGAATAGTCTCAGATTTGGCGACCTGGTGCTGTATGCAGATGACACTTCTCTGCTGGTTCATGCGTTGAATGTGGCAGCATTATCAGAGAAAGCAACTTCCTGCGTTTCCAGGGTGGAAGATTATTTTGCGGCTCATGATTTGGTGGTCAACAGTGCGAAGTCTGTATTCCTTCAGATGAATATATCCAATCGTCAGAAGGAGTATAGTGTGTTGGTCAGGTCCTTACAATCCTCCCTTGTTGAGGTGAGCACCGCTAGGTTTCTGGGATTGTTGGTGGAGAGTGGTTTAAGGTGGGGATCGCATATTGACGCCTTGTGTAGAAGACTGACTCCTGTTTGTTTTTCATTGGGGATGTTGAGGAGCAGTGTCAGCTCGTCCATTCTGCGCACCTATTATTTTTCTTGTTTTCATTCCCTTGCTTCCTATGGCATCGTTGCCTGGGGTTCATCCGGCGACCTGGATAGGGTTTTCGTTTGCAGAAGAGGGCGGTTCGATTTATGGTTGGAGTTGGACCGATGGTGAGCTGTAAACCGCATTTCAAAAACTTAAATATAATCACTCTACCGTCCCAGTTCATTTTCGAGCTGCTCTTGTTTGCTAGGTCGAATCCTTCCTTGTTTGCTGGTGTAGGTGACTACCACAACTATAATACGAGGAATGCTCTGCTTCTTGAGGTCCCGAGACATCGATTATCATTGTACGAAAAAAGTCCCCATTACTTAGCTATAAGAACATATAATAAGCTCCCGGACCACTATAAAACTGGAAGTTCGAGGGACTTCAGGAGGCAGATTAAGCAGCTATTGATTGAAAGGTGTTACTACTCATACCTGGAATACTTACAGGATGAGCTTTAGTTTGTGCTGTTCAGTGTATCTTGCATTTTATTGTACTTTTATAATATATTTAATTTTTGTGATTTTAGGTGTATTTGTCTCATTTCTCATTTATTGCATTTCATGTATTTTTATGATATATTTCATTTCTGTGGTTGTTATTTGTTTAATATTTTCCTTAGTTTAAGTTACTAGTGTTTTCAAGAGTCTGACGTGTCCTATATCTTAAGAAGATCTAATGGAGAAAATAAAGAATTGAATTGAATTGAATTGAATTGAATTGAAGCTCCAACACAGAAAAACGATCGGTTAACAGAAAACCTGGCATTCCTCGGATAAGATATACTCCATCTTGTTTGTATGCCAGGTACCTTAGGGAGGTTCTCTGGACGCTTTCCAATGCAATTTTATATTTCACATAGTATGGATCCCAGATAACACAGGCATACTCCAATCTAGACCGAACGAAAGCGAAATATAGAACCCTGAGAACAGCAGTGTTCCGGAAGTTCTTGGAATTCCTCAGAATAAAACCCAACATTTTTCTTGCTCGCAGAACAACATCACCCATATGGTCCCAGAACGACCATTTCGAGTCGAGAAGCACCCCGAGATCACGAGAACAGAAAACACGTTCAAGCCGTGAGCCCGCCACCGAATAAGGAACGAAATGTGGCGACTGTTTGCGCGTAATTGACATGTACTTGCACTTAGAGACGTTCAAAGGCAGTTTGTTTTCTAAATCCGTGAAGACCGTGTCAACCTGCCCACCCCGCTTCAAAACCTCAGTTACGTATTCCGAAAAGCATGCAAGATTCGTTACAGTTGATCTACCGATCCTAAAACCATGTTGCCGGTCCGAAATCGATTGGCTCAGCTGGAATGCTAAAGATTCATGCAAAAGAAGCTCAAAAACCTTTGCAAAGGAGCAAAGCAGGGCCACAGGACGGTAGTTCGTTACATCGGTCCTATCACCGCTCTTGAAGATGGGACAGATCTTCGCGATCCTCCACTTAGACGGAAACTGATTGTTCTTCAGGCACAGATTAAAAATTGAACATAGCGGAGCTACTATCGTCCCTATGATATCCTTAACTATAAAACAAGGTATGCCGTCATCCCCAAAACTAGCTTTACATTTCATATTTTTAGTCACACGCAAAATATCTTGTTCGGTTATTGAGGGAAGAAAAATAGAATTCGAGCCTCGACAATCAACCACACCCTCCGAGATAACGTCATCAATATTGACATCTGAATCCACAACATCATATACCCCACCGAAAAACATAGCAAATGCAGAAGCGATCTTCTGGGGGCTATCCAGTCTCTCACCTTGGCAATACATGACGCCAGGTAGTCCATCCGCTTTGCGTTTACTCCGAACAAAAGACCAAAATTTGTTAGGCTCCTTCTCAAAACTATTTTCCGAGCTATCCAAGTACTCCCTATATGCAGACCTCATCTTAGCTTTAATTGACCTCAATTCTCGGTACAAATCGAGATAGTGATCGTTCCTTGTTCTAATAAACTTTTGTGCATCCGATTCCTAGACTTAAAAGCATCAATGATCTCTTTATTGTACCATGTGGGGTACCTCCTATTTTGTTTACGATAAACTGGGACTGATTATCTGATTGCATTGTATAGTTTTTTATAAAAATCATTCACCGGAAAGTTTATACTGCGAGGACAATTCTGTTTAACGATGAATTGTTCACTTAGTAAGTCTTCACAGAGCGTAGCCATATCGACTTTATGAAAATTGAAAGCCCCAAAATTCGAACTACGAGAGAATCTGACACAACTGTCCGAGCCCAGGTTCAAATGACACATCAGAGCCGGGTGATACTTATCTTCCTTCAAAAAAGGTGACATATCGCGGTGAACTCGGCAGGGCAGGTTAGACAAAATTAAGTCCAAAATACCGTCGCCAGCATTACGCACCCCGTTGCATTGACGCAATTCACAAAACCTCATAAGCTCCCAAACAGATTTCTCTGATCCTTGTGCACCCATCAGTGACTCGTGGAACTTTGGCAAATTAAAGTCGCCCAACAATACAAGATTTCCTTCATAAATTACCTTGAGCAATTCCAAATACTAACATAAAACAACATAATCACTGGCAGGTGTTGATGGAGGAATATAAAATACAAAAATGAATAACAGAGATTTCAATACACTTCACTCAAAAGGGGAGATAAATTCTACTGAACACAAGCAAAGCACTTTTTCACTGCTAACAAAGAGCCACCTCCTCTCCTAGAAGCACGGTCGCAACGATAAACAGCAAAGTCATTACAAAAGAGTTCACTGTCATTTACAGACTCCGACAACCATGTCTCAGTAAGGCAGACAGAATCAAACTCTGTCATACAGGTGCTAGAATTCTTTCACAAACCAAGGCGTTTCACTACTAACAAATGCCAGGAAATTGATGAAGACCTACTGGTTATGTTCATGCACAACAGAGGTTGCTCAGTCGTTCTGGTGCAAAGATATGAAGATAAATCAGATACTTTTGGAATAATCCTTATATCATAATAATTTTTTGTAATGATAATGCATTTTATCCATCCAATACAGGATGCCTATTAGGGGTGTACTTGTTAATAAACCTGTTTGTGAAATATGACTTGAGGTGATAAATAGATCTGGAAATTATTTTCTTGAAAAGGTGATTAATATTTTAGAAAAGTAACAATTTGAAAACATCGAATGAGATATGCCTAAAACTCTTAAATAAATGATTTAAAGAGTTCAATTCATAACTTTCTGAAAATGATAAAGTACATGGTGTTATGATGCCCAAGTTTCTCAGAATTTCTAGGAGTTTATGATATTGATGAAACGTTAATGAAATGGCTTTCCTAGCTTTACTATTAACTTACCAGTCTGTCCAACTTTCTTAAAATACGAATGGCTGCTGCATATCCAACATCTTGATCAATAATATGGCCAACAACTGCATCACAGAATACTTTATTCTTAAAGAAGGGATACTCTCTTCTATAAGCAGATGAAAGTTTGCTTAAAACTGTTTCCAAATCCTCATATGACAACTCGTCTATGTTAACTAATAAAGTGTCTATATTTTTTTTCAGTAAAGCTTCAAAACCAGAGGAAGGTGGTAAATCTGTTAATGACCATACTATACTTTTTGCAGTTTTGGCATCTGAGGTTTCCTTGCAGTTGAGCATGCTTGATAAAATGAGATCCAATGTTTTTTGAGAAAGTTTATTTCTTGATGCATAGAATAAATACTCTCTCAAACTGGATATACTCTCTCGGTGCATTTTTACAGGGAGTTGTATCTCAAAAA
Organism: Cryptolaemus montrouzieri; assembly: GCA_013387265.2. Lineage (NCBI taxonomy): Eukaryota > Metazoa > Arthropoda > Insecta > Coleoptera > Coccinellidae > Cryptolaemus > Cryptolaemus montrouzieri. The sequence continues at coordinate 40,541,243 of JABFTP020000185.1, read as the reverse complement.
CTATTGGCAAAGCAATTTTCAGAGCATCTGCAAGGGGAACATTTGTGTAATTACCTAGTAAGAATTCTAGGAAAATGATATTTGATAAACTCAATTCATTCACGTTTTGTCTTATTAATTGTAATAATACTTGTACAATTGTACTGTCCTTTGGTACTCCAACATAAGTTACAATTTTCAAAGCTTCTAAGGTTTCATGGATGTCTATTACTCCTGCAAGTGACTTTAACTTTCGACAGAGTCTATTGAAGTCTTTGCTATTTATTAGAGTATTTGTGGAAAGTTCTGACCTATAAATAAATTAATCACTGAGTAGGGTAATATTAGATTTATTAAACATAGGAAAAGAAACTATTATGCATTTAGCAAAAGTAGTTATAGGTATAATATAAAAAGTCTGATCTTTAAATTTCTAAGCACCTTAACTTATTCAAAATAAGATAGTATGTTGCTTCCAACATTACACAATGCACACTTTTCACTACTTCTATGTATTCAGAAAAATACAGAAGCAATATTGGTGATAATGATAGATAACTGATCATTCATAACAAGTGAAAAGGGGGGTTTATAATTCACCTACCTTCCTTCCTTCTGAAGAACAAATAAAGATCTTAATGCTTGCATAATGTGTTTCGCATTCATAACTCGTTCATGTTGATTAACTGTGTCTAAAACATATTTGGTACTGGAAGCCTGTTTGAACATATTCATCAAAATGTCAGGTTGTTTTATATCTGCAACATGAAAACTCGATATGATTATCCATGCTTCAATAGTATTAATTTATAAGTATACCTTTTCCAGTAGTAAGAGCATTGCATAGATGACGTGTCCTGGAATAATTGAATGTGAAAGGAGTCACAAACTTTCTTAGAATATTGTGGAAGGACATCCTAAAAATTAATAGGTTTTGAATTATTGAAATCACTTCCTGAATTTAATTTTTATGTCAAGATAGCTTCATTCTTTTTATCCTATGAAACATTGTTTCATTGTTTATCCAAAGGCGAGGGAGCGAAGAAGTAATATTTTCATTCTTTCTACTAATTCTGTATATACAATTGAATATATACATTGAAAGTACTGGCGCTTGCAGGAATCAAGCTTTCAATCTTTGAAAATAACAGTGGAAATTCAAGAAATGATATTATATTGCACGAACCTAGATAGACCAATTCAACCTTTTCTAAATAAAATTTGAATCATCTAATTATTTCTGAATTTCATATCGGAAATTAACAGAGATATCACATTCCGCAACAGTAACACTGCAGACGGAAAATATAGGTTATGAAGACGTAATGATTGATTTGAACTTCTGCAATCTGTAAAAGTAGTTCTATTGTGTCCTCGACCTAAATTTTCGACTTTCTATGGATCTAAATTTAGGTATCAATATGTTTGCTGGATTCATGATAAATAAATGCTTCGAAACTGCAAACCTTGATGCATAGACCAGTGAGTATATAAATCATCTTTGCTTGATGTTACTTTATCATTAATTCTATATACTTTAACCAATGTTAAGAAAATACTCAGTTTTCTTTTAATATTCATTTCGCGATGAAAAAAATTGATATTCTTGTCGAAATGATTTATATCGAATGTTACCCATGTGGTTTTTCAGCTTAGATCACATAAATTTTCAGTTCATTATTTACAGCCAAGTATCAATGCATGGTACTGGGTAAATTATGAATTGATAGTGATTTATCTATATCATGTAGAGAAAATGATTCATCGTTTTTAGTGACAGCGGCCAATGGCCGCAGCTACAAACAGATGAGGTTGTCAAATGACTGGATAAAATAAAAATAGCAAGTTGTTAAATAACGTTGTAATTATTGTTGAATTTTAATTTCAAGTTTGGCTTTGTCATTCATTGTGCTTTGTTCTGTGCTACAGTGCTGTTAATATTAAATATAAAACTCCAGTATAACTATGGAAGACGACGATTCTTCTGTGCGAATTTCAAAATTGGGCTTTAAACCGCAAAAAGAAAATGTTTACAATAAACTGTTGTCGCATTCCCATCTAATAGATGAAGAAGCAGTTCAAGAATTAAAGCTCATTAAAACGAACCTTATCAAGAGCCTTTTGGCTCGTGAGCTCAAACCAGGGTTTTATTTGTGGACGCAGCGTTTAGATCAGTAAGTATTTTTCTAAGAAGTTTTGTATTTCATAGATTTATGTTGAAAGTCAAAAATTTATTGTCGAAATTTAAAATTATGGCATTTTTACTAGTTTCAAAAATGGGCTTTTTGAACACTGCATAGATTTGTTATACAAATAATGTCATCTGGATGCTGTCCATAGAATTCTCGGCATTTACTAATGCATTTATGAGCTATTTCTCCCTTGAAAACAAAATGTCATATATATACATCAGCACTACTTAGAACCATTATTCAAAATCAAAAGTCATCATTGGATAAGATATTGATTGATTGTAATTGAAGTCATTCAGTCCTCATTAGCTGTATCATAGATAACTAGTGAGAGGGATGTCTGCTTTGAAATTAATAGTAACAATCAGTTTTTCGGCAAACACTTGATTTAACACCTTCTAACTGGAAAACAAGAAAAGTCAAGTCCCACATTGAATCTATTTCTTTTGGAATCGTCTCAGTTTATATTAGCTTCACTTAACATATATCAAATTAAATCGCTTTGTAAATGTCAAGGTGAAACAATACCATCTTTTTCCATACATTAAAAATTTAATTGATAAGTGATATTGAAATCAAAGTAGTTCAAAACAATTTGAAATATTGTTCAAATTGTTTTGAACTCCTTGATATAATTAATAGCATGTAAATTTAGATATTGATATTTGTAATTCCATTCAAATGAGAAAAGAGGCTACTCTTGGATTAATTTTGATAGCATTTTATCTTCTTTAATGCATTTGATAAAATGGGAATATTCCTGGTTAACAACCAATTCAATCGATTAATTAATTACTCCTACCAAGTACATAAAATTTGAAATTTCTCTGACTACTTTTGAAGTTGATGTATTATGATAAAGAATAAAATAGGAATATTTCATTTATTTTGGGCAGTTATGTGATAATTGTAATTATGGTAAAGTGATGTTTATATAGGAAGCATGTTCATAGTAATCTGAAATGTAATTGTGGGTGATTCTTCATTAAATTAAGACAAAAAGCTTATCTAAACATGGGAACAGAAAAGCTGCCTTTTCATTATTTGGGGTATGGGTTAGTTTAGTCCTAATTAGTTTGAACTTATTGAAACTTGTAGTGATCTGTAGGATATTATTTATTTTTTGAACTAAGTAACTAAAAATGTAACTTTTTTCCTGTTAAGGGCATGTTTTCAATTTATTTGAACTATTATTTTACACTGCTCTTCTTTATGAAAATACAGTGATTAATGAATTAAAATTCTATGAATATTACATGGAAATATCTTGTTATTCTCATAATCTCAGATGTTCCTAATTTTTTCAGATATATTAAGCTATTTGGGTTGATGTTTTCAAGGAGGATCATATCAATTTCATAAAAATATACTTGGAGGTACTTAGTCTTAAGAATCAAGAACCATCGTGCCTTGTGAAGTGGTGTACCACTTTGAGTTTATTGTTGAAGTAAGTAGAACTACAGTCAAAACCGGATATAGCGTCATTGAAGGGACCGTATAGTTTCCAACGTTATATCCGATAGTTGTTATAAGCAATACATAGCATAAATATGTAGTTGAATTATCATAAGTACATATATATCTAATATAGAATAAAATATTGTTTTCAAATGAAATATCAAAAAAAGAAATCAAAATGTTTATTAAGAAATAATTGGAGATACAAGATGTACTTAGCTGCACTATAAGACTTACACTAGTTTTAAAGTAATCAGTCATTCTACTCTGTTTTTTTAAGCCCACTCACAAATATGTTTTGCATTTTACTTTTCATACTCCTCAAGTTATGAGTATCATCAGTATTAAACTGGTCGTTATAGTTAACAAATTTTTGCAAAACTGTTATAGCGCTAAGAGCCTCGGAAATTGTTGTTGGCCTAAACTGTTTTTCAGGGTCTTGCTGGTCTTCGTTTTCTTCATCAGTGTTACAGTTGTTACTTTCAGCTTCTGCAAGAATTTCTTCCTCAATAGCAATGGCGCACACAGTGGCACTGTCATCTATTCCAATAAATTCCTCTATCTCAATTCTTTGTTCTGTACCAGCAGATCTTTGCAACTGAGTAACCAATTGAGCGAGTGGTACGTTGTCGTCTTCATCTGTGGGAGATCGTATCATTCTCGCTAGCGGAATATCATCGTCGTCCTCCGCTTGTTATGGAGAGAGATCTTTGAAATCTGCATGGCGAAAGCAGTTGGCTATAGGGGTCTGTGTGACCTTTTCTCAAGCTTCCAAAATCATTAGAATTGCATCCAAAACACAAAGACTTTTTGTATCTTTCCCATTTTCAATATTCTGTATCATTTGTAGCACTTGAAGTTTTCTGTATTGTGTTTTTAAAGCTTTTATGACACCTTGGTCCATGGGCTGTAAAACAGAGGTGATATTGGGCGGTAAAAACCCAAGCTTTATGCATTTCAGATTGGAGACTATAGGGTGAGCGGGACAGCTGTCTACTAGAAGAGCTTTTTTCCTCCAGACTTCAATTTTGCATCAAAGCCATTTTTCAAAAATTTTTTGCATGAACCAGTCTTGTTTGCCGCAACCAATACTGTAATTCTTGTTTTGGACAACTTTCCGCCCTTGCATTCCTCGCCTTTGAATTTAAATGTTTTGTCAGGAGTTAAATTGTAAAACAATCCGGTTTCATCAGCATTGAAGATTTCCTCTGGTGTGTATTCTTCGCACAGCGCAGGCCACTTATGAGAGAGCCACTCTTCACTCACTCATTCAAGAACCCCAGCCGCTTCACCGCAAACTTTTCCTGCCACAATATTATAACAAGCACGAAAACGTTTTACCCAAGACGACGAACACTCAAAATTTTCCTTACCATAATACGATCAAAGTCGTTGGCTTTTTGTTGCAGAATTGGACCACTTATTGGGATGTTGTTTGCCCTCTGATGTTTAAACCATGTTAATAAAGCATCTTCCATAACTTAATGTTCACTTGTCCTTGATCGTTTAAGTTTTAAACAGTTGTTGTCGAAAAGAACTTTTATTTTATCTCTATTCTTCCAAATCGTACATATTGTAGAATGTGAAACTCCACACTCCTTTGCAATTTCACTATTTGACTCGCCATTTTCTAATCTCCATATGATACGAGATTTTTCTTCAATAGTAAACACTTTCCCCTTTTTTTGCGACATAGTAACGCATAAATACACAGTCTTATCAAAGGCAAAACTTATAAATCAAGCAGTCACTCACGCAGTCAGTTAGCGCACTAAACAATAAATATGCAATGTCAAATGGCCGGGAAGAGGTTCGAATGAGGTGGGAGAAAGAGCGTAGCTGATAATACGCCTAAATATTACTTCAATGCTTAGTAATAAGATCTAAGATCGTTCGTATTGATTTGTTTTGGTGGGACTAAATACGGTTGGTCGTTATAGTCGATGAATATCAATAAAGTTTCGTCGTTATAAGCGATATGTCGCTATATCCGATGTTGTTATAGGCGGTATGTTCACTGAATAGTTTACTAAAGATTAGGCTGGGAACGTACAATCTGGTCGTAATAACCGATCGGTCGTTGTAAACGTTGTCGTTATAATCGGTTTTGACTATGTGGAATTTAGTCATGAAAAATGACAAATTTCTAGCCAGATGCAAACATTGTATTGTTCTTTTTTTTTTGGTTACGCATATGGTAATGATTCAATAACTTTTTAGAAAATTATGGCAAAACAAGATATTTTTAGTACTTTTTTTCATTCTTGAACATAATTTTGCCTTATTTAAGCTCTATCATGTCTACAAGGGTTTCTCCAATTTTCTCAAGTATTCTAGGAAGCAAGAGTGATGAAAGTCTTTAAAATAGGTATCTGCTTGGGCCTTCTCCTTTTTGTCTGATAAGAACCTTGGTCTACTGAACCATTTTTTAAAGTTTAGGAACAAAATGAAATCATTGGGTGATATATCTGGTGAATACATGGTAAATGCCATAGCAATTTGATTTTTAATTTCATAATTCCAACATATGAAACTGCACAGGTATTCACTTGTACGTGGCTTTGATGGAAAACAATTCTTTTTTCAAATGAGGATGCTTCACCTTGATTTCTCCATGCCATAGGTGCAATAAGGACACATTACACTCCAGTTACTGTTTTTCAATTTTCCAAGTAATAAATTTAGATTATTCAGAGTGCATCCCAAAAACTACCTGCTAAATTCATTGTCTTGAACTTTTTCGTAAGCTTTTAAGCATCCGAAGTTTTGACTTTTCGTCTCTGGAATATAGTAGAGAATCCATGTTTTGTATATTATAATGTATCGACGCAGAAACACCTCAGGATTGTGAGGAGAGGGATTATTCTCTACTGAGAACAAAAGCGATACCCATCTTGCCGGAAATTTTTAATATGCATTTGAATTGTTGAAACAAAGTTTCATATGTTCTTATGATAGGGACATGCTTACTGTAACTCTCTACTAGTAAAGGATGACTTTCAGCAGCTTTTTTCTTTTGATGCAACAAGAGAAGCATTACGTGTTCCAAATTTTTATTTATTTATTGATACAAGCTCAACAGGATTACTCCCAACTACAGAGCCGAACAAGTATAGACAAATTTGCTTCATTGATAGGTGAATTGAAGAAAACATCCGTAACAGCTCCTACAACATAAAAAATGTGACATTGCCTATGCAAGCGAGCCTCGGTACCAAAAACTTCAGTCTGTTAAGCTGACACGAACAACCGATGAAGTTATTCAGAAGTCCATACAAATACATGCAGCACAAATATTTCCTTCTAATTTGAAGGTCCAACACAGAAAAACGATCAGTTAACAGAAAACCTGGCATTCCTTGGATACGATATACTCCATCCTGTGTGTATGACAGGTACTTTAGGAAGGCTCTCATGACGCTTTCAAATGCAATTTTATATTTCACATTGTATGGATCCCAGATAACACAGGCATCTCTCAATCTATTCCAAACGAAAGCGAAATACAGAACCCTGAAAACAGTGGTGTTCCGGAAGCTCTTGGAATTCCTTAGAATAAAACCCAACATTTTTCATGCTCACAGAACAAGATCACCTATATGTTCCCGGAACGACCATTTAGAGTCGAGAAGCACCCCAATATCACGAGAACAGAAAACACGTTCAAGCACTTAGAGACGTTCAAAGGCAGTTTGTTTCCTAAACACCACTGATGTATCATCACCAACTCTCCTTGAAGACTCTGACAGTCCTCATTCGATCTTATTTCTGTGTAAATCTTGAGGTCGTCCGCAAAGGCTACGCCCCCAACGCTTAGTCATTCACGAAAATTGTGAACAGAAGCGGACCCAAAATCGACCCCTGAGGCACTCCCGAATGGGCTCCAAAATCCTGGGATCTGAATCCTTTGTATATAACATATTGCTCTCGCTCACTCAAATATGAATAGAAAAACCTGAGTAAGGCTCAGAGGGAACCCTATCTCCTTCATTCTTTTTATTTGAGGCACATGGTTTATGCGATCAAAGGCCTTAGAGAAATCCGTGAAGACCATGTCAACCTGGCCACCCCGGTTCAAAACCTCAGTACTACTCAGTTACGTATTCCGAAAAGCATGCAAGATTCGTTACAGTTGATCTACCGACCCTAAAACCATGTTGTCGGTCCGAAATCGATTGGCTCAGCTGGAATGCTAAAGATTCATGCAATAGAAGCTCAAAACCCTTTGCAAAGGAGCAAAGCAGGGCCACAGGACGGTAGTTCGTTACATCGATCCTGTCACCGCTCTTGAAGATGGGACAGATTTTCGCGATCCTCCACAAGAAAACTGATTGTTCTTCAGGTACAGATTAAAAATCAGACAGCGGAGCTACTATCGCCCCTATGATATCCTCTGCTTTAAAACAAGATATGCCGTCATCCCCAAAACTAGCTTTAGGTTTCATATTTTTAGTCACACGCAAAATATCTTGTTCGGTTATTGAGGGAAAAAAATAGAATTCTAGCCTCGTCAATCAACCACACCCTCTGAGATAACGTCAATATCAATACTGACATCTGAATCCATAACATCATATACCCCACCGAAAAACATAGCGAACGCAGAAACGATCTTTTGGGGGCTATCCAGTCTTTCACCTTGGTAATACATGACGCCAGGTCATCTGCTTTGCGTTTATTCCGAACAAAAGACCAAAATTTGTTAGGCTCCTTCTCAAAACTATTTTCCGAGCTATCCAAGTACTCCCTATATGCAGGCCTGATCTTAGCTTTAACTGACCTTCTCAATTCTCGTTACAAATCGAGATAGTGATCGTTCCTTGTTCTAATAAACTTTTTGTGCATCCGATTCCTAGACTTCACAGCATCAATGATCTCTTTATTGTATCATGTGTGGGGTACCTCCTATTTTGTTTACGATAAACTGGGACTGATTTGCAGATTGCATTGTATAGTTTTTTATAAGAATCATTCACCAGAAAGTTTATACTGCCAGGGCAATCCTGTCTAACGATGAATTGTTTCACTTAGTAAGTCTTCACAGAGCGTAGCCATATTGACTTAGCGAAAATTGAAAGCCTCTTCTGACGCACCTGCCCGAGCCCAGGTTCAAATGACACATCAGAGCCGGGTGATACTTATCTTCCTTTAAAAAAGGTGACATATCGCGGACAACTCCGCAGGGCAGGTTAGTCCAAAATACCGTCGCCAGCATTATGCACCCCATTGTTTTGACGCAATTAAAAAACCTCATAAGCTCCCAAACATCTCTCGGATCCTTGTGCACCCATCAATGGCTCATGGAACTTGAATTAAAGTCGCCCAACAATACAAGATTTCCTTCATAAAGTACCTCGAGCAATTCCAAGTACTCACATAAAACAACATAATCACTGGCAGGTGTTGATGGCGGAATATAAAATACAAAAATGAATAGCAGAGATTTATGCAACTTAATTTTACAAGCAACTGCTTCAATGCACTTCACTCAAAAGGGGAGATAAATTCTACTGAACACAAGCGAAGCACTTTTTCACTGCTAACAAAGAGCCATCCCCTCTCCTAGAAGCACGGTCGCAACGATAAACAGCAAAGTCATTACAAAAGAGTTCACTGTCATTTACAGACTCCGACAACCATGCCTCAGTAAGGCAGACAGAATCAAACTCTGTCGTACAGGTGCTCGGATAGAATTGGTCAATCTTAGTATTGAGATCTCTTATATTTTGGTAATAAATGGAAAAAGATGTATCTTCAGTGGATGACGAGGTGACGTCATCAATCAATCAATTACTCTCCAAATCTCTCAGTGTGTTTATTGACTCGGCGACAATAAACCTTGAGCTCTCGTCCTTTCTTAAATATATTTTTTCATTTGACACCCATGCAAACTTAAATTTTTTTTTCTTCTTGAACGCTTTAGCATCGTACAATAGCTTATTATTTTCTTTGGTTAGATCGTGATTGATAAAGAACAAACCATCGTTGTTTCCTACTCCAATATCTGAGACCTTGGTTTGTCTCTGTTTCTTCGCTTTCATTAACGCCGGCTTTGTTTCAAGATTCTGAAATTCAACCTTGAGAATTTGATGAGGCTCAGAAAAATTTCCCAAAATAGGCTTGCAAGAGTAGTCATCCTTGGCAATGGAAACCTGCAAAATATTTCCAATCTTTACTACTGCCTCCTCAAGGACGCCTGCATCTACACCCTTAGGAAGACCGTTAATAATAATGTTATTTCTAAGAAGTTCCTGGTCAGCTTTGCCTTTATCTCTGGACAGAGAAGCTATTTCCTTCTTTAGACTTTCATGTTCCTTTCTTATATCGACGAGGTCTTTTTCTAGCCTGGTACACTTCGCTTCTTGTAGCTTCAACTGCTTCAACAGAGCTCTGTTTGAATTTTCGATGCTTATCAGCTTATCCATAACATCACGCAGCGTGGGCGAATTATCTTCATCTTCAGGATGCTCCTCGTGATCAGTCCATTTAAGTGTCTTAGATTCTATCAACTTGCGATCACTCTCCGAAATTTCCGCGCATTTCTGATGAAACCAGCAACCAAATGCACATTTTCGGCAAAAAACTAGACATTTTCAACAAATTATGTCTATAATGCTGTTATTTTGGTGGAACGTAACTTGCGTAGTTGTGAGGTTCATGTATATTAAAATGACACTTGGTTCAATTCATAATATTCCATACTTATGGCTAGCGACATCTGTTTCAAAAAACAGAAAAGATTTTTCGGCACGCATGGTATGTAGACATATTAATAAGGACTCCATGAATTTATCTTTTCAAATCTTATTAGAATTTCAAATCTTAATTAACTGGGTTAAAATGGTTTTAGGAGAAATTTTTGTTCTTTGCCTGAAATTATAATTGACTCTTATATCACAATTAAGAAAACTTCTAATCTAAGAGATTTGTATCGTCTTATAATGATAGATCTAATAGTATATTGTAATAGTTCAAAACTTAAACTGTTCAATATAATCCAAGTAATTTATTTTCAGATAAAGGTATTTAAATCTTATTAGAATTTCAAATCTTAATTAATTGCGTTAAAAATGGTTTCAGGAGAAATTGTTGTTCCTTTCTGAAGTTATAATTGACTGTTATGTCACAAACAAGAAAACTTCTAATCTATGAGATTTGTATCATCATGTAATAATAGATCTAATTGTATATTGTAATAGTTTGAAATATAAATTGTTCATATAATCCAAGTAATTTATTTTCATAAAAGGTATTTAAGTCTTATTAGAATCTCAAATCTTAATTGACTGGGTTAAAAATGTTTTGAGAGAAATTGTTGTTCTCTACCTGAAATTATTATTGACTGTTACAAACAAGAAAACTTCTAATCTATGAGATTTGTATCATTATATAAAAATAGATGTAATAGTATATAGTAATAGTTTAAAACATAAACTGTTCAATAGAATCCAAGTAATTTATTTTCAGAAAAAGATATTTAATATCAAGAGATGAACTACAAACTGATTGGAGGCCTCTTTATGACCTTTATTATTCATTTCAAAATTCTAAGTCTCTTGTTGGAATGCTCAGATATCAAGCGACGTTGGAACATGCTGTGCTTAATGCTTGTAAACTTTGCAGAATGTAAGTATCCACTGCTGGACTGCTATTCCACTGAATAATCAGCGCTTATAAGTGCTTGTTACTAGCAAGCAGGTAACTTGTTTTCTTTGTGTTCATTATACTTACATTGTAGATTTCAAAATGTTTGCATGAAATTTTCTCTCAGATAAGGTTTTATATAATTAAAAATATCAATTTCTGGGGATTGTATTCAATATTTTAAACTATGATTAGGTTGGTAGAAGCTTTAAATTCTTCTTTTAAATTTGCTTTGAATTCATATTTTTTCATGTTAAAAAACAATTTTCAAAATACTTTCGAAGTTTTCTTTTCATGAAAGCAATAGGTTTTCAGACATCCTGAAGAGTGGGAGTTTTTCAGATATTTTCCAGCATCCGCCACTCAAGAAATTCTTGATGAGTGCAAACCACATTTGTGTCCTTTCAATGAGGCAGATATGAGTGAATATCTCTCTACCATGGAGATATTCTTACCTATATGTGTTAAGGATGAGGAGGCCCCCATCAGTTACGATTTATGGTTCAGCGAATTTATGGATCTTTGGAAATCTTGTATAAACGACAACATTTGGGAAAATGTACGTATTTTTTTTTTAATTATTCGTAGTATATATGAAGGCTGAGGTCCGAGTCCATGAATGACATATGTCTTAAAAAGTATAGGCACAAATTATTTAATGAAACTTAATAAAGAAATAAAATATAATTTTATTTCAAATTTCATTTCATCTGTTTTTCATCAAGTTCATTAATAACTAAACTAATTTACAGTAAATAAGGAGATTGCACATTTTCTTTGAAAATCGCTCATTATGTTTTTGGCTGTTTCCATATCTACGTCCTAATTTTTTTCCTCGTTTCTAAATAGAATTTATAAGTTTTGGTAAGTGAGCCAATTTTGAGTCTTGAGTAAAGGCATAATGATTGGATCAAGCAGGCTGCTGATGATTAAATCGAGAGAATTTGACAAGATTGTTATGAAAACATCGCCCAATATTTAGTGCTTCACCGCACAGGAAGTTTCAATATTTGTGCAAAGAAAATCGAGTACCAGATTAACACTTTATTGGCAAATTTTGTCTCTTCTGTATACTTTACATTGTTTGGAAAGTTTTGTTTTTCCTTGATCTTCGACTCCCCTTTGTACAATATTTTCAAATATTGAATGGTTTAAGCCGTAACAACTTGAGTTATTTATTCGATTAAAAGAGAGTAAGAAACTGGAGGACAACATTGATTATGTCATAACTCAAAATTTTCATGTGATAGTTGATTATGATTGAAGCACAAATATAGATTTCAATTAAGTTTTACTGAAACTACAAAAAAAAAAACTATAAACTTTGCATAACCTTACAATCACCAAAGCAGCAGAAAAATCAGAGTATTGTACCAAGGCTTGATAACAAAACAATGTAATGATTCTTTGAAAACGATAAATCAGTAGAAATTTCCGTAAATCCAACAAGGAAAATTCCAAAATCACTTTAAGCCTAATTGTCAGAAATATCACCTAATATTTTGAAAAATCCAGCTCACGTTTTCACAAATATGAACCCATGCCTATCTACTTCTATTGGATATATCCCACTACTCCCAACTATCATAGTCACGGCCGCGGAGTTTTCGTTACACTTGATTGCAAGCGTTGTGATCGTAAATTCAAGTGGATATACTATGGAGCGCTTGAACCATTTTTGCGAACTTTATAATTGGCGAAGTCGAAAACAAGTCAGATGCTTAAAGAGGTTACGTTATAATTTGTAAGTCTATGAAAAACCTTCAAAATTATTCAGAAAAACACGAGGTTAGGTTTACTATGCTTTACTACCATAAATTATAAAATATACACTGTTACTGCAGTTTCAAATGTTTAACATTCATCCGCAGACAGAATAAGAAAACTGAATACAAATTACGATTACTAACTATATTTGTGATTTAAAGGGTAGATGGAAAGACCCAGCAGGTAGTAGGGGGTGGTACTTTTTAAAAATATAGATTTTGCATTTACATAGATCAAGTTGGTCGTTAATTATTTGTGGGTTACTATTAAAGTGATTCGAAGATTTCAACTAGGAACCAGGAAGTTCAATTTCTGGCTTTTACGAGTCTGACCTATGTAAAAATTATTACAATCTGATTTGTCTTGGTTTTGGGTTGAATTTTTTGCATTGAATAACAGAGAAGACATCAGGAGTTTATACATTGACGTGTCCAGATTGTAATGATTTTTACATAGGTCAGACTGGTCGATCTTTCAAGATTACGTATAAAGAACACCTAACCTCTTTCACAAAGAATAAGCAAGATACAATTATCGCCAACCATTGTATCGAAAATAAACACTCATTTCCTAGTATAGACAGTTTAGAAATTTTACATGTTGCTCCAAAAAGCAAGAAATTGAACTTTTTGGAATCGGTTGAAATCTTCAAATCACTTCATAATAGTAACCCATAAATAATTAACGACCTTGATCTATGTAAATCCCAAATCTATGATATTTTTAAATAGTACCACCCCTACTACCTGCTGGGGTCTTTCCATCTAACCTTTAAATCACAAATATAGTTAGTAATCGTACTTTGTATTCAGTTTTCTAATTCTGTCTGAAGTTGAATGTTAAATATATGAAACTGCAGTAACAGTGTATATTTTATAATTTATTGGTAGTAAAGCATAGTGAACCTAACCTCGTGTTTTTCTGAATCATGATTAACTACCAAGTAGTAACGGCTAAAACCATTCAATATTTCAAAATTATTGGTAAACGATTCTTATTAAAAAATATAATTAAATTTTTTATTTCTTATTAATGAAGCTTCAATAATTAAAATAATCTAAATGTATTTTATGGCGAAAGTAGGATATTGGTTAATACAGCTCAATAGTTCTTTAGAAATAACTTCACTTAGTTTAATGAAGAGTAAAATGCAATTTTTCAAAATCGCTAATTTGAAACACGAAAACTCACGTATTATTGATTATGAGAGTGTAATTGATCATTATTCAGATCAAGAATTTAAAATCCATTTTGTCATATATTAGGGTAGAACACAAAGAAAGGTTAAATATCGCCTCTCACAATTCGTTTTAGTAATATTCAAAGAAAGTCAGTTTTTGGCCAGTTCAGAAGCAATTTCCTCTCTTAGAAGAAACCTGACTTACTATATAACCGTAATAGTGCGAATTAATGTACAGCCAGCTCGAACAACCAGCGACTTAGAATTAAAAATTAATTTCGGTAAACTGTCGGCACCTATATGTGCCTATTGAGCGCCGACCTGCTTTGTTTGTGTCCACTTGAATTTGAAACTTATCTGAATAATCTAACCTAACCTAGAGAATTTGATCTTTTTCTAAAACTGATCAACAATATCCATAAACAATAAAACAACACAACAACATAATATTATATTTAGATCCCTGAATTCATCATTCAGATTGTAAACTCAAATTCAATATGTGATGCGCACGGCACCCTTATGGGTAGTACTCAGACCTTTTGGCATATTGTGATTGCCGTGTTATGTTGACCTTATAAGTCTTGCAGAAAATTTTTAATAAATTTTGCGGACTGTTGTAGCGGGTTTCCTGGCTCATTTTGGCACTAGGTTTCATTACCTAATGTCTCCAATCTGGTCGCTTATGAGCGGGATATTCAAAGAGTAGTATATGTTCCGTTGATTCATCATTTTCTAACTAACTACGGTACTGTGAGGTTTCCGAAGTGTAGATGTTTATTGACCTGGTGTTCCGTTAGTAGGCCAACTACCATCCCAATAGACTTCTTGTCACAGAACAACAGTTCATGTACCCTCTTCTTGTATTGGGGGACCTTTTATGAGCCTTTTTGACTGTCACAGTCCCAAGATGCCCAGTAGTTCCCGGAACCCTGTAATGTTCCAGTGTTGGAAAAAGAAGAGCATGTGGGTTCATGGGATAGTCAGAATAGGTTCTGGTCCCATAGGCCTAACAGCTGATGCCTTTTTTGTCTGCTTTTTCATTCCCTTCGATACTATGATCGACTGGGCACCAGCACAGAGTTATTCTGTTTGTTGTACTAAGTTGCCGTCCTTTGCATTTGTCAAGTAATTTGGATATATAACTTATATCTTTAAGATATCCCAGGGCGTTTGGCTATCAGAGCATATATAGATGCAAGCTCTTTGTAGTTCCTGTGTAGGTTTTCCCGCTCGCATCTGAGAATAGCTTATACTTCTTCGTGTGACATGGTCTTCTAGAGCAATCGTAATGTATGTTTGACCCTGGGGCGTGGATTCCGATGCCTGTATCCGTCCCAGTTTTGGACCCGTCTTAAACCAGGTAGGGCATGAGATATAGACCAAATTTCTTCTGGTAGAATGACGACCTTAAATGGTTTGTCAAAACGATGAGTTTCTCTCATTCGATCTGTCCTTTTGAGAAGATCAGGTCGGAGTTCTCTTATTTTATTGAGGGATGTAGGGAGTTCATAATTCAGATTTCTGTTCCTCCACATGCCTCCTTGACATAGCCTTAATGAGGTCCTCATGGCCGTTTCCTTCACCATCATGTGTAGGCCGAGCAGATATTCCACGGGGCCGAGGATGTCGATCTCAAGGCCCCATTGATTAGACCTTTGGATCTTGCTTATTTTATTTCGTTTGGTCTCCTTGTTTTATACATGACACCATACGATGACCGCATAGGTAAGGAGCGGTCTGATCACTGTCGTATCTAACCAATATGTTACGTTTGGTTTGATTCTCAATCTGGGCCCAAGTAACTTGCGGCAAATCCGGAGTGTGTTTTGCTCCCTTCGCGCTTGTCTTTGGATTTGGTTGTCCCAATTCAATTTGGTGTCAAGCATAAATAAATATTACACCCTCAGGCGTCCATGCAAGAATTTGTTAGTAGATAAGGTGAATGGCGACTGAATCGATAAAACTCTGGGAATACCTAGAAATATAGAAATTTTCTGACTTACCAATTGAAGGAGCAATGTGCGAATAATGTAATAGATTTGAAATCAGAAATTAGAACAATTAAAACGGAACAACGGATTTGACCTTATCGGCACAATAGTTAAATATAAAAAATCTATTATAGCTATTTACCAAATTTAACCAATGAAAAGTCTCAATTGTGAAAAATTCTCTCATCATTGAAAAATAAGTGAATCTTTCCAATTTGCATTCTGATCACGGCAAGAATAGCCTTATTCATTCAACGCTTAAGATCCAGTAAAAAAAACATGTACAAATCATCATCACCATCATGGTTATGAATTAATTTATCCCGATTGCAATAGCATTTATCTAGGCCAGACTACTCGATCCTACAAAGATGCAGAGGATAGTAAACTTTAAAACAGAAACAAACAAGACTCGACTATTACTGACCATTACATTCAAAGCTTTCATTTCTTTTCCTGTATAGATAATTTCAAATTGCTACATCCTCATCCAAAAAACAGAAAACTCAATACCCTTGAATCTAAGAAAAGATAATTCACAAATATTGAACGACTAGACGGATTAATGTAACCACATACATTCTAGATGCTCATTCAAACTCGCTCTTGTTCACAAGCTTTGTAAACACCATTGCACTTTTTATGTAGTTTATGGTTATCTGATGATGAAAGAGAGTTCCAAACTGCAGTAACAATGTTAATTTCGTATATTTGCGTTTCAATGAAAATATTTTTCGTCGTCCATAACAATCACTCACTCAGTCTTTTGAATGAACTTATACCACCCGAGAATATTATGTCCTTGCCAACTAGTTTTTTGTATTTTTCCTGTATTTTGACCAATTCCCTAGAAATTGTGTCCTTAGAAACTTAGAATCACGAATTGCACGTCCTTGGACTGTCTCCAACAATATATTAACCTCTCTACCAATCTATTTGCTCGGGCTTGGATAAACATCCTAGGTCTTCCGCCTTTTCATCTTAATATTCAAACATGTGTATTATTTCTACTTTTAGCATCCGCTCAACAAAATTATAACTTCGAAGATTTAATTTATATTTCATTTCTGACATCAATCTGTGGGTGAAGACAATCCATCAAACAACCCTCAGCTCCAAAGCTTAATTAAAATTTAATCAACATCGAGTATTTTAGCCGCACTGAATTTCGTGCTAAAACTTTTGAGACATTCGTTATTATTATAATAAAAGAAAGTTGATATCCTGTCGCAAAAATTCTTGGTGACAACTCAGCGCAATGGGTTCACAAATGTCAGCTAAATCTGGGAAAATTCAACAATCCGGTAAATGTTCTTGGCCTAGGAAGCAAGATCATCATTGTCGATGAGGGCCACAAAAACGGTGGCACGACATAATTAGAGATCACGACTCGAAATGACATTGTCTTTGATTTGTTAGATTCCCTTACAGTACTGCAACAGGAAGAAAATTTACCTCGACTCTATATTGATTTCCGGAATATGTACGATGTGGTGCCCTCTTGAATCTAAAATATAAAACCAGTTTGTGACCTAAACTAAGCATTTGTGATCTTGTTGCGTTACGTAAAGTCCTCAATAATTGTCAGTCTTTATGTTTGATTATCTTAAATTTATATTTTTCAGTCGATGATGTCTCTGATATCTAATCTGAGTGGCAATAATGTTGGTAAAATTAATTTTGAACCATACATTCCTATAATGTATGCGAGGTTTTCACGTTCCTTCCAGTTACCTGTGCATTATAAAATGAGAGTTTCCAGTAAATCGCATTCGCTGGACGTGAGTGCTGTTGCAGTCTGGATAGTTAGTACTCTCAATCACAAAACGGAAACATCTTTTGATTACCTGGAGAAGTTCATGCACATGATACGATCGTTCTTATACAGCGCTAACATGGGAAGGTAATATGTAGTTTATATTCATAATTTGTTTTAATATTATTTGGAAATCAACCTAGTAAATTAGTTTTTCTCAGTGTGTTTAAGCTTCATTCACTTTATGAATGTTAGTCAACAGGAAATCATGAGTCAGATTTAGTAATTACTAGTTTGTGGCAGGCGCGTTGCTGCATAAGAAGAAATACCGTGAGAAAATTGGAAGAGTTATCTTGTTTGATTATGAATGATAGAAAGAATGATCTAAATTTTCTTGTCGATGATTAATACATTTATTTTATATAAATTGAATGATGTAAGAACGATATTGAAGAGATTTTTTTACTTTGTTGATTTTATTAATGGAATACTTTAGGGCAGATAATATTTTCAGTTTTTCGATTTTTGCCGCATGTTGATCTTGAGATTCTGATGCACGTGAATGTGGTATTCGTGAACGATCTGCTTCATAGCTCGCTTCGTTTGTTTGAGAAGCTCGAATTTGCTTATTTCTACCTAGTAAGCTGGTAGATCTATCTACATTTGGTTGGCACCTGGGCCTATGGCCCTGTGTCCTCATACCTTGGTACTATATCCTCTGCTCGATCCTTACAAAGGAATCTCTAATAGAGCGACGGGGTATCTTCTGCAGATCCTAAGGCAGATCCATGTCGGGCATGTGATAATCAAATGAATTGATGTTTCGACCGCAATTTCACACCACCTGAACAAACAGGGATATGAATCTTGTCTTGGCAATTATCTAAAAAAAAAACAGAATTATCTATTTGTGGTTTTTCCTAGACCAAATAAATGACCATTTGGTTTATTCGAATTTAAATTACTAATAATTCTATTTTATATACATAAAAAAAACAAAACAATAATTTCAATTCAAGTAAAAGAATTCATTGTAATTGTTTTTTATATTATTTGTAGGTGGTCTTCGAAGCTGAAGGAACTGATCAACAAACTTTCGTTTTATTTCGTTGGTCGAGTCTATTTCGAACGGTATCGCCCCAAGAGTTGGGAAAAAGAAGTCCCTGAAGATTTTAAATTGAGCGACGCTGACATAGACCGTTTCGTCGTTATTTTAAAACCTTGTCTGGAATTGGCTATGTTTTCCAGGCGTATTTCTAGCGATGTCAATTATACGTTCCAACATCTGGCATCGTTGCGACCCCATCTTATCATACCGATGACGCTTGAGAAACTTTACGCTTCTCTCGACAGTTTGACTGAGCCTCATCGACTCATTGCGGCAATGAGTGCCGTTATATCAGTATCAAGGTAAGATTTAATGCAATATCTTAACTAATGATGAGTATTAAAATGTCGATTCTCAAATGATTTCAACCACAGCATGATCATTCGACTAAAAAATAGCTCATGAGTACAAGACAAAATGCTGGTTCAAAATCCCTAGAGGGGTTTTGATTTAGTCGTAAGATGTTCAAAATAATGAATAGTTTCAATTATTATTCAAAATGTCTTAATATTGTCTAAACTCAAAACTTATATCTGTTCTTTGAATAAGAGTGAATTTGAGAATTCATTCCATAGAATATGAATTTTAATATTACTGATTTTTTTCACTGAAAACATTCATACATACATAAATAGTGAAGAATTATGACTAAACTTAGGCAAATATGCATTTAAAAGTGTGGTGTTTATGCACAATATGGAACATGTTTTCCCAAAGTATGCACAAAAAACGAAAAATCTTAAATATATACTTGGAAATCTGCAAAATTTTACTAAATAATGCTCACCAAGAATAAATGAAATGTGAACAAAATTCAAAGATTTTATTTAATACACTTTCACTGAAATTTATAATATGTCTTAATATCGAATTATAAACAAGGCATTAGAACAATAATTATTACACACATCTCGAAATCTTTATTCAATAAATTATGCCTTTTGTCTAAATACATATATTTATATATGAAAACTATGTTCGACTTCAACCGATGTTATACGACAATTGGCTAAAATGTCCGGAGCCACATTAAGATTTTCATAGAATTCTTCGTTCAAAGCATTTGAAACTTCTCTGAGTGTTTCAAATCCAATATTTTTTTCACAGTTGTTTTTAACTTTTCGGTTATTCGCGTTCAAATTGTGCCATTTATCTTTGTATATCCGAATTTTTCCATCGAATTAACAATGTCGGTGACATTTGACATTAGTGCTTCTTCTAATTGAGTTATTGTTTTCGACACAAAGCTGTAAGCTGTAATTTACTCTCGAAAATAAAATTTATTGTTGGATAAGTTGAATTTTAATATTTTTTGCACATCTGAAAAGGCTTGGCAGCTATTGTCAGTTAGTTCGGAGATCAAAGTTTTTATTTCCTCAAAATGATCGGTAAAAAAAACACTGCTTCTAACCACGTTCCCCTCCTCTCCTCAGGAAGCTCGTGCTGGATGGGCTCCTAGCGGCCCTTGTCGATGCTGGGCACTTTGCGGTGGGTTATGCCGCCGATCTCGTCGTCCTTGTTCGTGGAAAAAACCTCAGCACCATATGTGAAGGTGCGCAGAACGCTCTGCAAATGACTTAACAATGGTGCAGAGAGAACGACCTGTCTGTTAATCCAAACAAAACAAACATGATTCTATTCACTCGAAAATGGAAACTACCTCCTTTCGAGGCACCCATTCATTTTAACGAGGAACTAACACTGGTAAAACTAGTGAAATATCGAGGTGTGATGCTTGACGCCGAACTAAATCGAGACAATCATATCGAAAGGGAAGCGCAAAGAGCGCAAAACACACTCTGGCCTGCCGGAGATTATTCGGCCCCAAATGGGGACTCAAACCAAACATAATATATTGATTATACACGACAGTGATAAGACCGCTCCTGACCTATACGGCTATCGTATGGTGGCCTGCACTGGACAAGGAGATAAAACGGAACAAAATAAACAAGATCCAAAGGCAAGCATGTCTTGGAGTCACGGGAGCCTTGAGAACCACACCCACGGCCTCTATGGAGTATCTTCTGGGCATCCCTCCACTACACATAGTGGTGAAGGAGGCGGCCATGAGGGTGTCTTTGAGACTGTGGGAAGGAGGTATGTGGAGGGACAGAAATCCAATTTCTGGACGCTCCACATCCCTGAACAAAATCAGAGAACTCCGACCTGACCTTCTCACAAGAGGAGATCGAACAAAAGCCACCTACTACTTTGACGAACCCTTCAGGGTCCTCATTCCACCAAAAGAAATTTGAACCACACCCCACGCCTTACTCATCCCACAGGGCACCACCTGGTTTACGGACGGGTCCAAAACCGGGATGGGTGCAGGCATCGTCGTCCACGGCCCGAGGGCTAACATTACGATTGCTCTGTGAGACCATGTCACTGTAACACACGCAGAAATATTTGCCGTTCTCCGGTTTGTAAAGGAACATCTACACAGGAACTACTGACTCGCATACATCTACATATGCTCTGACAGCCAGAACGCCCTTGGATATCTGTGTTTCGTCTTCAATTTTGAGTGTAAGAATTTCTAATTTTTTTTTCACATTTAGCTTTGATTGCGTACAAACCAACTTATTTTTTAATGTACATTTTTTCGTTGTGTTTGCTTTCACGAGACTGGAAGTTAAGCGAGAGAACCTTTTCTTCCGATTTCGCGGCATTCAAAATTCGTTACATTAAATTAAAATTCAAATACATATTGTCTTGGCGCTCTTTATCAGTTTTCAATTTCCCGCACATCTGTGAATGGAAATCGTGCCTCAGGGTAGCGCGCCAACCAGTCTGCTACAGAGAGTACTATCGACCGTATAGTGCCGCTCGAAATATAAGACTCGCTTATATGAATTGCAGTTGCGCCAAAAAACCTCGTTTTCACTTCCATGTGGAATCAAGTATTGTGACATAAAAGACTATTGAAATACATTTACCTTATAAATCATTAAAACCCAAACTAAGACATTTTCCAGGCCTGGACTACAGTGAAACTACAGTGCATAAAACCTAGTGCCCTATAGTGATTGTGAACTGAGTTTGAATGCATAGCTGTTCGCATCCTGGGTCTCCTCTATAAGTAAGTCAAGACAATAATTGAACAATCTCGTTACATTCGTTTCTTTCAATCTTTCGTAAATTTTACATATATTTTTCGTTCAGCACTCATAACTGAATGATACAATTTAGCGTATCAGTTTCTCCTATGAGTTTTTTATATACAGTCCACAGAAATCATCAATATTCTCGCTTATAACACTCCAATCTGAAAGATACGAAGGTTACTTCCAAACCAGTTGACGAATGCAAAGCAGCACTTCGACAACCCAGTGCTACAAACAAAGTTACTCTGCTTTGCTGCCCGACCCATCAGTGCATCGAAGGAAATGAAATAGCAGACAGCCTTGTCGAAAAGGCAACAGCTGTTAGGCCGATGGGACCAGAACCAATTCTGACCATCCCATGGACCCACGTGCTCTCTTTTT
The DNA here is from genome assembly GCA_013387265.2 of Cryptolaemus montrouzieri. Taxonomy (NCBI): domain Eukaryota; kingdom Metazoa; phylum Arthropoda; class Insecta; order Coleoptera; family Coccinellidae; genus Cryptolaemus; species Cryptolaemus montrouzieri. Next base: position 40,518,674 of record JABFTP020000185.1, on the reverse strand, counting down.
TTCAGAACTGGAACACCACCGAAGCCCTGAACTATTGGACAGGCATCTCGGAAATGAGACAGTCAAAAAAGCTCATAAAATTACCGCAATCAAAAAAGAGGGTATATGAACTATTGTCCCTCGATAAAAAGTTTGTTGGGATGGTAGCTGGCCTATTGACGGGACACCAACTCAACAAACACCTACACGTCATTTGACTATCGGAAACCACACAGTGCCGTGGTTGCCTAAATGATAAAAAGTTTGTTGGGATGGTAGCTGGCCTATTGACGGGACACCAACTCAACAAACACCTACACGTCATGAGACTATCGGAAACCATACAGTGCCGTGGTTGCCTAAATGACGAAACAACAAAACACATACTCTTCGAATGTCCCGCTCATAAGGTGACCTGACTAAACACCTTGGGCACTGAAACACATAGCGTCCGGATGATCCAGGAGGTCCTCTACAACAGTCTTGAAAGCTTCATCAAGTTTTTGCAAGGCTAATAACAAAATAACACAACACGTCAAGCACAATGGGCCAAATGGCCTGAGTGCTGCCTATAAGGGCGCCGCCCAAGAAGAAGAGAAGATCCACGTTCCCCATCTGATTGAAATTGATTATGGCAGAAGTAGATTATTTGAAAGTGTTTCTTTATATAGTTGAATTCTTAAAGAGACTTCAACATAGACTTTTTTCATATTCAATATCAAATCCTTCATGTATGTTTTCTGATTTCGTCAGCTTCCCTATTAATGCCATGGGTTGAACAAGATATATGTTTCTCTCCTACTTTGATCTTATGAGGAGCAGCTTCTGACAATAAAACTAAAGCTTTTCGTCAGGCACATCTGCAGGAAGGAAGAAATTCGACAATTCTTTCTGCATGAATTGTGTTATGGTTAATTAATTATTAATTATTATTTTCTAATTCGTTTGAAATGGTTAGGTGCGACTTTGGTAACTTATTGTTCAATGCTCCATTTATTGAATGCGCTATGTATCGGCCTGCCGAATCAGTGGCTTCATCAATACAAACAAAAATAATTTTTTCCAATTCCATATTTGACTTTCTCCATAACATCTGAATATATGGAGTTAATATTGTTTCTCCTCGATGATCTGTAGCTTGAAATATTCAACTTGTGGTACTGTGGGGAAATGAGACGAAATTATCATTTGATAACTTTGATAAATGTATATTGGAGTATACCAAGGCCCGACATACATCTTCGTAGAACTAACGTTGTTACGATAATAATTTTGAAGTTTTTTTGTAAACGCTGTTGGAATGATTATTGACCTGGCAACTTGGACCATTCTTTTTTTGCTACATGTCCAATAGTCTCAACATGTTGATCTTTTTTAAATAATCTATGAATAGAAGGAAAACATCGTCATCTATTGAAAAATTATTATTCAGTTTTATTTTGGCGCACAATTATTGATAGGAAATATTGAAACTTACTGTTTTGCAGGAGCAATATATTTCGTCCATATCCATATAAAGTTTTTTATATTGCTTGATCCAGGTGTAAACACCACTTCTTTTCTGCATTTTAGAAATGTCCCGCGAGTTCACAGGTGCATGACTACCTCACTTTGAAGTAAACGCGGGACTAATATTTTTCCATGAAAATTTTCAATATCATGAAATTATCTTTACTTTAAACAGGTAATAATATAAAAAATTGAATGAACTCAGGTAAATCCATTATATACCTATTCATTCAAGATATACAAGTAGGCATAGAAATGTGAATATTAACTACATTTTCAGGAGAAACTGTTGTTTGATAGGATATAATGAATAAGATATTGAATCTTCACAAAACGGATATTGTATGGAGTTAAATGCATTTTATCCCAATTGTTAGAGAAATAATATGTAGAAAACCGTTATTGTGATTAAAATATGCAAAAATTTAAATGCAAAACATGCAAAATGCATATTTGCCTAATTCTAATTATGATAATCAATTGTTAATATACTTTCACCTAAAACCGAGTAATACTTGAGTGAAGAAAAAGCATTAATGACTTAAAAGTAAAAAATTGAATTTTTTTGTTTTACTTCAATTTTTCTCCTCAGACATATGGCCGAAGGAGCTAAACATAACTACCCTGAAGGTCCCACCCATATCATTCCTTTGCTGATGGCTGTGTTACCTGGCATAGATCCGAACGATTTCAGAAAATGTTTCACAACTTTTCATTTCATCACGCAGTTTATTTGCATGATTCCCATAATCAATTCCTCTGAAGCAGGGAAACATTACGAAGATTTGACCGAAGAAGAACATATCATTTGCGAAGCAACAGCAGGTTTTGAAGATTTTGTTATGCAGTTTATCGACCGGGTTTGCGTCTGGGTGGAATCTTGCTCATTGGATTTCATCAGACCCGAGCAACAAGCGGGCGAACTGAATGTTCGTGGTGGTATGGAATTCGTGTCAGAGCACGCCATGACATCCGTCATTACTGTGATATTGAGGCAGTGTTCTCCAGAAATCTTCACGGTAAATATATATGATAATTCATTTAGCGAAATACCCGTCGATGAAAAAGAAATTGTATTGTTTTGCTCATTATTTAATTTAAGGTTCCAAATCCCTCACATATATTCATAAGCTTATCAACAGGCAACATAATAGCTATGAATGGTGTCAGAAGTTTCATTCTGGTAAAATCCTGAGTATGGATCTAAGTCTTAATGAATCAATTGAAGAAATTTTATAATTGTACAGATTTGAAATGAAGTATTAAATGTTTGGACGTTAACCCCCAATCGCATACCATACGTCCCCCAGATATCATCAAATGAACGATTGTGAATGTTGTTGTGCTCTAGTTTCGTATAAACTTGTTCGTTTTTTTTTCATTTCGTCCTTCAGTGTTGCGCAACTATTCATAGTATAGTATAGTAACTATTAAATAAATTATCACCGTCGCTTGGTCCCGAGAGATCCCTGACAGGTGTTTTTAAGTAACTTTTTATTTTATGTATTTTTTGATCTTCTATTTAAAAAATGGGTTCTAGTGACACTAATATTGAGCGGTCGTGGGAACAAGGTGAATCAAATGAAAAGATGCTGTAAAAGTTGATTCCTACGGGTGGAGTTCGTTGGGCAAAAAGAAGTGGGTTCAGATTCATACTAATACGAAGATCTGAAGGCAGTAGAAAATGATGGAGGCATAGGAAATAAATATTTTGAATCTTCTTCGATTGGAGTTGATTTATTCCACTAAAGGTGTTGAAATTACTCAGAGGTGGTCACACTCATAGTATTTTATTGATTACTTAACATTTCTGCCTAAAACTGCTAAGTGGTGAGTTTATATCCAACCACAGAATTGAAAGCAGGTTAAGCACATGAAGAAGCTGGCTCAAGAGCTCAGTTGGAATGTCATGAAGATAAAATGAAATTGCAATGTTACATACATACGTTATTCAAAGTATTTTCCAGTTCCATGACGTAATAGTACTGAAGAACAGTTGGGGGTTTATAAAAAGAAAGAAATGCTAAACTTCATACATAGTTTCGAATGTAAAGCACCAATTTGTCCTGAATGCTCAATAAGCTCTCGAAAAACTTATTAGCTGAGAGCCTATAATTGTGTTGAAGTTTTGGCTTCACAATTTATTTGGTTTTATTTATCAGAAAAGTGTTAGATGTTCTGGATCTCACTTTCAAGATATCTATGTCGGCCAAAAATATATGATTTTGATAATTAAAATGGATCTTTATTTAAAAACAACCTCATTTTCCTAAATTTCATACTTTGAATCATTTTACTATCGGGTCCCAAAGACGTATGACAGATGTATGTGTAACAACAATGTATGCTACATGGTGGAGGGTTAATCCTATCAACATTGTAACTCCTTAACTTTGATATTTATTTATATTTTTGCCAGATGTGAAGAAAGATATGGCAATCTTGTGAGTCTTTTAGCAGATGATAATATATTCAAGGATATTTAGAGAAGATTAACTAATATCAGGATGTAGTGTTTGAGATAAAAGAGAGGCTTTATTACGGGAAAGATGATGGAATCTGTAGAAAGCCATTCTAGCCACTCCTCTTATCACAAGATGAAGAGGGGCAAGGCCCAATATCAGTTCCATGGCCGCAGTGGGTGTAGAGCGAAAGGCTCCTGTAATCATCATGCAGGCTGTTCTCTGTAATTTAGAGAGCTCGAGTTAGCATTGTTTCTTAAGACTGCACTCTCACCAGCCGTACGTAATACGTGGTCTAACCACCATCACATATAGCCACTGGAGTTGCTTTGAGGCAAGACCCCACTTTTTTCCACAGGTCTTTTGACATGCCCATAGGGAATGTCTAGCCTTGTGTATTGTGTTTTCCAGGTGCGAATTCTACGTGAGTTTGCTATCCAGGTTAATCCCCAGATATTTCGCTTCTTCCACAACCGGAATAAACACCCAGCCCAGGATCGGGGGGGAAACAAATATCCTCCTCTTCCTGGTGAACGGTACCATAAGGGTTTTGTAGCGGTTTATGCTAATTTTCTCTCCTTCACATCACCCCTGAATTGCAGACATAGCCTCCTGTAGTTTGTCAGACACATCGCTATCATCTGCGACAGCCAGAATGACTATATCATTAGCGTGTGCTTGTACATAAACATCCAGTGCTCCAATTATTGCCAGAAGGTCATCAACTAGCAGAGACCATAACAGAGGGGATAGTATTCCTTCCTGTGGGCAGCCCCTGCCAGCCACAAAAGTAACTACTTTTCTTTTTAGTGAAGTCTAGTTCACTCTGGCATTTAGCATGTTACTAATCCATTCCGCAATAATATTTGGTACTCCTCTGGCTCTCACAGCCCCACACAATGAGTCAGTGGGGGCCGCATTAAACGACCTTCAATGTTCATGAAGGCTGCAGCTGCAGTCTCCTTGCGGTCCAGAAAATGTGTGATCCTCCCAACTAAGTTGTTAAGTGCCAGATCGGTTGATTTACCTTTTTGATAGGCGTATTGATGTTCACTCAAAGGCCTCAGCTATAACACCTCGATCCTGATGTATCCATCTAACACCTTCTCCAGGGTTTTCAAAACAAAAGACGTAAGACTAATCGGTCTAAACGACTTCGGTTGTGAGTTCGATTTACCCACCTTAGGGATGTAAACAACCCAGACTCTTCGACAGCTGGCTGGGACAACATTCCAGGCAAGACTCGACCGGAAGAGCCTAATGAGGTATGGGAGAAGGGCATCCACCCCCTGTTGTAACAAGGCAGGCATGATGCCATCCTCTCCAGGAGCTTTAAATGGCTTAAATGATCGAATCGCCTACCTGATTGCTCCGGGCTTGATGATCGTTCTTGCGTTCTTCCAATCGTCCTTTTTTGACCTTTTTACAAGGCCCTTCGGGGCGACATGGTTACAGCTTTCACTGATATCAAGAAAGCGACAATTTGGGAAGTGAGTTCTCGCAAGAATCTCTAACGTCTCCTTTCCAGAGCCCGTGTATCGCCCATCCGGACCCTCCACAGATCCGATGGGAGGCGCTGGGCCTCTGGCGAGAACCCCATACAGCCTTGCACTGACGGGGGTACTTTCCACCTCCTCGCTGAACCTGCGCCAGGACTCCCGTTTTGCCCTCCTTATTTCTTTGTTGTATGACGTTAGAGTAGATAATGGTCCCAATTGTCGGTATTTTTAGCTCGGTTAAATAGTTTCCGAACTTCTCTTCTACGATTTTCAAGGGCAGGACATGTTATATGATTAGTGTCGTAAAAGCTTGAAACACCTGAAGACCATTCAATATGTTATTTTATGATAATTGATTCTAGTCAGATGCCGAGTTGAACTCGATATCTAAAACGTCATCACATCATCAATGATGTGGCACTATTCCTGCTCTTAGATTAGGTTAGATTAGGATTGGTACTTTAACTAGGTTTATGGAGCAGTTCAAAAGCACCTATACGAGTATGTAGGGTTTGTGGAGTATGCTTAATGTAAATTTTATTGGAAAATAACAGACAGACATGTCATTCAAAACTCAAAGATATATTCAGCTGGAAATACGTCGTTGTAGTGCTCTACAGGTGAAGGTTTATTTTAAGGAAAACACCAAGCTCTACTTTTAAATCCAACTATCATATTCAGTGCCCAGAATACTGGATAACCACTAAATATTCCGAAAGTTCTTTACTAATTTTTGCTGAAACTTGGTGAATTATATTACGTTGATACTTTATTCATCTTTCAGGCTGCTCTGAAAAAAGTGTTCAATTTCGTTACCGGTAATGTTTTGGAAGTTGATATAGCTGGAAGATTAACCGCCTTTTTATGTGGTAGTTTTTCCAAAGTAAATCCTAAGGAATCTCTGAAATTATTCGTTCCATATTTGTGTGATAAAATTGAATGTCTACTAGATGAAAATGCCAATGCCGAAACCGAAGAACATTTAGATGGTGAAATATTGTATAACATGCTCATTCTTTCAGAGGTATAGTGAAATTTTTTGTATAGTATTGTAAAAATGTTGTATGATCACTATAAAGAAAACTAATCAATATATTCTAACGTTGATATATTTTATCAAGGTGGTTGATGGTCGAGATGAGATAAAACAATATGTAGATCGTTTGATGAGAGTCCTTGATAAGACCCTTCATGTTTCCTGTGTGCAAGCAACAAAAATTAGTGTTCACATGCTTACATTTATGATGTCCACTCTAGCTACAACTCAACCTATAGAAAGAAAGAGTTCTAATAAATCTTATTCTTCGCATGTTAAAGATTTTCTTCCTGTGAGGTAAGTTTTTAAAATGGAACCAAATTTTGCTTGGCAACCAGGTTCTATATGAAAATTATTAATATATGATTTTTCTATGCACAAGCATTGACAATTTCTCAAAAGAAAAATAAAAATGCCTTCAACTCACTTTTTTATTCAATTATGCATAAACTGATTGTACCATGAATACATCGAAACTCTATTTTCGTTTTACTATATCTAAATCATCAGGAAACAATGAAATACTGGTTTGAAATATTTACCAAGTCAATATATCAGCATCTCAGATAAATAAATATATATATAAAATAAATCAGTTTAGAATTCAATAAAGACGATGTTACTTATATGAATCATGTGTAGAAGTTTGAAAAATTGTAATAACACCTGGAGAAAAATATCAGTTGGTATTTGAGAACCTACAAGTATTCTTAACTCACCAGTAGTTGCTCATAGTGGAAATGACCCAGAGATCCAAATTACTAACTTACTTTCATTGTAGTACACCCCATCTTGACCTTTTCGTCTGCGGCGTTTGAACAGGACTGACGTACCAAATGATCTAGTAGCATTTTTTATGATATGTTAAGAACTTTGGAGGTTGATTCTATAAAAAGTTATGTTTGTTCAAGTACTTTTGAAATATTTTTATGAAATAAAGTTGATTAGTTTTTCAAAAAAAACAAGTGAAACATGTTTTATTAAACTTCTTTTTTCTGAAAGCACAGTTTTAGCACTTTCCTAATTTCTTCACTTCTTTAATTGTCAAATTTACAATAACTTCGATTTAGAAAAGTATTATTTGTGAGAAAAAGTATTTATAGAAGGTCCGCGTGCAACTGTTGGTGTCGACAAGAATAGGCGTGAATACTGACGGGTTAAATGAGATTGAATATTGCGAATGAATAAGACAAGATAAGGAACTTAATCATTAAACCACATCGTTCAATAAGTCCCGAGACTAAACCAGAGATGGTGCTAGTAGTACCAAACTGGCCGAGTTTCCCTAGAGTGCGAACCTTTACATGAAACGTGTAAAAATTTCACGTCGATCGGACCATAAATAGCAGAGTTATCGAAGTTAGAGTAAAGTCACTTTGTAATTTGTTTGAAAAATGGAAAAAAGCGAATTTCGCGTGTTGATAAAACATTGTTTTTTAATGGGTAAAAACACCGTAGAAGCCCTACAATGGCTTGAAAAACGTTACCTGGACTCCTCTCCATTCAAATCAACGATTTGTCGGTGGAATGCTGAGTTTAAACGTGGTCGTATGGATACAAACGGTGCGGAACGTTCGGGTAGGCCATTGGAAGCCTCGGAAAATGTGAGTGGAGTGTTAAAAATCGTAATGAAAAATCGCAAAGTGAAGGTCCGTGAGATTGCAGAAATAACACAGATATCATCTGGAAGCGTATTCATAATCCTTCATGAAAAATTAAGCATGAAAGTTTTTTCCAAGTGGGTGCCGCTATTGCTTTCAGTGGAACGAAAACAGCAACGAGTCGACGATTCAGAGAGCATATTATCGTTATTTACTCGCATATCGATACGTGATCATGGATGAAACATGGATACATCATTTCACTCCGGAGTCGAATCGGCAATCATCTGAGTGGCGCATGGCTGGCGAAAGCCGCTCAAAGCGTCCAAAAACGCAGCAGTCTGTTGGCAAAGTCATGGCGTCTGATTTTTGGGATACACATGGCGCGAATTTCATTGAATACCTGCAAAAAGGTAAATCGATCAATAGTGATTGTTATATTGACTTGTTAGTACGTTTGAAGGAAGAGATCCCAGCAAAACGACCGCATATGAAGAATAAACAAATCCTTTTTCACCAAAACAATGACAAAATTGAACGAGTTGAGGTTTGATTCCCCACCCCTCTTATTCACCAGATTTAGCCCCCAGAAATTACTGGTTCTTAGCTGATCTCAAAAAAATGCTCCAGGAAAAAAGTTTGGCTTAAATGAGGAGGTCATTGCGGAAACTGAAGCTTATTTTGAAGCATAGGATAAATTCTTCTATAAACATGGTATATGGTAGAAATGTTGGAAAGATTGTATTACTCTAAAAGGAGTTTGTATCGATGAATAGAAATGATTTTTGAAAAAAGAATGTTTTCTTTGTTAGTCTCGGGACCTATGGAACGAAGAGTTAAAAAATCAGTATCAGTTAAAAGTAACTAGGTGTTGAATCAATCCTTAAAATTTCTTCTTGAATTAATCCTTAAAATTCCGTTTTGAATCAATCCTTAAAATTTCTTCTTGAATAAGTCTCAATATTAAATATTAGCGTTTTCTTTTGAAATTGAATTTGATGATTTTCAGAAATATGCATTATCATTTTCTGAGTAATGTTTTTTCAGGGAATGGGGATATTCCATTCAGGCGAAGGAACTCAAAGTTGATTGGTACACTCCAGGAGAACCAGAAATACAGACGATCCAGCTGCTTACCAACAAGTATCTCACGCCTGAATTGGACAAAATGAATAAATATTGTTCTGAGCAATTAACTTTGTCACGTAGTGAACTCAGAAATTCCTTAAAAATCATAAATGCGGTGATGGCAGCCCACACTGTGCTTCCAATATGGGAGGAATCTCCAGTTATGCTGTAAGTAAGATTTACAGAAATATAATTGTATCCAACAGGTTCAATTGGTACATATTAACTTCAACTCTTCTTAATTTTGAATTAGACGTAAAAAGAGACCTGCATACATACATATTCCTAAGCATTAACCACTTATTGAGGTAGTCTAGGATCGTTTTTATTGAATCTCGAAATAATTATTCTAATTTCTAGGACTGATACTATAGCACCCGTTCCAGAATTTCAAGCAGCAGAAACGAAAATATACAATGTAACATTGGCAGACGGTTCAAATGTTAGAAAGACTATTGCTGATACTATGCATAAAGTACAGAAAAGACTTCTATCATTAGATGAAGGCGATACTAAGAGTTTATTTGTCATTGCGAATGTGAGTATGTTATCTTTAAAGTTGAATTTTTCCACCCTTCCTTAGTTTATTGTAGTTTACGTTTGATTGAATTTTCAGTTATATAACGTCCTACTTTTCAATAAAGTGCATGTACTGGACCTTGAGCAGAACTGGAAGAATTTTACAATCATTAAGAAGATTAGTCAGAATCGTTTGCTTGATAAAAAGCGCCATCTGAGGCATTTATTGATTGATCGGGCTACTTTACAGCAACTGATCAGGATTGAAAACTCTGGATATACTTTCACTGAAACTCATCGCCAAATATTGTTCGATTTGTTCCAACTTGGAGTTTCACGATACAGGGATGTGAGTGAAGAAATTGTGAATTTAAATAATATTCTTGATCTTCAAAATTTGTTTATTTTAATTTATTCAATATATTTATTTCATTGTACCAAAAATGCAAATTTGAATTTATTGAATGTATTTTTCAGGTAAGAGTTTATTCACAGTCGAAACTTCTTCCTTTAATCAATTATTTTCCTTATTCCTATACGTTACTGACAGAAAAATTCAAGGAAATACTTCAAATGAATACGGAGGAGAACCATGAACAATTCAAGGGTTGTTTGTACATTCTTAACGGTTCCAAAAATTCACCGATAATAATAAGACAGAACTGGAAGTTCATAAGTGAAATATGGCCATTACTTGTAAACTCGATGCCTTCGGAAAAACCGTCTATCATCAACTTGATCACGCAGATTTCTGAGTCTGTTTCCACCAATTTTTTGACTCCTGGCATCAATTTTGAACTGCCTGACCAGGTATTGCAAACTGTACAGAAGTTATATTATAAGTTGTCAGAGTTGGAAGGTTTTTCAGAGGAAAAAAATAAAGCAAGTTCGATGGCGCTGAAGAGTGTATGCGAGGCGAAGAAAAATGACTATATCAGATGTGTGGATTTGCTCTTAAAGGCATGTCATGACCGTAATTTGTGAGTAGAGTGGACTTGTGTAAAAATGTCAAATAAGAAAGAATTATTTCTTGTGAATATTGAAAATGAATTTAGGGAACTTGAATGGACTTGTCTCTGACAATTTAATTTTTCATAGAGTCATGTGATTGATGAATGATTTCAAAACTATATTGGAAAATAATTTTATGAAGGGTTTTTCATGCAGTGATAAAATGATAGTTTTCTTCTAGAAATTGATTTTAGGTTAGGTTTGATAATAATGATCTTTCATTTCAACATTGAAATAGTTTTGCAGCTGTATTTTTTAGTTCATTTAAAGCACAAAATATCAGTTGCTGGGCTACAGAATGTCGGATTTCAAGCAATTCCTATTTCAAAGCATCATATTATTCTTTGGCTGGTCAACTGCTGCTAACCATTTGAATCCCTTTTCTCAATAATGACCCCCCCCCCTCACGATATCTTTTGCTTCTTACAACAGTTACTGATCTAATAGAGTGTTTGTTTTGGCAACTTTTTCATAAAGAATTCAGAATATTCATAGTTAGCTGATATTGAAAAGAAAGGTATTAAGTTTTCATTTTGCACTCCCACAATAACTTATTCACATTCATTCTCGATTAATATATTATATATATGATATTAAGTTGATTGTAAGATCGAGATAACTATCAGATAAATATAATTTTTCATCATAAATTGTGTTATTTTCTATATGTAAGAAAAAGCACATATTCGTTAATTTTCAACCAGATCCGTTTGTAGTTTGTAATTTGTCATTGTGATATGAGTATTGTGAATAATGGAAATACTGGAGGTAGTATGTGTATCTTACTTCAGTTCTTTAGTACCGACAATTAACAAATAAGTCTTTAATCAGTATCAGTTTTCAGCTAACTGCAATCGCTTGGTGATATTTTTCTGAAGTTGCAAAAAAATCTGATCACTGCAAATAAACCTAAAAAACAGTTTTAAAAAAACTTTCAAAAACAATAATGACAGAACGCATTGATAATGGAAACTCTAATAATAGAAATACACACAAAACAATCAAAACAATTTAAGTGCGTGAACTAAGTTTTGCTAATAGGTTTCTTTTGAATGTAGCTTGAGAATGACTGATATCAATTGAAGAGGCCATCGTGTTGAAATAGTGACAGCTTCGATTGATAGGTGAGTTGAAGAAAACATTCGTAACAGCTCCAATGACATAAAAAGTGACATTGCCTCTGCCAGCGGGCCTGGGTATCAAAAACTTCAGTCTGTCAAGCAGACACGAACAACAGATGGAGTTATTCAGAAGTCCATACAAAAACATGCAGCACAAATATTTCCTTCTAATTTGAAGCTCCAACACAGAAAAACGATCGGTTAACAGAAAACCTGGCATTCCTCGGATAGGATATACTCCATCCTGTTTGTATGCCAGGTACCTTAGGAAGGTTCTCTGGCCGCTTTCCAATGCAATTTTATATTTCACGTAGTATGGATCACAGATAACACAGGCATATTCCAATCTAGACCGAACGAAAGCGAAATACAGAACTCTGAGAACAGTAGTGTTCCGGAAGCCCTTGGAATTCCTCAGAATAAAACCCAACATTTTTTTTACTTGCAGAACAACATCACCTGTATGGTCTCGGAACGACGATTTTGAGTCGAGAAGCACCCCGAGATCACAAGAACAGAAAACACGTTCAAGCCGTGAGCCCGCCACCGAATAAGGAAAGAAATGTGGCGACTGTTTGCGCCTGATTGACATGTACTTGCACTTAGAGACGTTCACAGGCAGTTTGTTTTCTAAACACCACTGCTGTATCATCAGCAACTCTCCTTGAAGACTCTGATAGTCCTCATTCGATCTTATTTCTGTGTAAATCTTGAGATTGTCCGCAAAGGCTACGCCCCTAACGTTTAGCCTCTCAAGTAAGTCATTTACGAGAATTGTGAACAGAAGTGGACCCAATACCGACCCCTGAGGGACTCCCAAATGGGCTCCAAAATCCTGGGATCTTAATCCATTATACTCGGCGTTTTCTTTGCGCGGGAGGAATTATTCAGATATATTATTCATCAAATCAATAACAATAAATAATGTTCACGTTAAGGCTACATACCACACACCACCAAATTTATATGGAATCACCCGATATTTTGAATATTATTTCAGAGATTTTGAAAATTCCGAAGGATTGTTAGAATTGATCATTTTTTAGATATTTCAATTGAAAAAAGAAATAAATTAAGGTTTATTTCAAGAAAGAAACAAAAGAAAATAAGAGACTTTCTGCATCTAGTAAAAACGTTGAAAATCGTTGTCTCACGAAGTAGGCGTTTTTTTCTCGACCTCAGTATCTTGTATTACCTCCTCTTGCCCTGATTCAAGCCTGAATCCGTCTAGGCATGCTTTGGATTAGATTTTCGACCGTCTCTGGGGTGATATTCTGCCACTCTTCTGTGGCGGCTTGGATGAGATGTTGTTGGGTTCTTGGATTATCCTGGCACGATCTAATTTTCCTTCAGAGATTATCCCATAAATGTTCAATAGGATTTAGGTTTGGAGAGCAAGCTGGCTAGTCCAAAATAGCGATTCCCTCTGTTTCAAGATAATGTCGCACGAGGTTACTGGTATGCGGAGGAGCATTATCTTGCATAAATGTGAAATTCTCACCGTGGGCACCGCCACATTCTCACTATGGGCTCCAGAACTAGGTCCAGAACGACCCCTTAAAACCCGAATCCTGCGGCCATCTGATTGAACAATTCTGGTCTCATCCGAAAAAGAAACATTTCGCCAATTCTGAATATTACAATTTTGGTGCTTGATACACCAATTAGGTTTGTTAATTTTTTGTTGTCTGGTTAGCTCTGAAACTCTCAGGGGCCTTCTGCTGTATAAACCCCTTGAACGAAGTCTCTGACGTATCGTTTTGACTGATACACTGATGCCTTTTGCTTCCAGAAATTTCCTGTGGAGTATGGGGTGCGACGCACTAGGGCCTCTTCTTGCAATTTGGTACAAAAAGCGGTCTTGTTCTTCAGAAGTGTTTTTCTACAGAGATTGTAGCTCCACGCATCTGGCGAAGGTTTTTTAAATCATCCCCTGTGATACCCCCATTGTGGCCGCTATATCCCTCTGTCACTCCTTCAACGAGAGCAATTATTCGACCCCTCTGCACATCGGGCAATCCAACAGAAGGCATTTTCAATTATGATTATAGACTTTTTTAAATTTTGAAATTCACAGTTTCAAATCTCAGTGACGACTGAGTGTACAATATCCCGAATATGTGGTGATAATTCAACATTTCTCATCATACTATCCAGTTTTTTTTATAACAGAAAACTTCATTCTTCACAAGTAGTCAAAGATCCATGGTTAAAAACACTCAATAATGTGAAATACCGAGTGATTCCATATAAATTTGATTGTGTATAGTTCAGTTCATTATCATAACAGTAGTGCTTACAATTTATGGATAATTAGTCCATACAGTATATATGAACTATACGACTAGCGTGAAGTAGCTAATTACTATCCAAGCCGCTATAAGGTATTGAAGAGTCGAAAGCGATTTTTCTTTTATATGTCCAGTTGCTAGAATTGGTTACCGATATCATCTATTAATAATTTGGATGTTTGAATTATTTTAAGGCATCGATAACCATTTGTACTCACCTATACTGTACTTAAACTACTAAAACTCATTTTAGGTACCCTCTTTCACCCAACTAGTTTTTATCCCACTGAAGAAATATAATATTACTGCACAAACAATAGAAACGATTTACTGTATGAATTCACAAAAGACATGAAGAAATTACATTCCATCAAAATATAAAATATAACAAAGTTATGAGATCTCATATGAAACAATTTAGATCTTTCATTTATTATCTATGAGAGCATTCAGCAACTCATACACTGCAATCCAATTAGCTACTTACCAACATTTATAGTAAATGTATCGAAATTAGTTATCTTTATTTTAATTAATAATATAATAACTTAGAAATCGCTCGACAGCATAATCTAGTAGTTCAAATACCTTATTCTTAAGTGCGCTCTTTAGTGCCTTATTTTGCAACGGAAATTCGTATATACTGTATTGTGACTATATTTCTATGCGATTGTCAAGTTATTATATTATTAAAGAATAATGTATGACATATTTTGTCACGTTCTCTATAAAAGGTAATAGGTAACTAATTGGATAATAATTTAGAACAAAATTGTTGTATAGGCTCTTCCATAGATACTGAATATAACGACTGAATCGGTTTTATATATCTCACAACTTTTTGCGGTGGAAGGTCTGCCTGGAGAGAAATTTTCTCACATATTTTTGTTTTTGATGAGACATTCATTTTTTATTAGCGCTGAATAAAATCGGAATGAAATTTTAACATCAGCTTACTATGAATCTTTGAATTTTTGCGGAAAGAGGGTATTTAAACCAAAAACTTTTAAATCATGTGATATGGCATTGAAAAGAGAAATACCCCGTTTTTCTAACAACTGCGTTTGGTTCGTATTCAGAAATACCAATGGAGCAGAAAAAAACTTTTTATCATTGCATTCTATTTGAAAAAAGTGCCTGTGGAATGAATTATGTTCAGGTAACTTGTATAATACTATAATGCATCCCGGTGTCCTGGAATGATTTTTCATATCTAAAGGATAATAAAAAATGTGTGTCTTAAAATTATTTCATTAATACAGAAGTATATCAATATAGGCGAATTTTATGTTCTAAAAATTATATTTTCAAAGTGTCTTACGTCTTATTGGACAAATTGAATTGTTGATTTGAAATCATTTCATTATCATGTGGTAGGTTTTGCACAAGAAAAATTCAGATGATGGATATCATTCATTTCAGGAATATCTTTTTCAAGATATGTTATTCAAAGTTCATCACAGAGTTTAACTTACATTCTTGAGAACTTCAAGAATAATTTGAAAATGTCATTTGAGGAACACCCATAATTTGTATTATCTATTCAGAAAACTTTGAAACTTCACGGTAATGGAGATTGCTTGTAAAGAGTAAAGTAAAGCATGTATTTTGCTTCCACTCATTGATAATCATTTAACCTGTATGATATTCTTGTGTCGTGTAAAACACTTAGATGTTTCATAACGAAATATGAAAAAAAAGAGGCATCCAAGTTCCCTATTGAATGAACTTATTTCATGTCTAGGTTTCTTCAATAGTTATTCTAAAGCTTTAACATTCTTTGCAGACATTGGAGATATCATCTTTTGGCTATAGGTTTTCTGAGGGATATGGTTCATTTAGATGTTCACTACAGCCAGGCTGTAGTTAAATATTTTCTGGAAGCTTTAATAAGCGACTCAATATTAATCAGGAAAATTGCTATGAAAGTGGTTGTTTTTATATTGATACAGAATAAATTGAAATACACTAAAGTTGAAATCGATCCTCTTAAATTTTCGAATTCAGATAAGAATAAAATATTTGTTCCTGGTCATAGAGAAGATAATCAATGGTTGTTGTATGATAGTAATAATCTACCGAAAAACTCTAAAGACTGGAATGAATTGAGATATATGCATGACTCGAGTCTTGGTTATTGTACTTGGCCAAAAAGTCTCAAAGTATATTCATCCCCTGATGACCAACCGAGAGTAGCTGAATCTGTTGATAAAATGAGTCCAGAGCAAAAGGAAATTCATAATTTTTTCAGTAATGAAGAAAATATTTCGAAGCTCATTTATTATTTTTCATTGGAAGATAAGAAAGGAAAGGATCGATTTAATGGTAACAAAGCTCTTATCTTTAAGGTAAGTTATATTTAAATATATAGTTCTGAATATAATATTCACATTTTTTTTTGTAATGACACTATTAGCAAAATGAACTTGTTTATGAAAACGATCCTTTGTTCTTTTATTCCTCATCAGTAGACACTCTTGATACTCCTTATATTTGACCTATTATTTAAGATATTTTACAATTTCTGTGTTTACTGAAAATTCGTTTTGTTTTAGTATCTGTCGAAACTTCTTGAAGATAAAGTACTCGATATATTCCTACCTCATTTGGAAAAGTTAGCTGTAGAGAAACAGGAGTCCAGTCAGAGATGTGCTGCAGAAATTATTTGTGGTCTTATCCGAGGATCAAAACATTGGTCATATGAAAAAACCGAAAAGCTTTGGTTCAATTTAATTCCAATATTTCAAGGTGCAAATCAAAATATTTTATTGGAGACCATACAAGACTGGTCCGCTTGTCTTTCTTCATCTTTAATTTTAAGAGATCCTAGAAGATTTTACTGGCTTTTAGAATTTTTATTAGATGATCCTCTATCTGATCCCACATCTTTAATAGCTGGTGTAAAACTGCACTTGTTGTCTAATGCAATATATCTGCAACCATGGAGAAATTGTGAGCTCTATAATCGACTTTTAGTGTATTTGAAGAAGCACATGTATCATCCATTCCAGTTGATAAGAGCTAAAATAAGTACATCATTGAAAATTATATTCACTAGAGACTATGTTGCTCCAGGAGGAACAATAAATCGAAATCCTAAAATAAAGGCTTTTTTCGATGATTACATGCCAGATTTGAATTGGTTATATGATGATGCTCTAAAAAAAATTGACAATAATATTGGCTGTGATAAACCAAATGCCCAGATTGACTTGCAGAGGGAAGAAGCACTTAGATTATTTAAGATAGGTAGGTGTATGAGTTAAATCAGAAGAATTTTATTAGTGACTAACTAGTCGCAATCTTTTTGTGTTGTCAAATCTTTTTCTTCAACTACTCAAAAATGACCCCTCAAGTTATAATAATATAGTATACTGCACTTAGAAATTAACACGAAATTTCAATTTTTCAAATTTCTTTTTTTGGTAGGCAACTAATTATTAACACGTTTTTTTTCCCGCACATATGCCAACAAAATTCGATGTTTTTATAGGTGAAACTCTAGACTTTACCAAGCGCGCATCGTTAAGAACTATCGAATATGTTTAGGACATTCTCAATACAAGATTAAGAAGCCTTGAAAACCAGCCAGATTACTGATCTGGTACTAACATGAAATTTGATTTTTTTCTAAAGTTTTATGTTTATCATTATAGGTTGTATTTCAATTTCGATGAATACCATTCATTTCCATTGTTCTCATTCTTTAATGCTAGTGGATTCCTGGAAAAATAATTCAACATATCTAAACTTCTGAATAAATATAAATTTTCGATTTTGTGCGTTAATTTCTGGTGTAGTGCAGATAGGAGTGAGGGCTGAATGACATTGCTGCTCTGTGCTCTATTATAATAGAAAAGAATAGAATGTTTCTCTAGTTCAGATAACCTGCTTACAATGGATAATTTTATAAACAGATGAAATGAAATGACGTCAATGAAAATACAAACTTACACATAATATTCTGACATTGAATGAGGTTCTAGCTTAATTAAGAACTCCCTTATCTTCTTTTTGAATAATTATAATCTTGAGATATACTTCAACTCTAGTGGCAGATTATTGAAAATTCTAATACACATATACGATGGATGTTTTTGCCAATCAGTGTACTGGATAGTGAAGGTTTCTTGATCTAGGGATAATCGTGACTCTTTGTGTGACTCTCTCTCTCTCTCTCTCTCTATATATATATATATATATATATATATATATATATATATATATATATATATATATATATATATATATATATATATATATATATAGTTCTTATACTATACCCTATTTGGCTCAACTTTTAGATAAATATTCAATGTGATGTGACCAATCCATAAATTTATTTTTATAAATTCCTAAAAATTTTGTTGACACTTGAAAATTAATCTGTTTGCCTTCCATATTAATGAAGTCTGTTCTTTCTTTTTCAGCAGCTTTAGTACTAAATAAAATAGCGGTAGTTTTATTCTCATTTACGATGAGTTTATACTTTTTCAAACTCAAAATTTCCAGTAACTACATTCGTATCATTTACAAAGTTAGTCAGCCAAGTGGAGGAAGTTTCTACGCACTGACACATATCGTTCACGAATAACATAAACAAAGTATACTGCCTTGAGGGACGCCATGCTGGCAGTCTAAAATATTCAGTTTTGTCTTTACTCCATCCCTTGTGATAACCACTCTTTGACAACGACCTGTTAGATAAGAGGTGAACCAACTCAAAGCATTTCCTCTTATACCCAACTTTTCAATCTTTTTCAGCATATACCCCCTAGACAGACAATCATAGGCTCTAGTGAGATCCATAAAAAGACCAAGTGCCAATTTATCTCCCTCTATTAACTGTATGATTGCATCAGTGAACTGATACAGTGCAGTATTTGTTAACGTGTCTACCAGGTAGCTAAAAGAGCCAAAAAGACCGAAGCTCAAAATCTGTCACACATTCCCAACTCGAAAATATTGTAACAAACTCTACCTTAGACTTCATCCACATACTTCATTTTTATAAAGATTAGTTGCTTGGTGGGTGAAAGCTAATTAAGCTCCTTCAGTTCCAGTTTGTGAGATTTAACTCAGTTAATATTGAACTCGTTCCCGGATGGCCATTCAACATGACGTGCTCTATTGATTCTTCATCCTCTAAGCATCATCTGCATAACTTATTTAGGTGACTTTTTCGGCGACAATCACCTGTTAATATCTTTGGTCAAGCTCTGATGATTTAAGCTGAGTCTGAGACTTGTAAGGTTTAGCTAGTGCTCCCGTACCCACCCATTGTTCTCCAGTCTTGAGGTGTTTCGAGCTTAGCTTAGGGTTTGGTCCAATGAGCCTCAAGTAGCACTATAGACAGCCAGTAAGGCTGTCTTCTCATTGCCCTCTATGCCTATGTGTCATGTGATCAGATCAGAGAAAGACTGTTGCCCTCCTCTTGTCAATTTGGCAACAGTTGAACGATTTTTTTCATCATAAAGTGCTATGGTGTCATACCAATGCCTTCAGTGCAGCTTCGTTCCCTATGCTGATCTTTATCGACCTATGTGTCCATTTTTTCATAAGCATTTGGTTACCACAGTGGTTGATGGCGAATTTTTCCGCTCGAAAAACAGTCGCTAGCTTGCCTAGACAGATGGAGTCTTTTAGCAATCCTACTACCATATAAACTGGCTCCTCGAGGGGTCAGGAATTAGATCTGGCACATTTCTGTCTGCGAATGCTGATCTAGAATAGCAGCTCCAAGTAGGTTTTGAGGATAGATATGCTGGACGATAGGACGCAATTTTGCTGGAATCCTTTTGTCAATAATACCGAAACTGCAGTATCTCCTGAAGTGGCCGTCATGACACTTCCCCTGGGCATTTCTTTTATCGATTTCATAGTAGGTCTTTTGAATCTTTTGCTTCTAGCACCATTACTAATGGTTGTATGGGGGTATTGTCGAATTCTCTTGTGCCATATGATAAACAAATGATAAATATACAGTGCTTTTTAATATACACATGTAATGTGGTTGCATGAATATTAAAACTACACAAAATAAACCATGTAATACTATGTATGTGAAAATAATAAGTTCATATTAGACACTGGATAGTGTTTAGTGTTAAAGGGAAACCTTCAACAGTTGTTGATATTGCAATATTTAGAACATTATATTCCTGTTTTAGTTATTTCCAATCAAAAATATTTAAATTATTTTATCTTTTTCAGTAAGTAAATTTATAACAGGGAGCCTTATTTGCCCTCTGAATTTGTATATGCCAGTTGACTTCTACCGCATACTGCCATTAACATGTGTTCTACAAAGCAATGATGTTGATGATGAAATTCAGCCGATGTGTATGAATTTGTTAGCGCTTTTAGCACAAACTGTAGTTGTTGATGAAAATATGCCTTCCCTTTTGAAGATATTGGAGTCTTCTTTATCTTGCCCACTATGGTCTGCCAGATCAACATTAGCTGAATTTTTATCTACCTTTGTGTTCCACAATGTAGCAATTCTTTCATCACGTGATGAATGGGTTAATAAGGTAAGATAATTTTCAATTAAAACATCATATTTGTTATTTTATTTTATTGTTTTCACTAACACACAATTTTCTTTATTATTCAGGTGCAATCATTTGTGATGATTTTGTTGGAGGATCCTCAACCAGAGGTTAGAGATAACGCTTGTAAATTTCTCAGTGGGCTGCTTCACTGCAATTTCTTACCTTCGCCTTCAGACTTATTAGTGAGTTATCTTCTCTCAGGGATTCTGTAATATGTTCAACATGCATTGTTTATATTATAGGTTGATTTCAAATTGAAAGCAAGGACTAAACTTAGAAAATCTAGAGTTTCTAATTCAATAGGATCTGTTAATAATAGTAATTTGATAACTCGTCATGCAGGAGTACTAGGTCTTTGCGCCTTCATCAGTTCTACACCTTATGATGTTCCTGAGTTTCTTCCTGATATATTTGGCGTCTTAGGACCTCACTTGAACGATCCTCAACCCATACCAGTAAGTAATAGAAAATGGAGTCAGTATTTTTTTTTGATATACTCATTTGTTTTCAATATCTATTGATAATTATTGAATGAATTCTGACTCGAAACGTTGTCCTCATTATATTTCACTATTGTTCTCGGCAACTGGCTCGAATTATTTTTTATTGTAAACGTTTCCAAAACTATAACAAATTAATCAAATGAAAAAAATGATTCACTTTCAATGTTTGTAGTTATTGCTAGTTTTTATTCTAGTTCACTAGTTCATATCGGTGTTTATTCTGGATAAAGCTTCTAAAAATATGAGGTCTCCGAAGGACCTCTAGAAAAATGTATGCGAAAAACGAAATATTGTGAGAGTTAATTAGCAAATTAAGATAACAAATTGAAAGGTATTAACTTTTTCCCAAATAATTAAGAAACTGTTAATGAAATTATCAAAGAAGATTATCAGAGGAGACGAAAGTTGTTATCAAAAATTCCTAACTCACGTAACTATCTCCGTTATTTATAATTTTAATTTAACCGTGAATATAAGGCTCCCCGCGACCTCAAAATCTCGTTTGTTTTATTTCTAACCAGCACATCACCATTTTTTAAAGCATTAAAAGTTAGTTTAAAAACCTGAAAAATTATAATGTCCTTTTAATATTTGAAAGAATGAACTCCCTTGGAGAAAAAATTTATTCCTTTTTTCCATTGAAGACTACAATGTTCAGATTTACAGTCTAAACATTTTTCAGGTTCTGGAGCTCTTTTAAATGTTATGTTATCAAGATTACATCATAGAGGTATTAAATGTTTTATCTTTTTATTATTAATTTTTAAATTCTTAAGTTTATAAACAACTCAAAAAGTGTAGGGAACACTTCTGAATATCGATATATCGTATCCAGAACGATCAATATGGATGATTTTTTTAAGAAATGAACCTGCATATTCAATTTCTCACCAAATTATGTAGAGTGCCGCAACAGATTTCAGTTTTTTTTTATAAAAAACTAAAAATGCAGCAGATGCGACGCTGCTTTATAATCATTTCATGTATTCAGTGTTTGAAATCAGTTAGTTGGCACTTTGTTTCTGTTGTAAGCACAAATAAAAGATTCAAGTTTTGTGATTCGACCATGGAAAGACGACATTTGACTAGAGAAGAGATGTTACGAGCCGTTGGCATGCTCCAAGCTAGGAGCTCACAACGGGAAGTATTCAGGGTTCTGGAAAGTAGCCCAAGTGTCATAAACCGTTTATGGTCGCGTTTCAATGAAACAGGTAGCGTAGAAGAACGCCATACAGGTCGTTTCAGGATTACTACAGTCGCCCAAGACCGATTTTTGGTTTTACAAGCCAGAAGAGATCGTACTACCACAGTATCTCAATTAGCTCAAGAGCTATCACGAGTTCATAATGTACAAATTTCCGACCAAACTGTGAGAAATCGACTGCACGAAGGTCAACTCCACTCCAGACGTCCTTTGAGAGTTACACAACTGACCCATGGAAATCGCGCTGCTCGTTTAGCTTGGTGCCAAGAACACGTAAACTGGGATCAAGAGAGGTGGGCCACAGTTCTCTTCAGTGATGAATCTAGATTTAGTTATTATCCCGATTCGGGAAGAATTGGAATATGGAGGGAACCTGGAAAGCAAAACCGTCTCCAGCATGCTCGAGAAGTTGTTGACAGGGAGGCGGATCAGTGATGTTTTGGGGAGGTATACGCCTTGGTGGATGAACTGACCTCGTTTTCATACAGAACAACCTCACGGGAAATTCTTACGCAAATGAGATAGTTTTACCTGTAGTGGTACCGTATCTCCAAACAATGGGTCGAAATCCACTCTTCCAACAAGATAATGCCCCTCCTCATCGTGCAAGAGTTGTCTTGAACGTTCTTGAAGAGAATGAAGTGCTTCCATATTGTTTCGAAAATATTAGTTCAGGATTTTTTTGTTTTACCAAATTCGTCATTCTCAAATTTCAATTTTTTTTATAATAGGTGCTTTGGAGAAGTCAAATATTATTTTGTTTTCTTGAGAATACATTATATACAATACATCCTAACAAAAACCGAAAGATTTCTATAAATTCGAATCATCAAATTCATATTTTAAAGATATTGGTAAGTGTTCCCTAGACTTTTTTGAGGTGTTTATGTGAGCAGAGCTCCACAAAGTAAAATAATGTTTAAACCATTTATTTAAACATTTCTGTGGTCTCCAATGGAGCCATAGCTCCGAAAATATTGCGTCAATTGACAATCGTCCAACTTTTTGAAAATAATTAAAAAAATTTTCAACGGGACTTCATTCTTTCAAGTGTTGAAAAGTCACCATATATTTTTCAAATTTTCGAATTGATATTTATGTGTTTGAAAAAATTATTTTGGGTGCTATATTCGTCTGGAGACTATACGCTCATGTGATTTATATCGCTCAGAGCCGTTAGATTAATATTATCAATAAGCTTATAATATCGTGAGTAAAGTTTTTCATAGACAATTTCGTCTTCTTCGAGAATCTTCTTTTATAGTTTCTAAATTAATATAAATATTTTTGAAATATTTTCGGAAAATAGAATACCTTTTTTTATCTTAATTTGCTATTAACTTTTAATTTTCTACATACTGAAAAACATTTGAATATATATTTCTAGGCGTCATTCTCAATGCAATGATTTATCGCTTATGTTTTTAGGAGCTTTATTAAGACCAGTAAATCCATTCCAACTTCTGAACTGGACTCATTTGTCCTGAGAATTTTTCGAGAAACACAACAAATAATGAATCAACTATGTTATTCAATGTCTAGGGCCTAAAGATGACCAACTGGTTGGCACTTCAGTTACTTCATATCAATTTCATTTACTAATCGTCTTTATTGAGAAATTGCGTATTGTTGTCGCTCAAAAAAAAGAGAAGGTTCGGTTCTGACGTTGATCGAAATTCCATAGAAACATTCGATTTTTTCAGTTTCATGATAGACAAAACAAAAAGAATAATAAAGCTCGGCTGTGATCGAGGGTTGATATAAAAATTATAAATGTGAATGCAGTTAGTTTGCAACATAGCTTTGTAATTCTCCCGATCTTTTTCTCAAAACAAAAACAACAGAATTTACGATTTTTATCTATCTATCTATCTTTAACCATTTTCTGATTAATTTTTCCGAAAATTTTTCCAGAATCGAAACGAACTGACAGTTTTAGTCCAATTGTCCAATTTTCCAATAGCTATTACAATTTTCTTTACTTTAAAATCTCACTATTACAAACATGTGAAAAATCGTACTCGAATTTTGCGCTTAGCAACGAACATTTTACTCTTAATCTTATAGATTTCATGATTGAAATAAACCTTAGTTGTTTAGATAATGTAGCCTCTTTAAAATATTTGAATAGTACAGAAAATTCAATATTGCGATTGTTCACTGTCAAATAGAATGTGTACAATAAGTTGAGTATTTCGCCTTGATGGTAATGTACCATGAACGACAGAATTATCGAATATCAAATATGGCACTTTTACTTTCTTCAATACACCATTTCAATACCCTTACTTTTGTACTCTTGATTTTGATGATTGATTGTTTCATTAGTCATCCAATGATGTTATTGGGTGATGTTGCAGAATTTGTATGACTGTATCCACATTGAATTGATTATTATCAAAGTGAACAAAATATTAATATTCGAACTAAGTCATTGAATTCAAAAATTGTTTTTCTTTGAGTGTTATTATTGTGTCAAATGCTTGTAACAATTTTCAGAGTACTATCAGAAAAACGCTGGGTGACTTCAAAAGGACTCATCAGGATAACTGGGAAGTACATAAGATGCAATTCACTGAGGAACAATTACTTGTACTTCGTGATCTCACAATGCCTCCTAGTTATTATGTGTAGTTCAATTATTTTCTATTTGGACTTGGGATGATGTATTCTAAAACAGGTGCAAGAATCTACAGGCGATTATTTAAACTTAAGTTCAAATTTGTATGTTGAATTAGTTGGGACTATTTTGTCTTTATTCGAATGGAAAAATATAACTCCATTCAGACTTTTAAGTAGATACCAGTAAATGGATATTTTTTAGTTCTTATGATTAAAATTGAATGAAAAATTACATTGGAATACAACAAATACAGTAGATGAAAAGATGTTCGAAATTTATGTTACTGATAATTCAATAATCATAATGATCTCAGAAGATTGATTCACATTTTTTCATTTCCTGAAATTTTCGAAGATATATGCTGTCTCGTGAAGTTTGAGTGCAAAGAAGTTTCATTTTCAACCATTCTTTAAAGAAAGTAGCCAAGAATTCTTGAAACTCTTTGTTGTTCAGCTACCTAACAACATTTTTTCATCAATATCCCTTCTTTTAAGTTGAAAGAGTCTGGACTGTCGAAAGCTGAGAAAATAGAGAAACTTATTTTTTGAAACCATCATATTGGTTTTTTCTATACGTCCAACAGACACCCTCGATCGATCTGATTTTTATGAAGCTCATATTTCAGTGAAA
The DNA here is from genome assembly GCA_013387265.2 of Cryptolaemus montrouzieri. Taxonomy (NCBI): domain Eukaryota; kingdom Metazoa; phylum Arthropoda; class Insecta; order Coleoptera; family Coccinellidae; genus Cryptolaemus; species Cryptolaemus montrouzieri. Next base: position 40,493,004 of record JABFTP020000185.1, on the reverse strand, counting down.
TTTTTATACTAGTTTTGTTTGAATCATATATGATGGTGAAGGAATATTTAAATATGTTTTATCTAATTGAATTAATTTAATGTTTCAGTTGTGTTTTTTAAATTTTATATTTATCCAAGTTTTATAACTATTTTTAAGACTTGACATTTATAATGTTTTAACTGGATATTTTTATATAATGTAATAAAACTGATAATGAACTTGCAGTGTGTTTTTTACCCTAAATATTTGAAAGTGCTATCGAGGTTTTCTTTTTTCAAGATGATTATTCAGATTTTATATAAAGCGGCCATTTATTCAAATTTTGGCAATTACATTAAAATAAATAAGTATGTTTAAATATATTGCATAGCTCCAAGCGTAGAAGTAGATTTAACCTTTGCAGTTTCTCTCATGGATATCTACTCGGTCTGGGTTGAATGTTCTTGAACATATCCTACAAGGCACTAGTTGATTGAGATGTGTTTGCCAGTAATCTTCTGAAGTTGCTGTGAAATCTATCTTTCCATCACCTGAAGAAATTATTACATTAGTTCATTGTTAATAAAGAGTTGAAGTGATATCTATTCACTTTGGGAAGTATATACTGTTCGAAAGTTTGTAAAAAAACAATAATTCTTATCATCATATCTTTTTGAAAAAAACGTTTAGGCAAAACCTTTTCGGGCATCATGTTTAATGTAAATCCTTTACCCCAATCTTGTAACTTTTGAATAAATAATCAGAAATTAATTTTGGTTCCAACAGATAATTTAATTTCCAGTTGCTACTTGTCACACCTATTCATAATTAACTTAAGTAATTAAGGTGTTGTATACACATGTCACTCTTTAAGCCCACATTAATAACATCATATGGAGATAAATAAAAGAATTCCATTCAGTAAAAATGTAATAACAACAACAAGTAAGTGATATTAGGTTTTGTTAATAAAAAATTTTTGAGTGTTAGAAATTTCTGTAATTAAATAGTTCTATTTCTTCAATATTCATTCTTACAATCAATCTAAAAAACTTAATATTTCCGAAACAGTTGAAGATATGTCTGGAATTTTCTGAAGAGTTAGAATTGGATAATATAGATTTACGCAGTTTCACCACCATGATGCTTGAAAATAGGAATAAAAATAAACATTTATTTTGACTTGGCCTAAAATATAAATTTTTACTTCTATATTTTCAATATCGAAAAAAATTATAATAAAAATGGCGGAGATATGAGCCGTTGAGTGAGACCCCACTCTTTTAAATTCTTGCTGAGTACATAATTTTCCCATTGTTCGAAAAAAAAAAATACTGCTTCTTTAGAAAAGTACTAGCAAGGATGTGACGTAGGGAAGAATCAGAAAATTTTTGGGAGTTTGGAAAAAAACAGTTTCTACAGAATTTTGAGTGCAAAAAATGCATAACCTTTGATTACAGCACTCAAGAGATACATTAACATATTCTTTAATATTTATTAGGGTCGTTCAAACATATACAATACATTTTGACAGCATCAGTTTGTATACATACATATGTAGTTATTTAAAAAATTAAATATTAGCATGAATTTTTTTTGGTGTAAATTTGCAATGACTGATCTTTCCTGAATTCGTTTCAAAGTTATCATGTCACTGACATCAACATTTTCTTGTTCTGACCATTGTGATACAATTTGGACAGCTGCAATAGCTTGGGAAATTTTTTGTTATGATATAATAAAATATTCACTCTCTGTCTCACTATTTAAAATGTATTCATTTATTTTCTCAACATATTACATTGTATACTCAGAAGGTGCAAAGCATGTAATAAGTCAGTAATATCGTTAATCACGGTTTCCTATACATTTTGTCTCCAAATTTCGCGAAGCATAGCTGAAGGTAAATCTTCATAACCTTCATTGTTTTTACGTGAAATATTATGCCAACACTTTACTATCGTTGCTCTTTCCAGTTGTTCCCAAGCCGTATGTAAATGTAGAGATATATCTTTCAATATTATATTATTTTAAGAGCATCTGCTTGTGTATTACCTTTGAATATATTTCTGTAATAAAGTTAAGTAAGTTTCATCGATTCGGATCCATAGGTTGAATGAAGAGTGTAACATTAGGTGGTATAAAGTTGACAAAAATATCACCGTCAGGTGTTTTCAACTCATCTTCTGAAGGACGGCTTTGATAGAAAGATTTTCATTTTTCAAGAAAAATTTAACCTTTTGATTGTTTGGCTGGTTTTGTGAACATGGTTTGTTCTTTTTCAAAAATAATATATCAAATCACGTACTTTTCGCTTTCTTAATTCCCTCTGTGGCGGAAAATCCTTTTCATAGTTTTTATGAACCGTTTTATGATGCTTCTCTAAGTTACCACGCTTAGGTATTGCAACTGACGCTGGACAAATAAGACAAATGCACTTATCCTTCACCATACAAAAGAAAAATTCTTCCTCCCAATCGTTATTAAAATGATACGTTTTAGATTTCTTCGCAGTACTCATTTTGTAGTATTTAATAATAAACTTTGTATCGACGTAGTGTTGCCTTCAATTCAGAATGAATCCAATTCCTGCAGGCGCAACATTTATATCGGCGTGAACGAAAGTCTCGAATGTTTCCGTTAAACGCGTCGCTCCAAATTTCTAGGAAAGCGACAAGAATAAAAAAGCGGCTTTTCTTTGACAAGTACCGCGTGTTCCTTGGATAAAGCCGCCTTTTGCCGCTAGCAGAGTGTTTTTTCATTACGTAATAAATTTTTGTAGTTTAGTTACCTACTTAATAAACAATTTTTTTTCTTCTCGTGATCTACTCAAAAAGCATTCACGATCGACCGTTTGAGCACCCCTGCTCTACATAAATAGGCTATTTCAAAATGTTCATCTCAACTGTATTTGTCACCTACGAACGCAAATTGTTGCGAATGTTAAAAGATAATTAGAAAATCATTTGTATCATTGTATAGGTGAAATTTTGAGTAGTTGTTATGATTATTTAGTATCTGAATTTTTCGGTATCCTTTTTCTTGTTTATCTTCGTCAAAAATGAAGGAAAGTTCGACAAAGTTTGTTTTTGGCCAGAGTTTCAAGAAACAAGAAAACTTTACCTTATCTCTTTTTTCATCCATCCTATTACACTATTTTGAGATAATGTATGAGAGTAGATAATTCAAAAAATTGTCCTGTCTCAGCGCTTTTCGTTAGAATCACTTTTTCCGGAGTTAGAAAGGGGGGAAAATTTTTGTGATAACACAGTATACTTACATATTAAAGTTCTAAGAATGCACGGTTACAAAGATTTTGTAGGCTTTAGCTTTTAAAAAGAAATTTTAATGGCAAAATTCTCCCTGGGTATTAATGTTGTCTCATATCACGCGAAACGGAAGGTTCACCTGTTCACCCCTTGTTTATCCAATTAATTATCCAGTAAAATATATATGAATTATTCAAATTGTTCGATCACTCTAGCAGCTACACTTTTTTAACAAGTGGTCACTGCCGGGGTGAATAACCCCGTATCGATTTTGGTAATTTCTTTCGGGTTTTTCGTGCAACATGAAATAAATTCGAAGTTCATGAAAACAGTAGTATTTTAGCGGTTGGATTGTTTATGTTTATAACAAGGAAGGTTTTTTATTTAGTCTACCTATTTTAGATTATTAGCGACACAAAAATATACAACATATTGGGTAAAAACAAAACTGATTACTGATATTCAAGGTTATCCTAATCATATAAATGTAATATATTCGTCACTATATTCTACACATAAAATTGATATCTTTCAAGAAGTTAAGTTTTTGCACCTGTTAACAGTTGATGAGCAGTCTTTAAATATATATATTGGTATAATGGGCAATTTATGAGGAAGTGCTCGATCGACTGCACACAGTTGCAGTTCTCGCAGTGTTCCGGATCTTCTTTGGTTATTAGATGTAAGTGGGTGATATTCGTGTGACCAGTTCTGAGTCGATTTATGATCACCTGTTCACGTCTACCGAATAACAAGGCTGTACTTTTCTGCTTTACATCTTGTCGAATTTGATGCAGTTTTGAGGGGAATTGATTTTTCCAACGATTATTCGAATTTCAGAATTCAGAATTTTGTTCCTAAGGACTGTTTTTGTTTCCTCGCAAGTTGGTAGTATTTCAATATCGAATTTTCCTTTTTTTTTGAATTGTTGCTGCTTTGGCTAATTTATCAGCTCGTTCGTTTTCTTCAATACCACCTTGTGAGGGTACCCAACTAATTAGTATTTCTGTATCTCTACTCCCTTTCGCTGTATCATTATATATTTGTATTATATTATGTATTACGAGGTTTTTACTATTGCCTTTATGAAGGGCTACTAGCACATTCAGGGAATCAGATAAAATAATCCAGTCTTGTGGAAAATGTTTAGCAAGGACTTTCAGTGCCTCTTGAATTGCAATGGCTTCAACCAGGGAGGTTGATTTTGGAAGCGTCTGTAAATACTCGCTCATAGTCCCAGTACTTGCTCATAGCTTCATAGAAAATAGTTCTTGTTTCAATAGGATTATCAGGATACTTTTTAATTTTGGAGATAAAAATAGGTGGAAGCTTTAGGGTCCACGGAGGTGTCTCATTGAAATTTCTAGGCAGCATATTTGGAATGGAAAAATTCAGTTCATGCAAGTAGGAATACATTTTAACATTAAGAGGCTTTGGGATCGAATTTCGTTCATTGTAAAGGTTTGAAAATGGTTGATTTTTCAATAATTGGGCGGTTTCAATTTTAGGGGTTGCGAATGAAGCGAGAGCGTAGTTTAATGAAAAGTGAGTCCTTCTTGATTGGAGTGGCAAAAGATTGCTTTCGCTTAAGATGCTATTAGTTGGACTCGAGCGAAAAGCTCCAGTGGCGATTCTGGCGCCGGCGTTTTGAACCGCATTCAGAACATTCAATATACTGGGTGTTGCTGAATTGTATACTATTGAACCATATTCTAATTTCGATTGAATAAGTGCATTGAATGTTCTAATTATCACGTTCTGGTCGGCACCCCAATTTTTCGATTCAATCGATTTGAGAATATTCAATTTTGTTGCAGTCGTCTTGCAGCTTTACATGTGGAATCCAGGTGAAATTTTTATCTAATGTAAGACCTAGGATCTTCACTACTACGCTAGTATGGAGTTTTTGATAATCCAGGTAAAGTTCGAGTTCTCTTTGGTATTTCTATCTCGCGATAATAGTGTTGTTGTGGTTTTCTTTCTGGAAAATTTAGATCCAGTTTTTTTGCCGTAATTTTGAAGATCACTTAGCGTGTTTTGAAGGATCTGTGTGGTTGTGTCTAACTTTTTTCCTACAAGTAATAAGGTGATATCATCAGCGAACATGGTGCATTTGACTGTGTTTTTGATAACTTTCGCTAGGTCATTTATAGCCAATAGCAAGAAAGTCACACTTAATACTCCTCCTTGGGGTACTCCATTTTGGATGGCATATGTGTCTGAGAAGTGTACCTGTATTCTTACTTTCATCGACCTGTTGGAAAGATAGTTCATTGCAAAAGCTAGCATATTTCCTTTAATATTATGTACGACTAATGTCCTTCGAAATTCAGCTCATATATTCTTCACTCTGTTAAACTAGAAACTCATATTAGGAATTATGAGTATGCCATCGTATGATACATTCTGTCAAAAATGTACCGGGAATGGGTCAATGAAACACAAATATTTATTTTTCATTCAAATTTATTGTATTGCCTTCAAAGTTGGCTCTTCTGAAATAATACCTTCGCGCCAACGAATAATCCAATTATCAAAACATTTTTCAAACACTTTTCCGTAATGGACTTCAGTTCTCGCAATGAATTCATTCTTATGTCTTCTATCGATTCAAAACGGGTACCTCCTAGTGGTAATTTAAGTTTTGGAAAAAGAAAAAAGTCGGACGGAGCCATATCAGATGAATACGGTAGTTGTTCGATGGTATTTGTTGATTTTTTTGTCAGAAATTCATTCACAATGATAGCCCTGTGAGATGGTGCATTATTGTGGTGCAAAATCCATGAATTTTCTTCTCACAAATCTGGTCTTTTTCGACGAATTTGCTCTCCTAAACGCCGCATAACGCTCAGGTAATATTCTTTATTTACCGTCTGACTTCTGGCCAGAATTTCGAGTGCACAACACCGTTATACACAAAGAAAACAGTAAACATTACCTTGACTTTTTATCGCCTTTGGCGTGGTTTATTCCTTTTCGCTTCAGTTGGAAGGCGCTATTCTGACGTTTGTTGACCGGTTTGCATGTCAAACTTATAAATACACGTCTCCTCACCAGTTACAATGCGTTTTGAATGTGGGGTCGAAATTGACTCGTCCTAGCATGCCATCAGCGAACTTTACGCGAATCAATTTTTGAAGAAAACTCCGGTCTTTTGGAACTAGTCGAGCGGGAACGCGTTTCATGCCCGAACAATCGTTTAAAATTGTACCAATTGATTCGTGAGAGATAGAATGTTCTTTGCCGATTTCTCTCAAACTTAAATGACGATTTTCAATTACCATTTCCTTTACTTTATCGATGTTAACTTCAGTTGAAGATGTTGATTACCAACCAGAGCGAGGCAAATCTTCCACGACATCTCTGTCGCTGCTGAATGCCTGCATAGGAGGGGTACAGTACCCCTCATTCGTCCCAAATGTTGCGTAGACAGAAAAATTGATTAGAGTTTGAAGATCAGTAACTCACAGTAAATATCTCAGGCGCTGAATGAATATTTTACAAATGTCGGTAAGAAATTGGCACAGAAATTCAGAGTAAGAAAAAATCCACAAATAGAAAAAGTAATACGAAACTTAAGCTAAGACTAATATCAACTAATTTTGAATAAATCAAAAATACCATTACTAATTTCAAAAATCATAAAAGTAGCGGGCCTGACAAAATTTCGTTAGAAATTTTAAAAGCGGGTATTGACTCATTAGTGCCGCCAGTTACACATTTAGTCAACTCTATCCTACAAACTGGTATATTTCCCGACGTACTGAAAACCGCCGTAGTATTATCTCTCCAAAAGTGTGGTGATAAAAAAATGTGAGAACTACATACCGATATCCTTGATTTCCAACAAGCAAAGATTTTTAGAAAAAGTCATCAAAGAAAGATTCACATCATATTTGAATGAAAATAAATTAGTATCAGAGCGATAATACGGTTTCATAGAAAAAAGATCTACGCAGGATGCTATCGCTTCACTCACAGAAATGGTTAATAAGGCTTTCAATGAAAATAAGGTATCTTTATGCGTTCTTATAGACAGTGGTTTGATACAGTGGAGCATGCTACACTGTTGAGATTGTTGGAAGAATTGGGGATGGAGGATGTAGGTTCGGCGTTGATGCCTAGCTACCTTACAAATCGTCAGTAGTGTGTAAAGTTAGAGAATGGGGTGTGCAGTGAATTCTGTACAGGTGAGTATGGGGTTCCGCAGGGTACTTTGCTCGAACCTGTACTCTTACTACTCTACATTAACAACTTATTTTTCATACATACAAAGTGAACGCTTTGGCTTTGCTGATGATACTTGCATATTTTATAAAGGAAATAGTTGGGAGGAACTGAAAAATATCGTTAAATGAGACTTCATTCAAATAAAGAACTAGATGGATGAGCACTTACTAACAATTAACTTCAATAAAACTAGGTATATCCCATTCTCTATAAACAGTCGTACTGTAACACCTCTTTTGATTCGTGTTAGTAACAATGCAGCCTTTGAAATCCATTGTTCTTACAAGAGTGAGTATCTGGAACTTGTACTTGATGCTCATTTAAGCTGGGAAGCACATGTATCTAAATTGATTGTGAGTCTCAGGGGTCTGGTAGCCAAGTTTAAATACCTCTCACATATAATCGATACATCTCACCTCAAATGAATATATCAGGCTCTTATAGAGTGGCAACTTAGATATAAGCTTGGGGGGTGCATATAATACTGTCATGAACAAACTTGTTATGCAGCAAAAATGGCTGCTTAAAATAGTTTTCAAAAAAGAAATTTCTTTTCCTTCGAAGAAGTTGTTCGAAATGTCTGGGGTGTGGGACTCGAAGCAATTGTTTTGCTCAGCATTTTTGATGCATTTGAAAAATAACATGCATAAACAAACACCTATCATCCATTCATTGGGTACCAGACATAGCAAGTATTCTCTAGTTGTACCTAAAGTTTCAAAAGCCATTCGTCAAAGGAGTCATTTTTTTTCTAGTCCCAAGAGTTTTCAATAGATTACCTTCAGAACTTAAAATAGGAGTAAATATTAGAAAATTGAAAAACAGATTGAAATACTCGTTATTTAATACAGAACGAGAATATATTAACAATCTTATTGATCTCAGAAATAATTCGTATATATAAAAAATGAATTAATGAACTTATTCAACAAAATTTTCGAGTAAAAATTCAATGTATGTGCAATTCATAGAGAATTAGTAATATCGTTAGATCTTGCTGACTTGCAAGCATGAAGAAAATCACTATAGAGTTACTTTTCTTTTATTGTGCGAACATCGATCTTTTTGAATATTATTGTCATTGAAAACTAAATAATAAAAACTACTTCATCTCATCATTTAACGCAAGATTCAAGGAAGACGAGCGCCGGAAGAAGAAGAACATCTTGGCACATGAACCTACGACAGTGGTTCAACAAGAGAAAAAAGTCCCTGTTCAGAGCTCCGGCCTCCAAAGTGAAAATTGCCCTTATGATCGCCGATCTTCGTTAGAAGAGGCACCTTAAGAACAACAACTGCTGTTATCAATATGTGGTGATTTTCTACAAAATGTCAATTTATGTCTTTCATGTTATTTCTCATGAGAGGGACATGTGCGACAAGAAGATACATAAAATTTTAATGGTATATCAGAAAAAAACAAGTTTAATAACACTGTGCTAGTTCAAAATTCTAAAAAAAGGGAAATTAGCGAATAGAATGATACAAGAAATTGAAATTTTAAATGTTTCAAATTTCTTTCTTGATATCAGAAAATTACAAGTGCGTAATAACACTGACTAGTTCAAAATTCTAACACGCGGGAGACATACCTAGTCAACCTATATCAGGTACGCTGAATCCAGTGGTAACCACCGTTTTTCAAAGTTAGCTCTTGTTTAGGAGATATTCGCCTTTGAAGTTAGCTGATTTTAGTAAGGTTCGTCGCTTATGACTTCAGTACATTACATGCTTGTAATTCCCAAACCGTTCGGAATATCGCTTTACTGTCCTCGGCAAAGTTTTAGCTATTGTCATGACCAACAACTTTTCTGAATATACCAACATAGAAAAACCTCATTCAAACACCATTTCTTAACAAAATGTCCAAAAAACTCCATTTCTTTGCCATTTTTTCGTTAATTTTCGTCTAAATAATAGAGAAATCAAGGGATTTTCGCTTCAAATTCTCAAAATAAGAAAAGAAAACATATTTCCTATAGTTAAATCAGAAAATTTAAATGCACAATCATGATTTTAACTCAAATTTTTATTCCAATTCCAACAATTTTCAACAAATAAACATATAAAATTCATGTTCATTCTTCTTCTTCTCCATCTTCATCTTGCTGTGAATTCCAGCAAATGTCTCCTAATAGAGAATCAAGTTTTTTTCCACTATACCAGTGCTCAAGCCTAGCCGTCACCTGATGAAACCGTTCACCATGCTCATCTGATTCACATGGTGATTGTTCGGCAAACTTGTCTGCATGCTAATGTAAAAAATGAATTTTCAGAAACATTTTTACACCGATGTTACGGAAAGCAACGAGCATATTTTCAACGTGTATGCGCCAGTTTTCGCCACGATGAATTCCAAGTACATTTTCGATGACTCCTTTGACGCAATCCCAAGCAACGAGCTGCAAATTCGACAAACTGTTTTCAAATTGTTGGTCTCTCATCAAGCGTCGAATATCAGGTCCATTAACAATGCCTGTAATAAAATAATTCCAAAAAATATGTGTTAAATATTGAATAAGTTAGGTTGATTGGTACGTATATAGTTTCACACAAACCTTCTTTTATTTTCATTCCACTCAATCTGGGATAATTCGCTTCAACTCATTGAATGCATTGCCTTCCGGATCTAGGGCCTTGATGAAATTTTTAACAATCCCAAGCTTGATATGCAGAGGTGGAAGCAACACTTTTTCGATTGGAACAAGTGGAATTTCAACGACGTTTTCTCGACGCAATCTGAACCCTTGTCTCATAGGCCAGATTTTATTAGCATATTGTTCGCCGGCATATCGAGTATCCCATAAACATATATAACACATGTTTTTCGTATATCCCGTCTGCATTCCTATCCAAAGAGTTATCACCTTCAAATCTGCACAAATCTTCCAACGATGGTCTTCATATTTCACCAAATCAAGGATTTCTTTCTATGATTCGTAGTTTTCTTTCATTTTTGTGCTGATGGCAATCGGGACACTGTTTTTTGAGTTTGTTACATGAAGCAAAACCGCCTTGAGACTACTTTTGGACGAATCGATGAAAAGACGCCAGTCTTCTGGTTTATACTCATGATGCATTTTTAATACCAATTCCTTGATATCAGTGCAGTACGCGAATGAATTGTCTTCGATGGATTTGAATAAAGCAGTGAACTGTCTATGACGGCCGATTGCTCCATATACTTTCACATCAGGTGCTAAGACATTCTTTTTTTTTCAATTCCCGAGTCAAAATAATGGACTGACGCTGCGATAATTTTAATCGACGAATAATTTTATCCAGATCTTTTTGAGAAAATTGGGCATGATTACATTGTGGAGATACATTTGATGGTACATAAACCGATGCAGACGTTTCGCCAATAGTATCAAAAGTAGATGGAATGTACTCTTCTGTCGGACTGGGTCTTTTCGGTATTGGAATGGATTCCGAATGTGGTAACGGCAACTGAACAAACAACTTTACGATTTTTAGCTCTGTTCAATCCGACAATTTCATTAACACAAGCAAAACAGTCATCTGGATTATGTACTTGAGGATTTGTCCAAATTACTGGAATGCCAAAAGGCATAGATTGGAATTCACCTGTATTAAAAATAGCTTCAATTGATATAATTTTGAAATAAATGATAAATCATTTCATTTACCTCTTTTCCATCCACTCAATCTTATGACACAACCAGTACAAACGATTTTTGGAGCCCAGTTCACATCTTTCATTAGTTTGGTTGAAATATTGTGTGTACGATTCAGTAATTTCTTCAGAAATTGAACGCTCGCTGTCATTATAGTAAACTTTCCACAAATGTAGCAAAATTAATCAAATTTACTGCACGAATTCATTTTGATAGTTTTACCAAATATATAACTTGTGTAAACAAAGAAACTTCAACAAGAAATGTCAAATTAAGAAATATCAGAACTAAGACTATGAAAAATGGCACACAAATACATAGTAACATCAGTAACAATATTAATAAATACGTATTAACAGTGACATCTGTGAGAAATTTGAGTTAAAATCATGATTGTGCGTTTAAATTTTTCTTTTAACTATAGGAAATGTGTTTCCTTTTCTTACTTCAAGATTTTAAAGCGAAATTCCCTTGATTTTTTTATTATTTAGACGAAAATTATCGAAAAAATAGCAAAGAAATGGAATTTTTTTGACATTTTGTTGAGAAACGGTGTTCGAATGAGGTTCTTATGTTGGTATATTTAGAAAAGTTGTTGGCCATGACGATAGCTAAAACTTTGCCGAAGACAGTAAAGCGATATTCCGAGCGGTTTGGGAATTACAAGCATATAATGTATTGAAGTCATAAGCGACGAACCCTACTAAAATCAGCTAACTTCAAAGGCGAATATCTCCTAAACAAGAGCTAACTTTCAATAACGGTGGTTACCACTGGATTCAGCGTACCCGATATAGGTTTACTAGGTATGTCTCCCGCGTGTTAGAATTTTGAAGTGTCATTTTCACGCACTGTGTAATTAACTGCCTATCAAGAAAGAAATTTGAAACATTTAAATATTGTGTCAATTTCTTGGCCCATTGTATTCATTTCTAATTTCAATTTGTTTTCCCCATTTTGCAAGACTTTTATGTTGGATGTTGAATTTTGAATTATTTATTTTTAGTTTCAATTTGTTTTTTCAAGAACCTTCTTGAGAATGAAAATTGTATTGTTCTAGAGAAAGGGCATACACTAAACAGAGGAAAGAGATATTTCGTACTCAAATATCACTATGGATTATCTTGGAGCTTTGGAACGTTTTTCCTTGGAATTTGTAAACCTGAACAAAATCAGGTAACCAGAAATATGGGAAACTTATGTTGAACTCATCTGAGGAAAATTTTCTCAGAATTAATGTTTTATTCTACTTACATTTTTATGTTTGTATCATTGAAAACTTGGCTATAAAAATGTATCATGATGAAAGGCATCAAGATTATATTGGGACTTTGCTGAATATTGACTGCATAAACCTTTCATTTAAATGGGAGAAGGGTAAAATAACCAGTTCTGCGCATGTATTGATTTACGTTTTGTAGATGGTTGTTTTACCGATGCGCATAGCTTCTCGTATACGCTCAATGGAATTGAACATTCTTCCGAGCATGACTCAGCTTTCGATAGTACTGCTTTACATCTACTTAAGGTTTGTTTGGAATGTCTGATCATAATTTGAATGTTGCAGGTTAAGAGTTTCCACCCTTGAAGAGGGCTTTTTGACACCAATTAACTCATTTCTGTTTTTCGGTTAACATATCAGATGTCCAATGGTAAACTCAATTATTTTAGATACATTTCTTCAAGCAACCTTTTTTTATGAATGAGGTCTTTGGAATTCACAATGATCCGCTCCAGGTCGATCTCGGTTGATCTTGCGCACATTAGGGACGCTTTCCCGAGTTGCTGTCGTTTTTGGTGCATATGCTCTTGGATCGTCGCTAATCTGTTCGAATTCCCTATACCAATGAGAAATTAATGACTGAAATGATATTTCATTTCCGAAAACGGCGACTAAATCGACGAAATATTCTTATTGGGAAATTTTATTCAGAAATTATAGGAAATTGTTGCTAGGAAATATTATCGGCTTAGTTTCATTTTTAACTAACTTGTCAAATTGCAGAGTTCGTTATGTAGCTGACCACCCAAGTTCAGAGGGGTCATTTATGTTTCAAAAGGCAGAAGGCATAACTGAAAAGATATCTATTATTCCACTTGTGTATCTAATTAGCGGTTAGCTCATAAAATTTTCAATTCTGACTGAGTCTTAGAGGCCTGTAGGAAAGAATATTTCGTTATAAGTTAATGCCATGTCGTCGCTGGTAGTTTCAATTTTTGTTCGTGATGGCGAAAAGAAGTCTACGCAGCTTCGAATGCTGCCTATGAGAACGTGTCAATATTTGTTATACAGGGTGTTACATAATAGTATGTCACAACTTGAGAGGGTAAATCTACGTACAATTTTAAGAAAAAAAGTTTATATAAACATAGGTCCGCAAAAGCTTTGTTACGGAGCTACAGGGTGTTAACATTTCCGGAATAAAATGTTTTTTCTCAAAACTCCTGCGGTTTTTGAGATAGTCAGCCCAAATTTGGAATGCAAGCTATTTTAGAGCCTCCATCATTACACGTCCTAGATTTCAACTGAAATTCACAATTCAGAGGCAATGTCTCCTTTTGCCCTTTCAAACTTTTTGCAGTACGCCACCGATCAGCGTACAATCAATTTTCATCATCTTCATTCAATTCAGGAACTTTTTCGATACTTGTAATTTTTTCGTATCTCCAACCGTTTTCGAGTGAAAAATTACTGTATTTGAATTATTTGAGTTGTATGTTATTCGCTAAAAAATAATAGAAATACTCGATATATATGCCCAAAATCTTCTTTCATTTTGATAGCTCGTCTTCTGAGACTCACATTTTACTTATTCAATATCAAACTGAAAAAGGAACAATTAAAAACTCAATAAATTGCTGGAAGTGTCCTCCACCTGAAAGAATACAGGCCTCTGTCCTTCTTCGCATATTATCACGCACTCTTTGAAATATTCCTGGGGTATTTCTTATCGTGTCACAAGAGGTTATTATTCGATTTGTCAATTCTTCTGCAGTGTTCACTGGAGTGGTATAAACTAAACTTTTGAGATATCCCCATAAGAAAAAGTCTAAACTATTTGAGTCTGGGGACCTAAGAGGCCATGGTTCTGGCCCACCCCGACCTATTCATAAGTTGTTGAATGTATTATTTAAGAATTTCCTAGCTTCTCCACTAAAATGTGCTGGTGCCCCGTCATGCATGAACCACATTATGTTTCGCACCAAAAGTGGCATATCCTCGAGCAATAAAGGTAACGCCTCCTCAAGAAATTGCCGATAAGCGGGGCCGTTTAGTCTGTTACGAAAAAAAATGCCCCAATCAAATAATTTCCAATTATTCCGACCCAGACATTTAGTGAGAATTGTTCTTGATGATGAGATTCTTTCATCAAATGGGGATTTTCCTCAGTCCAATAATGATTATTGTGAAAATTCATGATAGCAGTTCTCGAAAAGTTAGATTCGATTATTTCACTATCAAAACGAGCATTTTCTCTAATTTTATCTAGGAACAATCAGTAGAAATTCAGTCTTGAAGGAAAATCTCGAGCAAGTAGAGTTTGGACACGATGAATATGAAACGGGTACAATAAAAAGTCATGGAGAATCCTCCAAAGTAGAACGTGCGAAATATTCAAATTTCCATTTTTTCTCAATATCTGAAGTTTTCATAGTTTGAGTTGCACCTTTTAAGTGATTATTTGCAGTAAAAGTACCAGTTTCCCTCAACCTTCTGTGGATATTTGAAAATGTTCGCCTGTCTGATGTTACTCGATTTAGAAAGCGCACCTGATGTAATCGCCTAGCTTCTGTTGCGTTTCCGTCAGCCACACCGTACATGTAATGGATATCAACCAATTCGGCGTTAGTAAAATTAGCCATTTTTTCTTACAGCAATAACTTCCAAATTCTTAACACTAATCGTTAATTTAATAAACAAATCGAGCAGACACTGGTTCAAATTAAGCAACTGTCAAAATAAATAAATAAATGAAGAAAATCGAAGCCTACTAGTCATTTTTTAATTAGAAGTGCTTTCAATTCAGCGAATGCATACCATCGTTTAATAATTTTTTGCTCGAGAACGGTTGGAGACACGAAAAAATTACGGGTGTCAAAAAAGTTTCTAAATTGAACGAAGAAGACGAAAATTGATTTTGCGCTGATCAGTGGCGTACTGAAAAAACTTCGAAAGGGTCAAAGAAGACATGGTTCCGGAAAAGAAAACACCTTGTAAATTCTAGTTTAAATTCAGAACATGTAATGATGGAGGCTGTAAAAAATAGCTTGCATTCCAAATTTGGGCTGAATATCTCAAAAACTGCAGGAGTTTTGAAGAAAAGTCCGCTTTAGCGGAAGTTTTTTCTTAAAATTGCACGTAGATTTACCCCCTCAAGTTGTGACATACTATTATGTAACACCCTATATTTCTTATATTATGCGCATGCAAGAATCTGGTAATCACCGAAAAGCATTCTTATTTTTACGTTCACTTTAGTATAGTTTTATAATTTCGACGCCTCTGTTGTTAAAACTGAACACAAGTACAATAACGAGAAACTATTAATCAACAAACTATCTATGATTCTTTTTGTACCAAGCCCCATAAAACGAGTTATTGATTTTTCAAGAAATACAATTGAATATTTCAACCCTAATGGTTTTTCCTGATCGAAAATGATACATCATTTCCGTGAACCACTTCGTTTGAAGTACTTTTTCAAGTTTTAGAAAGAGAGCCGGTAATTGTTATTTTGATTAAAATATTTTCAGTATGCTCACACTTTTTATTGAAAACTAAAAATACAAAAAGATCATTAAAAAGATTGCTTTCTCGAGCTAATCAGTATATAATTAAATAATTCAAACAATGTAATTATTTTTGAGAGGGTTTTCTATTGGATTAATCATGAAAAATATACAGGTTGTTCAATCTCAAACGAGCCATCGTGTATATTTTTCATTCCGCATTGATTGAAAACGTTTGCTGAAATACGTCGAATGATTTTGTTTGGGGAACTTATTTCGACTTATATTTGAGGCAGTAAATTTACTCAGATTAAGGTTTTAGTCAATAAGGAAAGTAGGTATTGTTATTTGAAAACAATAATCCTTCAAAAAGAATTCATTGTTTTGTTTGAATTGCATTTTTTTCAATCTAATAAAAAACATCTCTAAACTATGTATAAAAAATAAATGAAAATATTTATTTTGATTTTTATGTTCTGAGAAGCAAGGTGTTTATCTGTTTGTTCGATAATTTGATGCATTATAAATCAATAATTGAGTAAGCACTTTGCTGATTTGTTTGAAATTTCAAAAATAATTATGGTGTAGACATTGTAAGAACGAGTTGAGCTGGTTAGTCTTTTGAAATAGAATTAAAATTGTGCCCGCGTGGCTACAAGGATATGTAACCGAAACAATCTATCGATATTGAAATTCACTGCGACGGGTTCAGTAATGAATAAAAAGGAGCGCCTTTTTGAATGATGAAGCAGCTGTCTCGGTATTGGGACATGTCCAACCTATGCCAAACACGCAATCTCTAAGACAAAGGAAACCCCCCGTTAAGATAGTCGAAATGCTCTAACTCGCGAAATCCTTTTTTTTCTTGATAACATCATTGAGGTGATCAAAAGAAAAGTTTTCATCGTAATTTCAGCTGCGTCATATCCCCTATCCCCCACATTGAGCGAAAAAAGTGAAAAAACACGTTTTTGATTATTTTCTCGGATTCTGATCGATTGAATAATCTGAAAAAATTCATGAATATAGTTAATTTCATGAAACATGCAAAATTTTCTCCTATTTGTAACGTTTCTTGATTTTTGAAATTAATTGTGGGCTCAAATCAAACACTCCAACGTTACAAAACTCTAAATAATTTATTTACACGTAGACTGAACAATTATAACACTAATTGACTAGTTTATATAACACAATCGATACTGCTCAATTTATCTCTAACACTTTGTCCACTTATCCGCGCTCTTTATTCAAACTTAATTCTCTGTGCTTTGCGTTCTCTTCTTATATACGAAGTACGAATTGTTCTAGAACATTTGTGTAACTTCGGCTCTGTTCTAGATCTTCGTTCGAGAACCTTCCGGAAACGGCAACACTGATTTATTCGTAATACAGCGCGCTGAAACCTTTAAATCTTTCTCGAATTCTTCCGTAAGTGATTCAGGGATGATTGGATATCGTTACACTGCCCCCTTCTTAAAACTGTTCTGTCCCAGAACAGACTGAGTATTTGGTCACTATGACGGTATCGGCATTTATTTCCAGCTTTACATTTCCCTTGTTGATATCTTCTCACCTTGTCTCGAAGGTGTAGGATCGAAACAGAACACGAGAACTTCCATGTTGATGCCTTGGAAGATAACTTTGATCATGCTCCGGACTGTTTTCCAATCTAACTGGTCCAACCCACAACAAAGTTTCGGTAAAGCGAGTTTATTCACACCCTGCTTGACCAAGTGCTCTTTCAAGTCTAGTAAGGCTGACCATAAATCTTCATTAGCAGGGTTTCTGGTGTGAATATTCTTTAGTCACCAAGTAGTAGACCGTTCTTCCTTCAGCATCTATTTTCAAGGTCTTGCCTACTGTAGACAGTCGCTGCCTTAGTTCAAAAGGCCTTCCATATTTAGCCTTGGAAACTCTCGCTATGCCCTTATCCATTCGAAGATCTTGAGCGACACAATGTGCAATGGCGTATTTCTTGCCCACTTGGAAAAGATCTTGTAGTAGTTCTCTGGTCCAAATCTAGCTTTTCCAGTGCCGTTATAGTTAGCCATAAAATGATCGTAGTCCCTAGCTTTATTCACTCGATGATTTTTCGACTTTTCTGTGATAAAACGTGTCCCCTCGTTATTTTTGTTTTCTCCTGCAAAAGGAGCCAATCGATTGAAATGGACTACTCTAGGTTTCCTCCTCGGCAACTTCCTTATGCGATACACGATGTCGTTGATCCTTTTCACGACTTCATAAGGACCTTCCCAATGTCGCTGTAGTTTTGGAGACAAGCCACGTTTTCTCTGTGGGTTATAAAGCCATACGAGATCTCCTACAGAAAATCCACGTTCAAGCTTTGAGGTCATAGTGGTTTTTCATTTTATCACTGGCAATCTGCATGTGCTGTTTGACCTTATTATGAATTTAATCCATTCTTCGCTCCAGATTTGTGACATAATCTTCTCCTGCAAAATCTTCTCCAGGCTAACACACGAATTCCAGATCACATGACAACCTTATCTCACGACCTAACATAACCCGAGCTGGCGTTTCTACTGTTGACTCTTGCACTGAAGATCTGTAGACCATTACAAAAAGGTACAGGTATTGGTTCCAATCTCGTCGATGATCCGTTTTAGCCAGGTAGTTTCCCATCGTTCTATTCATTCTTTCAACCATGACGTCTGATTGAGGATGAAGCGCTGTTGTTCTGGACTTTCTGATGCCTAGTCTTTCGCACGTTTCTTGAAACAACTTCGATTCAAAATTTCTCCCTTGAACGCAATGTAACTTTAAGGGAACTGCAAAACGGCGAAAGAACTCCTTCAACAAGATATTAGCGACGGTTGCGGCTTCCTGATTTGGTATAGCATAAGCCTCAACCCACTTGGTGAAATAGTCCATGGCAACTAGTATGTATTTGTTACCGTCATCAGTCTCTGGAAAGGGTCCTGCTATATCTACAGCCACACGTTCCATCGGACTTCCAACATTCTACTGTTTCATTGGGGCCTTGCATTTTCCATAAGGTCCTTTTACCGAAGCGCAAGTCGTACACTTCCTGCAATACTCTAAGACATCTGCCTTTGAATTGATCCAATAAAATCTAGCTGTGACCTTTTTCTTGATGCAGAAATGTTCTCCTGAAGCTTCATTATGTAACTTCTCCAAAACTGCCTTTACTCTGCTTCTTGGCACAATTAACTGAAGCCGCTCATCAACTCCAGATTCGCTTTCCAAGCGTCGCTTCAGCAGACCATCTTCCACTAACAGTGTTTCCCATTGCGCCCAATAAGCCTTGATGTTTCTACCCATCCTGGAGACAGCTTCCCATTTTGGTCGCCTATTATCTCTTTTTCATTGCAGAAGTACACCCAATTCAGAGTCTGTTTCTTGTTCCTGCCTTAATTTTGCTGGCAACCAATTCTCATCAACAACAGTTGTCCTCATTACGCTTATTTTTTCATCCAACCGAGAGCAGTGACTGCAGTTTACTGGACAGAGTCTTCGCGGAAGGGTATCTGCATTCTTGTGGCTAGTTCCTGCTCGATGCTTCTTACAAGGTTTTTTGCATTGTCTTGTTATATGACCAGTCTCATTGCAGTTCCAGCATCTAATTTCTTTCTTCTTCCTCTGATCCAAGAGCCGAAGAATCACCTGTTTTATAGTTTCTTCCTCCTCAGTGATGGTTCTTGTAGCACGGCGACCTCCTCTATTGGATGCCCGTTTTGCAGCTTCAAACTCAAGTGCTTGGACCAGAGCATCATCAATTGTTGTGTGTGAAGGCCTACTGAGTTTCAGGAGCAGTAGGGTAGGGTAATCCTACTAATCTCTCTATATCAGCCTCGAATTCTTGTAAGCTCTCTGTAGATTTCTGGCTACGATGCTAGATTTGAGCGTGACATACTGGTTGTAAATGAGTATCCCCGTACTTCATTTGTAACTTGGATGTTAACATGTTGTAGCATACCTTCTGGCTTGCTAGTATTGTCTGAAAAATGTTCAGTAATTCTCCACGTAGAGCTACAATCAAAGACGTTGCTTTTTCCTGCTCATTTCATCCATGGGCTGTTGCTGTCGCCTCAAATTGTTTCTGGTACGTCGATCAAGGAATTTTTCCGTCGAAAGTAGGGGGTTTTATTTTCATTTTTGGAGCTTCAACATCATGTTCCACTTTCGACAAAATTGGCTTTTCATTTATTTTCACTCTGTATGGTTGCTCTAACCTATTTAGTTTCGATTTCTTTTCATCTAGATGTTCGAATAAGCCACTCAATTTTTCGTTGATCTTTTCCTCTATTTCTTCCTCTATTCTATATCTCATTTCATTAAGATTTTCCTTAACCAAATTCAAATTTCCCTCCATTCCTTCAATCTTTTCTTTAACCTTGTTCAGTCATCCATTTTTGCTTTCACCTCATTCAAATCATCTTTCAGGTTATTCACAATTTCCTTTGATTTAGTTGAATTTTCAGCGAATTTCTCCTCTAGTCTATCGTAATTTCCCTCCAGTATGTTCTAGTTTTCTTCCAATTTATTTGAATTATCCTGCATCTTTTCCTTCAATTCTTTCGAATTTTCCAACATCGTTTCCTTCAACTTACTTGAATTTTCGTCCATTTCCTTATTGAGGTCCATCAGGGCTTGCTGAAGGAATTTCAACGCTTCCGTCTCCAGTTCTCTGTTGCAAACGGGTAACAGGCATAAACTTACTAGAGTTTTTTCTTCATTCACTTTTGACACAAGTTGTAACGTTTCTTAGTTCTTGAAATTATTTGTGGGCTCAAAACAAACACTTCAACGTTACAAAACTCTAACTAATTTATTTACACGTAGACTGAACAATTATAACACTTACTAAATGACTAGTTTATATAACACCATCGATACTGCTCAATTTTTCTCTAACACTTTGTCAACTTATTCGCGCTCTGTATTCAAACTTAATTATCTGTGCTTCGCGCTCTCTTCTTATATACAAGTACAAATTGTTCTAGAACATTTGCGTAACTTCGGCTCTGTTCCAGATCTTCGTTCGAGAACCTTCCGGAAACGGCAACACTGATTTCTTCGTAATACCGCGCGCGGAAAGCTTTAAATCTTTTCGAATTCTCCCGAAAGTGCCCCGTACTCCGTCATTTCGCCGGGGCGTGACAGGGTCGGCTTCAGGGACGATTGGATATCGTTACATAATTATTTTCCCCCCGCAAAGACTCCAAAAAAATTGTTATCGTAAAAATTTTTTCCCTAGGCCTAATTCAGGTCTGGACTGGTGTAGTTTCTGCGGCGTCTGATTTCTATTGTTGAAAAGTACCTCTCTCCATTTTTCGAATTCGTCCTGATGGTGCGTCACTCCAAAAACGCGAAAAATCAGTTTTTGTCCCCTTTAGTGCGGAAAATTCAACTTTTAACACGTCTGGGCGTGCGGGAAACAATGAATACATTTCAATATTATAATATCCTACAAATTTAATATCCAACTAAAAATTTTTCTATTCAAACAAATTTTCTCAGGGGTGAATTCTGGATATTTTTGCCATTAATCTTACTTTTCAACCCCTTTCTGTGCGAGAAACTCATCTTTTTCGCTTTGGCGCTTACGGGAAACAATGGAAATAGTCTAATACCACGGTATTCTACAAACAGTAGAGCCAACTGCAGATCATTCAACTAAAAAAAAATGCAGTTATTTATGCCTTCAATCTTATATTTTAGCCCCTTTTAGAGCGGAAACCTCAACTTTCCCACTGCTGCGCGTGCGGAAAATAATGAACATAATCTAATATTATGTTATCCTATGAATTTTAGAGCCGACTGATCATTACTTAACTCAAAAAATTTTTCAGATAAGATATTTAGTTTTCTTTGCCATGAATTTCACTTCTCTGCCCAATTTATGCGTTCTGAAGTTAAAATTATAATTTATAATACATACATTCTTTAAGATTTCATAAATTATGAAAAATTATTAATATGACATTCAGCCTAATTATTTATATTGAGTGATATGAGGAACTTGGAGTTTTGTATGTTATAGTACTAGTCTTATTTTCGGAATCTAGTTTATGAAAAATATTACAATTTTTAAAAACTAGTTTTAAATGGAGCTAAAAGAATTGAAAAATAAAGTTTTCTATAAAATATAAAACTTTTCATCATTGACTGGATTGGGTACTTAATTACTTCTTTTCCTTATGATTTGAAGCCAAGAGACGTTGAGCGTCGTTTTTTCGCCTGTGAACAACTGCTCCAGCGGTAAAAAAGAAAGGGTTTTCTTCATCGCATCGCAACGGGTGATGAAAAATGGATTCATTACAGTAATCCAAAGAAAAATCTTGGGCACTATCCGGTCATGCTTCCACGTCATCGCCTCGACTGAATAATATACAAGCTGCGAAAGTTATGCTGTGTATTTGGAGGGACCAAGTCGATGTTATTTATTATGAGCTGTTGAAACCATCACTGGGGAACGGTATCGAACTCAATTAATGCAATTGAATAAAGCACTGCGCGAAAAACGGCTACAATACGAGCAGAAACACGAAAAAGTAATTCTACAGCATGACAACGATCGACCTCACGTTACCAGATCCGTTAAAACCTACTTGCAAACGCTCAAATGGGAAGTCCTACCCCACCCGCCATATTCTCCAGGTATTGCACCATCCGATTATTACTTGTTCCGTTCGATGGCACATGGTCTGGCTGATCAGCAGTTCCGCTCATATGAAGAGCTCGAAAAATTGTTGATTCGTGGATAGCCTCAAAAGACGAACACCTCTACCGTCACGGTATTCGAGCTCTGCCAGAAAGATGGGAAAAAGTTGTAGCTAGCGATAGGCAATATTTTGAATGATTCATTTGTAATAATTTTTCACAATAAAGTTGTATTTTCATAAAAATACAGCGACAACTTAGTTGCGGACCTAATATTAACATTTCCCGTAAGCGTAGAAGCGGAAAAGTTGAGTTTTTCGCACTGAAAGCGGCTGAAATGTAAGAATAATGGAAAAAATATCTGAAAATCACCCCTGACAATACTTTCTTGAATAGAATTATTGTTGAAAGTTGAATTTTCTGACTTAAAAGGAAGAAACTGATTTTTTGCGTATTTGACGCACCATCAGAAAAAATTCAGGGAGATACTTTTGAGTAATATAAATCAAACGCCGCAGAAACTAGACCTACCCAGATCTCTATTGAGCCCAGAGGAATATTTTTTACGAAAAATATTCATTTGGGTTCCTTGCGGGATGCCAATTATTACGAAAAAACTTTGCATGTTTAATGAATACTAGAACAATATTCATGAAACTTTTTAGATCATTTAAGCGTAGGGAAGAAGAATTAATGTCCATAAACACGTTTTTTATGTGATGAAAACTTTCTTTTTGATCATCCCAATGATGTTATCAAGAAAAAAAAAATGATATTGTGAGTTAGGGCATTTCGACTATCTTAACTTTCTGCACCTTCCGGAGTTAGCAAATCTAACGTTTTTGGATTCTACATAAATATAAGTCCATCCGTACAAAATTAAATCCTATCACAAATTAAATGATGATGATTTGGATCGAAGACAAGAGTTTTGCAAATTTTGGCCGTGCGTATCAACAATAAGTCTCGTACAACGTTTGCTTTTATGAAGGATGTCCCTTTTCACTTCATGGAGAAGTTAATCGACATAACTGTAGATTTTGGAGCGATACAAACTCTTTGTCAACATTAGTGCCATTATCATTTGATTTCGCAATTTAACTACAAATAGTAAATGGAAGATCTGTTTCTGAGCTAAATTGTCTTTGCAATAATTGATTTCTTTTGCAGCCTCAATAGTCGACACAGTTTGACCTTCAATACAGCTTAGTGAAAAATTGCTGACTGAGCGTGTGAAAAATAAAGCCATAATTTTTATATGGGATCTTCAGAAAGTATTTTATCAATATGGGATATTTTTCAATGATTGAAAAATAGTCTTTTAAAGGCCTTTTAAACCTCTTTCCAAGGCTGGCATAAGCGTAAGTCACCTGGTTTTACTGTAGAATAGCATTTGGTGGTTGTTTATTTCAGCTTAAGCGCCAAAGTCTTTTAGAACTTCAATTCGAACCGAAGAAATATGAAATAATCAATATATTTTTACAATAACCGTTTCGTAATCTAAAGGTAAACCATCCGCAGCAGAGTTTATTGCATTAAGAATTATATGGGCCTCAGACCCAATATCTATCAAGAAGATTGTAATTTTGCTAATACATTATCACCTATACCGCAATTGACATTAGCATTGTCGTCAGAAAATGCCATGACTTTTATTGTCAAATTATTATCTGTCGATACTAGGTGTAAATAATCGACAATGATATCAGTAATTTCGAACGGTTGATCTAGAAGGTCAAAAATGTTTACTTGCACACGTTCATAAGGTTGAAAAAATGCACTACAAATTTATACATTTTTTTGTGACCGTGGTTTGAAGAGTCGTCAAAATTATGATACAATTCGACTTATTGAGATCATCTTCCAAATTGTCTTCTTTTTTTGTACGCGCGCATTCGAAGTCCGGATCAAAATGCACAATCATTTGAGCGAAAACTGAGTTTTTTTGTATGGTGTGATAAGTCTAGATGCCTTCTGCAGCAGCAATATCCAAATCCTTTGAAGTTGGCGCGTTTGAATCCTCGAAAAAATTCATAATTGAAGAACTGGAAGCAGCAGCACAATCGGCATTTTTATGTTTTCCAGATTTGAAATGTTGTGCAATATCACCAGTACCAATATTGGAAAACCAAACCTGTACAACAATTTCTGCATTTGACAAACAAAAAAGTATTAATTTGCTTATAAATGGGTACTTTTGTTGTAAGTTTACGTTAGATGATACTTAACCGGTGATTTCTTCATAAAGTGTATTGCTTTAAGGTTGTTTTATATTAATGATATTGCTCTTGATTTATTTGAGTTATGTTGAGTTTGTGTTGAATTAAATTGAAGCACTGTTGTACTACCTTATTTTATTTCGATTTTGATGTTGATACGTGTTATAATAACAGACTCATTCTTTTACAAAATATACACAACTATTTATAATATGTAAACTGATACCAACGAAGGTTGGGCTTAATATGTAGGTAGGGATGAACACATTTCATTGGTCGAAAATAATGAATAATAAATGTTCAGGAATTTCACAGACAAGTGGTCTAAATCTGAAACTCGCTACCTTGGTAAACCTAAGAATAATATCCTCATCCGGCTTATTGTACAGAGTTGGCAAGAGGACGGTTTATTGAATGCTAATGGTAATTAAATGATAAATTTGAATGTATTTGAAATAAAATTATGAATTTTGAAATAATCTTCTGTGCATTCCAGCTGTGTCAAGCTTATGCTGATATGTATGAATAGATAGCAGCAATCATGTCTGCTATTAGAGAACTTCAGTTATTTCGTTCGACAGTCGCAAAGCGTATTGAAGTCATGAGTCAGGACATGGCAGACAAACTAAAACATGATATCATTAATTGTACATACTTTTCTTCACAGTTCGACGAATCCACCGATATGACAGACACTGCCCAGTCGTGTATTTTTGTTCGGTTGGTATTCAATGACATGTTGGCTTAGTGTGCATTACAAACAGATGCAGCACTAGCAATGACTGGAAACAAAAACGGTTTTGTGGCATTGTGTCGAGATAATGAAGATTTCCCTTCATTTTTTTCATTCCATTGCATTATACATCAAGTTTTGTGTTCAAAAAAGTTTTAAACAGGGAGGAAATTATGGGCATTGCAACAAAAATTGTGAATTCCATCCGTGCATCTAGATTGCAACGGTGGCTCTTTAAGTTGCAGTTGGAAGATAGGGAGTCAGCTGAACACATTGATCAAGTTCTTCACACGGACATCAGGTTGTTGAGTCGCGGAAAATTCCTAGAAAGGTTTCAAGAATTATTACCCGAAATAATAGCTATCTAGACGAAAGAGGTGATGACACTCAGATGCTGAAAAACGAAAAATGGCTGACTTGGCATTTTTGACTGACATCACAATGTTCTTAAACACCATTAACTTGAAGCTTCAAGGTAAAGAAAAAAAAACAACAGTGGACCAGCAAGAAGAGCAATCGAGAAAGGTCAACGCATATGGATCAAAGAGGATATGAAGATCCAGTACAACAGGAGGGACGTTGCCAACATATATTTGAAGGTAATCCATACGGATTTAATGTTTAGATTGCACCCTGTTGAGTTTGATATTTAAGACTCTAAATCCAGATACGATGTCAAAATTTTAATTCATAAAAAGTTTCAGCAACAATAGAAAAAGTTAAATTCACTTAAATTCAAAACTTCTCCATCCAAACGTTCAAGTGATAAATTTTCAGACCATAAATTTTTTGACAGATTCACTAATTTAACTGATACCGATTTTACACAACCACAAAAAGATCTATTAGAAAAAGGATTCAAACATAACTTACATCCAAAACATAATGAAACTAATTTTGAACAGTTAGGCATAGACTCCGAAATCATTCTCAAAAACTCCAAAGATAATATTTTAGCCAAACATGAAACAGCAAAAATCATAAAAGAAGACTTTTCGAAATTATTACCTCATTGCAATTCCGATTATAAGATAATAAAAACAATTTGTGAAAATAGTACCAAGAACGATATAGTATTCACTAAAGCAGATAAAGGCAGATAAAGGTAACACCATCATCGCGATTAGTAAAACCGATTATATTTCAAAAACTGAAGAATTCTTAACAGCCAGAAACTTTATAACATCAACTAAGGATCCTACCGCAAAATTTAAGAAAGAGGTTAAAAACATAATTTCGACAGCAAAATCATTAATTACAGACCACGAAAAATATAAATTCATTAACTCCAATCCACAATCCCCCGAATTATATTCGTTGATAAAACTTCATAAATCTAATTACCCTATTAGACCTATTGTTTCTTATGTAACGGCACCTTCTTTTAAACTTTCAAAATTCTCTAACGAGTTGCTAATAAAACATTGCAATTTTAAATCTAAATTCTCGGTCAAAAATTCATAGGAACTAATTGCCAATATCAAAGATACCAATATACTATTTCCAAACTCATTCCTTTCGATGTTACTATTTCCTTCCGAAAGATACGTACTACTTAGTTGAAGAATTATTAGAAAAGAATCATGTCAATAGTATCATTAAATCAGATATTCTTTCATTATTACAAATTTGTTTAGATCAAAATTATTTCCATTTCAATAACAAATATTATACTATTGAAGACGGCTTAAATATGGGCAATCCGTTAAGTCCTTTGTTAGAAGAAATATTCATGAATAATTTAGAAAATTAATTCATAATCATCCACTCAGTAAATATTGTTTATACTGGTATCACTATGTAGACGATATAATTATTTGCTTCACAGGAACAGATAGACAGTTAAAATTTTCGAAAATCATATAAATTCATTACATCCAAAAATTGGATTCACAACCGAAATAGAAAGCAATAATTCGATAAATTTCTTAGACGTAACACTTTCGAATGAAAATGGAAAACATGTTTTCGCAATTTACCATAAGCCGTCACATACAGATATTATAATACATAACACGTCGTGTCATCCGTATCAACATAAAATGTCAGCATTCAATAGTTTTATTCATACATTGATTAACATCCCGTTATCACCAGAAAATTTCAACAAAGAATTAAAATTTGATTAAACAAATAGCCAAAAATAATGGTTACAATCCCAAACTAATAAAAAATATTTCAAATAAAAAACAAAGTGGAATCGCATTGAATGAAGTTTACCCTGTCGATAAATTGAAACAAAAATTCAACACCTTAACCTACGTTGGCATTTCAAGTGAGAAACTGAAATCATTCTTGAGTAGCAATAATTTAAACATAGCATTCCAAACTAATAATAATTTAGGCAAATATATAAAAAATAATAAAACCAAATCAGGTAAAAACAATAAATCAGGTGTTTATAGATTGAATTGCAATGACTGTGATAATTTCTACATTAGTAAAACATAGAAATTTGAATTTTAGAATATCGGAACATAAACGCAGTTTTTCAAATAAAAAAAACAGATTCAAATTACGCGAATCATCTCTTAGAAAATAATCACTCTTTCGACGCACAGTTTGAAATTTTGCATACAGATAATAAATATTGGAAGGTAGATCTTTGGGAAACTTTAGAAATCAACAAATACAAACACACAGGTAGACTCATCAATGAACAAGTCGATTTAAGCCCTTCACCTCTATTGAATCTCTTCGGGGAGCAATCTATTCCTTAATTTTATTGGATATACCTGTCATAAATAACCACTTAAGAAGAATCAACCCAAAAAGCTTCTAATTACTTAAGAACATTTATATTTATATTCTCATTCTTATTTTCTGTACATTCATTCGTCTGAAGAAGCTATGGTGTAGTGAAACGCGTTCCGAATCATAATTATTGAGTAAAATTCCAAAGAACACATTACTGGTTTTTAAGGTCTAACTCTTTTGTTTTGTAACAACCAATAAACTCGCAATTTTGAATAGGTATGAGTTTTTTCTCATTATAGAGAAGAACCCAAGTAAACCTAACCCAAACCTTGACCAAAATAATGTATATTGTGCGGAAAGCTAATAACTATATATGTTACAGTACTCCCTACCTAGGTAGGTAAGTAGGTAGGGTATATCGTGTATGTACGATAACCCTGCATCATATATACTTGCAGCCTCTCACAGTCGATCGTAAGTAGTCTAAAAATATTGAGGTAGATCGCCAGCAGTTCAGTTTTAAGCACCCCTGGTGTAACGAGTAAATATTTTCAGGTTAATGTAGGAGTACCCCAGATTTCCATATTCTCCACTGATAACAGAATATTTGGGTTTGCGAACGACTGTACTCTAGTGTCCTCATTTTCTAATCATCGTTCTGTAACTACTGAAGAGCCACGCCGACAAACATACCAACACAGCATGTCACTGAGTTCAGACTTGGAGAAGATATCAGAGTGGGGCCGATTGAATTTGGTCAATTTTAATGCCAACAAGACGCAATCAATATCGTTCTCTAAAAGTGGCACTGATGGAGAACCTCTTTTATTCAGACAAAGGCATGGAATTTTCGCAAAAGAGAATACGCATCTACTCGGTATCACAGTCAACACCGGAACTGGCTAGCATGACCATGTGTCAGCCATTACAGAATATGTTTCTGCTACACTCAGTTTTTTCTCAGGGCTTAGCAGTACTTTACACAATCACAGCTGATGATTTTATACAAAGCACATGTGTGCGACTTGGTCTGGAATACTGTTCTCATGTTTGGAGCTTCGCACCTAAACATTCATAACATGTATTGGATAGTGTCCAGAAGAAGGCAGTGCGCCTTATCGACTACCCGGAAATCACGCGTGATCTCCAGAGTCTCGCTCAAAGGCTGCAGGTTGCTGATATTTCTCTTTTCTACAGGTACTTTCATGGTAAATGATCAGAAGAACTGAAAGGCTTGGTTTCAGAAGGAATCCAGTTCCAAAAAAAACCAGGAACCATGAGCGAACGGTCTAACTAGCTTCACCACGTACCTTCCTCTATAAATATTCTTTTGTTTACAGGGCTAATGTGTTGTGGAAATCGCTTCCATCGAACATCTTTCCGATTACTCAGAATTTGGTTCTCTTCTAGAAGAGAGTGAACACACACATTAAATCATTTTGGGCGGCCACATTTGTGGCCTTCCTAAAGTTGAAAATTAAGAAAACGGTTAACGTAGTAATTGAAAAATTCACTGAGTAATACGACTAAAATAAATGAAACTATCAACTAATTCACCTGTAAGAAAGAAAGGTTCCACATATCGATAAGAGTTGTGAAAAATTCCTTCAAATTCAAGTTTTTCTATAGACAAGAAAATGTTTATTTTCGTCGAGTACACTGCCAAATATAATATCAAGACTATATCAATAATGCATTAATCTTTATATAATTTTAAAATTCACGTTTTAGAAATTCTTGAAGAGACGTTTTCAATGATGTGTACTATGACATATCATGTCATTTGAAACACAAAATTGGTTATTGTTTCAACCCAACAAAAACGAAATTACAAGCAAAACATATCTGAATGAAAATAAAATTACATGAAAAACATTAAAAGTCTGCGATCTGTATGACATGGATGATCACGTTTGCTCTGTGTCTGTATTCTACAATGTGTACTGTGATCGATGTCAGTAAAATACATTTCAGAAAACTTATGTCAGTTTCATTGATTTTATTATTAAATGAAATAAAAGCAAAACCTAGTTCTCCGTTCACTTTTGGTATCGACCCGTGAAAACAGTTGTTTTTTACTTTTATAGGGTATAATTTTATGCTATATAATTTACTTGAATAGTGGAAGCGTTTCTGCAACGGATATATTTTAAGTATACATAATACGAGGTGTGGCTATTGAATGAACTCACTGACGCTGTAAAACATTTTGTTTTCATTTCATACATATTTACATATCGACCAAAATTTCATTTTATCGCTAATTATGAGGTAGACTACAAAATTTAATTCATTTGAAAGTTCCCTTGTAACTTTTCCGTTTTTTGGACCACAACGGATACAACAAATAAAATTGAACGAAATTAGGAAGGAGAAAAATTATGGTTTTTGCAGTCTGAATTTTTTAACTTTTTTGTCATTGCCATGAATTTTTAGAAAATTAGAATGAATAAAAGAAATCAAGAATTTTCATTGTATTATTCTTAAGTTATGGTTTTGAGCTGATAATTAATTAATTAATTAATTATCAGCTATTTCATTAATTGATAATTAATTAAGGATTTTCGAATAATTCTCCTTGTTCATAAGTAGACTCTATGCGAAGGGTATCGCGCAAGATACTTACTCATCTTATATATATATATATATATATATATATATATATATATATATATATATATATATATATATATATATATATATATATATATATATATATATATATATATATATATATATATATATATATATATGGGAAGATTTGGGAACTAGCTCTTGTCAGAAAGGATCATTCATTGATCTACGGATATTTCAATAATTCTTTTTGTCTCAGGTTTATAGTTTATATATAGACTCCTCGCGAAGTTCGTCGCGGAAGATATTTGTCTCATCAAATATTTACCGACGGGAGGTTTTAACTCGGAAACAGAGGCCCAGAGTACCATTTCAACCGAGTTATTTTGCTCGTTTTGTAGTTTTGTACCGTTGATGTGATTCACGGACCGGCGAAAGATGTTTCCAAGTGTTGGAATTTCTAACGTTCTCACATCTGTTTGTTGTTGTTCGTATCTTTCTCGAAGTCCGGTAGCGGGTTCACCGTCTCGGTCCATAGAGGGCGACTCTCGTACGTATGTACGAGATGCGTCCTTTCTGGAATCAATAGGGTACCCCGATGTAGCTTGTTAGAATGCTGAGAAGCGATAATAGACTTTGATGAGCCCCTAATAAGGACGAAACTGCAGTCTGCCGCTTCGTTTCTCGGAATCCTGCTTAGTTGCACTATTGTGGCTCTTGGGGGCTGCGTGCATGGCGGGTAGAGTTGGGAACTAGCTCTTCTCAGGAAGGATTATTCATTGATCTACGGATTTTTGAATAATTCTTTTTGTCTCAAGTTTACATATGTAGTCTCCTCGCGGAGTTTGTCACGGAAGATATTTGTCTCATCAAATATTCACCGACGGGATGTTCCATCTCGGAAACAGAGGCCCAGAGCACCATTTCAACGGGATTGTTTCGCTCGTTTTGTACCGTTGATGTGATTCACGGACCGACGAAAGATGTTTCCAAGTGTTGACATTTCTAACGTTCTCATATCAGTTTGTTATTGTTCGTATCTTTCTCGAATTCCGGTAGCGGGTTCACCGTCTTGATCCATAGAGAGCGAGTCTCGTATGTACGAGATGCTTCCTTTCTGGAATCGATAGGATTATTCATTGATCTACGGATTTTGAATAATTCTTTTGTCTCGAGTTTATATATATATATATATATATATATATATATATATATATATATATATATATATATATATGTAAACTCGAGACAAAAATAATTATTCAAAATCCGTATATATATATATATATATATATATATATATATATATATATATATATATATATATATATATATATATATATATGTATAATGTATAAATATGCGTCTGAATTTAGGTGACATTTGAATTTAAACTGGATTTGAGGCAGTGCTCTTATTTTTAGGTTGTTAGGACCATCCTTCATATCTGTGCCAACCCGGTTGCGTTGGATGTAGAGATGTCAACAACGGTAATAGCCGTCATAAGTTCTAAAACACCGGAGGCAGTTGAATGAAGTAGGTGACACGTCCCTCCTCGACGCCATAGAACTAGGCTTGAAGAACAACCCCGGTGGTAGCGGAGTATCAGCCAGCTCTCAAAGGACGTCATTACATCAAAATAGTCGAGCAAATTTTTTTTCGGATAGTCAGCAGCGGATCACCCAAGGAAACCCGAAGAAATACAGCATGAAGTAGATATCACTCGAGCGTGATAGGCACAGGCCCGCCGTAAGCGGGCGTGCAATGCACGCGGGCGGCGCATTCAGGGGGCGGCAAATCAGACAATCATCGACTAAAATTCAGACATTATCACCTCACAATACTAAAAAGATTATCCTTATGAAAATAATATGATGAACGGCGCCCAAATATTTCTTTTATATCGTAGCATTACATAGCGCCATCTATTGAAATTCATGAGAACAAAGTTAATCCGTATCGTGCTCTCTGCGAAATAGGAAATCCCACAGATATCAGGGAAATCCTTAAAACTATATACTCATTTCTTTGTTTTTATTTAATTAACACAAATGCGAAAGTGATGTGAGTGAACAACAAACTTCAATTATTTGGTTATAGCCCTAATGTGAGATCCGGAAACGGTCCAGGGTACTTAAAATTAATAATATTCTGTATATTTTTGTGTGACTATAAAAATAATTTAGAAAATTATTTATATTATCCGTCGGCGCAAAAAATCATAATTATGGTAAGTGTCTTTGTTTAATTAATCAGCATATGGGCGCATTCATATAAACAGCAGGTATTTATGTAAAATTTAAAGGTTATTTTACTGAAAAAACTTAAAGTAGAGATTTATTAAAAAAATGTATTAAAATTAATACAGAGTGTAACAAAAGTAACTTAAGTAACGAAAGGGGACATTCCATCTAATCAATACGAACAACTTTTACTATGGGGTCAACTCTGAAATCGCGAAAAAAATTAGTTATTCCATTACATTTGTGTGCAGTAGGTATGAACATTTTTTTCACAGTAGTATTGTGATTATTATTGTGATTTAAAGGGTATTTTTTCTGTTATACAACTTAACAGTGAAGATTTATAAAAAAATATTAAAATTATACGTATACAGGGTGTAACAAAGTAACTTAAATCCCGAAAGGAGTCATTCTACACATAAATACGAACAACTTTAGGGTCAACGGTGAAATCGCGAAAAAATAACTATTCCAAACAAAATGTATGGAAAAGCTGATTTTTTTCGCAATTTCAGTGTTGATTTAAAGTAAAGGTTGTTCGCAATAATGGGTGGAATGATCTACCCCTTTGGGATTTAAGTTTTTTTGTACAACCGTATACTAAACTTTTTCAAAAAACTCCAGGAACCGCAAAAAAGAAAAAATTTCAGGAGCTCAATTTCGACGGCAAAAACGAGAAAAAGATACAGAGAAAAAAAACTAGCGGGATCTCTTGAGACATTTTTAGCAATCCAGAGAAAATGTTAGTCCTTCAGAAGGAGACTCCAGTGAAACTAAAAAAGAGAAAGTAGTGCTAAAGAACCTGTAAGCAATTTATCGTCATCAAGTAGCTATTTAGATTGTGGTGATGATCCCGGTTCGTGGCCCGCCTGTATGACTAATGATATTGTTAATATTTTGGTTAGCCGTGGTCCCGTGCAGCTGTTTAACCACAATTTTCCTACTAATATCGATGGAAGAAAATTTGCAAACAGTTATTACTCTAGAAATCTTCCTAATGGAGAAAAAATTAACAGAGAATGGCTTGTTTACTCTACGTCAAAAGATTCAGTCTATTGTTTTTGTTGTAAAATATTCAGTAAAACTGTAAGTAGTCTGTCAGCTCCAAGCGGTTTTTCCGATTGGCAACATCTGTCATCTACCTTAAAACGACACGAAACAAGCATTTCCCATAGCGAAAATTTAAAATGTTGGGTCCAACTAAATCATATGTTAAAAAATAAAACTACTGTAAATCAAATGCAACTGAGACTATTAGAATCTGAAAAAAAAACAATGGTGTGATGTATTGGAAAGGATCATAGCTGTTATAAAATTTTTATCTCATCAATGTCTGGCGTTTAGGGGCTCGTCCAAAATATTATATGAGCATGATAATGGTAATTTTCTCAGAGCAATAGAAATGATAGCATCCTTTGATTCAGTTATGCGGAACATATTCACAGAATTCAAGCCTCGAAATTCGATTCAACTCGCATGACTCACTATTTAGGAGATCAGATTCAGAATGAAATCATTGATTTACTCGGCACGACCATAAAAATTATATCCTGAACAAAGTCAGAGAATCAAAATATTTCTCTATCATATTAGATTGCACACCAGATGTAAGTCACACAGAAGAAATTACAGTTATACTAAGGTATGTTGTTTTAAACAGTGAAACTAAAAATGTTACAATATGCGAAAGTTTTATTGGCATCTGTCCGATAACCAGCTCCACAGGTGAAGGACTATTAAATTTTGTTTTAGATTTATTTTCGCAATTAAACCTTGATATTAAAAACTTACGTGGCCAAGGTTATGACAATGGTTCTAATATGCGTGGAAAACACAATGGATTACAAAAAAATATTGAAATGAATAATCGTGCATTTTACGTTCCATGCTCGGCGCATAGTCTCAATTTGGTCGTTAACGATGCGGCAAATATAACGCACGACACGGTCAACTTTTTCAACTTAATTCAAGAAATTTACGTTTTCTTTTCGTCTTCTACCAAAAGGTGGTCCATAATTTGCAAGCATTTACCTGATTTAAAACTGAAAGCATTAAGTGCCACGCGATGGTCTAGCAGAATCGATGCAGTCAAACCTTTACAGTATCAACTCGAAAAAATATTTGACGCTTTACTTGAAATATCAGATAACAATTCGTCGGAATGGGATTGTACAACAACTCACAAAGCACATTCGCTTGCTTTGAATATTCAAAATTATAGATTTATTTGCTTAGTTGTAATTTGGTTTGATATTTTAAACGAAATTAATGCTATTAGCAAAATGATGCAAAACCCCACAATAAATACTCAAATTTGCATAAATTTGTTAAATAAATTGATTCATAAATTCACCGAATATCGCACAGATGAGCATTTCGAAAGGGTGTTAGAAGAAGCTACCACTGTGGCTCGGGAACTTAATGTAGATGCAGATTTTCCGCCTATAGATACCGTTCGTCACGAAGAAAACCAACTCAATTTTAGTATGAACAGAGTGATGAAGTCTTACTAGACCTAAAACAAAATACAAGGTAGATGTTTTTTAGGATCCTGACCAAACCTTAACTTCTTTAAAACGTAGATTCGATGAGTTGGAAACTTTTACCGACGTTTTTGGCTTTTCACCAATAATAACTTATTTAGTTACTCCAAAGATGATTTAATGAAACATTGTAAAGATTTGAATGTGAAGCTAAAGATAGTTCAAGTAGTGACGCAGATATAGATGGTATAGATATGTTTAATGAAATCAATGCTTTAAAGTTGCATTTAACTGAAAACCAGTCTAATGATCCACAAACCCTATTGCAATACATTTTTGCTAATGAATTAATGTCAACATTTCCGAATACAGCAATAGCGCTAAGGATACTACTTACATTGCCGGTTTCAGTTGCATCTGGTGAAAGGTCATTTTCAAAGTTAAAAATAATAAAAACAATTTGAGATCAACTATGCACCAGCAAAGACTAAGTAATTTAGCAATAATTTCAATTGAACATGAGATTCTAAATAGACTAGACACCAAAAAATTATAGCTGATTTTGCCAACATGAAGGCAAGAAAGGTGCAGTTTCTGTAAAATAACTTAATACCTATACCTACCTACATTATATGTATAAACTGCACCTTTCTTGCCTTCATTTTTACATTTAATGTCGTATTAGTGTATCTATCTTGTATAAAATAACCTAATATAACATAGTATTTCACTGTACAGCATTTTTTTTTCACATTTTTATAAACACCTAGGTTTTGTAGTTAGATAGGGCGGCACGATAGGAATTGCACACCGGCGTTCAAACCGCTAGCGGCGGGCCTGGATAGGCATGCACAGACGAATTCCGCCACAAGC
The DNA here is from genome assembly GCA_013387265.2 of Cryptolaemus montrouzieri. NCBI lineage: Eukaryota > Metazoa > Arthropoda > Insecta > Coleoptera > Coccinellidae > Cryptolaemus > Cryptolaemus montrouzieri. The sequence continues at coordinate 40,456,705 of JABFTP020000185.1, read as the reverse complement.
TACACATTTACGATACTACGGGCACAAGACTCTCCACGACGAAAGGCAAAACGCACCGGCACAATAAGTGCAGTTATCTGTGTTAGCATACAAAGTCAACCCTAGTAGTCTATTTCTGGTAACGGACGTAACGGATGATTCCGTTATAATAACTGCATAAGGTCCAATTCAGGGTTACACCCTAGTACAAATGTAGTATGCAACAGAAGTACTGAGGCGAAAGCTCCGGTAAGGAAGATACCGGATATCTCGGCCAGTCGGCGTTCAGTGTATTTTCGTAGATCAGATGTTGACCTGCATAATTATTCGAAAATCCTTAGATCAATGAATAACTCTTCCTGATAGGAGCTAGTTTTCAAATCTGCCCACCATGTACGTCGCCGTCAAGGGTCACAATAGTGCAAATACGCACGATGCCGAAAAACGAAACGTCAGGAGGCAGGAGAGAAAACTTGGGAGAAGAAGAATTCTTTTCTCAAGTTTACATATGTAAACTCAGGGAAGATTTGTGAGACGATATTTATCCTCCGCAAAATATCAACGTACATATCCTATGAGTTCGTTCAGTATTGGGTTGACTTTCCTTGAGTTTCAATTTATAGGATATTAACAAAGAAGAATATAACAACAAATTTGCTTGTGATTGAATCGAACACTTTCAATTCATACTTACTTTCCTTATTCATATCAAATCCATAAGAATGGACAGACATTGAAGGAATGGTCAAGATATTCTGAGTCATCGAGATTTGTAACTTATTTCATTTTATTATAATTTACTTCTAGCTCCCTTTATAGACCGCGTATGACTGAGTGAGTAGAGGTAGGCCATATTGTATGCTTATGACCTCTGACTAAATATTAACGAATTCACCTTCAATTCTGTCTAGGTAGCCATTGTTTCCAGAGATGGATGTAAAGAGAATTGATTGTGAGCATCACCTGCAAAGGTTGGCTCAGGTCAACAGTGTATTCACTGCGTAGTTACAGGGTGACTCGAACCATGCAGATAATGAAAAGCCGATGAACTGGCCAAAATTTGGTCAAAAGTACTGCTAGTAGTATCAAACCTGTCTACTGTTCTTCCATTGGAAGTATAACTATAAGGGTGGATAAATGGCTGATAAAAAATATAAACTCCAAGCTTGGCAATCAGTGTTAGAAAATAGAAGCTTTGAAAGACTGTGACTAAGGTTTTCTCAGAATCTTACTTTGGATTTGCACTGAGTAAAAAAATAAATTATCGTTGGTCATCCCACAGGACACTGCCACCCTCGTCACCACTCACATAACAATTGGAATTAAACAGGATAGCCAACGATGACGATGATGGCGATGGAATGACATAGAGGATGAAATATCGAAACAAGATATATTTCAGTGTCAATCCATGGAATTTAGTAGGCCCGCCAGCTACAAACAAGAAAAATATGAGAAGGTGCCTGCGGGATCTATGGGATCTGAAGATTTTATATATTGGTGGAGATAGCCCGATGAAACATCTTACTAACATTTTGGCAAAGGCCCCGTTTTTGCATAACATCACATAGGCCTGGAGCTCCCTTGAAGCAAGAACAAATACCAATTAGAAAAGTTTATAAAAATTCTTAACTTAAACCATATTGTTTAGAATATCAAGAACCATATTGTTGAGAATATTCAGATTCTTCTTCATTATATTTCAATAAAATTAAAAAAAAACTTACTTGTATACTTCAAATCTGGTTTGATAGGTTCCTTCCTTCTTTTCTGAGGCGGTAGTTTTTCGTTCTCCATTCTCCACATTTTGAGGCACTGAGGTTCGTGAATATGAATCGAGGAGATCGAGAACATTTTACCGCATAAATAACATGGAATGATTTGTGGTTTACGTTCTGAAGATGGCCTACTAACGTCTGCGGATTTGGATGATAATTTCGTTTCAGTGGAAGTAGTTCCTAGAAATAAAATAGTTTATACTTTCTGGGATTATCTTGAGAAAAACAATTTACCTAATCGTGATGACTCTTTCGTTGTCTTCGTTCCAAGCTCCAATTGTTTTTTCTTCAAGCATTGGCGTTCATGAATTTTGATAGAATGTGATCCGAATTTTTTGCCGCACATGGTGCATTCGATATTCAAAGGTGATTTTGGTGTTGTAGGCTTCTCGATAGCACTCAGATCAGTTAGTAATTTAGTGTGAGATTCTGTAGGAAGTGTAAGGGTGTTGTTATGAGGTTCTTTGCAACTCCTTTGATGTACGATTAGGCTCTCAGGGTTAAATGTTCTACCACAGTTCAAACAAGGCAGAAGTTTCGACTGAAAAAAGAGTCAAATTCAGATTTATTTCAATACCTTCGAAATATGAATATATCGTATATAATTATAATATATCCAAAATATCAGTTTTGAAGCTGATGCTTATACCAACAAAATTCATCCATCTTTACCGTCATTAGAAATTTATGTTATCAACAATGTGATCAAAAATTTAGGGATATTAGGAATTTTTAGTATGTTGCATAAATTTGATACAAATGGTTATAATTTGATAGATAAATTTAATTAAAATGGAAGATATTGGTTACCGCAAGTAAAATGGGACGACAGAGATTTTGAGGAAAAAACAGGTACAGTTGCCTTGATCCTGAAGTGGATGTCCACTTAGTACAACGGCCCAAAATGATGGTCAAATCAATCTAACAGTCTGAAGATGCTAATTTTCCTTCGACAGGTCAGGCGGCCATAAAACATCCAAAAAGAGAACGTAACGCTGAAAAATCATAAAGCAAATTATGTCATGAGTCCAATAGAATATTTGACCCACTATCTAATTCTTGATAGGGCGATTCTTGCGAAAAACTCTGAGAGTGTACATTTGAAATAGTCCAATTTTTTTCGAATTTTCCTCAAAATAGTGGAATTCCCAAATTTTTCATCTTCCTTTTCCATGTCTTCAACGCCTGCTCGAGATATATTTTGAATAGGATTGGTGACAGACAACACCATTGTTTCAGCCCTTCGCCTACATCGAAACCCTTGCTAGTTGATTTGCCTATATTAATCTTGGTATTAGATTCTCTGTACAGCTCTTTCACAGCTGCTAGAAGGTTTGCGTTGACGTTAGTTTCCTGCATGGCTTTCCATAATTTTTTATGTGGAATACTATCATATGCTTTTTTGAGGTCTACATATAGAAGGTGTAATTCCTGGCCAACACAATAATTCGGCAACATATAAAAGTCACAAAACATTCGATAATTTTAGATAATATCAAAATTCTTCATAATTGCCACAAAGGAAAAAAAATGAATCTGTTGGAATGTTTGAAAATCAATAAGCTTTGTAAAACCCAAGTGAAATCCCAATAATATCCAGTCAGACATCAATATCCCTCCACTATTTGATATCAAAATAGGCTAGTAGTCTATACAGGGTGCTTCAACGAAAACTAAACAGAGGCTATATCTACCAAGATATTCATTTCTGATCATAACGCAAAAATAGGCCAATTTTTGTTTCAAGGGAAACATCTTTTGGGGTACAAAACTTGCCTGAAATATCAAACCCCTAAGCGGGGGTTGCAATCCTTGAACATTTTGAATAGGGAAGATGAGTCGAGTGCCGACTCAAAAGAAAGGCGGTATCTTTGTTTACGTCGCCTTGAACGAATTTCCATTATTTGATTGAAAACTGTAAAAGATACAGGGTGAGCAACTGAAAGATAGGGAAGACTATTTCCTTGAGAATATTCAAGTTTCAGTGAAGTAAAATAAAACAGATCCATGCCGATTAATGGCAGTCATCATCAAGTACCATCCTCATCTCGAATTTCAACCCCTAGAGCAGGGGTGACCACCCTTGAAAATTTGGAAGAGGGTAGATGGGTCGAGTGATACCTCGAAAGAAAGGTTTTATCTTTGTCTGCATCCCCATGAACGAGTTTTCATTTTTGATTGAAAACTGTAGAAGATACAGAGTGAGCTACTGAAAAATAGAGGAGACTATCTATCGCCCTGAGCTATTCAAGTATTAGTGCAAAAAAATGGAACAGATTCATTCCAGATCAGAGGCTGTCATCTTTGATCTAAATGAATCTATTCCAATTTTTCACACTAATACTCCAATAGTCTTGGGGCGATAGTCTTTTTCAGTGGCTCACTCTGTATCTTCTACAGTTTTCAATCAAAAATGAAAATTCTTTCACGAGAATGCAGACAAAGATAATACCTTTCTTTCGAGTTATCACTCGACCCATCTACCCTCTTCCAAATTTTCAAGGGTTGTCACCCCTGCTCCTGGGGTTGAAATTCGAGATGAGGATGGTACTTGATGATGACTGCCATTGATCAGCATGGATCTGTTCCATTTTACCTCACTGAAACTTGAATAGTCTCAGGGAAATAGTCTTCCCTATCTTTCAGTTGCTCACCATGTATCTCCTACAGTTTTCAATTGAAAATGGAAATTCATTCAAGAAAATGTAGACGAAGATACCACCTTTCTTTTCAGTCATCACTCGACTCATCTTCCCTATTCAAAATGTTCAAGGATTGCAACCACCGCTTAGGGGGTTGATATTTCAGGCAAGTTTTGTACCCCAAAAGATGTTTCCCTTGAAACAAAAATTGACATGTTTTTGCGTTTTGATCAGAAATGAATAGCCTCTGTTTAGTTTTCGTTGAAGCACCCTGTATAGATACTAGCCTATTTTGATATCAAATAGTGGAGAGATATTGATGTCTAGCTGAATATTATTGGGATTTCACTTGGGTTTTTACAAAACTTATTGATTTAAAACATTCCAACAGATTCATTTTTTTCCTATGTGGCAATTATGAAAAATTTTGATATTGTCTAATATTATTGAATGTTTTGTGACTTTTATATGTTGGCGAAATATTGTGTTGACCAGGAATTACACCTTCTATATGTAGACCACAAAAAAACATATGATAGTATTCCACATAAAAAATTATGGAAAGCTATGCAGGAAACTAACGTCAACGCAAACCTTCTAGCAGCTGTGAAAGAGCTGTACAGAGAATCTTTTACAGTTTTCAATTAAAAATAGAAATTCGTTCAAGGCAACGTAGACAAAGATACCACCTTTCTTTTGAGTCATCACTCGACCCATCTTCCCTATTCAAAATGTTCAAGGATTGCAACTCCCGCTTAGGGGGTTGATATTTCGGCAAGTATTGTACCCCAAAAGATGTCTCCCTTGAAACAAAAATTGACCTATTTTTGCGTTTTGATCAGAAATAAATATCTTGGTAGATATAGCCTCTGTTTAGTTTTCGTTGAAGCACCTTGTATAAGTAGGTTCATTTCCTATAGTTGACCACTTGAAAATGACCTGACGGTCGAGACCGGTCGTGTTCGTGACAATAAAATTGTGGAAAGTATATTTTACTTCATCTTCATATTGAATCTGTTGAATCATAATCTGTTATCAATTTCAGTTCTTTATCATAAGCATAATCAGAAATCATTCTTATCCATTTTCAACTAGAAAAATGAAAGAAAGTTTATATCCGAACGTTTAAATAAAACAAGTAATTTCGTTAGTATGTACCTCTCCAAATGATAACGTTGCGAGACAAAATATTTTCAGAGGCAGATGACGTAAACTCATATAAAATTCTATCGTATGACTTTTAATATTTCAGATGTCAAACTCACTAATGTCAAAGCCAACGATTGATTATACCTTGGCGACTCTATTCCGAGTATGGATTTTCGATTTCTGAATAATTATATCACTTATATAGACTGCATTTTACAAGGTCACAAGGTCTGTTCAAGGCCAGCCTAATGTATCTTTTATTATGCTCATGGAATAGAGTGAGGGTCATCAAGATATACATAATAGGATAAATGAATTTCAATACTTTATTCATAGTAGGTATCTAATATTATTGATATAGTATTATAATTCGTAAACAATGAATAACGAATTAAGCTTTTGAAGAATAAAATCTATATTGTCTAGGAAAAACTACGAAAGGAAAGTGTGAATATACATTTAAATAGTTCACGTTGACTTTAGGATTTACGGAAAACGATAGTTCCAGGCTATTATGTTTTTCGTATTTTCATCTTCCGATGAAATTTATTTGATCTTTTGATGATATCTGTGGAAAATATGACGTAATTGACATTCTATATTACGTGTAATACATCATTGGAGGCTCTCATACATTCCTAGATTTTTGTACGACTCAGTAGTGCCGGTTTAGAATGGCAAACGTTAAATTGCGAAATTTTACCTGATGATCCCAGTAGAAAAGTTACTATACCTTGTTTATATCATATATATATATATATATAAATATATATATATATATATATATATATATATATATATATATATAGGGTTTTACCCCGACGAGTTGCCCATATATCTGTTCATGCAATCAAACTGATTTCATGAAAAATATAAATCCACCACCCGGTAATTAATACCATTGCCAGGCAATGATTATAATTAAAACATATCCTGGAGTAATTATATATTAGGATAACGTTAAATGTTATGAGAATATATCAATCTACCAGAATATATACATACTATAGCATCATCAGACAATGATATCAATGTACCAACGAGTAGTGTCAGAGGCTTTCTCCCGGAAAAATCCAGTGTACGGACCTTAGTCAAGTAACACTGAATGTTACTCATTAATAGTTTCCTTTGTGAAGTGGTGAACGATCGAATAGAATACTGCTCTGAATATAAATATGACAAAATTGTCAGTTAATTATATTACATTTATATAAACAAATAAATAAAATATGAAATGAGATTCTGAGCAGTATAAACTAAAGAGAAAACCTATGACTCTACCTCATTATTATTTTCGGAAAGAAACCTACGAAGAATATTACAAGATTTGATGACTGTTATCTTTGTAACTGTTCAAACAAATTTTTCTTCAGACCCAAAATCTCAATACTTTTGTGAAGATTTCTAGGAATAACGCCTGTTGTAGAAATAATTATCGGTAGAATAAATATTTTCTTCATTTTCCACATTTTTTAATCTCGTCGCCAAGCATCATATATTTAGAAATTTTTTCATTGTATTTATTTTGTATATTATGTGTCGGGTATAGCAATATCAATTATATATGTTATTTGATTCTGTTTATCATTAAGAACGATATCTGGTCTATTGTGTTTTACAGCTCTGTTGCACAGAATTGTTTTATCAAAATAAAGTTTATATTTGTCATTTTCACAAATAATCTCAGGTTCATATTTTTGAAATTTTTTCTTTTGGGAATTAGGTCATGTTTAATTCCTAGATTGAAGTGAATAATATTAGCGACGGCATTATGTCTTTCTAAATAATCTTTTGAAGCAAGGACTGAGCAAGATGATAATATATGAAAAACTGTTTCTGAAGAACAGAAACATCTACGGCAAGAATCATCTATATTTTGTTTGATGATATGTTTTCTATAATTCCTTGTAAAAACAACCTGGTCCTGGATCGCCATTGCCAAGCCTTCTGTTTCAGCAAACAATTCTCCAGATACTAACCATTTATTCGATGCAATTTCATCAATATAATCATTTTCAATTCTTTAGGTGCTTTCCGTGTAATTCTTCTGCATCCAACTTTCTCTTTAGAATTATCATCAAATATATCAAAATCTACCTTTTGCATTGTCAAGTTCAGAGGTGTAAGATTATAATCTGAAGCAACAACAATATCATGTAATTTAGACGTTCTCTGTTTATCATGAAAATGGGAACGTAGATGAAAATCTGTTTACTATGAAGATTATTCAAATCAATTAATCCACGACCTCCAAGATGTCTAGGTAGTGTAACTCTCTGAACAGCTGACTTATATATATATATATATATATATATATATATATATATATATATATATATATATATATATATATATATATATATATATATATATATATATATATATATATATATATATATATATATATATATATATATATATATATATATTTTTTTCATGTTTCATGTATTGACTCATGTTTGTTCTGTCATTTAAATAAAGTCAACTGTGAGGAGGACTTGATATATATATGTATTGATATCATGTTTATGATATATATATATATATATATATATATATATATATATATATATATATATATATATATATATATATATATATATATATATATATATATATATACTTATATATATATAGGATATCCACCGGACCGTCCGTTAAAAACTTTTGAGTTCCAATTACAATATCAAGCTGAAATTTTATACGCAGCCATAACAGCGATTTCCATTTGAAGTGAATATTTTCGAAGTGATGCCATTTCCGGTTATACCGGAAGTGCGTCATCACTTTGTTATTTCAAATGGCAACCTACCTTTTTTATTATACATCTAGAACCGACATTTGAGCAAGGCATAAAATACCTAAGTTGTTGCAATCTGTCAAAACTTTTGACAGATTTAATTATTTTTGTGGAACATTTAAAACAATTGCTCGTAGATCTTTTGCACTTAGACACAGTTTTTGCTTGGGTGGATAGAAGAAGGATCAAGGAATTTTTTAAGCAGTCTACACATGTCAAATGTTTATTGCGTTGTTTTGTATGATTTTTTCAATTTGGCCTTTTTCAATCAGCAATAACTCAATTTTTTCAAATGGCATGTGCCAATTTTTATGTATACTATGTACTATACCCATCTCTTATAGTTCCGAAATAATTTGGGAATATATTGAAATTTGATGATTTTGCAAGAACTAACAGAGAATGCTTTGAAATATTTGAATAAAGTAGCTGAACTGGCTACGCTCACCTGACAGGTGCCTAAAATTAATGTACTTGTCACTAAGTTCATTCAAATTTGATATTTCTACAAGAATTGTTGGTAATTTGAAGTGAAAATTTTCGAAAACCCCAGATTGATAATAAAATGGCTGATTATTCAAACGAGGATATGTTTAATCTCTTTTTAATTCATGGCGAATGTCAAAAAGTGGTGGATAGAACTTGCAGGCAATTCAATAACCAATTTCCAAATTTGGCGCGTATGAGTAAAACAAAATTTCGAAGGATTAGAAGCAATTTTCTGCAATTTGGAGGAACAAAATACATAGAAACTACAAGAAAACCAACTCTCGAGGACGACGACAATCAAATTAGTACTGTAACGTTTCTTTGTTTTTCAAATACTTTGTGGGTTCAAATTAAACACTTTCACGTTACAAGAACTTCAACTAATTTATTTACACTTAGACTGAACACTTACAACTAATTTATATAACACAATTTACTGTCTAATTTATTTCACTGACTTAACTTCTGTGGTTCCTGCTCTCTTTATATACAAACGCGGGAATTCGGGAGTATTCCGTTTCTTTCTAGAACGTAGGTCGGCGAGCCAGATTGTCTAGAGTGTTCTGGAACGGACAGGGTCGGCTTCAGGGCGATTGGATATCGTTACACTGCCCCTCTTAAAACTGTTCTGTCCCAGAACAGACTGGGTCTTCGGTGACTATGAAGGAATCGGCATTTATTTCCAGCTTCGCATCTCCCTTGTTGATGGAAATAACATTCAACTGTTTTCTCCTTGTCTCGAAGGTGTAGGATTGAAACAGCACACGACAACTTCCATTTTGTCGTCTTGGAAGATTACTTCGATCATGTTCCGTACAGTTCTCCAATCTAACTGGTCCAACCCACAACTAAGTTTCGGTATAGCCAGTTTCTTCACACCCTGCTTGACCAAGTGCTTTCTCAAGTCTAGTAAGGCTGACCATAGAGCTTCATAACAGGGTTTCTGGTGTGAATATTCTTTAGTCACCAAGTAGTAGACCGTTCTTCCTTCAACGTCTAGTTTCAAGGTCTTGCCTACCGTAGACAGTTGCTGCCTTAGTTCAAAAGGTCTTCCATATTTAGCCTTGAAAACTCTAGCGATGCCCTTATCCATTCGAAGATCTTGAGCGACACAATGTGCAATGGCGTATTCCTGGTCTACTTGAAAAGATCTTGTTGTATTTCTCTGGTGACTCCAAATCGAGCTTTGCCTGTTCCGCTATAGTTGGCCATGAAACGATCGTAGTCCCTAGCTTCATTCACTTGATGCTTCTCCGACTTTTCTGAGATAAAACGTGTCTCTTCGTTTTGTTTTCTCTTTCAAAACGAGCCAATCGATTGAAATGGACTACTCTAGGCTTCCCTCGGCAACTTCCTTATTCGATACACGATGTCGTTGATCCTTTTCATGACCTCATAAGGACCTTCCCAATGTCGCTGTAGTTTGGGAGACAAGCCACGTTTTCTCTGTGGGTTATAAAGCCATACGAGTTCACCTACTGAGAATCCTCCTTCAGAAGCTTTCAGGTCATAATGGTTTTTCATTCTGTCACTGGCAATCTGCATGTGTTGTCTGACCTTGTTATGGGTATAGTCCATTTTCGCTCCAGATTAGTGACATAATCTTCTCCAACCAAATCTTCCCCAGGCTTGCAACCGAATTCCAGATCACATGGCAACCTCATTTCACGACCTAACATAACCCGAGCTGGTGTTTCTCCTGTTGACTCTTGTACTGACGATCTGTAGGCCATTGCGAAAAGGTGCAGGTATTGGTCCCAATCTCGCTGATGATCTGATACCACTTTAGCCAGGTATTTTCCCATAGTTCTGTTCATTCTTTCAACCATGCCGTCTGATTGAGGATGAAGCGCTGTTGTTCTGGTCTTTCTGATGCCTAGTTTTTACACGTTTCTGGAATAGCTTCGATTCAAAATTTCTCCTTGATCGCAATGTAACTCCAAGGAATTCCAAAACGGCAAAAGAACTCCTTCACGAAAATATCAGCTACAGTTGCGGCTTCCTGATTAGGTATAGCGTAAGCCTCAACCCACTTGGTGAAATAATCCATGGCAACTAGTATGTATTTGTTGCCGCCATCAGTTTTGGAAAGGGTCCCGCTATATCTACAGCAACACGTTCCATCGGGCTTCCAACATTGTACTGCTTCATTGGGGCCTTGCATTTTTCATAAGGTCCTTTCACCGAAGCGCATGTTGTACACTTCCTGCAATACTCTCGGACATCTGCCTTCGAGTTGACCCAATAAAATCTAGCTCTGACCTTCTCAAGGGTCTTCTTGATGCCGAAATGTCCTCCTGAAGCTTCATTATGCAACTTCTCCAAAACTGCCTTTACTCTGCTTCTTGGCACAACTAACTGAAGCCGCTCATCATCTCCAGATTCATTTTCCAAGCGTCGCTTCAGCAGACCATCTTCCACTAACAGTGTTTCCCTTTGTGCCCAATAAGCCTTGATGTTTTTACTCATCCTGGAGACAGCTTCCCATTTCGGTCGTTCATTATCCCTTTTCCATTGGAGAACTACACTCAATTTAGGGTCTCTTTCTTGTTCCTTTCTTAGTTCGGCTGGCAACCAATCCTCATCAATAACAGTTGTCCTCATCAGACTTGTCTTTTCGTCCAACCGAGAGCAGTGACTGCAGTTTACTGGGCAGGGCCTTCGCGTTAGCGCATCTGCGTTCTTGTGGCTAGTTCCTGCTCGATGCTTTTTGCATTGCTTTCTTATATGACCAGTCTCGTCGCAGTTCCAGCACCTGATTTCTTTCTTCTTCCTCTGGCCCAGGAGCCGAAGAACCACCTTTTCTATACTTTCTTCCTCGTCAATGATGTTTCTTATAGCACGGCTACCTCTCTATTCGATGCCTGTTTTGCAGCTTCAAACTCAAGTGCTTGGGCCAAAGCATCATCAATCGTTTTTGGCCCAGCCAATCTCAAGGCCTGCTGAGTTTCACCGTCTCTGATGCCATCTACGACGTCTGAACGACTAATTGCTCCAAGAAAGTATCAGGAGCAGTAGGGTACGCTAATCCTACTAATCTCGCAATATCAGCCTCGAATTCTTGCAAGCTCTCTGTAGATTTCTGGCTACGATGCTTGATTTGAGCGTGGTATACTTGTTGTAAATGAGTATCACCGTACCTCATTTGTAGCTTAGATGTTAACGTGTCGTAGCATACCTGCTGGCTTGCTGGTATCGTCTGCAGAATGTTCAGTGCTTCTCCACGTAGAGCTACGATTAAAGACGTCGCTTTTTCCTGCTCAGTCCATCCATTGGCTGTGGCTGCCGCCTCAAATTGTTTCTGGTAAGTTGACCAAGGTATTTTCCCGTCGAAAGTAGGAGGTTTTATTTTCATCCTAGGAGCTTCAACATCATGTTCCATTTTCGACAAGATTGGCTTATCATTCATTTTCATTCTATATGATTGCTCTAACATTTTTAGTTTTGCCTCCTTTTTTCTAGATGTTGAATAAGTCACTCACTTTTTCGTTGATCTTCGCTTCTATTTCTTCTTCTATTCTATCTCTCATTTCATTCAGATTTCCTTAACCAAATCCAAATTTCCTTCCATTTCGTCCCTAACCTTGTTCAAATTTTCCTCCATCTTTTCTTCAACCTTATTTAGATTTTCTTTGACAGAATTCAAATTTTCTCCATCTTTTCTTTAACCTTGTTCAGATTTTCATCCATTTTTCCTTTTACTTCATTCAAATCTTCTTTCAGGTAGTTCAAATTGTCCGCTAATTTCTTCTCTAATGTATCCTGCATATTTTCCTTCAACTCTTTAGAATTTTCCAACATTGTTTCCTTCAACTTACTTGAATTTTCGTCCATCTTCTTATTGAGGTCCATCAGGGCTTGCTGAAGGAATTTCAAAGCTTCCGTCTCCATAATTCTCTGTTGCGAACGGGTAACAGGCATAAACTCACTAGATTTTTTTCTTTTCTTTCCTTTCTTCACTTATACCCCACATCTGACACCAATTGTAACGTTTCTTTTGTTTTTCAAATACTTTGTGGGTTCAAATTAAACACTTTCACGTTACAAGAACTTCAACTAATTTATTTACACTTAGACTGAACACTTACAACTAATTTATATAACACAATTTACTGTCTAATTTATTTCACTCGTATTGTACAAGATTCACTCGAGACTGACTTGACTTCTGTGGTTCCTGCTCTTTTATATACAAACGCGGGAATTCGGGAGTATTCCGTTTCTTTCTAGAACGTAGGTCGGCGAGCCAGATTGTCTAGAGTGTTCTGGAACGGACAGGGTCGGCTTCAGGGCGATTGGATATCGTTACAGTACGCTAGCGTATTTTCGTGCCAATCCACATGCGTCCATTAAGTCAGCATCAATGGATATTCGATTGAATTATACTTCCATTCAAAGGATCCTTAAGAAACATAACATGCACCCGTATTCTTTTATCAGACTACAAAAATTGAAACCAACTGACCAAGCGCTTAAATTTCTGTGAAAATTTATTAATTTGGCTTCAAGAAGATGAGACAATTCTGCAAAAAATTATATGGTCTGATGAAGCCAAGTTCAATAAAAGTGGAATGACCAACAGGAGAAATCGACATTTTTGGGTCACAGAAAATCCACATTTCATTGAGGTTATTGATTTCCAAAATAAATTCAGTGTGAACGTTTTTGCAATTTTAATGAATGATTTTTAGGCTTATCACATTTATGAGGAAAATCTTAATGGACAAAGATACTTGGAAATTTTGAGAGGAACATTAGCAACTTTTTAGATGGATTACCCTTAACGTTCTGAGGGATTGCTATTACCAAATAGATGGTGCACCAGCACATAAAACACGAGCTGTAGATCGGCAGCTAACCGAAATGATCGAGGATAGATGGTGCGGTAATCAGGTACCAAATTTATGGCCTCCGCGTTTTCCGGACCGGACGCCCCTTGATTTTTATTCATGGGGCAAAATCAAGAGTGAAGTGTATCTTATTCCTGTAAGTGTAGAAGAGTTACTAGAGCGCATTCATAATACTTTTCGTAATATTGATACTGAGGAAACTAGGAGGGCAACTCATCATGTTCGTATACGAGCTGTCAAGTGTATCGAGCAAAATGGGGCCCATATTGAACATTTATTCAGATCGTAAATTAGTTTTCTCCTATGATGTTTGCTATCATTCATTCGTATAAATGTAATTATCTTCGATGATTGGTTTTCGCTGAGTTCCTACAATTTTTATTCATCCGAATTGTAGAAAATTGCTTCTGATGCTTCGAAATTTTATTTTACTCATAGACGGTAAATTTGGAAATTGGTTATTGAATTGCCTGCAACTTCTACCCACTACTTTTTGACATTCTAAAATGAATTAAAAAAAGATTAAATATATTTTCTATGAATAGCCGATGGTTTTATTCCAAATGTGTTGTATTTTTTGGATATGTTCAATCTGAAATAACGACAATTCTTGTTGAAATATCAAATTCGAATTACCGAAGTGACAAGTACATTAAATTAAGGCACCTGTCAGGTGAACGTAGCCAGTTCAGCTACTTGAATCAAATATTTCAAAGCATTCTCTGTTAGTTCTTGCAAAATCATCAAAATTCAATATATTCCTAAATTATTTCGGAAATATAAGAGATGGGCATTGTACATGCTTGTACAATTTCATCTGAAATTTGACGCTTCATCTGATGGCGATATAAAAATTGGCACGTGCCATTTGAAAAAATGGAGTTATTTCTGTTTGAAAAAGGCCAAATTGAAAAAAACATACAAAACAACGCAATAAACATTTGACATGTGTAGACTGCTTTAAAAATTCCTTGATCCTTCTTCTATCCACCCAAGCAAAAATTGTGTCTGAGTGCAAAAGATCTACGAGCAACAATTTTTTTAAATGTTCCTCAAAAATCGAGTTTATAATAAAAATAATTAAATCTGTCAAAAGTTTTGACAGATAAGTGCCAACAACTTGGGTATTTCATGCCTAGCTCAAATGTCGGTTCGAGATGTATAATAAAAAGGTAGATTGCCATTTGTAATAACAAAGTGATGACCCACTTCTGGTATAACCGGAAATGGTATATCAATTTCAGTTTGATATTGTAATTGGAATATATATATATATATATATATATATATATATATATATATATATATATATATATATATATATATATATATATATATATATATATATATATATATATATATAGGGTTCCTTATTTTCGAAGTTTAAATTTTTCGTCTTAGTTTTGTTCATTAGTACCTAAAATACTAAAAAATAAATTTTACCTTCTTAGGAATATGATAACCCGTGCCGACTTGCATCGAAACATGTTCATAAAAGTTGCGAGGGAGTAGCTGTGCACTCGCGGTAATTAGTCATTTGTTCACAGTCATCATCGTAGCTATAACTGATTGTTTTACCTTTGAAGAAGGCAGTGAATTTAGACGAAAACAAAAGTATTATTTTAGTTGGCGATATAAATTATCAAATAACAGGCGCTAAGTTACCGTCGAACCATCAAGTTCTCGCAGTACTGTTTTATAATATTCGCGATGTGAAATTAACTGTAAATGAAAGCGCAAATCTCGTCATTCGCGAGTGTATTATATTCTAGTAAAAGGCTAGAATCCCAACTAGAGCTTCACTCAACGGTGTAAAAAACTTGTGGATCTTCACCACACTTGGAGAGAGTTGCAAAAATTCGAAAAAGTGGAACGATATTTATAGGCGCCGTGAGGAGGACTTTCAAAACAGTTTAGATAACTTGTTCGAAATAGCATAGGCTGATGCTTTGCAACTGATGAAGATAGAGGAAGATAAAATATTTTACAAAAGCAAAGAGAACCAGGCATCCAGGATGTTTAGCAGGTGTAGATGAAAAGTTGGCTTAAAAGAAGAAAGATCAAGACAGAGAATGTTAAACGGAGAGAAAAGAAGACAAGAACGAATGCGTTCAGATAGTTTATTGTCATCTCATACTACACAAAGTTTTGTTTATGCTCAAGAACATTGCGATCAGCCTTCCTGCTCTGATGAAAGCATTGAGGAACACTTGCCTTCAACATCAACGTTAAGCTCTGCAACTACTCAAAAAGAGGAAGAAGTGACTTTATCACGCCCAAGTTAGTTGCAGCTTTAGACAGATGTCAGTTGAGTGTAAGGGATTCTGTCTATATATTTGAGGCAGGGATAGCAGCGCTAGGTTAAAGCTGTGATGATTTTCCCATAAACAAACCATCTATTCAACTTATTCGCACACAAAGTAGAAAAGATAGAGCGAAATCTATAAAATCAGATTTCCAGAATAATATCCTGAAATGGTGACAGTTCACTTGGATGGAAAGCTATTACCTGGGCCAGTTGTGAGAAGTTCAAAAGAAGAACGCCTGCCAATTCGTATTTCATTTGGAGAAAAGAACAATTTCTGGCGGTGTCAATGTTGCAGAGCTTTTCCGGTCGAGAGCAAGCTCAAGCAGTGTCAAACGCGCTTTACGACTGGAACCTCGATGACAAAGTCCAAATAATGTGCTGTGACACAACTGCTTCTAATGTCGGACAACTGAATGGAGCGTGTGTTCTTCTGGAACAAAACTAGAGAGGGAATTACTACTCTTTGCTTGCCGTCATCACGTTTACGATCTAGTTTTGAAATCTGTATTTGAAACAAAAATCCATCAAGTCACGAGCAGCCGCGATAAACCGATGGTCAAAAAGTTTAGAGACAACTGGAAAAATATTGATTCTTCTGCTATTGAAATTAACACCGATTTCATAAAAAATATTTCAGTAAAACAATAGTACAAGAATTGCTGGCATTTTATAATGAACAATAAAAATCTATTGTGCGTGACGATTATCGGGAGCTGATTAAACTATCTATTGTATTTTTAGGAGGAGATATTCAGAAGGAAATTAAAATCAGACCTCCTGGTGCTATGCACCAAGCAAGGTGAAAATTAAGCGCTAAGGATAAACGAGCACTTCAAGACATTTGTTTATTCATTGCGATTTTATATGTAAAACCATTGCTTTAATGTAGTTTGAGGTGAAGGCACCAAATCAAGATTTGTGCTTTTAAAAAGGCTTAAGGAATATAAAACTGTCGACAAATTGATTTCTAAAGCAGCTCTCAGCAAGTTTAGCCAACATCTTTGGTACTTATCGAAAGAAATTGTCGTTCTATCACTCTTTGACGATGAAGTTGATAAACCAATAAAATCAAACATGATAACAAACTTATAAAGAGAGATTCTGTCTGATTCTGGGAAGAGGTACATTCTGTCAAAAGAAGATATGTCTCATCATTTGTATGGTGAAAAAGTGAGAATGCTTAAGAAAATTAAATTGTTTTATTTATTGTATTGAATAATTAATTCTGCTTATTTGTTGTTTCAGAAAAATCATGGAGCCATTTTGTATCAATCAAGAGCACTAATTTATTTTCCCGATTAAGAATTGACAAGAACTTCCTTCAGAAATCAATTTTTACCTGGGAAGAAGATGTTGTCTATTTAGAGGCATAAAGAAAGGTTCTAGCTATGAGAGCAGTTAATGATATAGCTGAAAGAGCTGTCAAACTAATGCAAGATTTTCATGGTTTAATTACGGCAAAAGGAGAGCAAAAGCATAATTTGCTACGCTGTGTGCAAGAACCCAGAAATATATATCCAGACTGTAAAAATACCCTTTCAAGAGAAAATATCAGGACTAATTATTAACAATCTTGTGACCTTATGTTTGTGACTTCATCTTCTTAAAATAAATAAACATCTAAAATAACTTTTTCAATTATGAATTTAAAAGAAAGTAATATTAATTAATTTAGTTTCATAATACCATATTAAGTTAAAGACAGCAAATTCTTGAAACTTTGAAACTCTGTCGGGGCACGGCTTAATGGTAGCGTAGGAAGATAAAATTTTGTATTTAGATGAGTCTAGGTAAACGTAAAACCCTAATATATATATATATATATATATATATATATATATATATATATATATATATATATATATATATATATATATATATATATATATATATATATATATATATACAGGATATTCACCGGGGCGTCCGTTAAAAACTTTTAAGTTCCAATTGAAATATCAAGCTGAAATTTCATACGTTGTCATAACTAGCGATTTCCAATTGGACTGAAATATTTTCGAAGTGATACCGTTTCCGGTTATACCGGAAGTGGGTCATCACTTTGTTATTTCAAATGACAATCTACCTTTTTATTTTTTATTATACATCTATTACCGACATTTGAGCAAGGCATAAAATACCCAAGTTGTTGGCACTTATCCGTCAAAACTTTTGACAAATTTGATTATTTTTGTTATAAACTCGATTTTTGAGGAACATTTAAAAAATTGTAGCTGGTAGATCTTTCGCACTACAGACACAATTTTTGCTTGGGTGATAGAAGAAGGATCAAGGAATTATCTAAGCAGTCTGCAAATGTCAAATGTTTATTGTGTTGTTTTGTATGATTTTTCAATTTGGCCTTTTTCAAACAGCAATAATTCAATTTCAGATGGAATTTTATCAGCATGCATTATACCCATCTCTTATAGTTCCGAAATACACGAAATTCAGCGTGAACATTTTTTGCAATTTCAATGAATTTGTTGGCTTATCGCATTTATGAGGAAAATCTTCATAGACAAAGATACCTGGAAATTTTGAGAGGAACATTAGCAACTTTTTCAGATGTATTACCCTTAACATTCTGAGTGATTGCTATCACCAACACGAGCTGTAGATCGGCAGCTAACAGAAATGTTCAAGGATAGATGGTTGGGTAATCAAGGACCAAATTTATGGCCTCCGCGTTCTCCGGACCGGACGCCCTTGATTTTTATTTATGGGACAAAATCAAGTGAAGTGTATCTTATTCCTGTAAGAAGTAAAGAAGAGTTACTAGAGCGCATTCATAATGCTTTTCGTAATAATGATCCTGAGGAAACTAGGAGGGCAACTCATCATGTTCGTATACGAGCTGTCAAGTATATCGAGCTCAAATGTCGGTTCTAGATGTATAATAAAAAGGTAGATTGCCATTTGAAATAAGTGAAAATATTTCACTTCAGTTGGAAATCGCTAGTTATGGTCGCGTATCAAATTTCAGCTTGATATTGTAATTGGAACTCAAAAAGTTTTTAACGGACGGTTTAAGTGCGTTAATATTTCTTTTATTTTTTTCAATTTTGTTTTATTAACAGAACTTTGTTTATTTCATCCCCGTTATTAATTGTTGATTAATCTTTCAAACTTTGTCGGGAAATTGTTTGAAACAAAAACTATCATTTGGAGTAAATAATGAAATTGATGTGGGAAAAAGGATCTCTCTTTCATAAAAGGATCATTATCAAAATCTTTTGGATTCAATATTGTTTCTTCTTACAGAATGATGATGTGGAAACACACGTTTTCTGATGTTGTGGGATGGAGGAGTGGGGAGAGAGGCTGAAATTACGATGAAAGCTTTTCATTTGATCACCCCAATGATGTCATCAAGGAGAAAAAAGGATTTCGCAATTTAGGGCATTTCGAATATCTTACATGGGGAGTGATACTCTTTGGTCAACAACTGCTGTTATGAAAATGTGGTGGTTTGTTAAAAAACCTTAATTTATTTCTTCTATTTTATTTCTTATGAGACGAACAAATGCGTCTAGAACAAAGATCGAATTCTGTTGGCATTTGTTCGAGCATATCCGAGAAAAAAACATGTGTTAAAATACACCGGATCAAGAAATTAAACCACAAAATCAAAAATTCAAGTTTATTCAGAAGAAGTTCAGAAATGTTTTTCCAGAAATCCATCAGCACTAAGAAATGCGTGAGAAGAATCGGAACGAAAATGGTACTGGTATAAATATTGAAATAAAACTAATGGTGAAAAACGTTAAATTTTTGGAAGAATCAAAGTTCCCAATAATGTGTTTCAACTGGATTTTCCACCCCTGGAAAGAATTGCTGTATGACATCTACGATTTATACTCGAAATCAATAAGCTTATAGAATTCTGATCTACAGTGTGACAAAAAAGTATCCGGAAATTTGAAATAAAACGCAAAAATCTTAATCTACTTCAGTATTTACTGAGTCTCCTTCAACATTTGCTCCATCTGGAACGATACACATGTGCCAACGTTTTTTCCAATCATCGAAACATTTCTTATAGGCGCTTACAGGGGTCGCCTTCAGCTCCTTCTTCGAATTTTCTTTTATGATGTCTATGGAATCTGGTTCGTTAATAACTGTGGCTCGATGAGATGGTGCATTATCGTCATGCAAAATCCACGAATTGTTTTGCTACAAATCCGGTCGTTTACAGCAAATATGTTCACGCAAACGTCTCAAAACGGTTAAATAGAAGTTCTTATTGACCGTTTGACCTTGCTGAATGAACTCATGATGTACCACACGACGAACGTCGGAGAAAAAAATCAGCATCGTCTCGATTTTCGAACGACTTTGGCGAGGTTTTTTGGTTTTGGCTCATTTTTTCCCACCCATTCGGATGATTGCTGGCTCGGTAGTGTGTCGTATTCATAGACCCATGTCTTGTCACCAGTTTTGACCCGTCCCATGAACGTGGGATCAGAATTCTCACGATCCAACATATCTGCAGCTATCTGCATCCAGTAATGTTTTTGAAGAAAATTCAGCTCTATCGGAACGAGCCCAATTGGTTCACCAAAATTAAACGAGCGGTTTCACGAAAAATGTTGAGATCACGAGCTATCTCTCTAACACTGGCATGACAATTTTCGACCACTATTTCCTTGATTTTTTAGACGTTATCGAGGTCGAAGATCGTCCGAAACGAGGCAAATCTTCGACGATCTTCCAATCGTCTTTAAAGGCTTTGTACCACTCGTATACCTGTGTTCTCGATAAAACAGAGTCTCCATAAGCCTTTTCCAACATATGCAACGATTCAGAACACGGAATTTCGTTCAAAACACAAAATTTGAGACAAATTCTTTTTTCAATATTTTTTTCCATTGTAAAATTCGCAGAGTACCACTGAGGTCGACTGGTTTCAACAGCTATTGTTAACAAACTAGTTGACAGATCGTGCTCATGTTTGGCATAGTAATCAAGGACAGTCCTACCCACATTCATACATACTTTTCTTGTCACAGTGTATTTCGCTCCAAATTTCGATCATTCTGTTCCGAACATCATTCACGTTCGCTGTCTGGTTTCCGCTGGCTTCTTAATCTTCTATTGAGAATGTTCCAGACATGTTCGACAGGATTGGGGTCGTGCTGGCCACTCTATTGAAGTGATTTCGTAATCTTGAAGGTAGTTCCTGAAGATATGAGCTTGGTGAGGTCTGGTTTTATCATTCATAAACAAAAAATTTTCACCTAAGCTTGTCTAAAATGGTACAGTATATCAGTAGATCAGTGCGGGTTTCAGAGAAATTCCTCTTTGCACCAGTTTTGAACCTCCACCAAAACAATAACTAGGTGAAAAATTGCACTGAGCATATCTTTCATTTCGACGTCTTATGATAGAGCACGTCAAACGCAAGAAGAAAGACAAAATCTCACTTCATTGCTAAACAAAAGTGTTTCCCAGTCAACTTCTAAGCAATTGATATGTTCTATGGCAAAATTCACTCGGGCTCTTCGATGTGTTGCGGTTAGAACTGGACCTCGAGCTGCAACATAAGGTCTCAGACCCAATTTCCTGATACGTTTCCATATCATTTCAGAATTAATTTGTACTCGACTGTTCTATCGAAGCTGCATTAGAAAGTGTCTAGAAGTAGCGAACCATTGTCTCAATGAGAAAATTCTAAAATAACGGTCATGCATCGCTGTTGTTGCTCGAGGTCGTCCTTGCCCAGGTTTCCTTTCATGACTGTCACTCTACCTGTACCTGCATATCATTCTGGAAATAATTAAATAGGACATCCCAAGCTTTTGGACTTTCAATGGAGCCTGAAAAGTCCAAAGGGCGCATTCCCAAGGTGGCGGTTAAGTGGAAGCCTCACAGATATGGGTGGTGGGAGAGAAATCAAATACCTCCCGCAGACCAACAGGCATGGCAGCAGGCGGCTGCCAACAGCGTCTGACTCTATGTTAGGATCGGCTGTTTCAAAACAGGCGAAATCAACGGGAAACCACCCCAGTGTTTAAATTTCACAGGACATTGCTATGGAGAAAGAAAGAATATAAGTATTTGGGAAGTATTCTGACAGAGCAATCAGATCCCGATACTGAAATGAAGTGTCGCATTGAGACAGCCAGAAATTGCTTTCAGATCATGAGAACGCTCTTTTGTAATGACGCCATTAACCTCAAGCTTCGACAACGAATAGTCAAATGCTACATTTGGCCAGTTATTTTGTACGGTGCAGAAAGCTCGACCCTCAAAGTACGCACGATTAATCGTTTGGGGAGCTTTGAGATGTGGATCCACAGAAGAATGCTGCTTATTCCCTGGACCGATTTAATTACTAACGAAGATGTTCTTGGTCATGCAAAAACAGAAAGACAACGATAAAATGCCGCATAATATCTTATCTGGGTCATATAATACGAGGAGATAAATACCGCTTGCTTCAGTTGATCATGAAGGGGAAAATAGGAGGAAAACGTGGTGTAGGACGAAAACAGATGTCAAGGCTTAGTAACATAAGAGCGTGGACCGGCATTCGAAATGCAGGTGACCTTTTTAGAATGGTAGAAGATAGAGATGCACTCTCCACAGTAATCGCCAACGTTCGGGAGACCGAGCAGTTCGAAGAAGAAGATAGATAAGTTAAATCCAAGTCGTCTAGTACTACTGCTTCAGCACATTCTGTCGGGGTCAAATTTCGTGACGATGCATTAACACCGGAAATTAAAATTTTCAAGAAGAGCTAACGTTGCTCGCAAATATTGTTCGACAACTGTTCTTACCAATATGTGGTGGTTCCTTGCAAAATCTCAATTTATTGCTTTCATTCTATTTCTCATAAGGGGAACATGTGCGCCAAGAACAAACGTGTTAATTATTTGTAGCTTACCTAAAAAGGAATGTGAAATATTGAAATTTTGCATTAATTTCCTGGCGCAGCGAGGATATATCGATTGGACTAAGGTAGGATGAACTAATAATAGTTGTTTCATTTATACTTACTATGCGCTACGCTAAAAAGATCCTGCATTCGATGAATAATTAAAACTCTGAACTCTTGAAGCACGTCAAATCGATCAGGAATAATTATTCCCATAAAAAAAGAAAATTTTATTCCGTGACACGCATTCACAATTGTCCAGTTGACAACATTCATTTCTCGTTCGCATGTGTGGTTCTTTAATGGCTTTGTATATACCCCTTATCTTGTACCTATCGCAAGTTCAAGGGCGGTGTCCTAATAGCAAGCTGAAAATTTTTCTGTTATTTGTTGCGGTATATTTATTACACAATGTCACGATTATGATTAGAATTGATTGAAATTTTTTTATTCTCATGAATTTTTTACGCATAACATTTTTGATTATGAAGGTTGCTTTGAAACGAAAATGTGTTGGTGTTTTCATCATTAATTGAAGTGCCTAATTTTTCTAATTGAGATTATTAACAATCGACACACTGATGATATTTTGTATAGTCTTTCCTTTTTCTGGTAAATTAAATTTTTGGCCCATTTTGCTTGCAGCGGTGAATCGGTCCATAGTTTCCTAAGGACCGTTTTCAGAAACTTGTAAGACTGTAGTAGGAGTTCTAGGAGAGAATATACTCTATCGTCCCAGTATTTTCTCAGCAATCTCCAGTTTTTGTGGTTTACAATAGCCCCATGATGTGAATTTACTTGAATCTCATCAATTACAACTTGCGAAATTATCGCTGTATGTGTAGACACATTGAAGGAACAATATTCAACCTTCCGTAGAATGTTGAATATCCTTCCTCGAATTTGACATTCTACGGAAGATTGAATATTATTCCTTGAATAAAAATTCTTTAATGTGTCTACACATACAGCGATAAGTTGTAATTGATGACATTGTCGTGTATGCCTTGTTGACACCCAGATATTAATAAGGAGCGTTAGTCTTTCGACAGATCCCCTTCTTGCTGACACGGTGTGTAGCGTTGAGGTAAATACCGATCACTAACATACATTTTGGTGGTAAATTTGGAATAAGTTTTTCTCTCAACCATTTTTCGTAGTTTGCGAAATTCATATTATCTTGATAATCATCGGTTTCACAATTGGACTTAATGGCCAGATATGCGTTTCACATGAATCCACATTTACAAGCGGCATTCAAAATTATCAGTCTTGATCTGTTTGAAACAGGCTGACGTAGGTTGTCGTTTGTTTCGTCACTCCAAGCCTTCTTGTGTGTATGGGAGGAATGAATATATGTTTTGTCCTACTAAATTATTGATCTTTTTCTTGGTGGTATCGTTTGATGCTGCTTGAATAATTCAAAACGAAGTAGCTGTATTCCAGGTTTTTCCATAAGTAGCTTTTTATTCGTTTTCGTCTTAATCCAACGGAACCCCATTCCTCTCAAAATTTTTCGAATTCTCTCTCGTGATTTATTTTATGCGTGCTTCCCAGGAAAAGGGAAACCTATTACACCAGATGAGTGGGCGCCTGGGAAGAATTGAGGTGTCTGTTTACTTGTTTCTTAAAGAGGGCCAAGTTGTAGGATGTTGGATGTTGGGAAGATGCTGGACGGAAGCGAGTTCCACACCTCACCGGCCCTGTGAACGAAGAAACTCTTATAGAGAGAGGTTCGAGGGGTCGTTAAATATACCACCATTTGATGAGAATTCCTTGCCAGCCTAGTGTTGCGGCAAAACGGTGAGTTTTCACGAAACAAGGTCTTTCAGTTCCTTGGAGCATCTTCCGTGGAAGTATCTGAGAAACAGAGAAAGGTTAGCAACTTTTCTTCTGAGAGCCAGCGGTTAGAGATCGCGGGTGATCTCCTGGTGGTCGATGAGGAGCACAGCCCGTTTTTGCACACTATCCAACATCCGCAACGAATGTTCGGGCGCAGATCCCCATACATGGGAACAATATTCCAAAGCAGGTCGAATCTGCGCCTTACATAGAAGCAACAGCAGAGATGACGTGAAGTATCGATTGGCTCTGAAAAAAAACTAAGTTTAGCTGATGCCGACTTAGTTATTGCTGATACATGTTCATGCCAGCAAAATCTAGAGTTGACCGTTATTCCGAGTAGGTGCATCAAATCTTTCGATGCAATTTGTTGGCCTTGCATCATTAGAGGGAGATTCTCCAGCAGGTTGATGTACAAACATGAGTGACGTAGGCGAGCAGATCATCTGACCTTTCTAATGCTTGCTCTTTTCCAAAATGTTGATTTCTGCCATGGAAGAATTTGTAGTTGCTTGCGTCTTGCTCGCGTTGCCCTTGCCTCCGACTACAAGAAATAAGGTTTTGAAGCCCAATTTATCAAGTTCTAATTGAATAAAGCCTATTCCAATTCTCTCCTGGTGATTGCTAGACATGCGTTCTTGGGATCTTGCCTATTTTATCTCGACCAGTGACGATGAGTTACAGGCGATCTGATCTGTTGTGTACAGGTAGTATAGGATGTTTATTAGTGTAAGTTTCCATTCGATTCTAGATAGTCAGTGGCAGGGCTCAAAGGGTTTTGGGTTGATTTTTACGCTAGTTTCCCGATGTGGTTGTCCTAGTTTAGTTTGATATCCACTGCAAAGTGACCGGTATCGGTTTGGTCCATCAGAAGCCCGTCCAACATTAGAATCCACAAAAAAGGTTATAAAATTCCCTCCTAAAGACATTCCACGACAGTCGCAAAGCCGAGGTGAGCCTCGATGTGTCTGGTCGATAGTAGATCCCTATCTAATTTGCTATGGTGTTATCTACTGCTCTATTTGAGATAATTCTATATATCTTTTTTTTGATTTAGGGTATCAAAACAAAAACTGCATCGACCTATATAGGTGAAAACTATACAATGAAAATAAATGAATTCCTAAGTTGATAAGGAGCATCTCGATGAAAATATTTTGAAAATGACAGTACTTTCATTTATACTGGACATTGTTGAAAGCTTGTTCATTTTCAATGGAATGTCCTATTTCTCATTCGATTTTTGGATTCTAAATAGAGTTCAAAAGCAAATTTTAGCATAGCTAGAATAAAGTTTAACGGCTTTTGGAATACTTAAAAATTAAGATTGGCAATCACATTTGTAGAGCAGACAAAATTTTTTGTTGGTAGAGAAGCATATACATAGCGCCAAGAAATTAATGCACAAAATCGGAAATTTATTCCGAGGGAGTTAAAATATGTTAAAGATAATCCTTCAGTAATGCACCAGCTGTCAGGAATTCTTGATGGTACTTATAAAAGTAATAACGAATAATATTAACCATTTGGAAAAAATCAAAGTGTACAGTTACCTGTTAATATCGGATATTTCTACCCCTGGCGAGAATTATTGCATGACCTACGATTCATACTCAAAATCAGTGACCTTATAGCATTCAGATCTTTTATGAGCTGGTTGGTTTTATTGGCTTCTTAATCTACTATTGAATGTCTGAACTTGATGCAGGTGTCTCTATTGAAGTGATTCTGTTATCTTGAAGGTAGCTCCTAACCTAACTAACCTAGCTTGGTGAGGTCTGGCGCTATCATGCGTAAACAAAAGTTTCCATCCATGTTTTCCGTAAATGGTATAACATTTTCGTCTGAAATGTCTGTAACGTACCTCTGAGTATACAGGTTTCCATCATTTACGATAATCAGATTAGTACACGTTTTAGGAGTAACTCCTCCCCACACCATTAATGTATCTCTCCCAAAACCATAGAAAGAAAATATTGATCATAATGAAAAATACAAAATCTTGACTCATCTGTGAATAAAACTCTTTACAAGCCAGTTTCTAATCGATTGACATGGTAAAATTCCATCGGGCTCTTCAATGTGCTGCGATGAGAGCTGGGCCTCGAGCTGTGACACGAAGCCTCAAGCTTGAAGGTCATGGGTCACCGTTAATGCACGAGGTCGTCTTTGCCCAGGTGACCTTTCATGACTACCAATCTCCTGTACCTGTGAGTCGTTCTGGAAATACTTGAATGCGACACCCCAAGCCTTTGTCCTATTCTTGTATAAGTGTAACCTAGATTTTCTAACGCCACTACTGCAGCACATTCTGCCGGGGTCAAATTTCGTGATTCACGTTTCACTATTATCGAAGATCAAAATTCTCACCATTTCATCATCATATCATTTCTCAAACGTTTATTCCGGACTCGACTTCATCTCTCCGTGAATTCGCTTTCTGTCTTCTATCAATTCAAAACCGGTAACTCGAAGTGATAACTTGAGTTTTGGAAACAGAAAAAGTCGGCCAGAGCCATATCAGGTTAATGCGGTCGTTATTGGATGTTATTTGTTGAGTTTTTGGTCAGAAATTCAATCACAATGATAGCCCAGTGAGATGGTGCTTTATGGTGATGCAAAATGCATGAGTTTTCATTCCACAAATCTGGACTTTTTCGAAGAATTTGCTCTCTCAAATGCCGTATAACGCTCAGGTAATATTCTGACTTTTGGGTGCATAATACAGTATTAACGCTCGTCAGTATGGTTTTTCGCAGGCAAAGAGCAATAACTCTCGGCATTTCTAAAGCCTTCGATAGAGTTTGGCATGCAGCCTTGTTGAATAAACTTCATCATCAGATGTTCTCATCGTCAGATTAATAACTTAAACTCTGATTTACAGAGGATACCGTACGTTTTCTAGAAAGGTTCGACCACAACTTGTCCATCGATCTATTTGAAAGAAAGCTACTTATCGAACCTCGCAAAAACGGGCTGTGTGCCTTAGGCCACCCGGAGATCACCCGCGATCTCCAACCGGAAGCCCATATGCAGCAAGTTTATTCAACAACAGCTCATTTGAAATGTTAAGAATTGATTCCGTGAGACACAGAAAGTTCTAAAAGAAAACAGTTTCTCCCTAAACTTTCGGTTCAAATGACTTCATTTTAAATTACCATTTTCTTCCTTCACTTTATCAATGCTAACTTCAGTTGAAAATGTTAAATGACGATTTTAAATTATGGCCGGCTAGAGCGGCTAGAACGGAAAATCTTCCACCACATCTCGGTTGCTGTTGAATGCACTAAATCACTCATATGCAATTGTTTTTGATAAAGTCGATTCACCGTTAGCCTTCTGTAACATTTTCAGCGATTCGGCACACAAATATTTGCTATACAAAATTCGAGACAACATTGCTGCCCGAGATTTCTTGGCCAGTTATGCACAGTGGACCTGTTATCAACTAATTACAAGTAGCACTAGACTCAGAGGTGATTCAGATTCATTGCTGGATTTGTTGTTGGTCCGAGATGAGCGATTGGGAATCAGAATAAGCTCTTCTGATCCGGCACTTTGTTGTCTCAGCGACCATACAGTTTTGTTGGCTACGATTCAAAGTGCCTTATCAGAAGAAGAAACGAAACTAGTATACACAAGAAACTTCTATAAAGCTGATTATGCTAAGATGAATAATTACCTTGCGGAGGAATTATCCAGGCAGTTGCCGAAGGACAAGATGCTTTGCACTCTTGAGAAAAATTTACAAAGAACTATCTCAAACTGATTTCCACTAACTAAATGTAGAGTCAACCACAAAAACCATGGATTGACAAAACTCCAGATAACTACAGCTCTTACAGGCTCCAGAATGACTCTCTTCAGTGAAGACTCTGGAGAACAAAAAAACTATGAACAGAGTATTGTCGAATTGAGAGACAAAAGATTCTATAGCTACATCAACAAAGCTCTTAGTAGCCGCTCCTCACAATTGTTTCTGAAGGATGACACTCAGGAGGTCATAAAGGATAGCTCAAAAATAGCAGAGCTATTATCTTGGCACTTTGAATCTGTTTTCACTCCGGAAGACATGAATAATTTTAGAACTCTCCCATCCACCACCCGATCAGTTAATGAAATAAATGACATTGTTAAATCGGAGGAGACTAAAATGCAGGCCATACAAACTTTTAGAGGATTTAGGGTCTGGCCAAGATGAGATTCCCCAATAATGATTATCATATGTGCAGCCACGTTGATCGGGTACTTCACTTGTGCACTCACAAACAGTTTCAAAGACGGAAAAATGATTCCTTGAGCAAGGCCATTGTGATATCGATCTATAAAAGAGAGACAAGTACAGTCCAGCAAATCACAGACCAATCAGCCTTACATCAGTTCTATGCAAAATCATGAAGAAGATAGTCGCCAAACAGTTAACGAGATTCCTGCTAGATAATAATATTATAACTAAACATCAGTATGGTTTTCTTCCAGGACGGTCAATTACTACAAATCTGCTTACCTGTGTTGGCAACTGGTCGTATGATCGATAACGGTGAGTCAGTTGATGTGGTTTACTTGGATTTTGAAACAGCCTTTGACAAAGAACCAATAAAACGATCTCTGTAGAAGTTCGAACATTACGGCATAAGGGGCAGACTTCTCAGTTGGATAGGAAGTTTTCTGAAGAATAGAACTTTTAGAGTCAGAATAGACGGTAGCCTTTCGTCAGAGCACCAGGCTCTCATTGGGGTCCCTCTGGGATCTGTGCTCGGTTGCCTCTTGTTTAACACCTATATATGCGATCTGGTTCAGAACATCAAAACGAACAATCTTACGCTGAAACTCTATTACAACCCTATATAGCAGGCTGATATGTTGAGACAGGACCTTCTGACTGTTGAGTGTCTTGGATTGAGGAATGGCTGCTCAAACTCAACGAAAAAAAAAGCTCAGTTTTGTACATTGGAAAGAAAGACCCAAATGTGCCTTATGAGATCAAGGGTACCACAATTGCGGCTGTTAAACATCAGATTGACCTCGGCATCCTCATGAGAGAGGACCTGAAGTGGGAATCTCAGGTCAGCAGGGTGGTTAAAAGATCAAATTCTCTCTTATATCTCATCCGACAAGCTTTCTCAGACCGATCAGTAGCGCTTGTCAGAAAAATATATACAACATATGTCAGAATAGCTTTGGAGTATGCACATTCAGTGTGGAACCCATATTTTGTTGGAGACATTGAGTTGCTGGAAAGGGTTCAGAGAAAAGCGACTGAGATACCACCTGAGTTGTCGGAAACTCCTTATGAACTAAGAGCTGCAGTTTTTCAGGTGTCTTCCTTAAGACCAAGAAGAAGCAGAGGGGATCTTATAGAGACATTCAAAATCCTCATTAACTCCTATGGCGAAGCCCTTGATCTCGATCTTCTTGTGCCAAATACCAACACTCAATTGCGGGGGCACTCAAAGAGGTTGACTATGGAAAGATGTGCACTGCTGCCTCGAAAGAACAGAGTGGTGGCCGACAACAGATTACAGGAAAATACAATTTGTTTCCCTTATAAAGGAACAAGGAACTTGCATCTGCATCAGACCCTGTGATATATATTTAGCTACATTTTTTGTTTATGTTTAGAGTCTCAATGCTACCTTGTCACTATCAACTTAATTTAATATTTCATGAAATGTATTTACTTTTACTGACAGAAACAGACTCATTGGTCCAAAACCGCTTCCTGTTGCTCAATAAATGAATAATAAATAATAATAATAAAAATTCTTCGTTCGATATTTTAAATTGTAAAAATCGCAAAAGACACTTGTGAGACATGAAAAAAATCGAGCACTGTAAACAAACTGAATGATAGATGGAGTTCAGAATCCGCGTCAGTATAGGAAACACTTGTGCCAATTTAGCAACAACAAAATTCTGACAATCTTTTTAAGCAGATTTTTTGAATAATCAATTTCCGGTATTTTTTCTATAGAATATATCATACTCTTGTTATAAGTGTGCATTTTTCATATACAATAAATAAATCTGAATAGGATTTTATTTGTTCGTTCACAATATTCAAGAAGCAAATGGGATTTAGTTGGCATTCAATAGATTTTTGAAATCAAATCGTCATGGTTGCTAAAGTTGGTAAAACAGTCTGTACTTAAACTTGAAGAAGTTGCATTTCAGCAAGAAATAAATGGCTTCATGAAACATTAAACTCACTTTTGTTGCTGGTGTGAAAAAAATTAAAATGTTATTCCATATGTACTAAAATATTATATTATTCATTAAATATTCATATGTGAAGAAACTAAGAAGAGTTTGTAGGTGTGTAACGAAAAAATCTTATCTCTTTGCAGTTTGTTATTACGATATACAAGTTGGAATACAAACTTGTTCATTTAATCTAGAGCCCATAAATTAAATATAATACCTATGTTTAGTTTTACCTTTATCGGTCGAAGCATTTCTCCGTTAGACAATACAAATGAATGGAATCTATTCCAGCATTCCATCTGAACACCAACACTGGATAAATCTCTACAGTTAATAATTTATTCCAGAGAGAACTTTGAATTATGTGTTTTTATTTTAGAACTCTTCTTTGACTTTTTACCAATATCCTACGGATATTTTTAACACCTGAACAGTATTAGTAGATGTAGGATAATCAAATTTTCGGTAACAAATATACCAGGCTGTCAATGATTACATATGTCACCGACACCGAGCAGAGTATTGGGATGGCTATCTGCTCAGGATCACCTTCAGAAACTAGTATTTTGTTCCTCACAGAATACATTAATCAGGAAACAAAAAATTCCGAATGAGATATTGGATTTGTGTATAGGAATTTAAAAGTAAAAATATACTCGAATTCTTCTGGCCCATCTACTATCGAACAAGACAACGCGGAGAGTTGTTAACCAAGACGATGTCCTTTAAGCCTACTTACTAGCGAACGAGACAACGCTCAGAGATGTTAACCAAGACGACGTCATTCAACGTGATTAATTGATACAATAAGTATTAGATCCGCAACAAAGTTCTCGCTGTTTTTTTCATGAAAATACAACTTTATTATGAAAATGAAGATAAATGAATCATTCAAAATATTGTCCATCGCTAGCTTCAACTTTTTCCCAACTTTCTGGCAGAGCTCGAATACCATGACGGTAGCAGCGTTCGTCTTTTGAGGCTATACACGAATCAAGCCATTCTTCTAGCTCTTCATATGAGCGAAAGGGGCAATATCTGGGGAATATGGCTGGTGGGGTAAGACTTCCCATTTGAGCGTTTCCAAGTAGGTTTTAACGGGTCTGGCAACGTGAGGCCGATCGTTGTCATGCTGCAGAAATACTTTTTCGTGTCACTCCTCGTATTGTTGCCGTTTTTCACGAAGTGCTTTACTCAATCGCATCAATTGAGTTCGAAACCGTTCCCCAGAGATGGTTTCGTTCGATCTCAACAGCTCATAATAAATAACACCGACTTGGTCCCACTAAATACGCAGCATACTTTTCACAGCGTTAATATTTGGCCGAGGCGATGACGTAGAAGCATGACCGGGTGTTCCCCATTTTTTTCTCTTTGGACTGCTGTAATAAATCCGTTTTTCATCACCCGTTACGATGCGATGAAGAAAACCCTTTCTTTTTTGCCGCTGGATTAGTTGTTCGCAGGCGAAAAAACGACGCTCAACGTCTCTTGCCTTCAAATCATAAGGAACCCAAGTTCCTTGCTTTTGAATCATTCCCAACGCATGCAATCGCTTGGAAATGGCCTGGCGGGTAATTCCTAAGGCTGAAGCAAACTCTTCTTGCGTTTAGTGCGGATCCTCATCGAGCAATGCCTCGAATTCAGCGTCTTCGAAGATTTTTGGCCTTTCTACACGGGGACGGTCGTCCACGAAATCACCGTTTTTGAAGCGACGGAACCAATCCCGGCACGTTGTTTCACTTAGAACAGCATCTCCGTAAACTTTTTGGAGCTTTCTGTGAGCTTCAGCCCCTGTTTTCTTCGAATGAAAATAGAAAATCAACACTTCCCGAAATGACGATTATTTGGCACAAAATGAGACATTTTCTCACAACTAAAAGTATATGACGCAAAACAAAATCACTAATGTGTCAGAGTGGTTTGTTTACCATATGTCTAAGTTTTATTCAAGACATGATATGTAAAACTCGACCAGCATTTACTGCTGGAACGATCTATTGACAAACAGGCAAGATATCCTTACATCATTCTACAGATTTCGCTTTAATAAGGCTTTTCTATAATCTTTACTTTCTATAGAGTATGAATATATATGATTTCCTTCTAGTCAATCAACATTTTATAATTTTTCGAGTCTGCATTATCGAAATTATGATAACGAATGATATTTCGATGAAAACAATCGAAAAAACCGAACAAAAGTATGATAAAGTTGAACGCTCATCTGAAGACAAAACACTGCGTAAACAGTTCATAGCTATCATGCGGTCGTCAGGTAAATACCTTTGCCGCCTTTTGATGCTCAGCTCACGATCAACATTTTTTAGGAAACTAACACAATTGTTTGAACAGAAAACATTTCAGACATGCAATTCACCTCTACATTTCAGCAGCCATATTGTGACACTCCGTTCTTTGTACGCTATAGAAAATGATAGCTAAAGTCAAGAGAATTGAAACCATTTGCAAGACATTTCATTTTACGATTGTGTAGTTTGTGTACTGGCAAATGTTTGCTCCTACATTAAGATGTGTGGCTTATCACAACGTGATATGATGATTGTTTCATTATACTCTTCGATCATGTGCACGCGACTTTAAGCTAGTAGATAAATGAAGTAAATTAAGAGAACTTAAGGTAAGACCGTCATTAGTCAAGATCACCTTGGTCAAAGCGTAGGCTGCCTTGGCCAAACAACCAGATTAAATTGACCGATTTTTCATTATGTTCAAACTGCCCTTACCTTGAACATTTCTAGAGATTTCTGGTTCCATTCATCCAATGAACAGTTCGGGTCCGGTTTGATGGGTGCACTTCTCCGCAAATGTTGTGGAAGGTTTTTGTTTTCACGTTCCCATTTCTGTTGAAGAAAATCTATTTTAAATAGATGAACATCGACAACATAAATCAGACTAGAATTCTTGAAATGATTAAATATTTTCAATAGGTCCTATGAAAGTAATAAATTCTAATTCTGAATTTTCGGCTTGGATCTGA